>OY979713.1:20989309-22189309 GCA_963855925.1 Inga laurina
TTACCTAAATTGTTGAGGGAAAAATTGCAAAAAAAAAAAAAAAAAAAAAAAAAAAAACTACTGGTAATGAATCATGAATGTACATGAAAAAATACTTTAAAGTGTTGAATGCACTTGAAATACTTTAGGGCATTGGATTGATATACCAAGAAAAATACTTTAGAGTATTGGATAGGTACTTTAGCCCTTTCTAATAATTAAAATTCAAAAATAGAATCAAAGGATACAACTTAATTATATCTTATCATGATTTATAAGGCTTTCACTCTAAACTTAAAATATGTAGAAGCACTTCACACTGTTCTTAAATCATATCAACAATATAAGATGACTTATGCCATATGTCATATAAAGTATGAGCGGCCATATGCATATGCAAATATAACATGGGTTGCACCACAAAAAATAATAGTGTTAGGTTATATTTAATGGTCCTGACATTTTTCTCCCATTTTGAATGGTTTTTTGGTATTTTTCATATCTGAACAAGCATATGGTGCTTATGTATTTTACATAAAAACTCATGAGTATTTTTTTCAAATTAACCCTTAATTAACGGAGCTTTAATATGTGTATTACTAAATTGATTTGAATTTCTTTTTGTGACAATATATTGATTTGAATTTTCCATGAACTTGTGCATCGCATCTCAGGAATGATTTTGTGACTGTAAACTTCACCAAGTTCTTTAGAAAACACGTTAATTGATTACGTCGATGACTTCAAAGTAAACAATCACTAGGGTTGCTTTTAATTCTTTCTCCTTTTTTAATATTGTTTTAATAAAATAGTACTAATAAACTTACTTCCATTAAATTTAAGAACGCATAATTTAGTGTACACAAGGAGAAAAAGTTCACTATTGACTCTTAAGTTAAACTAAGATATTGCTATGAAAACGGGGAAACAGTACAACAGATGAAATGAAAGAGATGAAGAGAGAATATTGGATAGAAAAATGAGTAATATGGTATTTATTTAGATGCAACTCAAGTGTAGTATATAATGCTCTATTTATAGGTTCCCAGACTCAACCAAGAGTTATATAAAGTATATAATAAATTTAATCATCATGAGTGCATAAATTACAACCTTTGAGTTATGAACATAAAAACTCCTAAAGATAATATTCATTAGAGAGGTTATGGGGTGTAGAAAATGAAAGGCCAAAAGTTGTTAGAGTTTATGGGCACCCACATATCTAATATTTATAACAGATACTTTGGCTTTTTTTTTGGGTGAACAACGTGCTGTTTCAGTTTTCTGAACTACCAGCTTTTTAATTTTTTTGCTGGGCATCTATTAGAAAATATTATTGTCAAAATTGAGATTAGGGGTTATGGCGGATTTTTCAAAATAACTTATTCAGACATATGGAAGAAGAAAGACAATAAATATGTTGGGTTTGAATAAAATAATTATTTAGAAGAAATCAATTTCACATATCAATATATATATATATATATAAATATATCAAATTTTATATAAATTGCACACGTGCTATTTACACTTTAGGTTTAGCTAGTGAAAATACGTGAGAATGATATAATTTTCTTTTGAAAAAATCCCAAGTCGAATGGAATAATTTGATTCTTAAAAATAATACTTGTTTCAAAATACGTGTAATGGCAGGCAAAAAAAAAAAAAAAAAAAAGTGTTACTGAATGATATATGTAATCCATATTGTTAGTGGCTGCCCCTCTAAATGCATGAAGAGTATATATTTGGAAATATGAGAATGTTTTAGGAACATTAATTAATTTGTGAGTTAGTTACAATAATAATCCGAGGGCATAATATTTTTGGGATGCACAGCTGTCAGTCTTTATACTTTTCGCTAAGCTTGACAATTGAGTCAAAGTTTCTATAGTTTTTTTTTTTTTTTTTTTTTAAATTAAGAACTTAGCCTCCAGTATAATGGTCAAACTTTGATCGAAATCTTTAGAGCTCATGTGCCAGTGTTGTAGCAAGCAATAATAGTACTTGGCAAAGGTAAAAACTTAGACAAGAATTAACCACAAACTGAATAATCAATTTTTTAATTAAAAGCAATATAAAACGTCGAACCAAATTAGTTAAAAGTCTATGGGTTATAACATGTTTCTATTATACACAAAAAATTAAGTGAATTAATTTGGTCCCCAGTGTCCACCCGAATCTGGGCCTATTTCTATATTTAAAAAGTACTTATAGATTACCTACTAAGATTCTTATATCAAGAATGAGATTTTAACTTGTAACTTTATATATTATGAGTTAGCTCTTTATCAACAAGGCCAAATACCGTTAATGTGCTTACAGAAACCATGTTGATATGCTTTAAGAACGATAATTTTACAAGTAGTGGGAAACATTGTTATGGAAAACTAGTAACGTAAATAATTACTAGACAAGAAAGTCACGCCGAATTATATTACCATAGTAGTAATAGCAAACATTTTAATTTCGTAGATCATTCTTATCAAAGTTGGTAACCACTTTTTGAACCAAAAAAAAAAAAAAAACAAAGTTGGTAACCACTAATTTTTTTTAAAAAGAATTTTCTCTTCCACATCTGACCATGACCAGAACACCAATAATAACTTACTCACCTTTTGAAATTTTTTTGTTAGGTGAGGAAACAGCCAAATAATTTTAGTAAACTCGTACTTGTGTGTCTGTATGTGCTTGTTTGCTCTAGATTTGACTTGGTCCTTAGTTTTTAATAGCTAAAAATGATAATAAATAATAAAAAGACTTGTTTCGGTTGAAGAATCAACAAGAAATTTCAAGGCCACCATCTTTGTCCAGAGATAACAGACAACTTTGGCTGAGCCGATTTTTTTGAACTGGAGTCTGTTTGTTAGAATTTGAGTGATGGGATACAAGAATAATCAAATTTAGGGTTTTTCTTTTATTAGAATAATCTCTTGGATCTGAATTTGGATTTAGTTTGGATAAATGTGATCTTTTAAATTACTAGGTTATTCATTAGATGAGGAAAAACCATTTTTTCTCAATTTTTAATTTGGTACCTATAATTTTTGCATGGAGGTTAATTGTTCTAATAGAATAAAGTTAAATGATTTAATCAATAGAGAAAAAAATATAGGTATCAAATTAAAAATGAAGGGAGAATATAAGTACTATCAAAAAGTTTTTTTAGATTATTCTAGAACTTTTATTTAATTCTTATGACTTCTAGAATATTTGCTGTTTTTTTTTTGTGCCCAGCAGAATATTTGCTTTTACTGCTTTTAATTGGTAGGTCCAGGGCTAAGACCTATAAATACGCTTTAAAAAATGTTTATTTCTATGCTTTTTGAATGAATTGAATAAAGTTGATAATTTTAAAGTATTTTCTTTGTATCTCAAATTTTTCCGGTCTATACCCCCAGTTTCTCTTTCCTTCTTGCTATCATCATTGAGGACATGGAAATGGAACTAAAGATGGAATTCAAATTTTAAGCTGTTTGGTATGCCCCATTTTGCTTCCCAGGTGGAATTGAATTCCACCAAAAAAGGTCAAAATTGGCTTCCAAAAAATACATACATGTTTTTTGACCAAAAAAAAAAAATACATACGTGTTAGGGTATATTTACAAATATCTTTCATATTATTTTATTTAAATTATGTGTACAAGTGTATTTCAAAATTTTTGTACTAAGTAACTCAAAATTCTTTTGCTTTCTAGTTGAAACAAAGATTTTGCAACTTTCAAGATAAAATTATTATTATATTGCTTTAGTCAAAACTGAAATCAACAAATTTTTAAACACATTAATTTTTTTTATACATTCAAACACACATTAATAATAAAAAAGGCTTTGCAATTTTCTTGAAATATGTTGATGCTATTAGTCACAGTTGGTGGCAACCTATTTAATGTTCAAAATCAAAATTGACGGAATATATAATTTAAAGGCTGCTTCTCATCCCAATATTTTTTTTTTTAAAAAAAAGGCTGCTTCAAATATAATTATTCATTTATCATAACACAAGAATCTATCGGGTTGATTGCCAGCATGTGTTCAATGTTGTTTAACAAAGATATCCAAATTTTTAATTTGCACCTCAGTGGTACACCGGCCGGTAGATTAAATAAAAGTGTTGATAAGAAAAAGGTTAAATTAAATGTATAAACTCAAATATTTTATAATGTTTCTTTCCATAGATGAAAGGCGTGCATTAGTAGTATTCATGAGTAGATTCTAATATACATAACTCCTGTATTTAATATAAAATTTTGTTTATAGTTCAATTTATATCATAAACAAGATTTTATATTAAGGATCAAATGTGTGTTGCTGTTGTTCTGCATTGGTTCAAAATGTAACTGTGTGATGCACCAAATGTAGGAGCATATTCCAACTACAAAAGCAATGTTTTAAAAAGAGGATCGAGCGCGAAATTGGAAAGGCTAGCAGTTCACCGTTCTCGATTTCTCATGGTCGAACTTATTAGACCGACGGCTGAACCTCTAACATAATGATTAGATAAAAATTTAATAAAAATATCATATGCATATATAATAATATATGTAAGAAATAAAATCCATAATAAGTGTACTGTTCAACCTAATAACACCACAATTGATAAAGTTTTCAATAAAATAATATCATATAGCTACAAATAATATGAAAAGTTATTGCAGTATTTGAGAGGGTCAATCTTTCTTTACAGGTCAAAAAAATACTTTCATTTGCAGTATTTGAGAGGGTCAATCTTTCTTTACAGGTCAAAAAAAAAAAAAACTTTCATTCTTTCTTTCTATAGATTTATTTTTAATTTTTTCATTAGGCTCAAAAAGCCATCCCCGATTGCTTAAAAACTGTTATTCCGCTTTCTGATAATTTCGAGTTTTGACTCAATGACGGCTTGATCATGAACCAACCCATCTCAAAACCACCCCGTTGGTGAGACTGACTAATGACGAATTACCCCATTCTTAATCAATCACTACTGTAGAGGGCAGTGTGCCCTAATTTTTCATATCAGTCTATAGTTAAATAATAATAATTCAAAAATAGGATACATGGTCACATATATATGCTTAGAAAATTTGACAAATTGGATATAAGGAAGTTGATCTAAGTATTTTCCTATATATAAGTATCATGAGCTGTACAACGTGACATGCAGAAACGAACATGTATATACAGCTAGACGTACTTAATGCATGAAACATTATCCTTCGGTGGTACTTAATATTTTAAATGTATATTTGGTTTTAAATTTGTGCATATTTATTCAAGATTGAGACACAACGCCATTAGCGGGGATTGAGCGTAACCAAGAGCAAGCACATAGTATGCAGGAGCCCGCAAACAAGAAAATGGTTACGCAAGTCAAATGTGGAGAGAGAATTTTATAGGGAAAATTCTTGAAAAGAATTTCAAAATCATGAAAAAACAGAAAAGCATTCCGAATTTGTATAATCCTATAGAAGTGCTAGTATTTGAACTAGAATTTACAAATTCAAAAGAAAGGATCAATTTGCCCTTAACCTTTTTTTATTTAAAAAATAATTATCTCCACAACCGCTGTCCTAGCTATTGGGAATATTCCCTTAACATTCCCAAAGTGGTGGCGGTGGGGAACCCCACCACTTTTATGTACAAAAAGTGCATGACCATTGGGCCACCAATGTTCCTTAATATATATAATGCAAAAAAAAAAAAAAAATCACATTTGATCTTTAATCAAGCCGACTAACAAGTTTAGATAAGGAATTGATAAATTGAGATAATATATAAATTTACAAGTTTATATAAGGATTTCTCAACTATATATATCTGAACATGCACATTTTTTATCTCAATTTGTCAATTTCTTATCTGAGTTTGGGAATTCTTTATCTAAATTTGTGAATGGTCTGAGAGAATAAGTGGATTTTTTAGTTAAAAAATGAAAGTTGCGAATTCCTTATATGAACTTGTGAATTTCTTATTTCAATTTACCAATTCCTTATTTGAACTTGTTAGTCGGTTTGGTTAAAGATCAAAGGTTCGAACCCCACTACTTTGGTGGTACAAAAAGTGCCTTACTATTGAGCCACCAAAGCTCTTTAACATATATAAGGTAATATATATATATATATATATATAAATATATGAACCTTTGATCTTTAACCAAGCCCACCAATAAGTTCAGATAAGGAATTGACAAATTGAGATAAATAATTCACAACTTCAGATAAAGAATTCACAACTTTTGTTTTTTAATTTAACTAAAAAATCCATTTAACTCAACTTATGAATTCCTTATCTGAACTTGTTAATTCCTTATCTGAGCTTGGGAATCCGTTATCTAAACTTGTGAATGGGCTGAGAGAATAAGTGAAATTTTTACTTAAAAACGAAGTTGTGAATTCATGATCTGAACTTGTGAATTCCTTATCTCAACTTGCAAATACCTTACCTGAGCTTGAGAATTCCTTATCTAAACTTGTGAATGATCTGAGAGAGTAAGTGGAATTTTTACTTAAAAAACGAAAGTTGCGAATTCCTGATCTGAACATGCTAATTTCTTATCTCAACTTGTCAATTCCTTATCTGAGTTTGGGAATTCCTTACTTGTGAATAGTTTGAGAGAGTAAGTGGATTTTTCACTTAAAAAACGAATGTTGTGAATTCCTTATATGAATTTGTTAATTTCTTATATCAATTTATCAATTCCTTATCTGAACTTATTAAACGGCTTGGTTAAAGATCAAAGGTTGCTATATATATATATATATTATTACTTATGTTAAAGTGCATTTGTGACCCAATGGTCACACAATTTTTGTGGAACTAACCCCCACCACTTTGGGAAAAATAATTTCTAAGGGAATATTCTTTAGAAAATTCCGAGGGAATGTTCCCAAGAGTGAGGGAATATTCTAAGAATATTCCCACCGGAGCTTAAGCCAACAGTTGAGTGCTGGCGCTCCGGCAGCCAGCCGATGGGGGTATATATATATATATATATCACTACTAGTACTTGTTTTCAGTCTATAAGTCAATTGCGTGGAGAGAGAATAATATTCATAATTAATTGTTTCAGTCTAAGCTAATGTTGATTTTTTAAAATTTTTTTTTTCATGTTTTAATTGCATGAAGAATTCTTAGCGTCCAGGGTCAACTAAAGCGAAGGTCTAGGACCATTCGTAATTTTTTAGGATATTTATTACATTAAGTCAAAAAGAGAGACAAAAAATATGTACTGTTTCATCACTAGGATTGGAAAAAAAAAAATATTAAGAAAATTGAAAAGTCTATCACTCTTTTGTGCTGACCACATGCCGCTTTTCCATAATGAGCTGTTACAAAGAATTTTCCCGATCTTTTTATTTCTCTACTGTTTTCAGTGACTCACGTATCAATCATGTTCATATATAGAGGGTTCTAAAGACATAACTTCATGCTTAAATTAAGACTTAAAAAGGAAAACTTTGGTGTCATTGGGCTATAAAACCTGATCTCTTGTTATGTCTCTCCCTTACGTAAATAACTGGCAATTTCTAAGAGAGGTGACATGAGTGTTTATCAAATTTTTAGGATATCGATTTTTTTATTTAACGAGAGTGTAAGAGTAGTGTATTTGAGAAAATTTAAAAATAAAAAAACTTGTTTGAAAAAAAGCTTAATCAATAAAAACAAAGTTTAACATCAAATTAAAACGCAATGTATATATTGAAATAGAATTGAAAAAAAGGCGACCAAAGGGTCAAGATTAATAAATCAGAGCATAATTCATATATATATATATCAATACTTAAAAGGTGTTCACAATTTTTTTTTTTTAAATCTAACCTCCACTTCGAGTTGAAAGAATAACTTTGAAAACATATGCGGCATCCATCTTTATGTAAGATATACTTTATTTTAAAAAAATTTAAAGATCTATGATATGATAAATGACCAAAGATAAAATTATAATTTTTAGAAAAATATATTATATTGTATTGTATTGGGAGAATCCCATTTAAATCCCGTTGAAATATCTAAATCTAGATTTGGCCTAAGCTTTTAACAAATTAAATTCTTAATAAGGCCAAGGGGCTTAATTAGGGATTTTTGAATATTGTTAAAAAAGTATAGTACCCTTCTTCTAATAAATTTATGATTGAGTATCCCCCTCATATCATAAATCATCTGGAAGGGGGAGAAAAAAAGGAAAACGGTTATGTCAATTAGGGCTATTGAGCAATACAATCATAGAAGTAAATAAATAGTGTTCTTGGCCAACTAAAAAAATCAATGGGCAAACTCTGACAATTTTTCTTTAACCCTAACGCCTTGTTAGTTCCGCACGATGTATAAAAAATGATTGAAGGCATAAACACAGGTAAAGCGCACAACTGCAGATTTGGGGCAAAAGAAAAACATGCAAGCTTCTTTCCCTTGCAACAGATGAGATGAGCAGGCCTAAATTTAATGCACTGAATCAAGGCATATGGTTTGCACAAGATGGTGACTCCATCTGCCTCTAACGAGATAACCCATTTATAAATGGGATAATCCTATACTCTCTCCAATCCTAAATATAAGATCCGATTGACTTTTTTGGGAGAGATTAATTAAGATAAATAAGTTACGTAATCATATTATAGGTTGCGTATCATTAGACTACATATCAGTTTATAAGTTAGGCAAAACAATTTGGAGAAAAATGATAAAAATAAATACTTTAAAATAATTTAATTAGTTTTCTTAATATCTCCAAAAACGTCAATTAGATCTTAAGTTTAGGACCAGAGATAGTATAATTTATCCCATGTGTGGGTGTCCGGCGAGGGGATATTGCGTCCTGCATGTACGTGCCTATTGCATTGCACAATTAACCAAGGCATATGGTTTGCGGAAATTGTAGATAAACCCGGTTACTTCTTTCCCTCACTAGCTAGAGGTTTATTAAATATAATGTTCAAATAAAGAAATTAGTTGGGAAAATTACTGATAGGTCCCAAGGACCTAAAAAAAATCACAAAAATGTCTCAATCCAAATTCCCAAATCAAAAAAGTTCCTAGGAACTTTTTTGTGATTAATTGGGAATGTGAAATGACTAAATTGCCCCCAATGACAAAATTGAGAAAGAGAAAATAGAGAAAGCTACAGTGTTGCAGGTCGTGGAGTAGTAGCAGGTGGGGTTGGGTGGGAGGTTGAGTGGTGGCAGCTCCGGGAGCTTGAGTAAAGCAAGAAGTAGCCAAAAGGCCCAAGACGATGAACACTTGAAGAGCAGCAAAAACCATGTCGAGATCTAAAACTAAAACAGACAGAAGAAAGAGAAAATGAAAGGCGAGTAAATATGAGCGATGAGTGGACTATGTGCTAGGAGCTAGGTAAGTAATGCTAAGATTTTGCTAAAGACATGATTTTGATCATTGAAGTTGGGGGTTCCCTGTGGTTGGGTAGTGTGAATAAAATTGTGCTATGTTTTTCGGCTAGGAAACAGAGGTATTCCTCTGTTTTAAGTGGGAATGGTTGAATATGATGAAGGTTGTTTGCTTACAAAACGCTGATATGAGATAAAAGAAAGTGTTGTTAATACGTGTAGTTGTAGTTGTTAATATGATTGTTGCAGTTGTTAATACAAAGTGTAGCATATTGTGATAGATGGGACATATGAAATTTTGATATGTTAAAATAAGCTTGTCAAAATAAGTCATGCAATTGTGAATATATGCATTAGGACTTGTGAAAACAGGCGTAAGCTCTTGCTAAAATTGGCATATGTAGTTGTGAAATTTCAAAACTCCTCTTGGGAGGGGAATGACTGATCTTGGTATGAAAAAGAAGTTGTCAAAATGACTCATCATGTAGTGAAAATAGGTAAAACCAGTTGTTAAAATTGTTGTATGCAGTTGTGAAAGTTGGGACTTGTGAAACTTATAATCTCACTCAGGTATGAAAAAGAAGTTGTCCAAATGACTCAACAAGTTGTGAAAATAGGTAAAACCAATTATTAAAATTGTCATATGCATTTGTTAAATGCTGGGACGTGAAGCTTGTAATCTCACACAAGTATAAAAAAGTTGTCAAAATGACTCATCATGTAGTGAAAATAGGCAAAACTAGTTGTTAAAATTGTTATATACAGTTGTGAAAGTTGAGACTCGTGAATCTTGTAATCTCACGCAGGTATGAAAAAGAAGTTGTCAAAATGATTCATCAAGTTGTGAAAATAGACAAAACCAGTTGTTAAAATTGTCATATGTATTTGAGAAAAGTTGGGACGTGAAGCTTGTAATCTCACACAGGTATAAAAAGAAGTCGTCACTCATTAAGTTGTGAAAATAGGTAAAAGGAGTTGTTAAAATTGTCATATGCAGTTGTGAAAGTTGGGACATGTGAAACTTGTAATCTCACGCAGGTATGAAAAAGAAGTTGTCAAAATGACTTATAAAGTTGTGAAAATAGGCAAAACCAGTTGTTAAAATTGTCATATGCATCTATGAAAAGTTGGGATGTGAAGCTTGTAATCTCACACACATGAAAATGAAATTGTCAAAATGACTTATAAAGTTGTGAAAATAGGCAAAACCGGTTGTTAAAATTGTCATATGCATTTGTGAAAAGTTAGGATGTGAAGCATGTAATCTCACGCAGCTATGAAAAAGAAGTTGTCAAAATGACTCATTAAGTTGTGAAAATAGGCAAAACCAGTTCTTAAAATTGTCATATGCATTTGTGAAAAGTTGGAACGTGAAGTTTTTAATCTCACATAGGTATAAAAAATAAGTTGTCAAAATGACTCATAAAGTTGTGAAAATAGGCAAAACCAGTTCTTAAAATTGTCATATGCATTTATGAAAAGTAGGGACATGAAATTTGTAATCTCACTTAGGTATGAAAAAGAAGTTGTCAAAATGACTCATTAACTTGCAAAAATCGGCAAAACCAGTTGTTAAAATTGTCATATGCAGTTGTGAAAGTTAGGACTTGTGAGTGAACCTTGTAATCTCACGCAGATATGAAACAGAAGTTGTTTGTTAAACCCCTTATATTTCGATATTTGTCAGAGTAAAAAAGACATAATTCCAAAGGCATATAGAAATAGCACAAATGTACTGATAATAAGTACTTGTTTACAATACAGGAAATCTCCATAGGGTTTGAAAATATATACAATCCTCCAAAACTAACAAAATAAACTAACGATAACCAACAGCTACACTTTCTTGATCCAAAATCCTCAAACGCTGATATTTACTATTTTTTTGCTTGGAGCCGCTAGCTTTTGTTGGAATATTTTTAAATATTGGAAAGGGTGAGATTCAAACGAATCTCAGTAGTAACAAGCAACCATTTATAGAAAATGCGATAAATAAATATGCCAAGCATCATATAATGCAATAGAATAATAACACTGAAGTCACAATCATCGGTATGTGTATAAATTCAGGACCAACTATTGTTAGAACCCCTACTTGTCAATCTGTTCCTCAGCTGAGCTCAAGACCACAGATTGGGTAATGTACCTTATAGGCACTGTGTATTATAACTAGATCCCCTTTGGGCCATTGGGGTACTTGTGCTTTTCCCCTCAGACGGTACTTGTGCTTTTCTTGCATCAGTTAGATAATGTGTGTGCATTATACATATCACAGAAGATGGCATACACAAAGCATATACAAGTTCACATAGTGTATGAACGAAAGAGTCACTACCTTAAATCCCTTTTCCTGTACTAAGTCTTGCCCCGGCTTGGGCAAACTGACTGGTCCTAAAATGCCAAATTTACAAAGAAATGAGTTATTACTCATTCATATGCTTTTCTAAACTCACCTTGTTGGTTATCTTAGCTTAAAACTACAAAATAACTAAAATACCCCTGGGGACCTGATCCAAGTCCCTTACACTCGATCCAATTGTACTTTTTCACAAATTATGACCCGAGCTAATCTTATACAATTTCATGTGTAGAATCCATTTTTAACCTTAGAATTACCAAATTCACTGCCAAAAGATAATTTTGCCCTTGGTAGGCCCTAACTTAGGGTTTTAGGGATAATTTTTTCATTTCACATTCTAAAGCTTTGCACATTTCACACTTAACATATACCTTACACAATTTTTTCTTCTAAACTCAATGGAACCATCAAATTGATGAAATTTCAGCTTTAACCCTCAATTTTAGGTCTGGCCAAAACATACCAAGTTTTAGGAAAAATTGAATATTTATGAATTCTATCCATAAAACATCTTCCTTTCACTTGTAATTACTTATTTAACCACCTAAACTCCTAATAAACATGATTAATGTAAATTTGGGCAGCATAACCCCTTAGGGTTTGAGCTTCCCAAACTACAAAATAAACCAAAACAAAGCCAATAATCAATCACAACCACAAAATACACCTTGAATCAACTAAAATAATCAAGGTTTATGGCTTTACCTTTGGTTCTTCTTTTTCTTCCTCAAAACCATGGACTCCCTTCTCCTCTTTCCTTTGATTTTCTTCTTGCTACATATGTTTCCAAGGAGGAGATGAGAATTAGAAGAGGTGTACAAGAGATTGAAGATACAAACAAGTGAGTTTTACAACCAAACTCACCTTGATCTTGATCTTTGACTTTTGCTCTTTCTCTTGCCTTCTATATTCTCAAAGCTCTCTCTCTCTTCTCTTACTAGTTGACATAAATGAAGGCTTATGAAGAGGATATGTAGCTTTAAAATATCATCTCCACCTCCTTACAAATATATTAATTTATTGCCTTTTTACACAAGTGATTTGTTTTGTACTTTATCCCTTTAATTTTGATCATAAATGTTTCTCTTTCCTCTTGCCAAAATGACAAAAATGAAGCCTTTAAAGTAACCAAATAAATTCTTGCATTAGCTTCATCCATTCCCTTGCAACTAATGTGCAAGGGCCATTTATTACAAACTTTGCTTTTTTTGACATTTCAAACTTCAATTTGCTTGGCCAAAATCGCTTCAACTTTTGTCATATTTATCTCAAATATTCATTTCCCTTGCCTCTTGCCTTTTTGGATGTCCCACACACAAGAAAAAGGGAAAAATATGGATTTAATTTAGCCAAATGACTATTTTGCCCATATATTTTTACCATTGCCTTGTTAATTTCGCACCATGCCTAAAAGCTAACAAAATTTTTATCAAAATTTGAAATTCATATATTTATTTATAGATGTCCAATTATAGTGGTTCCAAAGGCTATGTAACCCTTATTAAGTCTATTTTGAAGGAAAATATTACTTTTAGCCAAATAGACAAGCAACATTCCAGAATTACCATTGATTGGACACTACCACATTAACTTGCCAGTTTTAGTTGGCTAACTTAAAAAATACATAACTCTAAGTGTACAGGTTCAAATGACTTATATGAATTATCAAATTAAAAATTGATATGTCTACTTTTATTCTGAAAAATTTCATAGGTATTGGACATCATTTGCCTATTTAAAAATATCACACAACTAGACTGCCATGCAAGAAATTACACTAGTGGAAAATCCCAATTCTTACAATTTTGTGTTCCAAACTTAGTTATATTGTGTGTGACCACTATTTGCTTTATTTTTGACATTCCATGTTCACCAAAATTCACCATTTTATTGCATTAAATTTGTCAATGCATACAAGGAATATCAGTGAATAAAATTGGGATGTTATAGCTCTCCCTCCTTGAAGTAAATTTCATCCCTGAAATTTGCTACATAGGTAACGGTTTTGCATATCTTCTTTTGTTTCCCACATTGTCTCTTTAGGAGATAATCCCTACTAGACAATTTTCACAAACTGGATACTCTTGTATTTGTGTTGTTTCACCTGTTAATCAATGATTCGGTCAGGTGTGACCTTATATGTCAAATCATCCTACATATCCACATCTTCATATTCAATTACATGTCTTGGATCGGGTTGATATTTCTTCAATTGTGAAACATGGAAAACATCACGCAATCAGCTCAGATTTAGGGGTAAAGCTATCCGGTATGCTACTGGCCCAATCTTCGACAATATCGCAAATAGACTAATGTACCTCGGGCTTAGTTTCTTCACTTTCAGCTCCTTGCCAATACCTGTTGAAAGAGGCAAGCTTCACCCAAGAGGGGGGGGGGGTGAATTGGGTGATGTTATAAATTTTTCACTTGAAGAGGTGATATGAAAAATATAGTAGACAGAGTGGAGTTGAGAAGATTTGGACACAGAGAGTTATACTGGTTCGGCCTAACAACCAGGCCTACGTCTAGTCCTAAGAGATCAAGACCTACCGAGATTTTCACTATACTACCAAGATTCAATGGGCTCTTAGAACGCCACAAAACATTAGTTGTCCTTGAAAGGACTACGAGCAGAAATATTCTCTCACTAAGAAATTTCTCTCCCCCATACGACAAGTCTTACGTGCAGAAAAACAACCTATGACTTTCTCACTTGCTTATGTATACAAGGCTTATGAGCAGCAACGTTCTCTCCTGCTTACACCACTATAAGTCTTACGAGCAGCAACGTTCTCTTCTGCTTGTATCTTATAAGACTTATGAATGGAAGGTTCAACAAGGAATTCTCTCAACTGCTTCTCTCGTAAGGAAAACTACCCTCTCAAGGTCCCAATACCTTGAGATCACATAAACATATAATTTGAATTGTATGAAGACTCTCTTACAGAGCAAATGAATAAACACTGAAGATCAATGTGTATACAGAGAAAATGATGAATAGCAGAGACTCGTGTATAAGCTTGTGAATTCTTGTGCTTCGTTGTTCTCTTGACTATCTCTGTATATATAGTTGCTTCAGTTTTTGTCCGTTTGGGAAATCATCATTTGAGGAACGGGATTTTTGCAACTATTGAAAGACATGCGCAAGTTTGAATAATCTGAATGTGGTAGGTACTTGTAATGATTGTGTCTGCCGTTATTTGACTTTCTCCGTAACAATTAATTTCAAACGTTCAACTTCCTGTATCACACTTATAAAACAGTCAAAATAATGTTAGACAATGATAATAAGTAATGATGATATGAATAATTAACAATAAACCATATTCGGATTGAACGTTGTGAGACTTGGTATTTTTGGTGATCTGGCAGAGCATCACTCGAGCATGAATGGCTCACTTCGAGTGATCTCCTTATTTTCCTTCATATGCGCCAGTGCACGGGTTGTGCTTGCATAGGATTTCAGAGAGACAGAATTCTCACTCGCGAGTGATCTGGGGTCTCACTCGAGCACAACTCCTCCTGCTCGAGTGATGTTGCATTTTCCATTGGGAGTGTCTTCTCGGGTCATCACTCGTATATCACTTTAACAAGAGTGAGATTTTGTACTCGCGGGTGATATGGTCCCTCACTCGAGCACACATACTACTGCTCGAGTGAGACGTATATTCTCCAGGAATATGCTCTCAATACCAACACTCGCATCAGGATTACAGAGGGATGAAATTATCACTCGCAGGTGATGTGGGCCTTCACTCGAGCACACAGACTCCTGCTCGAGTGAGAAGAATATTCCAAAGTAATATACCTTTTAACCAAGCACTCGCATCAGATTGGGAGAGGGATAGAATTATCACTTGCAAGTATTGATGTGTCACTCGAGCATATAAGGTTGTGCTCGAGCATACTTACACTTCTCTGAAGTTCATAACTCTCGGCCAAACACTCACAGTACCTTGCTCGAGTACAGGATGCTCATGCTCGAGCATTGATGTCTCTGCTCGAGTGAATCAAGGAAGCATGATAATACTTGCTCTCGGCCAAGCACTCGCGGACCTTCACTCGCATGTGCTCGAGTGAGAATGGCTTCTCTTCTCGAGTACAAACTCCAGTGCTCGAGTGAATAAGAGAATATAACAATGGAATGCCTCTCGGGTGAACACTTTCTGGCTTTCACTCGCACCTGCTCGAGCAGAAAAGGGATCTATGCTCGAGTGCAAAATCCATGCTCGAGCACTCCAGTGTAATTTGACAGCAGACACCAGAAAACATTCCTATATGCATTTGGTAACTTTGTAAACTTTTCTTAATCTTCTAAAAATATGATTTGCACATAATTGTCTTTTTGTTATCATCAAAACTTGGGATCTAACATTCTCCCCCTTTTTGATGATGACAAAACCTTTGTGATGAAAGTTGAAATTCTTCAATGTTTCCAAATGCATATCAAGTTTTGGTTTCAAGTTCAAGTTTTCCTGCAATGCTTCCTCTGGACACTTAACAACCAAGATAAGCATAGTATGAGGTATATAACTTAATAACAACTTAATAACTTGAAACATCATTTAAACCTGATAATCAAACTTATGAATAACTTGAAACACAAATATTCATTAAACTTGAATTCAAATGGCTAACAACATAATAACTCACTCATAATTCAAAATAACAACAAATAACATCAAATCCTACCCCATACAGAAAATCTACCTAAACACCCAAACATCCCACAACCGAAGCTCAGCTCAGAATCATCACACATCCTTATTCTCCCCCATTTTGTCAACATCAGAAGGGGGCTGAGGAGGTGGAACATAGGATACCATGGCAGTGAGAGGGTCAATGGGTTCAACAGGAGGAGTTGATGGCTGTGGTATTGAGGATGAGGGAGGTAGTGAAGGCGACCGATCAAAAGTGACATCAATATTAGAATCGGGATCGGTGAAGAGAACATGAGTCGATGGATGAGGAGGTGAGGTTGAGTGGTCTCAGGAGGTACCTCTGAAGAGGGGAAATGTGAGTGCAGAAAGATCTCCATATTCGTGATCCTTTGTGACATCTCATCTTGAGTCTTGAACATCAACTCAAAATTGGTATTGGCCTTGTCTACCAATTTGATGACCTGTGACTCCATCTTTTCCACAAGCTTCTCATACTTAGCCACTAATTCCTTCTTCAGACCATATACTGCTTGATTGATTGCCTCAGACACCTGATTGGAAAGAGAGGTATTGAGGAAGGAAGGAGGAGGAATAGGACCTTGTGCAGATGATTGTGCTTCATCTCCTCTGGATGGAGTGGCTTCTTTCTTGGATGTGGCTTTGGTTCGACTCACCGGAAGATTGATACCCATGTGAGTTAACTGAGTCTTACCAAACCTTGAGATGAGTACCCTTTCAGTTCCTTCCAAATACCAAATCTTGTTTTTCATCAGAATGTAAGATACAATCTGAGGGTATGGTATGGTTGTGGATTTTGTTGGAGAAAAACGAAATCTTCTCATCTCATTAAAAATAATCTCCCCCACATTCCTTTGTTGCCTGGCAATTAAGGAGGCCAACACATAATAATCCTTTTGAGCAAAATGAGTAAAATTTTTGGACTTATTGACTATGCTCCGGGAATATATATAATGAAGGACTCTGTGAATATCAGGCATATCAATAGGTTTGAAAATGAGGGATCCTATGGGGTCTTTTGGTCTCAAGATTTTAAAAGCTTCATTGGCAGAGAAAGAGGGTGGATCAGTAGGTGGTGCAACATACCCAAGCAAATCATTTATGATCTTAGCAGATATCATAATAAACTTTCCTCTAACTGTAGTAGACACTGCTTCCTCAATCAAATCACCAGCTCTAGACTTAATATTATGAGACTTCATATTGCTATAAAAAGTCTTCACAACAGTGGGAGAATATGCCAAATAGATATTTAGCCAAGGAGCATAGTATTGAAGATAAGGGTATAAATCCAAATGACAATTCTTCTTTAAGTAATCCAAATCCACATATACCACAGGATAGAAATGTCTATGTCTAAATTCATCATCATATACCTTCTGAGACAATGCCTTAAGTTCTTCAACATTGAATCCCTCAGGTGGACTTGTGATGTGATCATCCACTGGTGCTTGTGATGCAGAAGGTGCTCCTGAAGCAGAGGCACTTGCTTGCTTAACTTGATGCGAACTTGAAACACCGGCTTGAGAAGCAATCTTCCCAACTATCTTGTCAAGTTTGGATTTCTCTATTGCTTCCCGGAGTTGTCTACTTAAGGTATCACCAGAAGAAGAAGATGATTGGGGTTGCTCTGACTCCTTTTTCTTCCCTTTTCCTTGAACCTCTTTGGATTGGGACCGGGTGATTATAGGTTCCTTGAACACCACACCCTTTGGTTTCTTTTGAGGAGGTTGGTCTTTCTTTGAAATTTGAGGCTTGGGGTGAGGTTTCTTAGCCGGAGTCCTCTTTTTGGTCTTGGGTTTAGGAGGAGGTGACGGTGAGGAAGAGATTTTAGGAGAGGGAGGTATTGGTTCTGGGGTACCAGATTCACTGGCAGCAGACTGAGTAGGAGATGGAGAGTGGGATCTTTGAGGGATAGAGGGTATTTTGGTTCTCGCCATTGTAGAGAAAGTGAAAGAGAATCAAGAACACACAGATTTTTGAAAGTGAAGAGAGAAGCAAAAACGAGGTTAGGGTACGGATGAGAAATGCAGAGGGTAAGAATCACCTTTTATAGAAGATTGAAGAGTTGTAATGGTGATTTGAAGCAAATGGACGCGATTGATTGAAGAAAAACGGTTGAAGATGAAGAGTTGCGCCCTTCGAGTGAGAGAACACCTCGAGTGAGAGCAGGAAGTGCGACGTTCTGAGCTCCCGCGTAACATATATAAGTGACAGTGCTCGAGTGATGTTCATACTGTGCTCGAGTGTGTTCTATTAGTGCTTCGAGTGATTTTCTGGAAAAACTAATACGTACCTAGATTGTGGATTTGTTGACATATTTTGTGTCTTTGTACTCAAATCCTCCAAAATCATTTGAGTAACCATGTTTTGGATAGCTTTTGAAGAGAAATTCTTCTTCTTCACCCGAGCAGGTACTCCTCACCTCAAGCATGTTCATATCATGCTCGAGTGAGAGTTCCTCACTCGCGAGTGAGTACGATTCTCACTGTTGCTTATGATACAGTCTCTTGGTATTCTTATTTCCTCTGTTAACCTCTGTTTTACATGTCAAGAAGCAGAGCATTTTTAACAGTGCTGTGCTCGAGCAGAGCTGCTTGTGCTCGAGTGACACAGCTCATCACTTGAGCAGCACCCTCAGTGCTCGAGTGACAGTCCTGCAAAAAAAATTTTGAACACTCTGATGCTAAAGTCAGTATGGTTATCATCAAAAAGAACATTTAATTAAAATAATTAACAAGAAAACTTACAACTCATTGGGATTAACCATTCCCAATTCTCTTCGAATATATAGGAATTGATCTTTTGCAATTGGTTTTGTGAAAATATCCGCAAGTTGAAGATGAGTTGGTATGAATTCCACTTTGACATCCTTCTTTTGAACATGATCTCGAATGAAGTGATGTCGAATGTCTATGTGTTTGGTTCTTGAATGTTGTACAGGATTTTTGGCCAAACTTATCGTGCTAGTGTTATCACAATAAATTGGAATTTCATTTAAATAAATTCCCAAATCTTGAAGTTGTTGTTTCAACCATAACACTTGAGAACAACAACTTGCTACAGCTATATACTCAGCTTCAGTTGAGGATAATGAAACTGTGTTCTGTTTCTTGCTGAACCATGATACCATAGATCCTCCGAGAAATTGACATTGACCACTGGTACTCTTTCTATCAGTTTTATATCCTCCATGATCTGAGTCTGAATATGCCGTTAAATACTCGTTCCCTCTTTTCGGATACCAAAGACCAAGCTCTGGAGTATCTTCTAGATATTTGAATATTCTTTTTACTGTCTCTGCATGAGATACCTTAGGAGCGGGTTGATACCTTGCACACATTGCTACGCTGAATTGAATATTTGGCCTGCTTGCTGTGAGATAGAGTAATGAGCCAATCATTCCTCTATACTTAGTGATATTGAAACTAGGGCCTTTTACATCAGCATCCAACAATGTTGTAGAACTCATTGGAGTATCAGCACCATTAGCATTATCAAATCCATATTTCTTTAACAATTCTTTCAAATACTTTGACTGAGATACAAATATACCATTCTTCTTTTGTTTGATTTGAAGTCCAAGAAAGAAGTTCAACTCTCCCATCATGGACATTTCAAACTCTCCCTGCATAATCTTAGAAAATTCTTGACACATAGATTCATTAGTAGCACCGAAAATAATATCATCAACATAAATTTGAATAATTAGAATATCATTTTTGTTATGTTTGATGAATAGAGTTGTATCAACTTTTCCTCTGACAAAACCTTGATCAAGAAGAAATTTGCTTAGTCTTTCATACCAAGCTCTTGGTGCTTGCTTCAAACCATATAATGCTTTCTTAAGTTTGAAAACATGATCAGGTTTTGTTTCATCTTCAAAACCAGGAGGTTGTTCTACATATACTTCCTCCATAATATATCCATTTAGAAAAGCACTTTTCACATCCATTTGATAAAGTTTAAAACCTTTAATACAAGCAAAAGCCAAGAGTACTCGTATTGCTTCCAATCTTGCCACTGGAGCATATGTTTCCTCATAATCAATACCTTCTTCTTGATTATAGCCTTTGGCAACCAATCTTGCTTTATTTCTCACAATGATTGCTGATTCATCAAGTTTGTTTTTGAAAACCCATTTGGTCCCTATAACCGTATGGTCTTTAGGTCGAGGCAGCAAATCCCAAACTTGATTTCTTTGAAACTGATTTAGTTCTTCTTGCATAGCAATCACCCAATCATTATCGGATAAAGCTTCTTCAATATTAGAAGGTTCAATTTCAGAAATAAATGCAGAGAAGGTTACCTCATTGAGAATTCTGTTTCTGGTTTTGACACCTTCATGAATATCTCCTATAACTTGATCAATTGGATGATCCTTCATATGTCTCCATGCTTTTGGTTGAGCATGATCATCGACATCTTCTAAATTTTGAAAATCATTTGTTTCAAGATCATCTTGTTTTGAAATAGATTTGTTTTTCTTGATTGAATCCATTTCTTCTTCATCAATAAGTTTTGTCCGAGTTTCAATTTCATCAAACACAACATGAATATACTCTTCAACAGTACATGTTCTTTTATTGAAAACTCTATAAACCTTACTTCTATTAGAATATCCTAGGAATATACCTTTATCAGACTTTGAATCAAATTTACCTAAGTTTTCTTTACCATTGTTGTGAATGAAACACTTACACCTGAAGATATGTAGATGAGCAAGATTTGGCTTTCTTCCTTTGTAAAGTTCATATGGCGTCTTTCCAAGCAATTTGCGAATGTATGCTCGGTTTGAGATGTAGCATGCAGTACTCATTGCATCTGCCCAGAACACTTGTGACATTTCTTTTTCATTAAGTAATGCTCTTGCCATTTCAGTAAGAACTCTGTTCTTTCTTTCTACTACTCCATTTTGTTGAGGAGTTCTAGGAGCAGAGAAGTTATGATCTATTCCTTCGTTGTTGCAGTAGTTTTCAAATAGTTGATTGTCAAATTCTCCTCCATGGTCCGTCCTAATAGAAACAATAGAAATACCTTTCTCATTTTGAACCTTTTTGGCAAACATAATAAATTCAGCAAAAGTTTCATCTTTTGAAGCAATAAATATAGTCCATGCAAATCTTGTAAAATCATCAACGATTACTAACGTATATAAATTTCCTCCAAAACTTTTTACTCTTGCAGGACCTACCAAATCCATATGAAGTAATTGTAAAGGTTTTGAAGTAGAAATCTCATACTTTGTTTTAAAAGAAGATTTAGTTTGTTTTCCTTTCTGACATGCGTCACAAATCATATTATCTTTGAATTTGAGTTTGGGAAGACCAATAACTAAATCTTTTCTAATTAATTTATCAAATTGATTCATATTGACATGAGCCAGACGCTTATGCCATAACCAACTTTCCTCTGATCGACTAAGAAAACAATTTTCAAGAGAATTTGAATTTAAATCAATAGTATAACAATTACCGTCCCTTTGAGCTCGGATATTTGCTTTGATAGATTCTTTGTTTAGTGGCAGATCTTTCTTGTTTACTATCAAGCATTCTTCTGAGTCAAAAATCACCCAGTTATCTTTGTCAGTGCTTTGACTTACACTCAGGAGATTATGGCATAATCCCTCAACATAATATACTCCGCTGATTTGAACACCATCGGATTTTCCCACTTCACCAATTCCAGCAATACGTCCGGATTGATTACCTCCAAATGTTACCTTTCCTCCTTCTCTAGTTTCTAGCATGGTGAACTTATTTTTGTCACCAGTCATGTGTCTCGAACATCCACTATCAATATACCACTTGTTCGCTCGAGATGCTTTGAGACATACCTAGAATAAAATGATCAAGTTTTAGGTACCCACACTTTCTTGGGTCCTTTGTGGTTAGTATGTGATGTATGTGTTCCTTTCGGAACCCATTTATATGTTCCAACAACTTATCCCTTTTTGAAATAGCATGAAGAAGTATAATGTCCTTTTCTGTTACAATAATTACATGATACGAAAGGATTTGATGTATGCACAGAATTCCTGAAATATTTAAGATATGCTCTACTATTCCTCTTATATCCTTTATTCTTATCATGAACAGAATTATATCCAATTCCAGATTTATCAAATGAAACTTTCTGAGAATTTAAAATAACCTTAAGAGTTTCACTTCCTTTAGTAAACTTTTCAATAATTTTTGTTAAATCATCTATTTTCTTATCTTTCTCTTTACACATTTCATATGATGATATGACAGTACTTTCTAATTCTTTTACTTTCTTCTTATAACTAACCATTCCTTTAGCTACTTTGATATACTCTGTATGCAATGCATTATATTCAGATAACAATTCATCATAGGAAGGTTTAGAATCACTTACCTCAGAGTCTGATTCTTCTTCCTTGGCTACCAAGCATAGATTTGCTACTTCATCGTTGTCACTTTCTTCGTCTGACGAACTATCACCCTATATAGATGATATATATGCTTTCTTTTTCAGCTTCTTTTTGTCTTTGTTTCTGAAGCATTCAGATTTGATGTGTCCAGGTTTCCCACATTCATAGCATATTATCTGTTGTTCTTTATTTTCTTTCTTGCTTGGTCCACCTTGATAGTTCTTGAAATTCCTTTGACCTCTTCTGTAGAATTTCTTGAATTTTCTCACGATCATTCCCATTTCATCATCATTAGGGACATCTTCATTCTCGGAAGATTCTTCTTCTTCTTTGATAACTTTGAGTGCAACTCCCTTTTTCTTTTTATCATCGAATTCTTCAAGTTCCTTTTTGAATCTCAACTTACCTTCATATTTAGAAAGACTTCCAAAGAGAGCAGCTACGGATCTCATAGATTCTCCTTTAGCTTCTTCAATAGCTGTCACTTTTGCTTCCCATTCTTTCGTAAGAATATTAAGAATCTTTCTTACCTAGGAATTTTGATCAAACGACTTTCCAAGAGCAGATAATTGATTAACAAGATGAGTGTATCTGAGTTCGAATTCTGATATACTTTCTCCGGATTTCATACGAAATAAATCATATTCTGTAATTAGAGTATTGATTCTATTTTCTTTGATTCCAGATGTTCCTTTATGAGCAATTTCAAGAGCATCCCACATATCTTTGGCAGTTGGTAGAGTACATATACGAAAATATTCTTTTTGACTAAGAGCACTCTGTATCATTAAAATAGCTTTACTGTTTAATGTTACTAACCTCTTGTCATTCTCGTCAAACTCATCTGGGCTCTTTTTAACTGCTCTATCTTCGATTTTCTTCATTGGAACATAGTCACCATCTTGTATAACATTCCATAATCCATACTCATTGGCCATCACGAACACTCTGAATTTAGCTTTCCAGAACGAAAAATGTTCTCCAGCAAAACCAGGAGGTCTAGTGATTGAAGCTCCATCGGGAAGGATATTTTCACCCATTGTTGCCATTTGACGGATCCTTCTCAAGCTGTTAGGCTCTTCGGAGAAGACCTTGCTCTGATACCAAATGAAAGAGGCAAGCTTCACCCAAGAGGGGGTGAATTGGGTGATGTTATAAATTTTTCACTTGAAGAGGTGATATGAAAAATATAGTAGACAGAGTGGAGTTGAGAAGATTTGGACACAGAGAGTTATACAGGTTTGGCCTAACAACCAGGCCTACGTCCAGTCCTCAGAGATCAAGACCTACTGAGATTTTCACTATACTACCAAGATTCAATGGGCTCTCAGAATGCCACAAAACATTAGTTGTCCTTGAAAGGACTACGAGCAGAAATATTCTCTCACTAAGAAATTTCTCTCCCCCATACGACAAGTCTTACGTGCAGAAAAACAACCTATGACTTTCTCACTTGCTTATGTATACAAGGCTTATGAGCAGCAACGTTCTCTCCTGCTTACACCACTATAAGTCTTACGAGCAGCAACGTTCTCTTCTGCTTGTATCTTATAAGACTTATGAATGGAAGGTTCAACAAGGAATTCTCTCAACTGCTTCTCTCGTAAGGAAAACTACCCTCTCAAGGTCCCAATACCTTGAGATCACATAAACATATAATTTGAATTGTATGAAGACTCTCTTACAGAGCAAATGAATAAACACTGAAGATCAATGTGTATACAGAGAAAATGATGAATAGCAGAGACTCGTGTATAAGCTTGTGAATTCTTGTGCTTCGTTATTCTCTTGACTATCTCTGAATCTCTGTATATATAGTTGCTTCAGTTTTTGTCCGTTTGGGAAATCATCATTTGAGGAGCGGGATTTTTGCAACTATTGAAAGACATGCGCAAGTTTGAATAATCTGAATGTGGTAGGTACTTGTAATGATTGTGTCTGCCGTTATTTGACTTTCTCCGTAAAAATTAATTTCAAAAGTTCAAATTCCTGTATCACACTTATAAAACAGTCAAAATAATGTTAGACAATGATAATAAGTAATGATGATATGAATAATTAACAATAAACCATATTCGGATTGAACGTTGTGAGACTTGGTATTTTTGGTGATCTGGCAGAGCATCACTCGAGCATGAATGGCTCACTTCGAGTGATCTCCTTATTTTCCTTCATATGCGCCAGTGCACGGGTTGTGCTTGCATAGGATTTCAGAGAGACAGAATTCTCACTCGCGAGTGATCTGGGGTCTCACTCGAGCACAACTCCTCCTGCTCGAGTGATGTTGCATTTTCCACTGGGAGTGTCTTCTCGGGTCATCACTCGTATATCACTTTAACAAGAGTGAGATTTTGTACTCGCGGGTGATATGGTCCCTCACTCGAGCACACATACTACTGCTCGAGTGAGACGTATATTCTCCAGGAATATGCTCTCAATACCAACACTCGCATCAGGATTATAGAGGGATGAAATTATCACTCGCAGGTGATGTGGGCCTTCACTCGAGCACACAGACTCCTGCTCGAGTGAGAAGAATATTCCAAAGTAATATACCTTTTAACCAAGCACTTGCATCAGATTGGGAGAGGGATAGAATTATCACTTGGAAGTGTTGATGTGTCACTCGAGCATATAAGGTTGTGCTCGAGCACACTTACACTTCTCTGAAGTTCATGACTCTTAGCCAAACACTCGCAGTACCTTGCTTGAGTACAGGATGCTCATGCTCGAGCATTGATGTCTCTGCTCGAGTGAATCAAGGAAGCATGATAATACTTGCTCTCGGCCAAGCACTCGCGGACCTTCACTCGCATGTGCTCGAGTGAGAATGGCTTCTCTGCTCGAGTACAAACTCCAGTGCTCGAGTGAATCAGAGAATATAACAGTGGAATGCCTCTCGGGTGAACACTTTCTGGCTTTCACTCACACCTGCTCGAGCACAGAAGGGATCTATGCTCGAGTGCAAAATCCATGCTGGAGCACTCCAGTGTAATTTGACAGCAGACACCAGAAAACATTCCTATATGCATTTGGTAACTTTGTAAACTTTTCTTAATCTTCTAAAAATATGATTTGCACATAATTGTCTTTTTGTTATCTTCAAAACTTGGGATCTAACACCTGTGACAAGCGAAACATTTATAAATATATGATTACCAACCTCAAACTCTAAAGGATTTCACCTCTTTTTAGCATAGCTCTTATATCAGCTTTGAGAAGTTAACAATCTCTGCTAATAAGCTTGATATGCTCTATTGTCTGATCAACCATGTCTGGCCTAAGTAAGCACCTCTCAGAAAATTCTGTCCAGCATAAGGGCGATTGATGCTTCCTTTTGTGTAATGCCTCATAAGGAGCCATTTGAATGCTCGAGTGGTAACTGTTATTATAGACAAATTCTGCCAATGGAAGGAATTGACCCCAATTGCCTTTAAAATCTAAGGTACACGCCCTTAGCATATCCTCTAATGTCTATATTGTTCATTCTATTTGTCCATCAGTATGAGGATGATATGTTGTGCTGAATCTGAGCTTGGTACCCAAAGCCTCGTGCAACGCTCTTCAAAAATTGGAAGTAAAGTAAGGATCTCTATCCGAAATGATATTCTTTAGAGTACCATGTAGCCGTAAAATCTCCTTGATATAGATCTCTTCTAGCTTATTAGGAGAATAATGAATGCTAATAGGTAGGAAATGGGCTATCTTTGTGAATCAATCAACTATTACCCATATCACATCATGATTTCTAATCTAGGGTAATCTTGTTGTGAAATCCATAGTGATGTTTCCCCATTTCTACTCAAGAATCTCAAGATTTTGCAAGAGCCTTGATGGTCATTGATGCTCAATTTTCACCTTCGGGCAAGTGAGACAACGAGCAACAAATTTTGTTACGTCTTTTTTCATCCCTGGCCATTAATACGTGTACTTCAAGTCATGATACATTTTGGTTGCTCGTGGGTGTAGAGTATACCTACTCTTATGGGCTTCATCCAAGATTTGCCGCTTAAGCTCTGTTTGTAGTGGGACATATAACTGCTCTCTGTATCTGATTAGTCTACTTGGTGATAGATCATATTCCTGAGTTTCTCCCTGTGTAATCATGTTTTTGATAGACTATGCTCATCTATCCTGCATATGAGCTTCTTCGATTACTGCTCTTAGATCATTCTCTGCCTAACTGACATTGTTGCCACAAATCATGATCTTACTAAACAGATTGAGATATCTGAAATCCTCAATTAGTTTCTACTCATGAATCATTAGGCTGCTACCTATACTGTTTTATGGCTCATGGCATCAGCAATGACATTACCCTTTCCTGGATGGTACTTGATTTCCAAGTTGTAATCTTTAACTAGCTCCATCCATCTGCACTGTCTCATGTTGAGCTCTTTTTGATCATACAAATATTTCAAGCTCTTGTGGTCACAGTACAGCTTTACGATCATCCTATAGAGATAGTGCCTCTAGATTTTTAGCGCAAACACAATTACCGTTAACTCAATATCATGTATGGGATAATTCTGTTAGCAAGGCTTCAACTGTCTAGATTTATATGCCACTACTTGGCTATACTGCATTAAAACTCATCCCAATCTATGCCCACTGGCATCTGTGTAGACAATAAAGGTCAACTGTGGATCTGGGATTACTAACACTAATGCTGTTGTTAATTTCTATTTTAGCTATGTGAAGCTCTTCTCATAATTGTGGTCCCACAGATAAGATTGATTTTTTTGTGTTAACTTTGTTAAAGGCAAAGTTATTTTGAAGAAATTCTGTATAAATCTTCTATAATATCCCATAAAACCCAGAAAATTGCATATTTCAAAAATTGTCTCTGGCTTCTTCCAGTTCAATACTACTCCACTTAGCTAGGATCTACCGAGACCCCTTGCTATGAGACTATATGGCCCATAAATTTAATCTTTGGAAGCCAAAATTTGCATTTTCTCAGCTTGGCATAGAGTTGCTTATCTTTCAATTTGTTCAACACATTTCTCAAATGTTGTTTGATAAATCCCAAATTTTATATATTTTATCCCACCTTATTCATTTAATTTGGGGACTCTTTTAGGCTAATTTGGATTTAATAGACAATATTTGGATTGTTAGCCAATTTTAGGAAATAATATAAATATGAATTGATTATGAGATTATTGTGTTTAAATCATTAATATTTTAATTGCTATCTTGTGATTGGATAATATTTTCAAATATATGATAGATCATGATTTTATTTAATTCTTGTAGGGCAAGAAAAAGCATATTAGAAGATCCTACGGTGTAGAATTTTTCTTGAAAGCTAAAAGAGAATCTAATGGTGGAATTTTATTGGGCTTCTTAAATTTTAATGACCTCAAGTTGGTACCCAAAGATCTCCCCTCCTTTCTTAAAATTTAACCTAAAAAAGGAGCACGTTGTAAACTCACAGACTGCCTCTCTGTTCAGCACACTGTTGATTCATCATCACAGTCCCAGATTTAGAGACTCCATTTTTTCCCTTTCCATTCACATACTGAGCCACGTTCATTGTTCAATCATTCCTCTTACTTGATGACACTCACAGGCCCACTCTTGTTATTCAATTCCTACTCATCATTATTCATTAACCCATCTTCATTCAACTATGTACATGCTGAGTAAGGATTGGCTTGGAGAGGATAAATTGATGGCAGCTTGAGCTTCTTGGGGGGCAACTTAGGAGGAACATGGAGGAAGCTAGAGCCTAAGAGCTTACATTCGAAGACCACAAGAGAGTTTCTTTTCTTTTATCTTTTTAATTTAAGACTTTGAGATTATTTCGTTTTAAATGATTTTGAGTTGTACTAATTAAGAACGATTTAGTTTTAGATTGTAGACATATCTCTTTTGGATTGGATTGATATTTTGGAATGTTTTGTGCTTGAGACAATTGTTGGAATTTTTGTTTGCAAATCTTTGGATTGTCAATTGAATTATTAATTGAGTTTTCATTATTAATTTAATTGTCAATTTGGTTTATCCTCTTGATTGTTTAATTGGTTTGGTTAATTATCTAGTTGTTCAATTGGACAATTGTAAACAAGATTTATAAAATTATTTTGATATTAATTTTGATTGGTTTTTAATGGATTTAATTAATCACCGCTTATTTCATTATGAGTTTTCTAGTGGATTAGGTGTTATTGAGCTTGAGGGTTTCCCATGTCTCAATTAGGTGATTAAATTTATTAATTCCAATCCTTCATCAACCTCCCTTTAGGCTAATTAATTATTGGGGCTAAGAAAGGTAACTTCATGTGAATCCTAAGTTGTTCTCTTCATCATCATAATTGAACTAAATTTTTGTTGTTTATCTTGCTTTTGATTAATCTCATTACTTAGGATTTTAATTCCTCTTTCATAAAAAAACCCCCAAAAAATTGCATCATACATATTAGTCTCATTTTCATATATGTTTTAGAATCAATTGCATTAGTACATTTAGTTAGTTTAATTGCATTTAGGTAGTAGTGTCTTACATTCTAGTTTAGGTCCATTCCATTACATCTTTTATCACTTAAAAATCAATCTTAAAGAAAACCTAGAGCTTGCTCCTTAGAAGAATGACCTAGGTTGACCCTAAACTGCATAATTAATTAGGACCTAGTTTAATTCATTGCTTTAGCGACAGAAGCGCACATCAATTTTGGCTTAATTGCTGGGGAGCAATGGTTAGGCTTTAGGTTTGAGTTTTTAGGTGACTTCTTAGGTAGTTGTTTATTGCATGACCCAATCCTCTTCTAAGAAATTGTTTGAATTTGATCCTGAGATTGAGAGGACATTTCACCAATGAAGAAGAACTAGAGCTAGTACTTTTGTAAGCAGTAGTTCCTTTGTTGAGCTTATTGTTGATTCTTCTGATTCCAAGGTCAATATGGATGATA
Organism: Inga laurina; assembly: GCA_963855925.1. NCBI lineage: Eukaryota > Viridiplantae > Streptophyta > Magnoliopsida > Fabales > Fabaceae > Inga > Inga laurina. The sequence goes on from OY979713.1 coordinate 21,018,955, forward strand.
ATAATGTTGTTGTAAATGCTGATGGGAATGTTAATGCAAATGCTCATATTGTTGATCCTACTATGAGCAGTAAAGAATTGATTTGACCTGATTTACATTTTCATAATTGGTGCATCAATTATCTTGATATTAATGCAAATTTTGAGTTGAAATCTGGATTGATACACTTCTAAAATTTAATGGCCTTTCAGGTGAGGAACCATACAATCACTTAAAGATGTTTCACATGGTTTGCATTGCTATGGAACTTGTTGGTGTGACTGAAGATCAAATTAAGATGATTTCCTTCCTATTCTCTTTAGAAGGATTTGCTAAAAATTGGTTACATCGATTGCTTCCTGGATTTATTACTTCATGCAACCAATGAAAGAAACTATTCTTGGAAATGTATTTCCCAACTTCTCGCACTTCGTCTATTAGGAAGGGCATATGTGGATGTTGACAAATGGTTAGGGAATCCTTATATGAATATCTAGAGTGTTTTATAATGCTATGTTCTAGTTGTTTCCACTATCAGATTCCAGATACATTATTGATCCAATACTTCTATGAAGGTTTCTTATCTCTAGAACAAGATTTATTAGATTTGGCTGGTGGTGGTGCTCTTCTTCACTTGATTATTGATCATGCTTGGGAATTGATTGAAAGGAAAGCCGAGAATAGCCAACAATTTGGTTCTAGACAACAAGTCTAAGTTAATGAAGTGGGATTACTGTAATATCCTGATTTGTGATTAGGGCTAATGACTCTGATAATTATGGTAATTAGTGTAATTAAGCACTTTTGGAATTAATGTAATGTGAATTTTGGAATAAATATGTGTGGTATTTAAGATCAAGGGTTGTGATTCTTTGACCATGGGTCGGGATCCTATGTGTTGTGATGTTGGTGAGCCTTTGAGGGAGTGACTAAGATGATGACATGTGGCATTGTGTGAGCTATTGGATGAGGCCACAAAAGGACAAAATAGCATTTTTCCCTCATTCTCTCTCTCCTATTCGGTTGAGTGTGTGTGTGTGTGGGAGAAAAAGGTTGACTTCTTCATCATCATCATTATCTCCTCCATCTCACTCATTTTCTCTCTCTTCCTTCCTCCATTTTCACTGAATCAAGCTTGGAGAGAGAAAGGAAAAGCTTGAATCTTGGTGAGTTATGATTCTCTAATGCCTTAATCCTCTTCTCTAATATTGTGTATCTCATTGAGAGCTACATTGTGGTAATTTCAGAATCTCGAAATAGTGTTGATTTGTGAGTTGGTCGAAATTGAAAGTTGGAGAATCAAGATTCTGGATTGGGCAAAGTGAAGAGGTAGGCATTTAGAGCATTTTGGTATGTTGTTTGTGAGCTTTGGCTAAACTTGGAAAAAATCTGGAAAATTTGCCCTAATTATGCCAAATGATGAAAATGTGGATTTTATAGTGTTGGATATTGAAAATGGTTTAATGTTGAGTTATTTGATTGTTGGATATAATCTGGAATGTTGGAATTAAGTGGAATGAAATTTGGATATTGTGTATCATAGAGACCCTTAGTGTTTGATTGTGGTCAAAGTGGTTTTTGGGGTGTTTTTAGAGTTGCCATTGTGTTCCCTAGTTAGTGCTTGAAATGTATGAGCATTGGGAAGAGTTTGGGAACCTTTGGGTGAGGATTTGACCATCTGGCGTTTTCTGGTTTTTCTGCATTTTTGGGTTTCTGATGCACATCACTCGAGTAGAGGAAGAACGTGCTCAAGTGATGCGTGAGTTTTTCCTTTTGTGCTTCGAGTTCATCTGGGTTTTATGAATAATGCTCGAGTGCAGCTCTTTGTGCTCGAGTGAGGGAAGAACATGCTCGAGTGAGCTAGGGTCTGCTCGAGTGATGGTGTAAGTTTTGAGTGAAGGGTTGCTTTCGGGTCTTCACTTGCTGGTGGATGCCACGAGTGTGCTCTGACACTCGCGAGCATAGCCTTCTCACTCGAGCACTGGGGATCATGCTCGAGTGAGATTGTGCCTCAAGTGGGAGTAATGCTTTCGGGTTCTCACTCGCGAGTAAGGTGCTCGAGTGTGCCTTCTCACTCATGGGAATGGGGTGTGTGCTCGAGTGCATATGATTGTGCTCGAGTGATTCTGATCCTGGAGAGCTTTGTGTGCTCTCGGGTCCTCACTTCCTGAACTTCACTCGCAGGTGCTCGAGTGAGGCATTTGGCCTTGTGCTCGAGTGAGGTTCAGCATGCTCGAGTGAGCCAGTTCCTGGAAGTTTCTTTGTGCTCTCGGGTGCTCACTCGCAGTCTCACTTTCTCTTGTGCTCGAGTGATGTCCGTACTTGTGCTCAAGTGAGAGCATCTGTGCTCGAGTGAAACTGTCAAAAACCAGAGTTTTGCCTTCGAAAAAGGGGTCTTTTGGATAGTGTCTTCCAACCCTTTAGGCATATGGTTAGGCCTCTAATAGTCACCTAAAGAGTCCTCAATGATAACCAACTTAGAGTATTATTGAAATATACATATGGAAAAGAGATTGATTGGTTGTCCCTAATTGATATAGGATTTGACATTTGTCGCCCTCGTGAGGCCAAGGTGCCGGAGCTAGTCAGGAAAGATACAGGTAGTGACTCTTTCTTTATATCTTATGTGATACATTGTATGTGTTCAATGTCATTGAGATGAAATGGGTTTTTCACACGCTGCATGTTTGTGAAAATTGTGGAAGCACCGCTATACCAATAGTCCTTGAGTCGCTAACAACGGTTCGGGTAAGGGCTGTGTGCCTTCCCGGCGGTAAAAGGGGATGAGGTTAGGGTGTGATATATGTGTATTGTGAGCCAAAAGGCTATTTGTGAAGGCCGACGGGCCATTTGTGAATGCCGAAAGGCTATATGTGAGCCGTGTGGCTATTTGTATGCACTGCCACGCCAATAGTCCCTGAGTTGCTAACAACGGTTCGGGTCAAGGTCGTATGCCTTCCCGGCGGTAAAAGGGGATGAGGGTGGAGTGTGATTTGTGTTGCTGGTATGAGATGATTTGTTTACATATTATGTGATTGCATGTGGTATAAAATTGTTGTTACTACTGGGATTCTTTAGAATCTCACCCTTTCCATATGACTAACCTTTTCAGACAGGGCGAGTGGCTCGAAAGGGAAGCGGACAACCAGGAGTACTTTAGATTACTCTGAGACTTAGTGGTAGTTGGTTATCCTTATTTTGGTTTTGGGATTACCAAGTGTACATGAGAATGTAAATGAATATTTTGGATATGTAATCCCCATTCTGGGAATCTGTTAACCCATGATATTTATGAAGTAAACCGGGGTTTTGACAGGATTTTAGTTTCCGCACTCTGATATTTCTTATGTGATTTGATTTCTCAAGTAGTTATATCCGTACGTGAATGTGAGACCAGGATTCAGTATGTTTTAGAACTGATATTTGAAATACCCCATCTCTTGGATGTGGGATTATAAATTGTTATTTTGTTTTATTGGTCTCCATTCTTAATCCGGATGTAAGTACGGTGAGGGGGTTACAATTACTCTCTTCTAATTCTAAGTCTCGCTTAGATAGCAAAATCGATAGGGTTGCATTTGCTATGGAAAAATGGCTATGTCTCTTATGCAAAATTCTTTTAAGATGGCTAATCCTATGGGGCCCTCTACTTCTTTTACCCCACAGCTTAACTCTTCTACTCTAATAGGGCCACTCTATTCTGTTTGCTCTCTAGCTACTTATGGTATAGACTCTTGCCCCTGCATGCATGATGGAGCTGAATCTTGTAATGCGATATATCCTTCTAAGCCTATAAGTCCAGGTGGCCAAAAATATGATCCTTACTCCAATACATATAATCCTGGATGGCATGACCATCCAAATCTTCAATATGAAATAGTCAACCGCAACAAGCACAATTTAATCAAAGTGGAAATTCTAGTGGCAAGATGTTTCAACAAGTTAGATAATCAATATTAGTCTAAGATGATGGTTCAAAGTTAGAAAGCAAGATGGAAGCTATGATGAAAATCTAAATGCGACAAATACAACAATAGAGATAGGAAATACAAACTCTTTAAACTCAGATTGGTCAATGGACTAATGTACTTAGTAATGTACAGAGTCAACATTCATAAAAGCTTCCATATTAAGTAGTAACTAATCCAAATTTTGGAACTCAATAGAATCCTAATATTGATGGAATTCATGCTATATCTCTACGACGTGGAAAGATAATCCCTCTGCAGATCCTATTACCACCAATACTTTAAAAGACAAGGAAGTTGTTGATGATTCTACTTCTACTTCCACATCATAGGACTAGCCCACTTTATCAAAAACATAAGTGGTGCCTCATGAAGAACAAGAAAAGGATGATGAAGGAAAGTAAGTATCAAGTAGGCCCTGCCCTTTCCTATTGTAGTAGCTAATGCTGAAAAGAGAAAGAAGGAAGCTGAGATGGTTAATGAAGTCTATGATATCTTCAAGAAGGTGGTGATCAATGTTCCATTAGTTGACTTAGTTGCACAAGTGCCTAAATATGTAAAGTTCTTGAAGGAGTTGTGTACTACAAAGAGAAAATTTAAGCATGAAGGCAAGGTTGACTTAAGGACAGTTGTCTCATCTCTTTATCAAATGCCAATGCTAGTGAAGTGCAAGGATCTTAGTAACTTTCTTATACCTTACACTATTGGTCACATTGAATTCTCAGATGCCTTAACGGATTTGGGAGCAGCTATCAACATTATGCCAAAATTAGTCTTCAATCAACTTAAGGGTGTAGAGCTTAAACCCTACAAATCTCGTTGCATCCCTTGCAAATATACATTGTACAGTCCCAGAATGCGTCTTGGAAGACATCTTGGTTAAGGTAAAAGATTTTACATTCCCTGCAGACTTTTATGTTCTTGATATGGATGATGGTAGGTTTAGTCAGAAAGGACATTTATCTTTGATTTTAGGTAGGCCCTTCCTTAAAACTACTAGAGTTATGATAGATGTGTATGCTGGTAGCCTTACTCTAGAATTTACTAGTGAAACTATTATATTTCATGTGCTTGAATCTATGAGACATCCCCCTGATGATTGTGCTGAGATAGATGTTAATGTTATTGATGCTATTGTGGATGATTCTATTGTAGATCTTAAAGATAGCATATTTAGTAGATCCTGTGATATTGCCTGTTTAGATGATACTATCTCATGTTCATGTGCTGAAATTGATAGTTATGATACATGTACTGATCTTGATGTTGCTGATATTGATATTTTCACTGATGCTATTGAGATTATGAGAATTTCTAGATATAATGCTTCTTTGCCTATTTGTAGCACTAGTAATCATGCATCTACTACTTCTATTGATTCTAATGGACTTTCTAGTGTGATTGATGCCATGGATAAAGTTGATTTATCTTTACTACCTGACTTGAGTTATTGATTTGCATTGATCATGTCTCTAATAGGGAGATTTCTAATTCTAATTCTATCTTTGACGTGAGTACTACTGGTGACGCTATTATTGTTGATTGTGATATATTTGTTGATTCTTCTGCTCCTGCAGTTTTTTCTAATACTCCTCAAGGTGGGAGAGTTTGCTCTTTTATTTGTGAATCTGTTGTGCAAGTTTCTAGTTTGGCTGATGTTGATTTGAAGTCACTCATACCTTCAATTGATCAAGCTTCATCCTTGGAGTTAAAGCCACTTCCTGACTTATTAAAGTATGTCTATTTAGGGAAGGACAAGACACTTCTTGTAATTGAAGCTAGTGACATAATTGCTGATGATGAAACTCACCTCTTAGAGGTACTCAGGCAACAAATGATAGCTATTGGATAGACTCTTATTGATATTCTTAGAATCAGCCTAGATGTGCACATGCATAGGATCTTACTAGAAGATAGTGCCACAGATGTCTGACAACCACAAAGATGACTCAATCCGTTGATCCTTGATGAGGTAAAGAAAGAGGTCTCTATCCTTCTTTCGTAGGTATAATCTACCCTATTTTTGATAGCTAGTGGGTAAGTCCAATTCAGGTAGTACCTAAGAAAACTGGTATTACTGTTGTTTGTAATGATGAAGGTGAGCTAGTTCTAACTAGAGTCCAGAATAGTTAGAGAGTATGTATTGACTATAGAAAATTGAACTCTATGACTAGAAAGGATCACTACCCACTTCCCTTTAGAGATCAAATGTTAGAAAAACTGGCTGGTAGATTACATTACTGCTTTTTAGATGATTTTTCTGGATATTTTCATATTTCTATTGCCTTTGAGGATTATGATAAGACCACATTCACATGTCCATTTAGAACCTTTGCATATAGACACATGCCTTTTAGTTTATGTAATATACCATGCACTTTTCAGCATTGCATGGTATCTAAATTCTTTGATTTTGTTAAGCATTACATGGAAGTTTTTATAGATGATTTCATTATTTATGGCTATTCTTTTGATGCATGCTTAGCTAGTTTGGACAAGGTTTTGAAAAGATGCATTCAATATAATCTTGTGCTGAATTTTGAAAAATGTCATTTCATGGTTAAGAAAGGAATTGTTTTGGGCCATGTTATTTCATATGATGGTATTGAGGTTGTTAAAGCTAAAGTTGATATTATTTCATCTCTTCCATATCCTTCTTGTGTGAAAGATGTACGCTCTTTTCTTGGGCACGTTGGATTTTATAGAAGATTCATTTAGGATTTTAGTAAGATAGCATTGCTATTGTCTTGTTTATTATAGAAAGATGTGGGTTTTCTTTTTGATAATGCTTGTAGATATGCAAGAGATGAGTTAAAGAAGAGACTCACTACACCCCCATTATTTAGCCACCTAATTGGAGCTTTCCATTTGAGCTATTGTGTGATGCTTTAGATTATACATTAGGTGTAGTTCTTACCTAGAGAGTAGAGAAGAGACAACATATCATAGCCTATGCATCTTGACCATTAGATGCTGATTAGGCTAACTATACTACCACAGAGAAAGAGCTATTTGCAATCATCTTTGGGTTAGAGAAATTTTGATCCTACATCCTTCACACGAAGGTGACTGTATTTACAAATCACTCAGCTATCAAATACTTGTTCAAGAAACTAGACTCCAAACCCCTACTCATTAGGTGGGTGATGTTGATATAAGAGTTTGATGTAGAGATTCGTGATAAGAGTGGTGCAGAAAATATAGTAGCTAATCACTTGGGTAGGATTGAGTCACCTGCGGTAACATCTTTACCCTTAGATAATTTTCCTGATCAAAGCCTCTGTGAGGTTGTTGCTTCTATCCCTTGGTATGCTAATATTGCTAATTATCTAGTTGCATTTGTTTTACTAGCTGACATGAATAAACATCAATTGAATAGTTTAAGAGAGACGCTAAATTCTATATATGGGATGATCCTTATTTATAGCACATTTGTAGTGATCAAATTATTAGGCGATGCATTCCTGATGATGAATTTAAGGCTGTCTTAACCTTTTGTTATACTCTTGCATGTGGGGGACATTTTAGTGCTAAGTGTATTACTAGGAAAGTTTTGGAAAGTGGATTGTTCTTGCCTAGTCTATTTCATGATGCTTATGAATTTTGTCAGGAGTGGTCTAGGTGTCAATTTGTGGATAATATTTCTAGGAAGCATGAGATGCCCCAATAACCCTTATTATTTTGTGAAGTCTTTAATGTTTGGAGAATTGATTTCATGGGACATTTTCCCATTTCATTTGGTTATTTTTACATCCTACTAGCTATGGATTATGTGTCCAAATGTGTTAAGGCAATCCCCACTCATACTAATGACTCTTCTATAGTGATTTCCTTTGCTCGGTCTCACATTCTTTATAAGTTTGGCATTCTTAGAGCTATCATTAGTGATCAAGGAACTCATTTTTGCAATCGTAGTTTACAGAGCTTGCTTAGCAAGTATGGTGTGATGCACAAGGTGGGCACCCCATACCACCCTCAGACGAATGGTCAAGCAGAACTCTCTAATAGAGAAATCAAGCTCATTTTAGAATAGACAGTGTAACCCAACCAGAAGGATTAGAGTAAAAGGCTCGATGATGGAGTTTGGGCATATCACACAAAATATAAAAGTCCTATTGGCATGTCTCCATATAGGATTGTTTATGGCAAATCATGTCATTTGCTAGTAAAGGTAGAGCATAAGCATATTGGGCATTAAAAAGGTGCAACCTCGATCTTTCTAGTGTTGGTTTTGAAAGAAGGCTGCAATTGCAAGAGCTTGGGGAGTTGAGAAGGGAAGCCTATGAGAATGGTAGGATCTATAAGGAAGAAACTAAAGCAGTTCATGACAAACTCATTATGAAGAGAGAATTTCAAGTAGGCCAAAAAGTTCTACTCTACAGATAATCTAATGGTGGAAAATCCTTCGGTGCATAATTTTTTCTTGAAAGCTAACAGATAATCTAATGGTGGAATTTTATTGGGCTTCTTAAATTTTAATGGGCTCAAGACTTGAGAGTATTTAGTTTTAAATGATTTTGAGTTGTACTACTAGAGAACAATCTAATTTTTGATTGTAGACATATCTCTTTTAGATTGGATTGATATTTTGGAATAATTTGTACTTGCGATAATTGCTGGAATTTTTTTTTTGCAAACCTTTGGATTGTCGATTGAATTATTAATTAAATTTTCATTATTAATTTAATTGTCAATTTGGTTTATCCTCTTAATTGTTTAATTGGGTTAGTTAATTGTCTAGTTGTTCAATTGGACAATTGTAAACAAGATTTCTAAAATTATTTTGAAATTAATTGTGATTTATTTTTAATGGATTTAATTAACCACTGCTTATTTCATTATGAGTTTTCTAGTGGATTAGGTGTTATTAAGCTTGAGAGTTTCCCATGTCTCAATTAGGTAATTAAATTTATTAATTCCAATCTTTCATCAACCTCCCTTTGGTCTAATTAATTAATTTGGGCTGCAAAAGTTAACTCCATATGAATCCTGAGTTGTTCCCTTCATCATCATAATTGAATTAAATCTTCTTTGTTTGTCTTGCTTTTGATTATCTTGTTACTTAAGATTTTAATTCCTATTTCATAAAAAAAACCCCCAAAAAATTGCATTCAGATATATCAGTCTTATTCTCATATAGGTTTTAGAGTCAATTGCATTATTGCATTTAGTTAGTTTAATTACATTTAGGAAGTAGTGTCTTGCATTCTAATTTAGGTCCATTCCATTGCATCTTTTGCCACTTAAAATCAATCCTAAAGAAAACCTATAGTTTGCTCATTGGGAGAATGACCTAGGTTGACCCTAAACTGCATAATTAGTTAGGACCAAGTTTAATTGATCACTTTAGCGACAGAAGCACACATCATTGTTCATGTTCTGTTCTTCTACGAGAGTACACCAGAATATCATCAATAAAGACTATTATGAATTGGTCTAAATACACTAAAAATTTGATTCATGTAGTCTATGAACACGACAGGTGCATTGGTCAGCCTAAATGTCATTACTAGATATTCATAATGATCATATCTGGTCCTGAAAGCAGTTTTTGGTACACCTTTTGCTTTTAACTTGAGCTGGTGATATCCCGATCTCAAGTCAAGTTTTGAAAACTTGCAAGAACTAGATAACTAATTGAGCAAATTATCAATTTTAGGGAGTGGATACTTGTTTTTAACAGTCACCTTGTTCAGCTCCCTGTAATCAATACAGAGTCGTTGGCTTTCATCTTTCTTTTTGACAAAGAGCATTGGAGCTCCCAAGGAGAAACACTGGGTCGCACTAGTAGAAAAATGACTTTTAAGACCGGTTAAAAATGACTTTTTAGACCGGTTCTGTATTAGGTCTTGATACAGCAGGTCTAAAAAGTCTGTTATTTTTTAGACCGGTTGTTATAACCGGTCTTAAAAGTCACACTTTTAAGACCGGTTGTGGCCACAACCGGTCTTAAATGTCTAACATTTAAGACCGGTTGTGGGTACGACCGGTCTTAAAAGTCACTTAATAAAAGGGCGTTTTAAAAAAAAAAAGAAGTTTTAAGACCGGTTATAGTCACAACCGGTCTTAAAATGTACTTTAAGACCTGTTGTGTAACAACCGGTCTTAAAGTACTTTTTAAGACCGGTTGTGACTACAACCGGTCTTAAAACTTCTTTGTTTTTTTTAAAAAACGCCCCTTTTATTATATGTACACGCACAGAATGCTCCAGTTTTAAACAGCAGTACATAATAACAATCACTTTTGAATTTCAAAATTCAAAAAACACCAGTCTATAGCAACAACAAATTAATGTTCATACAAGCAGCCAGTAAAGTCAGTTATTGATGATTCATTTGCAATTAGACAGTAAGGAAATGACAGGAGTAAAACAAAAGCAATGAACATGTATGCAAAAGCTGCTTCATCTGCCAAGCCCTTCTTCTTTCCCTTTGACGAATATGAAGAATCCATAATCCCTGCATATATCACCAATTCACTCACTTCATTCATTACGCATCAAAATTAGAACATGTTAATTTCTCTCTGCTAGGAAAGAAGAGTTTTCTATTTCTATAATTTCTTTTACTTTCTTTTTTGATGAAATGGACAAAATGCAATAAAGAAGAAAATACCAGATATGGCCTTTACATTTTCTTTTTTGATAAATAAGGCAACTTTAAATAAAACTAACAAGAAAAAGTGCTCAAATTTCTAATGATGATTCTGATGTCCTCTTGCATCCCTTGGTATGGCCGAGTTGATTGTCTCTATTGAGTTATAAACTTACAGAAGAAGCAAAGAAGAGCAACAGTATGTGGGAGCTTCATTCCTCAGGATGTAGCAATCAAGATAAAGAAGACGACTAATCACACAGTTGAGATGTTAGAAATAGGAGACATGAGCCTAAACAGAGGAGATGAATACTAATTGGACTCATTTTGGCAAATAGTCATCCTATTTGTGTTCAGCTTGCTCAAATTACTCAGAAGGATAAAAAACTCCTTAATTTAACTATGACAGGATGAAAATTGTTCATGTTGTAAGTAATCTGAATTGTGGTGATATTCCTAAATCCTCACATACTATTCCATTTCCCCAAATACTCATGGGATAAAACTCACTTGAAGTTGGCCCCATAACATATTTCTTAGTTCAGCTACAGCTCTTCACAGATTCACCACTACTTTTTCTCCATCGCCCACAATTCAATGAAAGAATAATCAAAAGTTTCCAATCACAAAGTGAAATAGAAGATAGTCTGTATTATGAGCTCATAGTCTATGGTGAAGTGATTTACAAGTTTATTGGCATCCAGTTTCAACCATAAGACAAATAAAATTACAACTTTAGGTGCATATCTAACCTCTCTAATATCTGCATCAGAGTAAAAATGAATACTAAGATCCAGCAGCAGCATCAAACCTGTTGTTCCATTTAGATAACAAATGACAAACGCAAAAAGCTTTAATTTGTCATGTAAAGTGGCCAACAGAAACCAAAGGAGCTGTATAACAGCAACTAAACGATGTGCTCATCCATGAGAAACACAAAAGCAATAGCTCACATAGTTTGCTCTCTTGTGCTGTGTATTAATTCTATTACTCTATTAGATTAAAAAAAATGAGAAAGCAAGGAGACTTGGATGAAACCAAGCAATCACAATAATAAAATAAAACATACAAATCAGAGCCAAATACATGCAGAATGAAATAAAATAATGTACAATGTAACATTGGATTCAAAAACTCACTATTTTTGTAATAGCTCATGGATGAATTCAGCACAACATGTGCGAATGAAATCAATATCTTCTTCAGGAAAGGGATCGGCAAGATCAAACATCTGTAACACCAAAACCAGATGAAACATTGACTTAGTAACTTAAAAACAATAAAGTAAAACAAAAGTTCTGAAATATAAATTTACCTCTTGAGTAAAGTCAGTCGTGCCTAGAGTGATAATATTGTAAATGTGTCTTAAAACATAAAAACCACATAAGTTGGACCCCTTTGGTTGCCGACGGCTCTGAGAAAAAACATGATATCATTAAAACAAATATAAAGGCATGTCTTATTACATTCTTTAAACAAATGTTAATCCATATGTACTAACCTTTGGCATGATCCATGTAGGGTCCTTTAAATCACGAACATGCTTACCACAAGCACTGTGTAGGAATGTCTGCATAGACCTATGATCATCACAATGACAAAGGTTATTGGTTTTACACAATTTCCATAAACTTTGCATACAAAAGGTAAGAATGCATGAAAACTAACGAATTCATGGTCTTTTTCAAATCATTCCCTGGTTTGAAGTGGAGGGAACATAAGAGGATGACAGTGTAACTACTCTTGCATAGAAGAAGCAACTGCCAATGATCACTGAAAAAAACAGAAGAATGTTAAGCAAACATAAAACATTATATAAATTATAAAATATCAATTTGTTTCTTACCTATGCACATATGGAGCCAAGAAACACTCGGTTCCAGTTTCACTAAGCCTCTGTGACAAGTATGTATGTCTAGTAGCAGCAGTGGTCCCTTTTTCTTGGATGTGATGGGGGCATAAGAATCCAAATTTTTCGCTTTTGCCAGAGGAGACCAACCTACGATGCATGTACCTACAATAACGCAAGCACATAAATAAAAGGTAAACGGTGAAACTTTTAAAATATTTACTTTGAATTGCAGAAGCTACTTACATTAAGAACAGTTGGACAATCGCAATCGTAAGATTTTGTTCAGGAGCTACCAGGGACATCAAATCATCCCTCTCAAGATAGCATGTCACTCCTGACTTTCCAACAACTGAATCCGTAGGCCACTCTTTTGTTTTGAAGGATGTATCATATTCCATCAGAATCACTTGCTGCATGATATTCAATGGAGGTTGTGAAACTTCTTGCTGAGTGAAGGGAGCTGGACTTGGTGGGGCTTTGATCGGACTTGGTGGTGGGGCTTTGATCGGACTATCCTCGGCTCGACCAGAAACAAGGTTCGTTGGCCACAAGATGAATGTGCCCAAGACATCGCTAACGACCTTGAATTCATCAGAAGGGATAGGGACAGGTGCATCTGCAATAATCACCTCGTCAACTGACACCCGGACTTGATCACCTTCCATTTGTCGGTGGTGGACAGTTGATCCCAGGTTATGCACACTACCCCGTGTAACTAACCGTCTCAGAGGATCCTCGACAAAAAGATCACAAAGCTCAGTAATTTGTGGGTTAGGACCCTCTGATGACTGCCCGATGTTGCAACAACTACCTTTAGTGCTCTGCTTATTAGGATCAATCGATTGTGGCTGGGGAGCACTGGTATCTTGTCTTGAGCTCATAAACACTATCATTTCCTCTTTTATCTTGCTCAACCGGGTCTCTAATAGTACATCAAAAGATGCTTCAGCCTCGGCCTTTGCTTCTGCTCTTGCAATGGCCAACATAGTCTCTAATTCCTCCCTAGTCACGATGTTTGAGGAATGGTGGCATACGGGGGCTCCAAAGTAATCCCGTATCCCTACCCCTCCTCCAACTCCCCTGACACGGCCTGGATGCTCGTGTTTGCCAGTAGCAACTGTGAGGATGTCATTCCTGCCCTCCGACTTAAAAGAGCCCTCAGCTTGTTGTTTTCTAAGTTCATCCTGTAACATAATACAAAATAACAAACATAAGTAATAATGTACGTTTCTTATGTAATTAATTACAATAACGATATATACTTACAATTCTTTCACCAACTATATGAGACTGTTCACTCGTATAAGTCCCACTCCTCTTTTGGTGGGCAAATTGCCATTTTTCTTCTCGACGAATCGGAGATGGCGGAGAAAGAAGAACAGAAGGATCGGATTGAGATGCTTCTTCCAATCTCTTCCGTTTGGCCGCTAACAAGTCTCTTTCAGCCTTTGCATAACCCCCACGAGACATTGTATGAGGGCAATCATTCTTTCTACTACTCTCTTGTGCTTTTTGCCTGCGAATAAGAAATGATACAAAAGGAAAGTGTTATAATCAATTAAGATAATTTCTAAGTAAATAAAATAAAAAATAAGTCAACTAACCAAAGATTTTGGAGTAGTCCGAAGCCTAACAAATTCTTGCCAAGTCGCTTGATCAAGAAATGTATACGTGTTGCACGGATTAGGACGAGGCTGACCATCTTGCACCTCAATATGAATGTAATTGTTGGTCAGACTTGTCTTAAACTTGCTCCAGCGCTCATAACAATACGTCATCGTCTTGTTGTACAAGATCTCACTCTGAGGAACGTCGTAGGTGAGCTGAAATGCATGCATTGAAGGAGTAAGTGACAAATGAAGTGACATTTGATAATAATTAATTACATACAGAAGAGAATTGTATACCTGAATAGTGTCCCAAATATGCTGCTTCACCTTTGGATCGACATTTCTCCACTCCTCTATCAAGATGCTCGGCTTGTTACGTGCAAGGAGGCCGACGAAACTCCTATATCGTTGTGCATTAGGCCCGATTGGTTTCCAATGTCTATCAAACTCAATCGGTATCTTTTGGCCTGCACTCCGACTGAGGGAAACATCTGTCAACCGTGTGGCACGTCTACCCCTCCGTACAGACTGGCTACTGCGCTCACTACGACCCTGGCTCGGAGCATTGCTAGGTTCGCCCTGGTTAACACTAGCTGGCTGACTCTCCTGAGCACTAGGTGACTGACCCAGAGGTAGAGGAGGTGGCTGATCCTCTGCACTAGGACGCTGGGGATCCGTCATTTTCCTGTAACGACAACAAAGAAAGATAAATCCTAAGCTATGACATGTAAAGACTATATCGATAAAATAACTAAACATATTCTTCAGATAATAATCATAATCATAATTACTTTAGTTAGTTAAGGTTAAAGTAGTATCATAAAGAGATATCCTCCCATATTCCCTCGTGATGATCATTTCTTGTGCCGTGCGCATTATCTGCTTCATCTTCTTCGTTCAGTTCTGTAGACCCCTGGAAAAAGTAGGAGTCTTAAGAAGATCATAATTTGAGTGACTTTTCTCGTCAATATCAATGACCCTTTTTCCTTGGAGAGCTACAGACCACATTTTATTTGCCTGATCAGTGATATAGAAAACTTGTTGCGCCTGATCTGCCATAATGAAAGGTTCATCTCCAAAACTTCTACTATTCAGATCTACTAATGTAAATCCTAACCTATCGATCTTCACACCATTATTGACATCAACCCACTTGCATTTGAAAATGGGAAATCTAATTTTAACATAGTCAACCACCCAAATCTCTTCAATCACCCCATAATAAGGTATGGCAGCCAACGTAGGGTTCTTATCTTTCGAACTAGAGAAGTGCATAGATTCAGCCACTAATACAACACCACTGTTCTGGGCGGTGCTCTTATCATCTACGGACTTCGTGTAAAAGGTATAACCATTGATCACAAATGAAGTCCAACTTATGACATCAACTTCAGGACCACGTGCTAACCAATTTATTGTATCAGAAACACATTCTTCTCCGTCAACCTTTTGTTTGAACCAATGTGCGAAAGTTCTGTTATGCTCCCTGATTAACCTTTGTTCGCTCATTCGACTATTTTGTTTCCGTACAATTTCTTTATGGGCATTCATGTAATATTGAACTTCATCAACATTGTTCAAGATGTACAGGTGGACTTGTTGCAATTCATCAGCATCTATGCTCTTTACTGTTGCCCCGCGTCTACCCCCTTCTTGATCATGACGCTTAGGAAGGCCAATATGTCGTACATTTGACAAATACTGTTGACAAAATTCCATAGCTTCTTCAGAATCATATTTTTGAACAATAGATGCTTCAGGCCGATTGGGGTTCTTCACATACCCTTTTAGTATTTTCATAGTTCTTTCGATCGGGTACATCCACCGGAAATAGATAGGGCCACACAACTTTATCTCCCTCACTAGATGAACAACCAAGTGTACCATGATATCAAAAAAGGACGGAAGAAAAAGCTTCTCAAGCTGGCATAAGATAATGTATCCTTCATTTTCCAATTCCTCCAATCTTTCCGTGTCAATGACTTTACAACAAATGGCATTGAAGAAGAAACAAAGTCTAGTCAATATGTGTTGAAGATCATATTCGGCAATGCCTCGAATAGCTACTGGGAGTAGTTGTTGCATTAAGACATGACAATCATGAAACTTTAGCCCTATTAACTTCAAGTCTTTCATCGATACAAGCTTTTTAAAATTTGAACAATACCCTGAGGGAACTTTAGCGCCATGTAAACACTCACAAAAGCTTCTTTTCTCAACCTTAGACAAAGTATGAGCAGCTGGAGGACAAAATGTTCTATTACCGTATGGCCTTGGATGTAAATCTTCTCGTATTCCCATTTCTTGCAAGTCTAATCTTGCCTTCACGCCATCCTTAGAACTTCCCTGTATGTTGAGCAGTGTCCCAGCAATACTATCACATACGTTCTTCTCCACATGCATGAAATCAATACAGTGTCTGACGTCAAGATTGCGCCAATATGGAAGATCGAAGAAGACGGACCTTTTTTTCCATATATTTTTCTCATTTCTACTCTTTGATGACTTACCAAACATAGTATTGATATTTTTCACCTTTTCATAAATTTTCTCCCCAGTCAATGCCTCTGGAGCATCTTCAAACTCTTGGCCACCGAAAAAAGATTTTTTTAATCTACGATAAGGGTGGCTTCGTCTTAAAAATCGCCTATGCCGAAGGTAAACCGTCTTTCTTCCATGTTGAAGTTGATGGTAGCATGTGCCTTCTTCACATATTGGACAAGCTTTGTGGCCTTTAACGCTATATCCTGACAAGTTCCCATATGCAGGGAAGTCATTTATAGTACAAAAGATCATTGCTCGCATATTAAAAGTCTCCTTCTTGTTCGCATAAAAAACATCAACACCTTTATCCCACAACTCTTTCAAGTCTTCGATCAAGG
Organism: Inga laurina; assembly: GCA_963855925.1. Taxonomy (NCBI): domain Eukaryota; kingdom Viridiplantae; phylum Streptophyta; class Magnoliopsida; order Fabales; family Fabaceae; genus Inga; species Inga laurina. The sequence goes on from OY979713.1 coordinate 21,035,840, forward strand.
GTTCTAGGTAAACATCTATGTCATTTTCGGGTTGCTTTGGTCCCGAAATCAACATAGACAACATAATGTACTTTCGTTTCATACATAACAAAGGAGATAAGTTGTAAATTACCAACAGAACAGGCCATGAACTATGTATACTGCTTAGGCTACCATAAGGATTCATACCATCTGTGCTAAGCCCAAGCCTGAGATTCCTAGGTTCTTCACCGAAGCTAGGAAATAATTGATCGATTTTTTTCCATTGAGAAGAATCAGCTGGATGTCGAAGCTTTCCATCAGAAATCCGCTCATCTACATGCCATCTCAAATTTTTGGCATCAATTTCATTAGCAAATAGGCGCTTGAATCTTGGAATGATTGGAAGATACCACAACACTTTTGCAGGGCCCTTATTTGATTTATACCTCGGAGTTTCACATATCGGACATTGCTCCTTCTCTTCATGATCTTTTCTATACAATATGCAATCATTAGGGCAAGCATGGATCTTTTTATACTTCATCCTTAGTGGACACAGTATTTTCTTAGCATCATAGTATCGACAAGGCAACACATTATCATCAGGAAGCATATCTTTAAAGGCTTCAAGCGTTTCTAAAAAACTCTTGTCGCTCCATCCATGTCGTGCTTTCAAGCTTACCAATTTCAATACAGCATTTAGCAATTGGTATTTTTTACACCCCGGGTACAACGGCTTCTCAGCATCACTGCACATATTACCATATGCATGTGATTGTTGAAAAGCCTCTTCTCCTACATCACGAATAATGTCCTCTATCCGATCATCCATATCCGTGTCATTATCATCACAAGTCACTTCCCCCTGTTGAGATGCACTTGGCATTTCTAATTGTTCACCATGCCATACCCATACTACATACGTCTTACAAAACCCTTCACAAATTAAATGTGTATATATATCTGCATCACTTAATCGCTTCTCATTCAAACATTTTACACAAGGGCAATAAAACATCCCACTATCATCGTCGGCATTTCTTTTTGCAAAGTCTAAAAAACCCTTGACCCTAACATCATATTCAACACTCGTCCGTTTAGCTTGTATCCAACTACGATCCATATATTCTAACACCTTTTTTTTGTTTTGTACTTTTTCCCTGGAAAAGGTAGGAGAATGATGAGAGCATGCAATCATTACACCCAAGTACATAGTGTAACTAGAAGTAAACAAAGAATATCGTGATTTAGAGTAGCGTGTGAGGAAAAAATGGAATGAGGGAAAGTGGAATGGAGAAGGAGTGAGGGAATGAGGATTTGGCGGAGAAGGAATTTGTTCGTATTTGAAAATAAGACCATCTTCAATAGTATGGTTATGTCTAGTGTGCAAGCCATGATTCGCAGTATCTGAGAAGCACATGATAAGCTTGTGGAAGGTGGAATGACCAATGTACTAAGTGGAGGAACTAGGTTTTCATGGGTCCCGCCAGAGTCGGGCTGGGTCAAACTAAATGTAGATGGAGCTTTCTCTTAGTACAACCATGTCGTAGCAGCGGGTGGTCTCATCCGTGATGAGTATGGCAACTTCATTCGAGGATTCATATTTAGTTGTGCTGAGGGTGATGCACTCTCTGTTGAGTTATGGGGATGCATTCATGGGTTGAGAATTGCATGGGACATGGGTTTTCGCAAGATCATCCTTGAATTTGATTCGACTGAAGCAATCTCGCTCATTCTAAATGAAAGAGAGGTGGAGATGCATGCAGATTCTCTACTGATTCAAGAAGCCATTGGACTACTTCAGCGACAATGGGAAGTAAGTGTTAATTATGTTAGCCGATGGATTAATGTTGTTGCGGATCTTCTTGCCAAAGAGGGGCAATCGTCAATGTCTGGAGTTCATTTTGTTACTGAGGCGCCTGAAGCGCTTGCACGGATTATTGTGAAGGAGAAGGGTTAGATAATGTTGGGTTTCCTTTTATTATTATAAAAAAAAATATGGCATGTAAAAGTAAAATAAGAAGCAAAGGTAACTTGTTTAAGGTATTTATTTAGTTACAAATTCTCTTTCAAACATTTTGACAAACACCTACTAGGCAACAAGATTTCTACATCGTTATCCAAATTAAACCACTTAACACATCAACAGAACCTCACAGCTGACAAGACATTAATTATTAAAGTCATTAATCAAAATAAAAGCCCTAATTTACTGGCTGAAATTAGCATCAAAAGAGAAGGAAAATCGTACTTGACAAATCAGATTATACTCTTCAAACTTCCTTTAACAACACAAACCAGATAAATTTTGCAGCGCTCACATAGTAAGAGGCTAATCAGAGCAGGGGAGATTAATTACCAATTGCTTCTAAGCTGTGATGACAGTTGCTGGCGGTGCTGGAAATAGAGCCAGATCTGTGATGGTGGCTTCCCAGAATGAGATTGATGGAGGCGTCGGTGATGGCTTAAGGAGGCGTCGGTGATGATGGGAGCTTGAGTTACGGTGGAATGGAAGGGAAAAGACGGTGGAGATGGAGTGGAAGACGGATTTGGGAGGTGAGAGACAGGTTGACGGTGGGGTTAATCTGTGATGGTGGCGGCCCAGAAAGAGATTGACGGAGGCAGAGGGATAGAGAAAGAGGGCGTCGGTGATGATGGGAGCTTGAGTTACGGTGGAATGGAAGGGAAAAGACGGTGGAGATGGAGTGGAAGACGGATTTGGTGTCGAGAGTGAGACTTGGAGTCAATTTCAGAAATGGATCCGATGGCGCGCAACGGAGCTCGGTTGAAATTTGGGGAAAGTTTTAAGACCGGTTAAGTAGATTAACCGGTCTAAAATGAAGTTTTTAAGACTGGTTATATCTTAAAAGTTGAGTTTTAAGACCGGTTGTAATACAACCGGTCTTAAAAAGCTTTCATTTTAGACCGGATTTCTAGCAACCGGTCTTAAAAATATTAATTTTTAGACCGGTTAGTCTACAACCGGTCTAAATTGTATTTTTTAGACTGGTTATTATAATAACCGGTCTCCCAAATTCTTTATAATTACGTAAATGCCACGACGCATTTCTTTTAGACCTCATTTACTACAATTGGTTTAAATGTGCCGGTCTAAATCACCTTTTTTGTACTAGTGTCGAATGAACCCTTTTTCTAATAGCTCTTTAATCTACTTCTTCAATTCTGCCATTTCATTTGGAGCCATTCTGTATGGGGCTTTAGATATTGATCCTGCTCCAGGCCTAAGTTCAATTACAAACTCTACTTTCCTGTCCAGAGGTAATTAGCTGATAACTTCCAGAAACACTTCTGGAAACTCATTTACTACATGGATACTTTCAAATGCTATTTCAACTTCTAATTTCATGGAGAAGAACACAATGTACCCCTGGCAACCTTTGTGCAAACATCTCTTAACCTCAGCTGCTGAAATAAAGTTAAGGTTGATTTCTGTACTACCATGTGATTGCAGATTGAGAAAAAGAACCCTTTTTTTTTTTTCTGCAATCTAGCAACATACTGTTTACTATCAACTAGTCAATACTGAGGATTACTTCTAAGACTTGCAATGGTAAACATATCAAATTCAATGTTGATTCATGTCCCTCGACATTTATTATGCAATTCAAAGAGACCTTGGTTGTGACAAATTTGACTCCTATGGGTGTGTACACAACCAAGTCATATGAAAATTTGTATACACTCAAGCCTAGCCATCTTACACAGTTATATGCAATTGATGAATAACTAGCACTTGAATCATATATTACTTATAATGAATTGCCATTAAAAGAACCCGTACCTTGAATCAGTTCAGGGAATTTTTTAGCCTCTTCTTGAGTTGTCACGTAGCCCCTGCCCTGAGCTCTAGGTCTAGGTTCCATTGGATGTTGTTGCTATAGGCAACCTCTATCAAAATGCCCTGCTTTCTGACATTGAAAACAATTAATTTGTCTAGCTGGAGCCTGACTGGTTTGTGCATCATTACATGTTTTGCCAGGATGGAATGGTTTGTAACAATTCCAGCATGTTCTGCCTTGTTAGGGTCTCTGATTACCATGACCCCCAGCTATGGCTTTTTGTTATTCCCTCTAAACAATCCACCCTGATCTTTGTGTTTTTGTAAGGATTTCCCACTAGCAGATGAACCCCTATTGTTATTGCTTATGTCAGAGTACAGGCTCAACAAGTTGTTCTTGGTAATTTGACACTCTTCAATCGCCTTGTTGAATACTGTAAAGTGTTTAGAAACCAGTTTCTTTTCAGATCTACCTTCAACCCTTGTACCAACATGTTAGAAACTCTTCTGCCCCTATTTATCTCATAGACACTACAAGATTCTATTCTTTAAATCATTCCCTTAATACCTTAGATCACCTCAAATCATTGTTCATATATCATAACATATCATTCTTGGTAAAGAAGCAACATATAACATTCTTTCATTGCTTCTTAATCTCAAGATCATGCCCCATTATCAATTTAGCATTCTTAACTATATTCTATGCCTCAACCAAATATGAGCCATTTCAACGTTCTTACAAACCTAAGGCTCAATATTGATTCTTGGATTACAATCCAACTCTTAATTTCATACTGGATCTATAATCTCAAAATTAATTTAGTCAATGTTCATTCTGCCTCAATCATACCTAATAGGTGTGCTAAGAATTAGGATTAATAGTGCCTTTTCTAACCTCCACAGTATTCAGGTAGTATCCTCAAAACATTACTGAAGGTTCAACATCATCCACAAGATTCACAAGGTTCAACTTTCTTCATAAAACAAAACCATAGTGTAACTTGATTCACATTTTGACCTAAGCACTATTTCAGCTTAGATCTTTTTCAAACCTATCCTTAACCTTCATTATCATAAGATCAGATCCTTTAGAATCAATATATGGTATAATCACCATTAATCATGCATCACCGTATATCATACCTACATATCTTTAACACCACGGTGTTACTAAGGATCATTACCTAGGATGGAGAAGCCTCAAAACAATCTCTATGCCTTGAGTTTCCGTAACCCCATCAAATGAACTGTTTTGGGCAGTACTCACTGCAACATAAACGGTTCGGATTAAAGATAAATACTTACTTCACCATCTCCATACCTCTAATCATTATTTATATCATCTAGAACTTCTAATCAAAATTCCAAACCTTTAAGCAAAAGGTTTCAAATTCCTAAGGTGCTTCCCAGGGGGTCACTCATCCTTAGATTTCCCTAGGTTAAGTAGTTTAACTTTTGTGTATCTATGCAAAAAATGCAGATACCGGCTTTATCTACTTTCGATCACCGATACCCTGTGATTGCCCTTGCTTTATAAAGTCATGCCGACTATCTCTGGCTAACTAAATACTGAGTGTGGTCTGTACACTAGCCTTGGCCGTACCTACTTCCTTAAATTTCACAATATTCTTAAACCATCCTTAGTTCGATATTGCATTACTTGCTGCTCTTCGGGTATTCACTGATCCTTCGGGGTTGATTCAAAGACAGGGACGATTCACTTCTCTAGTGCCCCTTTCTATGCATAGGTCTTGCCTCTATATAATTAAGACTATATCAGCATATTATTCTAATGGTAGAACCGCTTTTAGCTCTGATACAAAAATGTTAAACCCCTTAAAATTTTGAGGTATGCTAGAATAATAAAGGCATAGTTCTATAGGCTTACAGAAATAGTACAAATTTACTGATAATAAGTACTTGTTTACAATATAGGAAATCCCTATAGTGTTTGAAAAAATATACAATCCTCCAAAACTAACAAAATAAACTATCGATAACCAACATCTACATTTTCTTGATCCGAAATCCTCAAACACCGGTATTTACCGTTTTGCCCTTAGAGCCGATTGTAACCCCTACCTTCACAACCAATAATATGGTTTGAAAACGTGTCATAAAAAAAGAGAGAGATCAAAGAACAATTTAAAAATTATTCGCAATCCCAACTTCAAGACAGGACCTGGCCTTGTGGTAAGGAGGGTTTTTTTCAAAAATTTTCACAATATATTTTAATGAGGTCTCATGCCCATATTTCAAAACTATTTAGCCTGCTCGGTTTCATTCCATTCATTCATATCGGAGTACTCAATGAAATTCCCGATGACACTCGGGATTCAACCTTTAACTATAAGAGCGTACAGGGAATATTTACCCATTTCAAATGGAGATTACAGACAATTACGCAAATCTACTACATCGGTCTACATTTACACATACAATCAACCCAACATTTGATAACCAACACAAAACAAATTTCCTAGCTATGAACTCTAACCGCCCTTGTATACTTGCTTTTCCTTTGATCCACCTGCCCTAGCTGTAGGTTAGTAGTGGAAAGAGTGAGATTCATAGGAATCTTAATAGCAACACTTTCAATCATATGATATATAATAAACATAGTATGTAAGCAATTATCACAAAATGATGACACAATAAAATTCTCAACGGCAATTCACAACAACAGCCTCAGCAACTTCCACATTGATGTGTGACGATTATCACAACAGCTTTCGCTGTATTCAGCTACCACATTGATGCGTGACTTTCATCACAAACGATAGCCTTCATTGTATCCACAATGATATGTGACTAGCGTCAAAAAATGACAGCCTTCACTGTAATCACAATGACTCATAACATGCGTCACAAAACGATAGTCTTCGCTGTAAACACAATGATGCGTGATGATTGTGACAACAACTTTCATTGTATTCGACTACCGCTTTCTTCACAATTCAGCTTTTACCTTCTTCACAATTCAATGATAAACATAAACATAAACATAAAAGTATTATACATAATACAAGAGAAAGAGTCACTACCTTATTCTTTCTATTCCTGCTCGGGCACCGTTTTCACACGCTCAGGGTGGATCTCAAGTCCTACAAATCAGAATCAAGGACGACGAGTTATTCACTATTCCAATTCTCAATTCCAAAACACTTAGGGTTGGTTATCATTTGGGTCATTTAGGTAGCTTTTGGAAGCTCCAACAAAAGGCTAAAGGGTTGAGAAGAGCTAGACCAAAAACCACCTTTCAAAAAGGTAAAATATTAAAATTAGGGGTTGGTTGTGGCCAAAAATCCCTTGGCCGTAGCCAAGAAGTGGTCAGAAACATTTTGGCCTCAGCCAAAAATAAGTTAGAAACATTTAGGCCGCGACCATGAAAATTCCTGTTTCTTAGCTGAACTTTGAAAAATTATAACTAAATCTGCAAAAATCAAAATGGGGTGATTTCAAGTCCTATAGAAAGCTACTTAAGTCCTCTATATAGGAAAAATATGAATCATTGGCATCTACAACCACCAAAATACATACTTCAATTGATTTCCATACTGCTAAAGAACAACTTCCAGTTTCAACCTCAAACTTTGGAAATGCATAACTTCCAGCACACACATAAAAATGATAGCCATAATATATCAATTTAAAGGTTGGCATGTCTACCATGAGACTAAAATGTGTCAGAATTTTTAGACACCATTTACTCATTCAAAACTGCCATGCAAACTGACTGCCTTGCATAGAGTTTTCACTTGACAGCATTTCCAATTTTCAACCAATATTTCCAATGGTACAGAATTTACAACAAAAAATACTCCACACACAATTTTTTTGCATAAAATCCAATGGAAATATCAAACCACCAAATTCTCACTCCATTAACATGTTCTGTTTTGAACACAAATTCAACACAAAACACACAAGTGCCAAACTTCACATGTAATTCTTCAAATCCATTCATTTATCCAAAGGACACCTCAAGACACCATGACTACAAACACAACACCATAAACTCACTAGACCCCTAATTAAATAAAAATTAGGGTAAATTCCATAAATCAAAGTTCTTAACCATAAATCACAATATGCACATCAAAGAGTAGCCTTTGCTTAACTCTATTACTTCCACTAGCTTGTTTTTTGATTCCACAACCTCTAGTTTCCTTGAATACACAAAAAAAATCCTTTTGAAAATTTAAAACCATAGGAATGAAGCTTACATTAAGAGAAACAAGTTTAAAGAAGAGGTTTTTAGCACTAGAGGTTATCTTCAAGGTTAAAATGTAAGAAGAGATCTCACCTTCACAAGAATCCTCTTTTCTTTCTGCCTTCACCATGCACGTCTAAGAGAGAGCTTGTAGAGAGAGAGAGAGAGAGAAGTGATGAGATCATTTTTTTAGCACCCTCACATATACTTAACCAACTTTGAGAGAGGAGAGGAGAGAGAAAAGAGAGTTTGACACTTTGACTTTTCAAAGTTCACCTCTTACTTGACTATAGTACTTCATCTTTTGGCATTTGGAATTCAATTATTATTTCCTTTGCCATATGCCCACAAAGTGACGTAAATGGGCTCCTCCCAATAAAAAAATATGTTACTTCAATTGCCTCTTCAAATGTCACAACTTTAGCCTACAATTTTTGACTTTTCTTCTTATCTTTTCCACTTGACTTTAATGGCTTCCTAAGGTCACCATTTGTGTTCACATACTCATTTTCTCTCTCTTGCCTCATATTGGATGAAATTTATGACCTATTGGAAGAGGATAATGATATCTCAAAATATCCCAATTAAGCTTTGTTACCACAATTAAATTTTAGAAAATGGGTTTGCGCATTTTCCTCTGGATTACCACTTAACACATTATTTGACCCCACTTCTTATGCCATGCGCCCTCCCCCTCTTGTTTAGTCTAATATAGACTTTGCCACATACTTAAACTTCAATACAGGGTTTAGGCACTTTCTGCTGCTAACTCGAGTCATAATTCGCACTTTATTCTCTGAAAGTGTTTGTCTAATGTTCATTATGTTCACTTTGGAGTCATGAGCTATTATTCACAGTTTGTATCATTACACTGCTGGCTTCTACTGGAATATTTTTAAATATTGGAAAGGCTGAGATTTAAATGATTCATATAATCTACATATATAATAGATCCATTACTCGCCGTCAACCAATCAAAACCCGGTATGACTTCTTATTGATAGAGTGGCAATCAATTTAAGTCAACTATGGACTCCTGCCCCTCTATGGTTGTCACACAATTGACACAATCATCATTAGTCATAGCCTTGATACTCATCGGTGTCAACACATCTAACTTAAATGGCAGTTTATGCACACACAATCACAGTCATAAGTAATGAAGGAATTACTTGCACCTAAACACGTTCTACTACTATGCATCTTGCCATAACGAGGACATAACCATATCACTGAAAGTCTCTGGTACTCACGATCCTCAGGTCAGTAGGATTTATTGTCACTACCCTTAGATGAGGATTCTAGCCCCTTCTGCTTCTGGGAAGAATTTCCTTTACTACGCTCACTATGACTGCTACCACCCTTGGCTGGTTACATATCCCTCAGATTGTTCTCTGCGATTCTGCACTCCTCCATAGCTCTATTAAATTCAGTGAACTGTTAGAGGTCAACTGTTTCCTCAATTCACACCTCAATCATCGTATCACATATCAGAGCTCCACTCTTTATCATCCATGCCTCGTAGGTACAAGGAGTAACAACCAGTCAGATGAATTGAGACAGGTAATCATCAAACGTTTCTTCACCACATACTTTACGATAGGAACTTTGACTCTTTCTCGAACCTTACTGACTTTGGAAAGTACTAGCCATTAAATTTCTCTTGGAAATGTTTACAGGTCAATGACACATTACAGGTTCAAAACATCATGGCAATATTCCGCCACCACTTGTTAGCGTCTCCCTCTAGCTTGTAAATGGCCAGCTTTGCCCTTACCTCAGTTGGGTATTCTAACACCTCAAAGCTCTTCTTTAACTGAACTAGCCAGTCTTCAGATGCTTAGGGATTAAATCTTCCCCTGAACATCAGAGGTAGGTGCTTACAGAACTTGGAGACCTAAAACTGTAGATCTCTATCATTCTGGGCTAGCACCCCATGATTCCTTATTTGGCTCAGTGTATGGTTTGACTCTTGAGGTTAAATCGACCCTTCTGCCATTTCTTCATGATTTGTCTTGTCTTGTGTCACTTGAACTTTATCTTCATTTCGTTCTGGTTTCACCTCTCGGAGCTCATCTATCAATTCATGAATCATATCCTGCTGCTCCAACAACATACCTATCATCTGTTGTATGGGTTCAGGTGGATTATGGCTTATTTCTTCCACCTCCGGTTCTACTAGGCAAATCTCTGATCAAATTATTGTGTTTTTTTCTCTCTAACACAAATAATTCACAACATCAATATCACACTAGGTGCATACACATGCTCCTTAAAACTCACATACCAACTAATAATAGGAACATTTATATGTATACAACAACAGTCATGGGTTAACTACCCACACTTAAACAAGGAGTTATCACAACTATCCTAGCAAAACTACCCTTACCAGTTACTTTAACTCTGATACCATAAATGCAATCTCCTACCTTCACAGTCGATAATATGGTTTGAAAATGTGTCATATAGCAAGTGAGAGACCAACGAAAAGTTTAAAACTCATTTGCAATCCCAACTTTAAGATATGACTTAGGCTTGCGGTAAAGAGGGGTTTTTTTTCAAAACTTTTCACAATATCTTTTAGTCAGGTCTCATGCCTAGATTTTGAAACTATTTGGCCCGCTCGGTACTGTTCCATTCATTCATATCAGAATACTCAAAGATATTTCTAACGACACTCGGGATTCAACCTTTAACTATAAGAGCCTATAGGGTATATTTGCCCATTTTCAAACAGGGATTACAGACAAATAGGCAAATCTACTACATCAGTCTACATTTACACATACAATCATCCCAACATTTGATAACCAACACAAAACAAATCTCCTAGCCATAAAATCTAGCCGCCCTTGTATACCTGCTTCTACTTTGATCCACCTGCCCTAGCTGTAGGTTAGTAGTAGAAAGAGTGAGATTCATAGGAATCTCAAAAGCAACACTTTCAATAATATGGTATATAATAAACAAAGCATGTAAGCAATTATCACAATGATGCGTGATGACTATTTTGCCATTGCCTTGTTTATTTCGCACCTTGCCTTAAAGCTCAAAGAATTTTCATCAAACTTTGAAAATTCATATCTTTATTTATAGATGCTCAATTGTAGTGGTTTCAAAGGCTATGTAACCCTTGTTAAGTCTATTTTGAAGGAAAAATATTGCCTTTATCATCATTCTAGAATTACCATTGATTGGACATAGCCACATTAACTTGCCCGTTTTACTTGGCTAATTTCAAAAATATATAACTCTCAGTATATAGGTCCAAATGACTTATATGACCTATCAAATTAAAGCTTTATATGTCTACTTTTATTGTGGAACATTTCATAAGCATTGGACATCATTCTCCTACTTAAAAACATCACACAACCAGACTACCACACAGGAAATTACACTGGTGGCAAATCCAAATTCTTACAATTTTGAGTTCCAAACATAGTCATATTGTATATGACCACTATTTGCTTTATTTTTGACATTCCATGCTCACTAAAATTCACCATTTAATTCCATTAAATGTCTCATGTTACGACTATAAATGGTTTATTAAATGGTGCAAGTATAAATGTCGTAAACAAGTAATATAGAAGTGATTAGAATATCATTCCCATGAGGATTGATCACTAAGTACCAAAATGGGTAATTTTAATTCTATCTAGTTAATCAATTAGTTGGTAATTGGGATTACAAAAATTAAAAATGATTAACTATGAATGCAAATGATATGAAAACAACTATGAGTAAGAGACCTAGGGATCAGATTTCACTTAATAAATTTTGGATTGAATCTCTTATCTATTCTAGTTCAATCTATTCCACATGATTGATAGTTGAGTTTTTCTCATTTAATTACTAGCCTTTTCCAAGGTCAAGCAATTCTATAATTAATTGCTAATCTAATATATTCCTATATGAATTTAAGCAATTAATCATGCATATGGAACTCATTAAGACTACACAACACATATGAATATATTCTTATTTCATATGCAAGTTATGGTTTTAATTATAGGATCTACACACATGTATCCTCTTCTGGTCTCAACATACATATTAAAATCATTCAAAAGATGGCCAATCAAATGAAAGCATTAAGCACAATAATCAAAACTCAATCATGAAGGAAAAATTAAAACTAGATTTAAGAAGTTAAGATTCAATCCGTCATTAGTAAGCTATATCATCACCCTAGAAAAATAAAAATTTATCTCATAATGAAATTAAACACAAAATCAAAATAAATTGAAAACTTTATAAACATTACATAAAACTTGAATATTAAATTCTAAAACATAAAAATACTACCACAAGTTGCATGAAAATGGAAAAATCTAATAGTCCTTATAGGAGATAAAACCATTCATGTAGGTGGCAACCTATACCATCCATAAAGGAGTACTACCTATACCGTCCATAAAGGAGTACTACCAATACCGTCCATAAAGGAGGTATACGTAAGCCTTCCAAGATGAACCATATGAACCTTGTCATATGCAGTTGTGAAAGTTGGGAATTATGAACCTTGTAATCTTACACAGGTATTAAAAAGAAGTTGTAAAAAATGACTCATCTAGTTGTGAAAAAGGCAAATCCAATTGTTAAAATTGTCATACATAGTTGTGAAAGTTGGGACTTGTGAAACTTGTAATCTCACATAGGTGTGAAAAAGAAGTTGTTAAAATGATGGATGAAGTTGTGAAAATAGGAAAAACCAGTTGTTAAAATTGTCACTTGTAATACCCCAAATTTTTAGATTTGAGGCAAGAGAATAGGCCTGAAATAAGTGGATTGCTAAGCCCCCAGTTTAGTAGGAGCTCAAATTTATTCCCTAATGATTCTTATATCTTTGGGGTATTAAAGAAAGTAAAATGGTGAATTTTGGAGAGTACGATGTGAATTGGGATTTGTATGTGCTGTGAGCAGCGCCAAAACCCTGTATTTAAGTTCAATTGTGGATTAACATCTAAATTGACTTAAAATAGAGGGAGGGCAAATAATATGGTGAAATGAAAAGATATGATGTGTTTAGTGGTGATTCAGCAAAAATTACCCTAATCAGGAGCAAAACAGAAAAGTTACTGACCAATTGATTAGTTATTGAAGAAGAAGCTCATTGGTAACTCAAAGATCAATGGTTGTGATTTATTGTTATAAGATTTGTTAGATCTCAAGTTTTGATGATAACAAAAGACAATTGTGTGCAAATCATAGTTTTTAAGTTTAAGGAATGTTTACAAAATGACCAAATGCATATAGCAAAGTTCTGTGGTGCTTGCTGTCAAAATTAACTGGTGTACTCGAGCATGAATGAAGCACTCGAGCATTGAACTCTTTTATGCTCGAGCACATGTGAGTGATAGCTAGAAAGTGTTTTCCCGAGAGCATGCTAATGTCATTTTTTACTGATTCACTCGAGCACTGAAGATAGCACTCGAGCAGAAGAATCTTTCTTACTCAAGCACATGCGAGTGAGAGACTGTAAGTGTTTGGCCTAGAGCAATTCATGTCATTCTTCCTTGATGCACTCGAGCAGAGAAATCAATACTTGAGCATGAAGTTGTCTTGTACTCGAGCATTAGCGAGTGAGAGATTGCAAGTGCTTGGCTGAGAGTCATGAAAGTCAGAGAAGTACTATGCTGATAACAAGGGTATATTATATGAGAATATTCTTCTCACTCGAGCAGGAGTATGTGTGCTCGAGTGAGGGCCCACATCACCTGCGAGTGCAAAATCTCACTCTTGCTAAAATGGTATGCGAGTGCTGTCCAGAGAAGAGTCTCCTAGTGTAAAATGCAAGGCCACTCGAGTAGAAGGAGTTGTGCTCGAGTGAGGCCCCACATCACTCGCGAGTGAGAAAACTATCTCTCTGAAATTCTATGCGAGTGCAAGTACAAAACTGAAGAACAAGGGGAAAACTTGCAAGATCACTCGAGTGAGCCCTTCCATGCTCGAGTGATACTCTGGCAGAACACCAAATGCACCAAGTCTCACAGCGTTCAATCCGAATATATTTTAATGTTATTTATTTATCTTATCACACTTATTGTTATTATTTAACATCATTTTGAATGTTTTATAAGTGTGATACAGGAGGATGAACGTTGAAATAAACAGACATGAAGAAAGTCAAACAACGGCAGACAACATCACGACAAATACACACCTACTACATTCAAAGTTTTCAAACGTGCGCATGCCGTTCCACAGTAACATGCCCCGCTCCACAATGATTATTATTCAAACGGGCAAAAACTGAACATCTATAAATACAGAGTTCTAGAGAGATCGAAAATAACAACGAAGCACAAGAATTCACAAGCATATACATGAGTCACTGTTATTCATATTTTCTCTGTATACATATTGATCTTCAGTGTTCATCTACTTGATCTGTAAGAGAGTCTTTATACAATTCAAATTCTATTTTCATTTAATCTCAAGGTATTGGGACCTTGAGAGGGTAGATATCCTTACGAGAGAAGCAGTTGAGAAAATTCCTAGCTAAACCTTCCACTCATAAGACTTATAAGATACAACCAGGAGAGAACGTTGCTGCTCGTAAGACTTACAGTGGAGTAAGCAGGTGAGAACGTTGCTGCTCGTAAGACTTGTATACGTAAGCAAGTGGGAAAGGTCATAGTTTGTTTTTCTGCACATAAGACTTGTCGTAAGGGGGAAAGAAATTTCTTAGTGAGAGAATATTTCTGCTCGTAGTCCATTCAAGGACAATTTTTGTTTTGTGGCATTCTGAGAGCCCATTGAATCTTGGAAGAATAGTGAAAATCTTAGTAGGTCTTGATCTCTGAGGACTAGATGTAGGCCTGGTTGTTAGGCCGAACCAGTATAACTCTCTGTGTTCTAATCTTCTCAACTCTACTCTATCTACTCTATTTTCATATCACCACATCAAGCAAAAATTTATCACGTTACCCAATTCACCCCCTCTTAGTTGAAGCTTGCCTTTTTCAAGATTAAAAGGGTGGAATCTCATGTGTTTGTGTTCATGTGAGCTCATGAGGATGAAACAAGATTGTGACAAGTGGCAATATGTGAGCCCTTGGATTAGGTCAAAGTGTCAAATATTGCCTTTTCTCTTCATTTTTCCATTTTGGTCGGCCAAGAGGCCTTTGGAACCCCAAAAATCTGATCTCTCCTTCATCATCTTCATTCTCTTTCTCCCCTCCATGTTTGTCCAAGCCAAGGTGGAAAGGGAAATGGAAAAGGTGAGATTTGGCTTGCTTAATGTCTTCTTTAGCTCAAATACCCTTCTATAATGTTGTTCATGGTGATGAGAGTTTCGTTGCTATGGTTTTAGATTTGTGAAAGAAGGTGTTTTGAGAGCTTGAGGAAACTTAAAGTTGGAGGAATCAAGAAATTGGCTTGAGAAAAAGGAAGAGGTGAGTATTTGATACATTTTGACCTAAGTTTTGTAGTTATTGGTTGAGTTTTGAGAATTGTGCAATTTGCCCAGATTTTGATGTAATTATGAAATAGATGAATTGGTTAGTGTATTATGGCAAAAAGGGTGTAATATTGTGCTTTGGTGCCCTTGGAATTGGTTTTGAATTTGAAATGGAAAGAGTTGCAATGTTGAGTTTGTGTTGTGGAATGGTGATGACATGTTGAGGTTACTATGGAACATGTCAATGTGATGTGAATTTGGTTGATCTGGGGTTTTTAATGGATTCCTTGTGAAATTTTGTGTGAGAATGATGTTTGATGTGAAAATTGGACCATTGGAAGCAATTGAGCCAAAACTAAAATTCTGTCTAGTGTGAATTCTGTTCTAGGCATTCTTTTTGTATTGACTGTTTGAATGGTAAAATGATGTGTAAAATTTCTAAAACTTTTCAGTCTTAAAGTTCACATCCCAAGCTTCAAAATAGACATATAATTTATGTCATTTCATTTTGTGTGCTGGGAGTTATGATTGTCCAAAGTTTGGGATTAAAACTAGAATATGTTTTTGAGCAGTATGGACTTTTGTGCTATTATGTATTTTTGTGGTTATAGACAGCCTTGATTCATATTTTCCCTATGTAGAGGACTTAAATATCTTTCATTAGGCTTTAGGATCACCTCGTTTCAATTTTTTTGAAATTAATTATGAATTTTTGAAGTTTCCTTGGCTGTAGCTAGAAATCTTTCCTTATAGGTCTTGGCCGCAGACAAAAAATCTTGGCTGCCGCCAAAAACCCTCTGTGCTGTTTTTGGCCACAGCCAACCCCTGTCTTTTTGATTTTGAAAGATAATTTCCAACCAAGTACTTCCCAATCCTTTAGGCTTTCGTTGAGCTTATCATAGCCACCTAAAGGTTGTGAATGATAACCAACTTTAAGTGATATGAAAGTAAGGATTTGGATTAGAGATTAACCCTATGTCCTTAATTTGATTATAGGGTTTGGTATTCGCCCTAATCGTGAGTAGCCGGTGCTGGAGCACGCGTGGAAAGAATAAGTGTAGGGAACTTACCTCTGCTGCATGCTCTGATATTTGTTTTGTTGTATTGATGTATGTTATTGCTTTGCTTGATTATGTGAAACATATATGAATGATTGAAGTATTGTTTCAGTTTAAGCTTTAGCCATAAGTATATTGTTCAAAACGTTGAACTTGAAAATTTGTCATTATGTGAGCATGAGTTATGTAATGCAAGCATGTCATGCATTAAACATTTATCTTGCATGCATATTGGTATCTGTTTCCTACCGAGATTCTCTCGAATCTCACTCTCTCTACTAACAATTTAGATAGGGCAAGTGGATCAAGGAGGGAGCAAGCAACCAAGGGTAGTGAGGACTCCCTAGGGATATTTGGTTTGGTAGTTGGTTATCAATATGAGTTGGGATGATTGTATATGATTTGGATGTATATTTGGCTATTCGGATGTGTATATGTTCATATGAGTAATTGGTTTTATATTTGGAATGAGAAATTGTGTAATTCCCATTAGAGAACTTGTATATGGGCAAATGTGCCCTATGAATATTTTTAGTTAAGATATGGAACTCGGGGTTTGCCGGAATTATTATTGTGTGCTCTGATGTTTATAATAAATGTGATTTATCTTCCTAAAGTAATTGAATTCAAAATGTGAATATGAGACCAAGTGAATTGGATTTTAAAAGATATTTGTGAAAACCCTATCGGGAAGATGGGATTGTAAATGAGTTTTGATTATTATTGGTCTCTATTTCATTTTAATCACTTATTTTGAATAATAATTATGAAGGGGGTTACATCACGTGCAGCTGTGAAAGTTGGGACTTGTGAATCTTGTAATATCACACAGGTGTGAAAAAGAAGTTGTCAAAAATGATGGATGATGTTTTGAAAATAAGAAAAACCTGTTGTTAAAATTGTCATATGCATTTGTGAAAAGTTGGGACTGAAGCTTGTAATCTCACATAGGTATGAAAAAGAAGTTGTTAGAATAACTCATCAAGTTGTGAAAATAGGCAAAACCAGTTGTCAAACTTGTCATATGCAGTTGTGAAAATTGGGACATGTGAAACTTGTAATCTTGCGCAGGTATGAAAAAGAAGTTATCAAAATGACTCATTAAGTGTTGAAAATAGGCAAAACCAGTTGTTAAAATTGTCATGTGCATTTGTGAAAAGTTGGGACATGAAGCTTGCAATCTCACATAAGTATGAAAATGAAGTTATCAAAATGACTCATTAAGTTGTGAAAATAGGCAAAACTAATTGTTAAAATTTTCATATGCAGTTGTGAAAGTTGGGACTTGTGAATCTTGTAATATCACACAGGTGTGAAAAAGAAGTTGTCAAAATGATGGATGATGTTTTGAAAATAAGAAAAACCAATTGTTAAAATTGTCATATGCATTTGTGAAAGGTTGGGACTGAAGCTTGTAATCTCACGTAGGTATGAAAAAGAAGTTGTCAAAATGACTCATCAAATTGTGAAAATAGGCAAAACCAGTTGTCAAACTTGTCATATGCAGTTGTGAAAATTGGGACATGTGAAACTTGTAATCTCATGTAGGTATAAAAAAGAAGTTGTCAAAATGACTCATTAAGTGTTGAAAATAAGCAAAATCAGTTGTTAAAATTATCATGTGCATTTGTGAAAAGTTGGGACATGAAGCTTGTAATCTCACACAGGTATGAAAAAGAAGTTGTCAAAATGACTCATTAAGTTATGAAAATAGGTAAAACCAATTGTAAAAATATTCATATGCAGTTGTAAAATTTTGGACTTGTGAAACATGTAATCTCATTCAAGTATGAAAAAGAAGTTGTCAAAATGACTCATCAAGTTATGAAACAAGGCAAAACCAGTTCTTAAAATTATCATATGCATTTGTGAAAAGTTGGGACATGATGCTTGTAATCTCACGTAGGTTGAAAAAGAAGTTGTCAAAATGACTCATTAAGTTGTGAAAATAGGCAAAACCAATTGTTAAAATATTCTTATATAGTTTTGAAAGTTGGGACTTGTGAACCTTGTAAATCTTATGTAGGTATGAAGAAGTTGTCAAAATGACTCATCAAGTGTTGAAAATAGCCAAAACCAAGCTTTCAAATTGTCATGTCAATTTGTGAAAAGTTGGGACGTGAAGCTTGTAATGTCACACAGGTATGAAAAAGTTATCAAATGACTCATTAAGTTTTTAAAATAGGCAATACCAAATACCAATTGTCAAAATATTCATATGCAGTTGTGAAAGTTGGGACTTGTGAAACTTGTAATCTCACATAGGAATGAAAAAGAAGTTGTCAAAATGACTCATCAAGTTGTGAAAATAGGCAAAACCAGTTTTTAAAATTGTCATATGCATTTGTGAAAAGTTGGGATGTGATGCTTGTAATCTCATGCAGGTATGAAAAAGAAGTTGTCAAAATGACTTATTAAGTTGTGAAAATAGGCAAAACCAATTGTTAAAATTGTCACATGCAGTTGTGAAATTAGGACTTGTGAACCTTGTAATCTCATGCAGGTATGAAAAAGAAGTTGTCAAAATGACTCATCAAGTTGTGAAAATAGGCAAAACTAGTTGTTAAAATTGTCATATGCACTTGTGAAAGTTAGGACTTGTGAAACTTGTAATCTTATGTAGGTTGTGAAAGTTGTGAAAATGACATTGGGTGCCATGAGAATTGAGATACAATTGTGATATCTTTTGGATTTCAATAAAATATCTCTCATTAATCCTTATAGTGATACGTAGCAACTTGAGGTTCAAGGCCCTGATTAATTCTCATGGTAATACTCACAATATACCATATGATACCTTGTGAGGAAAAAAACCATGTAAAATATCCCTCATGCCCTTTATTAATGAGATGGCTACATTTTTTGCTCTTCATGAGTCATGGAAGACATGCATTTAGGCTTAAATGGTGGTCATAGGGCCCACTTAAGGAGTATAATTCATATGTTACCACATATAGACCCTAACAATATTGTAATTTGACCTAAAAGCACTCTTAAGGCTTTGTTTTCATAGATCCTTCAACCTACCTGAATTTCTGCCTTTTCTATGGTCTATCCCTTTTTCTAGGGATTGATTGTCATTTTGACTTTAATTCTTTAACTTCCCTACAATAAACACGACCAAAAACACTTGTATGCAAATCAGTTTAATCTAGGGAACTAAAATATGACAGTTAGATACTTCCTAGTATTTATTTTGTGCAACACCTTTTGATCCAAAATAATCATAATAATTATTTTTAAGCATGTTAACAATGATAAAATCCCTTAAATAGATATAAAAATATATAATAAAATAGGGACATATCAATCTCCTTAATCAATATATGATTTGTTATTCTTATTCCTACTTGCTCGGACAATTGTTGCCACTAGTTATTTTTTCCTTGCCAAAATCTTATATTGTAGGTAAGAAGGATCCTAAATTTTTAAAACATAACGTAGGCTTTTAAATCAGCTTGAGGATTATGTTAGATATGAATAGTTTTGATGATGTCAAATATGGATGTCAAGTATTAAGAGCAAAAAGTTTGTATGACATACTAATTATCTTCATTGACTAACTACTATATTTAATATTGGATATCTTATAGATTAGTCAAGCTAAGAATGAAGAAGATTGAAGATATTCAAAGAGATATCTATATGGATTATGGAGTCAAGAAGAATGATATTGAAGAAAGAAGAATTTACAGGAAATAATGGGAATTTCAAGAAGAAAGATTAGTGAAGTAAAGAAAGAAGAAGTTTAAAGATATTCAAGAAGATATCTAGTTGGGTTATGAAGAATGATCATCAAGTGGCAAAACTAGAAGAAAGAGATTGAAGAAAGAAGAACTTGCAAGATCACATGAGAATATGAAGATCCAAGCTATTAAAAGTGATACCGGAGGTTTCTATAATCATACGGAGGTTGGAATGGGTTAATACGAAGCTAAAATGACTTATATAGAAGTTATGGAACTTCCCCAAGGCCTTCCTTTGAGTTTTGACTCTCTGCCATGTTTTAAAGGTCATTACTCGAGTGGTTACTCGAGTAATAGGCATGATCACTCGAGTAACCATTCGAGTAATCTGCATTTTTATTGTACTCTGTTTTCGTGTTGTGGAATAGAGGTTCGGTATTTTGGGCATATCTCTCTAACCACATGTCGGATTGATCTGAAACTAGTGGCATATGAAACTAGACTCCCACCATGAACTATAGACACCAAGATAACAATCAAAGGAGTTCATATGAGGGAGATATGATTTGTTGAAGTTGACATATGAATCAGCGTCTTTTACCATAACAGTTTCGGTATTTTGGTCATAACTCTCAAACTACACATCAGATTGAGACAAAATAGGTGCCATATGAAAGTAAGCTCAAATAGCTTTCCATGGATATATAATCTGTCACATCTCAAGTTATATACTAAGATCTATGTCTTCTGGAAGTTGCTGCTCGTGATTTCAGAGATTGTCTAAGAACAGTAGATACTCTTTGGATCATAACTTTCTGTATACAACGAGTTTGGAGCTAATTCTTGTTGCATTGGATTACAAATGATGAGAGCTTTCTGATGATATATAATTTTCCATGTTTCGAATCAAAATCAAGAATTCACTTGAAGGGTTTACTCGAGTGATATGCAAAGTTATTTGAAACCTTACTCGAGGGACCACTCGAGTAATGTGTGAGAAATTGTTCCAGTAAGCTTTTTGTCAAGAATTGCATGGGATTACTTGAAGGGATAACTTGAGTAATCTATAGAGTTATTTAAGACATTACTTGAGGGGCCACTCGAGCAATCAGAGAAGAAACCATCTAGTAGCTCTCGGCCAAGAAAAGATTGATATTACTCGAGGGACTACTGGAGTAACCAGATATGAAAAGAAACATTACTCGAGGGAGCACTTGAGTAATGAAGTTGGAAATACTCTCGGTCAGATTTTGAATGGGATTACTCGAGGGATCACTTAAGTAATGACCTAGGCTTACTTGAGTGACCACTCGAGTAATGCTTCCTAGGAGAATAGAACAACATACTGAAGCTTTTGAAAATCATGGGATTAATTATGAAACTCACTCTTCTTGCTTCCAATCATTCATACACTTTATTATATTAATGTTAATGCATTTCTCCAGGGTACAATCAAGAGATGATGCGAAGTGAAAAGAGTTGACTTTACGGAAGCGGAGCATCCAACGTTCTAACGGCTAGTTTTTTAAACTCAAGCAAGTGAACAAAAGAAGTAGCCGCATGCCAACAGATATGTTGAAATGCTCAAACAGTTATCAATCTTTATCAATTATAAATAGAAGAGCATTCAGAGTTCAGAAACACCAACAAGAACACAACAATGCAAACATGCTCATATCATGAATCATCCACTCCGACCTAACTGCTTTTTGTTCTTATCTATTTTCTATATCATGTATATTTGAGAGAGAGTTATTTATATTGTACTTCAGTGAGCATTATATCCACTCTGTGAGAGACTTTGTAAACACTTTCAATTGTATTTTTGAATTGATCTTAAGGTAGAGGGACCTTGAGTGGGTTGATTTCCTTACTGGGGAAGTTGTAGAGAGAATCGCCAGTAAAACTTTCTGCTCGTAAGACTTATACAGTGCAAGCAGTATAGAATGTTGTTGCTCGTAAGACTTACAGGGGTGTAATTAGGAGAGAACATTGCTGCTTGTAAGACTTGCACGGGTAAGCAGGAAGGAAAGATCTTCAGGATTGCTATGCTCATAAAGACTTGCTGTAAGGGGGAGTATCTTGGTGAGAACTTTGTAAAGGCTTTTCTTGTGCCTGGATTAAATAAGAAAATAGTGGATTTGAAAATCTCAGGAGGAGCCTGGGGACTAGACGTAGGCCATTATAGATTGGATCGAACAAGGATAAATCACAGTTTGCATACTCTCATCCTTAAAGTTTTATATTTCCAGCATATATTAACTGTTGATTTATGATTCATTACTTTCATATTTATTGCTTCCACTAAGATGCGAAAAGATTTTTAAAGTTCTTAAGTCTTTATCTTACATCTAATTCACCCGCCTCTTGGGTGTCAGCCGGTTCTAACAGATTATACATTCTTAGATAAAGGCTCATGCTTTATATCTTTTAGGCTTAGGCCTACAACGAAGATGTAAAACATAACGTAGGCTTTTTATAGGCTTTTAACCTACGTTTTGGCGTAGGCCTAAAAAAAGCCTATATACAGGCTCAGACTTAGGCTCATGATTTAAATCTTTATTGTAGGTCCATGTCTATTTAGCTAAAACCTAGCTTAGTCCAGTCTATTTTCATCCCTATAATAAATGTCTTTATCCAAGTAATATGAAAACAACACTTTCACTTAGAGTCAATTTTTCATAATTCCTAGTGTATTAATCCAAATGGCACAAATGACCTATCAAATTAAAGCTTGACAAGCATACTCTTATTCTGAAAAGTTTCATGTCTATTAGATAACACTCAATTACCCAAAAACACAATACATTTACATTGCCACGCAGAAACCCTAACTGGTAGCACTATGTTCAGTTCCAATTTTTGGATTCCAAATTCATTCTTTCTAAGATTATGCCAACAACCTATTCCTACACAATTTTGCCAAGGAATCCATTAAAGACATCAAAATTACCAAAATCATTCTCCTTCTTTATGCCATGTTCTGACCATACAGAACCCTAAAATGTCATAAAGTGACTTCTTGCAACGTTTGCGCAATACTATTTCAATTTGTATTCACCAATATGCCTTGTAAATATTATTTATGGCATTCAATGAAATAACATGGTGAATTTGTATGTAAATATGGAATTTATCGAAGATCAAAGTAAATGCTGTTTGATTGTTTCACTGGAGGTAGTGTTAATATGGAGTGAATTTTGTTAGTCAAACCTTGTCCAAATGCTGTAAAACTTTCTAGGATTAAATTAGAGATCTAAAGATTTAATTGGATGGGTGGATTATAATATTTGGACTTGTATACTAAAAGATATAGATTTTTGAAATCATTCCCTATTTTTGGACTGTAATTTGGAATAGGGGAAGTTTTACGAATTTTTGGGAAAAATTTGATAATAGTGACTGGCTTTGGATAGTTTGTCATAAACATATACTTAAAGATCTTCACATAGGTTTTAGAATCAGTTAGTTTAGAATTTCCTAGAATTAATTATGATTTATCAAAGTTGGCTGAAAATCTACCAGTTTCTGGAAACAGTGAAACTGTACCGTGCAGAATTGTACTGTGCATAAACTGTTATAACTGCATCAGATAACCCATAAAATTTGAATTAAAGGCAGTAATAATACAAGTAATAATTAGTTACTTGTAACTCAATTTTTATAGGAACTGAAAAATTCCCGGGCCGGAACCGAAGTTTAGGACAGATCGAGGAATCAAAAAAGTAGTCAGGCAGTATCACATTCTTTTACACACTATATGATTATTGTATATTTGTGTATGCCATCTTCTGGAACATGAGCATAGTGTCTAGGACACGCATATTAGCTTAGTTGTGGTCTGGAACCCAACGAAGGCGCAAATTCATATTAGCTTAGTTGTGGTATAGGATCTAACAGAGGTGCATAGTTCATATTAGCTTAGTTGTGGTCTGAGACCCAATGAAGGCGTAGGGTTAAGCCAAGGTTGTAAATAGTTGTTTGGCCTTGGATAGTGTCCACACAACATTTTATCATCTTACATAACATAGTGTATATTGCATATGTTTTTTTTGCATTCTATATGTCTGAAAAGCATATTGCTACTGAGATTCACTCGAATATCATTCTTTTTCAACAATACAAATATTACAGCCGAAGCTAGTAGCTCAAAGAATAAGGCAGCAGCTACCGATGAATAGAGTCGCGGTGTATACCAAAGCTGCTATAGTTATTTATGTTTGTACTTTTGTTTCTTTTGAACCACTTTATACATTTGTGTATATTTCTCAAACCTAATGGGAAATTTCCTGTCTTGTAAACAAGTACTTAATGTCAGTATATTTATGCTATTTCTGTATGCCATACGGAACTACACGCTTAATACACTTTGAATATCAAAATGTTAAGGGGTTTGACATTTTTGGTGTCATAGCTTAAAGTAGTTCTAGCATTATCAGAATAGTATGCTGATATGGTCTTGTTTACAGGTTGATAGGAATGATGTGTATAGGATGGTGATAGCGAGATAGGTCCCCACCATCGGTGAACTTGGGATACCTGGAAGCGGGTCCGAGGATTCTTGATGAGTAGAAGTCTATGGAGACGAGGACACCCAGGGAGTGAGTCTGAGTTAGACCGGTATATGGGCCATAGTCAAGACCTGATCCAGTACTTAGAGAGAGGATGGGAGATTCCAAGCAACCACTTTTTGACGAGTCAGAGTTCTATGTTTCTACTTTCCCCAGAGTAAGACCAGTGCTGTGAGATATGACTTGTGGCCAAACCAGAGTTATGGGAGTATGCTTGGTATAGATATTTACAAGCTTTTAAGAAGTATGGCACACCTGTAGGCCAGTACCTTACATATTTGCATTATATGGATTCACTTTACTGGAAGCAAGTTCCATTAAGATTGGACTATCCAGACAAGGTGGGATTTATAAAATGATGTATTTCTTTCCAAACATATCATTTTTGCCCAGGAAGAAGAATGATACAATGGAGTGGGGCCCTAATGATCATTTTATTGAGTTTATGGATCACATGACATAGTATATGGAGAAGTACATGTACGACAGTATGTAGAGGGTCTATACCCAGTATTTTAGTGACCAGAGCAGCCGGCGTGACTATTGAGACAAGGTTAGTCATAAGGTACCGGTAGACATAAGAAAGCAGAGCCGGTATATAAAAGCTAAGTGTGCTTAACCCATGAAAATCTTAGGGTGGATGACCCCCTGGTAAATCATATGTATAGTTATGTCATAGTTTAGGAAAAAGGACAAAGTCATATTATATAGTAGTTATAGGTTGTGTGGTGTTAAGAATTTTCCTTAATGGTTGTAAATATTTAATACATGATATATATGACCTCTCTGTATGCCAAAACATTATGAAATGCCATTAATGCCCTTGTATACATATGAATTTATTTCTTCTATATTTTCATATAGTGAAGTCCAAAGATGGTACGACTACATGGTAGACCATGAGGGGGTATAATGATCATGTACCAACCCTCAACCTGATCCAATACAACAACAAATATTGGGTATGTTAACACAGCAATAGGCCATAATGAATGATATCAGGGAAGAGTTGCATGCAGTACAACAGAGACGGAGAGGTTAGAACACCCTAAGAGGTTAGAAGGTGAGCATAATCCACTTGAGCAACCTCACCAGGAGCCACCACCCCTGCTTGTTTATGAGGAAAATGTTTTTCAAAAGTGGCTAAAACAATTTAGTAGATAACAACCACCTGTTTTCCAAGGGAGATTTGATCCTCTGCAAGCAGAAGACTGGTTGTCTAGGTTGGATAAAATTTTCACAATGCTAATGTGCCTTGATGACATCAAGATTCAGCTAGCCATTTACAAACTAGAAGAAGATGCTGATAGATGGTAGAGGAATGCAGGGTTGATTCTATGGGCAGGGAATATTCCATTAACATGGGAAGTTTTTCAAGGAAAAATTAATGAAATATATTTTCTCAATCGAACAGACTAAAGAAAGAAAAAGAATTCCTCAACATACATCAGGATGACAAAGAGAGTTTTGATGAATACCTGGCATAGTATATTTGATTGTCTCAATATTCCTCATACCTAAGCTATCAGGATGACAAGGAGTAGAGTTCCTACATGTTGGTGCAAGGGTTGACGCCAGAGCTAAAAGAGAAATTGGTTTCAAAGCACTTTATAGAGTTTAACAAGGAAGTTGAAGACTGTCGAAGCACTAAGAATAACTTGTTGAACCTGCATTCTGATAGAGGCAACAATAACAAGCGTGCATCTGGTAGTGGGAGTTCATCTCAAAAACATAAAGAACCAAGTGGACCACCCAGAGGTGGAAACAAGAAGCCGAATCAGACCAGGGGTCATGGTAATTAGAGACCCTCATAGGGCAAAACATGCTTGCATTGTTGCAAGCCGTTCCATCCTAGTAAAGCATGTAAAGATGTACCAACTAGACAAGCTTTAGCTAGATATAAAATTGTTAGTGCAAGAGTTTGACCTAAGAGAGGGGTGAATTAGGTGATACTAGAAATTTCATCACTTATATAAAAATTGACTAGAAATTTAAAGCAGTTAAGAGTTAGGAGAAATATCACCGAAGTGTACACCAGGAGTTATACTAGTTCAGCTACAACTACTTTGACCTACGTCTAGTTCTCATAGCTTCTCTGAGAGTTTCACTATATCTTCCAAGATTCAGTGGGTTCTTGGAATCTCAGTACATAGCAAGTTCCTTCACTGAACACACGCTTCCTATAATACCTCAAATTTTGAGACTTGAGCTTAAAGAAAAAGCCTGAGATTAGTGGATTGCTAAGCCCCGGTTTAACAAGATCCCAAATTGTGATTAAGGGTTAATGACTTCAAAAGTGGATGTGGTTAGTGATAAATAACCCTTTCAGAGAATATGATGTGACTTGGCACTCGAATGTGATTCGTGTGTGTTGTGAGCAGCGCCGAAATCCTGTATTTGAGTTCAATTATGGATTAACATCCAAATTGACTTAGAATAGAGGGAAGAATTGAATGGGGTATTGTGTTGGAAATGGTGTCATAGTGTGTTTTGATGTCATTGAAATTGGTTTGGAACTTTGGAATGGAAAAGTTGCAATGTTAGGTTTTGAAATGTGAATTGTGTTGACGTGTTGAGATTGTTGTGAAAACATGTCAATGAGATGTGAATGTGATTGATTTGGTGTTTCCAATGGATTCCTTGTGAAAATTTATGTGGGAATGATGTTTGGTATGAAAATGGAACCATTGGAAGCAAAGATACAAAATCTAAAATTCTGTCCAGTGAAACTCTATTCTGGGCAGTCAGTTTGTGTAAACATTTTGAATGACCAAATGGTGTCTAAAAATTCTGAAGCTTTCCAGTATTAAATTTCACATCCCAAGATTCAAAATGGACATATAATTTGTTCCATTTCGTTTTGTGAACTAGGAGATATG
Source organism: Inga laurina (assembly GCA_963855925.1). Taxonomy (NCBI): domain Eukaryota; kingdom Viridiplantae; phylum Streptophyta; class Magnoliopsida; order Fabales; family Fabaceae; genus Inga; species Inga laurina. The sequence continues at coordinate 21,063,421 of OY979713.1, forward strand.
ACTGTCCAAAGTTTGGGATGGAAACTGAACTCTGCTTTGGGGCAGTGATGCGTTTTATGTAATTCTGGAATTTTTTGGTGATTTTGGGTAATGGCCCATATTTTTCATATAGAGAACACTTAAATAGCTTTTATTTTTCTTTGGGATCACCTCATTTAGAGGTTTCTGGAATTAGTTATGATTTTTCAAAGTTTGGGCAGAAAATCCGAAAATGGGATTTATGACATCATCAAAATAAAAGATGACATCAGCATGGAAATTAAAACATTTTCTCATCATCTTCAGCTCTCATTTTCGTGCTGAACTAGTAGCCAAGAGAGAGAGAGAAATTTTGAGAGCTTTTAGAGAGAGAAAGAGAAGAGAACTTATAAGGTAGGTTGATTTCTTCGGTGAATTCGTACCTAATACATATAACCTTGTTCCTAAGCTGCTCTTCTATGTAATTTAAGGTTTGGAAGCTCCATTTCTTGTGTTGAAGTGAGCTAGGGTTCAACCACTCTTGAGAAAAGCTAGTGAGAGCTTGAGGTAACTTCCAAACTCTTGTGTATTGACTATTCTGGCTGTTGTGGACAATTTAATAGGTGAAATTTCGCCGGATTGTCATTGGTTTCAAAAATGGAAAATGGGTGTGTGGGGTTGTTATGCTGCCCAAATTGGTACTAAATGATAGTTGTAACCTAATGGAATAGTCAATAAAGTGGTTAGGAGTAAGAAGGAACGCGTTTATGAAGCCGAAACTGAAAAACCCCAATTTTCCTTGGAATACTTGAGAAATTCGGCCAGCTCTAGAAAAGGGTCTTAGAGTTGGATTTTCAATGATTTGATGATTCTATTAAATTCAGGAGCGAAAATTAGGTGGTATTACAGTTGGGCACTTTTTCAGAAAAGGCCAAAAAAGCATAATTACAAAAATGCCCCTGAAACCCTTAAAGTGGGGCTGTCAAGGGTAATTTTGTAATTGACATTGAATTTGATAATTTTATGTTCGGAAATGGATTCCTTGGGCAGAAATATGTTAGAATAACCCATGTCAAAATTTTGGAAAAAGTACAGCCGGACCAGGTACGGTGGGGCCGGGCCGGGTCCCCGGGGGCATTTTAGTAAATTTTTAATATAGCCTCATATAACCCCCAGAAACACTATGGAAGTGTCTAAATAGTATATTTGACATTATAGGATTAAATGTGAAGCCTCGAGTTGCTGGCACACAAATCGAGGAGAAAAGACTGGAGGTAGGGGATTTACCTTATGTAACGCTCCAATTTTTTGATTAAGGCCTAATGATAATTATTGAGGATAATTATCGGATTAAAGTGGAATTAATGTATATTGGTGACAATATTAATTTATATGTCATAATTGACGGAAAAATTTAAAGAATGGAATTATTGGTTTAAGTTGGTGATAATGGGAAATTAATTACTAACTAAGAGAAAAATGAGAAGTGGGATTAAATTGCTAATGGAAGGATTAGATAAGTTAAATGGTGACTAAGTGTGGGAGAGCCAATAGGAGAATGACATGTGTCAAGGTTGTGGGTGTGTGTGAAGGGAGTAAAGTCAAAGTGAATATTTTAGTGTTTCTCTCTCCTCTCTTCCCTCTTTGTGCGCTGGACATGGTATGGGGGGTGGGATAGGATCATCATTTCTCTTCTTCTTCACTCCTCTTCACTCTATCACCCTCATCTCTCTCTCTTTTCTCCTCATTTTCGTCAGCCATTGAAGGCCAAAAGGAAGGAAGAAAAGCTTCAAAAAGGTAAGGGAAATGTCTCCAAATGCTCAAACTTCCTTCTCTAATATTGATCCTTGAATGAAGAGCTTCATTGTGATGGTTGTAATGTGTTCATTGGTGTTAGTTTGTGACCTCAAGAGACTGTGAAAGTTGGAGAATTGAAAAGTCACTTTGAGAAAGTTAAAGAGGTAAGTGAAACTTATCTACCTATCTAAGTTTTGTGCCATTTGAGGTAGCTTTGAATTTCTGGGATTTATTGGCCATTTTCGAAAATGAGTGTCATTGGTCATTTGGCATGTTAAAGGTATAGAAATGGTATATTTGGAATGTGTATGGATAGATAGGATTGATTGGGAAAGAAATGAGTGAGATTAGAAAGTTTGGAAAGTTAGTGTTTAGTGTGACCATGGACCAAAGCATGCAAATGTAGTGGAAATTAGGTTGTTTAAATGGTTTTATTGGATTCCTTGAATGTTTTAGTGTAAGGACTAGGCTTGATTGTTGATTTTGGAGCCAAATTGGTCACTTTGGTAGAAAATTGGAAATGCTGCCATTGAAAGTCTATTCTGGGCAGTCTGTTTGTATTGGCATTTTGAATGACCAAATGATTTCCAAAAATTGTGAAACTTTTCAGTCTTAAAGTTCATATCCCAAGCTTCAAAATGGACATATATTTTGTGTCATTTCGTTTAGTATTGTGAGTTATGGTTGTCCAAAGTTTGGGATTGAAACAGAACTTTGTTTTGGGGTAGTGATGCGTTTTGTGTAATTCTGGGATTTGTATGGTGATTTCCAGTACTGGTTCATATTTTTCCTATGAAGAGGACTAAAATAGCTTTCAATGGGCTTTGGGATCACCTCATTTTGATTTTTCTATAATTATTTATGAATTTCTGAAGTTGCCTTGGCTGCAGCAGAAAAGTCTTGGCTGTAACACAAAAGTTTTTGTCATTGTTTTGGCTACAACCAGAAATTCTTGGCCGCAGCCAGAGGTTTCTTGGCTGCAGCCAACCCCCTGTTTTCATCACCTTGGGATTTTGAAAAGTGGTTTCCAACCCGGTGTTTCCCATCCTTTAGGGCCTTTATTAGAGCCAATTGTAGCTTCTTAAGGGTCATTATTGATAACCAAATCTAAGTGTTGAAGAGTCAATTGAGTATTGGAATAAAGAATAATGCTTCCTCCTTAATTATGACTTTAGGATTTGATATCTGCCCGGTGTTAGTGCAAGCTTTTCACCCAAGAGGGGGGGGGGTGAATTGGGTGATAATAAAAATTTATGATAAGACAAATAAAACTGAAAACCAATAAGGAGAAGATTAAAGCGTTAGAAAAATTTCACCGAGGTATACGCCAGGAGTTATACTGGTTCGGTCTAATTCACAATGACCTATGTCCAGTTCACAGATAGAATATGTGCCTTCACTATACTTTCCAAGATTCAATGGGTTCTTGGCACCTCATACACAGTGATCTATTCCTCACTTTGAATACTCGCTCCACCTTACACCACGTAAATTGATGTCCAACTTAAGGTCCCACAACCTTAAGATATCTCTCAAAACAAGTGTATTAAATCAATGGATGTTCTCTCTAATAGTGTTGGTAATGTAAACACTGAAGCGTATTAAAACAAAAGAGTAAGAGCTCAGAAAATGAATATTTGTCAGTTCGGTAGTTCAGTGTCTTAACTCCCACTTTGAATGCCTTTGCTATTTGTAGTTGGAGAGATTTTAATGACTGTTGGAGGCATTCTGTTTTCCCGTTACTCACAGAGCATTTATTGGAACATTCTTTATGTTATTTTGATATAGTCGTTGAGGTGAAGAGAATGTGTTGGTAGAGAGTCAGAGTGCATTTAATGTCTCTGACACAGTATATCTGCTTTTCTTGGAATCCTGAAATCTGAAGTATCAATCTCCTGTAACTTGCTTTGAGAATGTTAATCATGAAATAAAAATATAATAAGCAAGATTAATGAAGATTAATGAAAGTACTCACTGAATCTGAGAAATTTAGATTTAGATATGATGCTCTATTTTTCATGAAGAACAAGTATTCGGATACTATTATAATTATCAGGATAGTTCAAGTCTTTTCAGATAACTTACTATTCGAAGACCTTTTTCTCTATTCGGATAATATTTGAAATTTTACACTGAGACTATTCTGATAGTTAAATTACTATTCGAATAATATTTGAATTTTTGCACTGACACTATTCTGATAGTTAAATTACTATTCGAATAATACTTGAATTTTTGCACTGACACTATTCTGATAGTTCAATTACTATTCGAATAATACTTGAAGTTTTGCACTGAGACTATTCTGATAGTTCAATTACTATTCGAATAGTCCTCTTTGAAATATGTCAAAAAGTATTCTGATAGTCTCCCTACTATTCTGATAGTAATCTCACTATTCTGATAGTAACTTTACTATCCTGATAGTCTTGTGATATTAATGCTGAAATTCATCAAAAACTTATTCGGATAATCATAACACTATTCGAATAGTGCCCTTACTATTCGAATAGTTATCCTACTATCCGGATAACATATTTAGAAACCGAATTTGAAATCATACTGACTATTCGGATAATGCATTTGAAACTCACTTTGGGAAATATAAGCACTAATCGAATAACGTGCAAGCTATTCGAATACTTTTAGTTCAGAAAAACTTTCAACTGTCATATTAGTTCATACTATTCGAATAGTCAAGGACTATTCGAATAATACAACTATTTATCAGTGTATGATTATTCGAATAGCGTATGCATTATCATGATAACTATCTGTCTATCCGAATAGTCTAAGAGTTATCAGAATATCAGCTAATGAAAAACTGAGTAACACTATTCGAATAGTAAGTATACTATTCGAATACTTTCTTAGCCAAAACTTGTGAATGAAAATGCAGAGACAAATTAAACTAAACTTAGGTTTGTTATCATCAAAACTATGAATCTAACATTCTCCCCCTTTTTGATGATAACAAAACTAAGTGATACAAATCAAAATGCAGATGACTGGCAAGAATAGATATATTAAAGCAAAGGTCTCAGGTTCAATAAACTAGACAACATAAGTGAAGATAAACAGTCTAAATATTCTAAATATTTAGGAAACTAAATATCTCAGAAGCTCTAATAAAATTTGATGGATGAAACAACAAGGTTGAGAAGGTTATCGTGTCTCCATGTTGTCTGGTGACTGGTGAGTTATGAAGAGGCTGATGGCTGAAAACTATTCTCCCCCTTTTTGTCATTATCAGAAAGGTTGGGGGGGAAAAGGAAGCGAGAAGTCAGAAGGAAGAGGAACATCTCTGGTAGGAGCAGGAAGAGTTTTGTTAGATCCCATTCTGTATCTCTCAATTTCTTGGTATATGAATTCCCCAACATTTAGCTTCACTTTAGACAATAGACAGGCCAAAATGTGGAAGTCTTTGTATGAAAAGAAGTTGAAATTCTAGAATCTGTTGACAATAGCTCTCTTTGTTCTCATTCTGGGTTTACTGAGGTATGTCGAAGGTTTGGGTTTTCTGGTAAACACTGAATGTTGGGAGATTTGGAGAAGGAAATGGTGAGATTTTAAAGGGTTTTGATCGCAAGGAAGAGTCGAAGAAGATTGGAAGAGTTTGTATGTGGAGAGAAATGGAGTGGTAATCGAATAATGATCAGAGACTGAGCTTAGTTCCCTTATATTTAGGTCTATTTTTATTCGGATAATTACATGTGTATTCGAATAAAAGGGGGTACTATTCGAATACTCAAGAAATTATTTGAATACTAAGAGAGTAAATGAGCATACCTGTATTCGGATAGTTCTGGTGGTATTCGAATATTCCTGTCTCTAAAGATTGTAACTATTCGAATAGTTGTCCAAGTATTCGAATAGTTTCTATTGTCCTGTAACTTCAGATTATCCGAATAGCAAGAGTAGTATTCGGATAACTCTTCTTTGGTCAGATATTCATGTGTTTTATTCGAATAATAGATGTACTAATCGAATACTTCTAATTGAATATTGACTTAGTATTCTGATAGTGACTTCCGTTATTCGGATAATTTCCCTTTTTAAGCTCTGAAGAAGAATAGTAATATTCAAATAATATATTGATTATTTGAATAGTTCTTTTTGATAAAAATGCTTTATTATTCGAATAGCTCTTGCTATATTCGAATAGTTTTTACAAAACTTTGCAGTATTCGAATAGTAATTTAGTTATTCGAATACTATCCTTTTGAAACCATGATTGTGTATTCAGATACCATAATCATTATTCGAATACTTCCTCTTTTACTCAGATTTCTCCTTTAGAGTTTGTCCTGCAAAATACATAACTAAAAACTCCGATGCTTAAGTCAGTAATGTTCATCATCAAAACTTAATTAAATAAGTGAATAAAATACAGAATTTCTTATAATTCATTTGGATTTACCATTCCCAATTCCCTCCTTATGTAGAGAAACTGATCTTTTGCCAGAGGTTTGGTGAAAATATCAGCTAACTGCAGATGTGTTGGAATAAATACAACTTTGATATCTTTCTTCTGGACGTGATCTCTGATAAAATGATGCCTCACATCAATATGTTTGGTTCTTGAATGCTGCACTGGATTTTTGGCCAAGCTGATGGTACTCGTATTGTCACAGCATATGGGAATTTCCTTGAGATAGATACCAAGATCTTGCAATTACTGTTTTAACCATAGTACTTGAGCACAACAACTTGAGGCAGCTATATATTCGGCTTCTGTTTCGGACAATGATACAGTGTTCTGTTTCTTGCTAGCCCAAGAGACCACTGCTCCTCCTAAGAATTGGCATTGTCCACTTGTACTTTTTCTATCTGTCTTATAGCCACCATGATCTGAATCTGAGTAAGCTATAAGATATTCACTTCCTCTCTTAGGGTACCATATTACCAAATCTACAGTGTCAGCGAGATATCTAAAAATTCTTTTTACTGTTTCAGCATGAGATTCCTTGGGGCATGATTGGTATCTGGTACACATACCCACGCTGAACTGAATATCTGGTCTACTGGCTGTGAGGTAGAGTAATGACCCTATCATTCCTCGGTATTTTGTTATATTGAATTCAGGTCCTTTTACATCTACATCAAGTAAGGCTGTTGAACTCATGGGTGTGTCAACTCCATTAGCTTGATCCATTTCATATTTCTTGAGAAGTTCTTTGAGATACTTGGACTGAGATATGAATATTCCATTCTTTATTTGTTTGATTTGTAAACCCAGAAAGAATGTTAATTCTCCCATCATTGACATCTCAAATTCTCCTTTCATAGTGTCAGAAAACTCCTTGCACAGAGAATCATTAGTAGCTCTAAAAATAATGTCATCAACATATTTTGAAAAACTAACATATCATTTTTCTTTCGTTTTATAAACAAGGTTGTGTCTACTCTTCCTCTGACAAATCCATGATCGATGAGAAAGTTGCTTAGTCTTTCATACCAAGCTCTTGGAGCTTGTTTAAGACCATAAAGTGCTTTTCTCAGTGTATAGACACCTTCTGGATTATAAACATCTTCAAAACCAGGGGGTTGTTCAACATAGACTTCTTCTGAAATATATCCATTAAGAAAAGCACTTTTTACGTCCATTTGAAAACGTTTGAATCCTTTGATACACGCAAAGGCTAAGAGTACACGTATGGCTTCCAATCTAGCCACTGGAGTATACGTTTCCTCATAATCAATTCCTTCTTCTTGATTATAACCTTTGGCTACCAATCTTGCCTTATTTCTGACAATTATTGCGGATTCATCAAGTTTGTTCTTAAATACCCATTTAGTGTCAATGACCGGATGATCTTTAGGCCGAGGTACTAAGTCCCACACTTGATTTCTTTTAAACTGATTGAGTTCCTCCTGCATTGCTAAAACCCAATTATTGTCTGTTAAGGCTTCATCAATGCTTGAGGGTTCCAGTTCTGAAATAAAAGCTGAAAAACTAACTTCATTGAGAATACTATTTGTGGTTTTTACTCCTTCTTCAACATTACCTATTACCTGGTCTATAGGATGATTTCTATTAAATCTCCAGGCTTTGGGTTGATCAGAAGATGGAGGCTGACTCTCTTTTTCTTCAAAGTTAAAAAACTCATTTGAGGATTTTGAAATCATTTGATTTGTTCCAGAACTGATCAACTCTAACTCATCATCAACAGATTTGGCAGGGGAATCTATTTCATCAAACACAACATGAACAGATTCTTCAACAACACAAGTTCGTTTATTAAATATTATATAAGCTTTACCTCTATTAGAGTAGCCTAAGAAAATACCTTTATCAGCTCTAGAATCAAATTTTCCCAGATTATCCTTACCATTATTGTGAATAAAGCACTTACTCCAAATATGCACAGATGACTTAGGTTTGGCTTTCTCCCTTTATAAAGTTTATATGGTGTTTTTCTCAGCTTTGATCGGATATAATGTCTGTTAGAGATGTAGCAGGCAGTACTCACTGCATCAGCCCAGAATACTTGTGAGATTTCCTTCTCATTGAGCATTGCTCTTGCCATCTCCGTGAGAACTCTATTCTTCCTCTCTACAACACCATTCTGCTATAGAGTTCTTGGTGCTGAGAAGTTGTGCTCAATTCCGTTTGTGTTGCAGTAATCTCCAAATGCTTGGTTTTCAAATTCACCTCCGTGATCTGTTCTAATTGCTGCAATTGACATACCTTTCTCATTTTGAACCTTCTTAGCAAGAATAATGAATTCTTTAAAAGTTTCATCTTTTGAGGATAAAAAGATAGTCCATGTAAATCTTGAGAAATCATCAACAATGACCAAGGTATATAAGTTTCCCCTAAGGCTTTTCACCCTTACTGGTCCAACTAGATCCATGTGGAGTAGTTGTAATGGTCTTTTTGTTGATATTTCTTTTATGGTTTTGAAAGAAGATTTAGTTTGTTTTCCTTTTTGACAGGAATTGCAAACTGAATCATATTTAAATTTCAGTTTAGGTAAACCTATCACCAAGTCCTCTTTGATGAGTTTATCTAACTGACGCATATTTACATGGGCCAATCTTTTATGCCATAGCCAACATCCATCATCATTACTAAGAAAGCAATTTTCGGAAGTATGATTATCAATATTAATAGTGTAGCAATTAGCTTCTCTTTTGGCTTTGACTTTTACCTTAATTTCATCTTTCTTGATGGATAAGTCTTTCTTGCTGACTATAATGCATTCCTCAGAGTTAAATATGATCCAGTTGCCCTTGTCAGCACTCTGACTCATACTCAGAAGATTGTGCATCAGCCCTTCTACATAGAAGACATCTTTGATTTGAATTTTGTTCTTGATTCCAACTTCTCCTATACCAGTAATCTTTCCCGATTGATTTCCCCCAAACTTGACTGTGCCTCCTTCCTTTGGTATTATGGAAGTAAATCTTTCTCTGTCACCAGTCATATGACGTGAGCATCCACTATCTATGAACCACTTGCTTCCTTTGGATGCTTTGAAACATGTCTACAAAGACAAAGAATTAGGTTTTAGGTACCCATACTTTCTTGGGTCCTTTGTGGTTAGTTTGAAAATATGTGTCTTTGGGTATCCATTTGTAGATTCCTATAGTTTTTCCCTTTTTATGATAACATGACGAAGTGTAGTGTCCCTTTTTGTTGCAAAAATTGCAATGAGCAAAAGAGTTAGAAACATGCACGGATTTTTGAAAATGATTCAAATAAGATTGGCTTCCCAACTTTTTCTTTCCTTTTGACTTATCTGTTTTTGGGTGATATCCAATTCCAGATTTGTCATTGGTAAATTTTTGGCTATTTAAAATTATCTTGAGCATTTCACTTCCTCTAGTGAACTTCTCAAGAGTTTTGATAAGATCATCATTTTTCTTTTCTAAAATTTGACAGGAATTACAAGAAACTGGTTTTGGTTCCTTGAGCTGTTCCTCGAGTACCTTCACCTGTTTCTTGTGACTCACAAGTTCTTTGACAATTCTAATAAATTCTGTATGTAAGGCATTATATTCATCATGCAATTCATCATAAGAAGGATTTTCAGTTACCTCGTCTTCTTCTTCTTCTGATTGTTCTTGAGCTACCAGACAAAGGTTGGCCATTTCTTCATCATCACTTTCTTCATCGGAGGAACTGTCTCCCCAGATGGCTGAGACAAAAGCCCTTTTTCTTGCAAACTTGTCCTTCTTCTCCTCTTTGTTCTTTAGATACTCAGGGCATTCGGATTTGATGTGTCCAGGCTTCCCACATTCATAGCAAATGATCTGATTCTTAGTCTTATTGCTACTTCCTCCTTTGTTGAAGTTTTTAAATCCTTGTCGCTTTTTATAAAACTTTTTGAATCTTCTTATAATCATTCCCATCTCATCATCTTCAATCTCTTCTTCTGATTTCAGTTGTGTTTCCTCCCTGATGACATTCAACGCTACTCCTTTCTTCTTCTTGTCATCAATTTCATCTAGTTCACGTTTGAACTTCAGTTTGCTTTCGTATTCCGATAGGCTGCCAAATAGAGAGGCCACTGATCACATAGATTCTCCTTTGGCTTCTTCTATTGCTGTGACTTTTGCCTCCCATTCTTTGGAAAGAATGTTTAGTATTTTTCTCACTTGGGTGTTTTGATCATAGTACTTACCAAGTGCCCCAAGTTGGTTCACAAGGTGAGTGTATCTGAGTTCAAACTCAGCTATTGATTCTCCAGTCTTCATGCGAAGTAGATCATACTCAGTGACAAGAGTATTGATCTGATTCTCATTAATGCCTGAAGTTCCTTCATGTGCTATTTCCAATGCTTGCCACATCTCCTTGGCGGTTGGAAGAGTGCAAATTCTTAAGTACTCCTTCTGACTCAAAGAACTTTGAATCATTAGGATTGCTTTGCTATTGAGGGTCATGAGCTTTTTATCATTATCATCATATTCAGCTGGTACTTTTGGAACAGCTCGCCCTTCTACCATCTTTTTGGGAACGTAGTTCCCTTCTTCAATGACCTCCCAGAGTCCATATTCTGTTGCCATGACGAATACTCTGAATTTAGCTTTCTAGAATGAGAAATGTTCTCCATTAAAGCCTGGAGGTCTGGTGATTGAGGCTCCGTCTGGAAGTATTCCCTTACCCATGCTTGCCATAGGATCCTTCTTAGGCTATTAAACCTGACAAAGAAGACTTGGCTCTGATACCAAATGTTAGTGCAAGCTTTTCACCCAAGAGGGGGGGGGGTGAATTGGGTGATAATAAAAATTTATGATAAGACAAATAAAACTGAAAACCAATAAGGAGAAGATTAAAGTGTTAGAAAAATTTCACCGAGGTATACGCCAGGAGTTATACTGGTTCGGTCTAATTCACAATGACCTATGTCCAGTTCACAGATAGAATTTGTGCCTTCACTATACTTTCCAAGATTCAATGGGTTCTTGGCACCTCGTACATAGCGATCGATTCCTCACTTTGAATACTCGATCCCCCTTACACCACGTAAATTGATGTCCAACTTAAGGTCCTACAACCTTAAGATATCTCTCAAAACAAGTGTATTAAATCAATGGATGTTCTCTCTAATAGAGTTGGTAATGTAAACACTGAAGTGTATTAAAACAAAAGAGTAAGAGCTCAGAAAATGAATATTTGTCAGTTCGGTAGTTCAGCGTCTTAACTCCCACTTTGAATGCCTTTGCTATTTGTAGTTGGAGAGATTTTAATGACTGTTGGAGGCATTCTGTTTTCCCGTTACTCACAGAGCATTTATTGGAACATTCTTTATGTTATTTTGATATAGTCGTTGAGGTGAAGAGAATGTGTTGGTAGAGAGTCAGAGTGCATTTAATGTCTCTGACACAGTATATCTGCTTTTCTTGGAATCCTGAAATCTGAAGTATCAATCTCCTGTAACTTGCTTTGAGAATGTTAATCATGAAATAAAAATATAATAAGCAAGATTAATGAAGATTAATGAAAGTACTCACTGAATCTGAGAAATTTAGATTTAGATATGATGCTCTATTTTTCATGAAGAACAAGTATTCGGATACTATTATAATTATCAGGATAATTCAAGTCTTTTCAGATAACTTACTATTCGAACACCTTTTTCTCTATTCGGATAATATTTGAAATTTTACACTGAGACTATTCTGATAGTTAAATTACTATTCGAATAATATTTGAATTTTTGCACTGACACTATTCTGATAGTTAAATTACTATTCGAATAATACTTGAATTTTTGCACTGACACTATTCTGATAGTTCAATTACTATTCGAATAATACTTGAAGTTTTGCACTGAGACTATTCTGATAGTTCAATTACTATTCGAATGTCCTCTTTGAAATATGTCAAAAAGTATTCTGATAGTCTCCCTACTATTCTGATAGTAACTTTACTATCCTAATAGTCTTGTGATATTAATGCTGAAATTCATCAAAAACTTATTCGGATAATCATAACACTATTCAAATAGTGCCCTTACTATTCGAATAGTTATCCTACTATCCGGATAACATATTTAGAAACCGAATTTGAAATCATACTGACTATTCGGATAATGCATTTGAAACTCACTTTGGGAAATATAAGCACTAATCGAATAACGTGCAAGCTATTCGAATACTTTTAGTTCAGAAAAACTTTCAACTGTCATATTAGTTCATACTATTCGAATAGTCAAGGACTATTCGAATAATACAACTATTTATCAGTGTATGATTATTCGAATAGCGTATGCATTATCATGATAACTATCTGTCTATCCGAATAGTCTAAGAGTTATCAGAATATCAGCTAATGAAAAACTGAGTAACACTATTCGAATAGTAAGTATACTATTCGAATACTTTCTTAGCCAAAACTTGTGAATGAAAATGCAGAGACAAATTAAACTAAACTTAGGTTTGTTATCATTAAAACTCTGAATCTAACACCCGGAGCATAGAAGGCCTATGCCTGCTCAAGGAAGGAAAGACAAAGGTAGTAATTTTTATCCTATATCATGTGTATTACATTGCTTGTTTGCATTATTCGATTACAGTGAAAGTGAAGGGGACGTGGCGAAAGCCTGGACTCGATTACAGTGAAAGTGAAGGGGAAGTGGCGAAAGCCCGGACTCAAATATAGATAAAGTAAAGGGGGCGTGGCGTAAGCCCGACCTCGTATATAGTGAAGGGAATGTGGCGGAAGCCCGGTCTCGAATATTGATTGCTGCATTGTGATATATATGACTTGCTTTATATATATGCATCATATAAATAAACTGTTGCTACTGAGATTCTCCAGAATCTCATTCTTTTCAAATAACATTTTTAGACAGGGCAAGTGGATCGAAAAGCAAGCAAGTGGATAAGGGCGATTAGGGCTGCCAGCAGTAGTCTTAGTTAGATATTTTGGTTTTATAGCGAATTGGTTATCATTTTGGATCAATGTAAATATATTGTATAGATCATAGTACTATAGTTTTGTGTAATCCCCGGTATGGATACTGAGATGGGTGATGATGCCCTGAACAATATTTTGGATTAAATGTTATTATTCCGAGTGAACGTCGGGAATTGTGGTGATACTCTGATATTGTATATGTAACAAACCAAACAAGCCATTTGTTTTAATGAATGAAATGAATGTAAATCCAGTTGTACAGTTTCCGCAAAAATTTTTTAATTGTTCCGGATTTCTCATTCGATTATTAAATGTGATTAAACACTAATCCTGGCCTGATTATCGAAGGGGGTTACATTTTTGGTATCAAGGCAGTTTTCCTGGCATATGTATGAGAGTTGGTAGTTGATTAAAATTAGTTGTGAAGACTGTATATGATTCGGTTGAATATATGGTTATGAATTTGAGATGATATTGTGTAATCCCTATGTGAAGAATTGTAATGGGCAATTGTGCCCTGTGTATCTTTAGCGAAGGTATGTACCCGGGATTGCCAGGATGATTATGTTGTGGACTCTGATATTTATATGAATGTGATTTATCTTCACGTAGTAATTATATTCGAAATGTGAATAAGAGACCAAATTAATTAAATTTTAAAAGATATTTTTGAAAACCCTATCGCAAGGATGGGATTTTAAATGAGTTTTGATTATTATTGGTCTCTATTTCATTTTAATCACGTATTTCATATATAATTACAGAGGGGGTTACACTTCCCTTTATACATTGTAATCAAATCCCCAACTCAATGTTCCACAACCTTAAGTTGTTTCAATAACAAATATTAAGTTTGTAATAAAAAAACTCTCTCACAGAGCAAATATATAATCACTGAAGTATAAAGAGTGAATATAAGAAAACAGAGCACAAAGAATATATTGATCGATGTGATTTTGCTTGTTCTCAGTTGTTGTGTTCAGTTCTTTGAATGCTCCATATATATAGATGATTTGTGATGTCCATTGGAAGCATTTCAAAACATGTCTGTTAGAGTTGCGCAGCTTCATTTGACCGTTCTTCAAATTTGAAAACTAGCTGTTTACAGTAGGAAGGCATTTCGAACGTTGCGGACGATATATTTGACTTCTCTCTCAATGCATGATCTTTTCATTGTTTCTCTGCAAATATACTTAGAAAACTAATACAATGAAAGGTTAATCATATAGATAACAAATTAATGAATGTTAGATTAAAATCATGCTTTCTATACTGCACTACTCGAGTGATTATGCTTTATTACTCGAGTGGCTACTCGAGCGAGCCTTTGAATAACTTGGCAAAGAGTTAAGTCAACATTTACTGGCCATATTACTTGGGTAAGTCATCAAGTAATTCATCTTACAATACCTGGCAAACTTGATTACTCGAGTGATCCCTTGAGTAATGCTGTAATTCTTACCTCAATACTTGAGTGGTCCCTCGAGTAAAGGCCTCAAATTCTAAGCCAAGAGTAATTTCTTCTTTGCTTACCTGCTTACTCAAGTGGTGCGTTGAGTAATGCTTCAAATAACTTTATAGATTACTCGAGTGATCCCTTCGAGTAATGTCCATTATTTCTTGTCCGAGTGCTACTGGATGGTTTCTTCTTTGATTACTGAGTGGTTACTCGAGTAATGCTTCAAATAACTTTAGAGATTACTCAAGGGATGCCTTTAAGTAATGTCACATATTTCTTGGCCGAGAGCTTTATGGAACAATTTATCACACATTACTTGAGTGGTCCCTCGCGTAATAAAGTAATTACCTGAAGGCTTACTCGAGTAATGTCTTCAAAAATACCAATGTTCCTTTTTCTGTGCTCTATCTTTTCCTTTATCTTCATTACTTGAGTATCCACTCGAGTATTGCTTTTGCCTACAACCAAGACCTTATTTACTTTGTTCAAACCTTTGATACGCTTTTTGATGATGACAAAACTTTTATAGGATTTAACATTCTCCCCATTTTTGATGATGGCAAAACTTGGTGATTTTGAACAAAGTTTTTGAAAACTTTTCATATGCAATCGTTTGTTCAATTTAAACTTAATATGCTTTTGAAATAACTTGGTAAAGATCTTTTTGAATTCAAATCTAATGGTCTTGGAAAATTTAGCTTTTGAAACCTTTTTGAATCATATTTTAATGATGTTGAAGTCAAAACCCCATAATTTTGTAAGGGTTTACCTTGCATAAAATCAAAAACTCATTATTCCACAAATGATAAATCACTTCAATTGAAATTACAGAAAGAGTTCATTATATAATTAAAAACTAATAAAGTTCCCTTAAACCCTATAAACCTTATACACCCATATCCATATCATTACATAATCACATCATAATTCACAAAATCACCCTAAGTTCTTCTCCCCCTTTTTGTCTTCATCACAAGGATAGGATCAAACAAGAGAGGAGGATGGCTTAACTGCAGAGATGGGTTTGACAGGAAGAGGTGTGAAGCCAGAGCCATGTGAGTTTTTTGAACTGGAAGAATTTGAAGAAGATCTAGAAGGTTCAGGGTCTGGAAGTACCAGAAGTGGAATCATAATAAGATCCTTTGAAGGACTTATTGAGACTAGTACCTAAGAAGAAATCTCCAATTCCACTATTTTTTCAGGTAATTGATGATCACTAGAGGAGACAACCACTTCCTCAGTGCCAGTTGGGGATGTAATAGGTGTAGGTACTAGCTCAGGCTGAACTGGCTGGGCTGGAGGAACTGAATCATCAATGGTGATGTGAATTGGCTTTGATGTTTCTAGGTTAGGCATAGAGAATAGTATGTTTTTGGAAATGGTGATAGGCAAATTAGGAGGAGGAAAAGAAGAAGGTCTAAGCTCAGAAGGTTGAGGCTCAGAAGGTGATGTAGGTATAAATGGATCAGGAGTAGAGGAACCAGGTGCCAAAGCATCAAGTTTGGCATGAAGTGATCTCAGAAGCTCACCTTAGGCCTACTGCTCTGCCAACATCTCCTCATGCCACTTATCCATTTTCTCTATAAGCTCTCCCATCTTGAAAGTCATGTGGGTTATCAGTTTAGCATTGGTATTTGCAATGTCAACATTAAAACCTTTCAGATTGTTCTCCATAAATGTCTGCAATGCTGAACCAATGAATGATAGAGTAGAAGTAGAAACAGGAGCAGATAACTAAGCAGAAGCAATGGTAGATGACTAAGCAGGAGCAGAAGTAGTGTGGTTTGGGATTCTTACTAAACTAGACTTAGTAGTCTGCTTTATTCAGGCTTATTCCCTAACCTATAGTCCCAAAATTTGGCGTATTACAATCAGGGGGTTGAGATTCCTAGCATTGCATGATTTGGAACCCGATAACCATAGAGGGGGATTGGCGAGCAAGATACCATGGATTAATCAATGGATTATTAATGTTGATATAAGCTAGATCCCATTATGAATCAGTAAAAATCAAGGGATACTAATAATAGTGGACAAAAACATGTTGATACACGTGGCATTACTAAAAATGTGGAAGTGGGTTAGGATGTAAAAGGTATTGGGCCATTAGGTGCATGCCTCAATGTTAAAAATCACATCACACGTCAGGGCACATTAAAGTCGATGATTCCTAGTATTTCAACGGGTGCTTGACATGTGGACAAATATATTGGTTAGATTTCTCACAAGTTACAACTCGGACGGTCGAGTGAGTTATCTCAATCTACTCTTTTGCAACTGGCTCCTTCTATAGATAGACAAATAGTTAATCACATTGGCTCAAAATTCCCCTCACTACTACAAAAAAGCAAAGTTGTGGCGCTTATAACTGCATTAGTTGTGGTACTAGAGAAGTACCATATATCTGGATGCTACTAAAAAAAGTGTGGCACTTCCACATTTTAATTTCTTTTTTTAAAAATACCTACCTATGGCACTTGTTAGGGGAAGGGCCATAGGAAGGGGTCTCCTGCGGCATTTGCGTCAGCAAGGGCCACAGGAGACCAGACCTCCTATGGCGCTTTGCACCTAGTGCCATGGAGGGTCTTCTTTTTTTTTTGTTCTTCTTGTAGCCCTTATTTAAAGAAGCACCACAGGAACTCTTTTTTTGGCGTATTTTTTGTTTATATCTTCCATAATTATAGTATTGCACACTGCATGGTCTAAACATTTTGTATCTCTATCTACAGTACAGCAGAATAAAGAAAAGCAAACAATAATGATAGATAATTTTAAAATGATACAAACAGATGATTAATTAGCTAAAGTAGTACATAAATATTTATACAATATATTGTACATGAATGAAATATAACAAATTCTACTTGAATACATGCATGACACAACAATTGGCAAGAAACAACACAAGAAAGACCAGCTAGTGAATTAAATAGTATAGCTACCCAGAGATTTGCCTAAACACATATTCACACTATTCCTCGATCACTTAATTAAGCCGATGGTCACTCAAAGTGTCACAACGTTGATCTTCATAATACTACACATATATACAATCAACCACAAATTAAAAAAAAATTAAAATAAGTAAAACGTAATTATTAGGCACTAATTAAATTTAATTAAAACACAATATGAACTGCAACTAAATGACTTACTTTTTGACGAATAAGTGGCTGATCATGCGTAATTACATCCTTCATAAATTTCCTGATGTAATACCCATAATCATTGTCATTAGGTTGGAAAGGGCACTGCAAAAATATAATACAATATTTAACTCTGTTTATGAATAAAAATTGTTTACTAAAATAGTTTGAGTAAATTCATATATCAGTACAAGTATTTTCTTCCAAGGATAGCTAAGGTGAGGGTTAGCAGCTTTAGAATAGCTTAAGGATACAAAGGACCGACACATAGTCAATGGACTGACAAAATAAATAGAAACTGATTACTTTTAGTTATTCAATACAAAACAAATAGAAACTGATTACTTTTAGTTATTCAATCACATATACAAATATTTACATATATGCATGTATGTTTACCTATTGAACAATAGTAACATATCAGAATGGTTTTGTGGAAGACCATTTTTTGGAGGATCCAGATAGTAAATTCGAGGGCCTAAAGATTCCATTGGATTGATAACTATCAATATCCAATGGCGCCTAAAATATTTTAAAAAATTTGTTTCAACAATCATGGTATGTGTTATTCTCCAGAAATTCTTGTATTTCATCACATTTTTCTTATATATTTGTTGGTTTTAAACTAAAATTGTGCATAAACTTTATACATATGACGGAAAATGTGATGTGATGAAAATTCTTTGAAAAGTGCAAATTTTGAGCTAAATGTATAGAGTCTTAGATTAAATTGAAGAAAATTGGAAAGCTCATAAAATCCCTTTCTTTGTAAGAGGATGAAGACAAGAAGTAAAACCTTCCATTGATCCTTGAAGGTGGAGAAAAGAAGAACAAAATCCAAAAAGGAAGATCAAAGAAGTAGCTTGAAGGTGTTCTCGTTCGCTTTTGCTACGCCACAACGAAGCAACAACGAAAACACATAAAAAATAGGCCCTTCTGACTGCATTCGCTTTTCCTATACCACAACGAAGCAACAACAAAAACACATAAAAACTAGGCTCTTCTGTCTGCGTTCGCTTTTTCCACTCCACAACGAAGCAATAGCGAAAACATAAAAAATAGGCCCTTTTGACTGTGTTTGCTGTAGAGAACCGAAAGCAAGGTTGTGATATTGCAACTGTGCGTTTTGAAAAAATGAAGCTTCAGCTGGCTTTTTAACCTAATGGAGCAGCCAAAATGGAGGATTCTGCACAAGGAAGAGCTCAAGAACCACAAGAAGGCTTTTGGAGAGCTCTTAAGATGAATTTGGTGCTTCTTGGAAGAGATTCTTGAAGAAATTCAAGATTTTCACCACTTTTTCTGTTGTTTCTCCTCTTTTCTTCCTATTTGCTGATATGGATATAACTTTTGAGTTTAGTTTTTGGTTTTTATTGATTATGAGTAGCTAAAACTCTCATTTAGCATTACTTCTACTCATTGTATGGATTAAAACTACTATATTTTCTTGCTTTTGCTAGTTGTTGAGAATATATGCTGATTTTTCTCTATGCTTAATTACTATCTTGTGCTTGATCACCACATGATTAGTTTAGTTCAATTGAATGATGCTTGATAGAGCTATTTTGGTTGTAGAACTTGAGAAAAATCATGTTAGACTTGAAATTTATGGATTAAATGCATGGTTTGTTGTTAGAATAGAGATATATCTAACAACCTAGCATAGTCTAATGAATAATTGCTTTGGGAAATATGATTTTCATTAATGATAGACAAGATATTGACTATTGTTAATGAATATTAAAAATCAATTTTGACTTGAGAGAGCTTGATTGATGATCTTAGAATCTTTGACTAGCATATGGACTCACACAACAGCATAAGTGAATCAGTTGCATAGTTTCATGAAATACAATAAGGAAGAAGTAATCATAAGCCTTTAAACCTTGAAGTAGAATCAATTTTACAATCACCTTTGCTTTACCTTATTGTTTTAGCAAAATTCCGTAATTCAATTTCAGATGATTTCATTCAACCTAGTTAAGAACATAGTTACAATAATTAAATCACTTTCGTTATAGTCCTTATGGATCGACACTCATTTACTCACTAAATTATTACTTGTGACTCGTGCGCTTGTAGTAGCTAAACGGTGAACAAGGTTTTGGCATTGTTGCCGGGGACTATTGAGTAAAGTCTCTTGAGTTAATTAGTGTAATTGTGTGCCTGATTACGCTTGAATCCTCCTCCTCTTCTTGTTTCACTTTCTTAATTTGCTTTGTTTTTAAGTGTAGACTTAGCTATAGCTCTTTTTCTTGTTTTTATTAGTTTAGTCTTATTTGTTGATAAGTTTGATACTCGTTGTGAGATTTTTGAATTATAGGTACTTGTGCTCCGTATGCAAACTGACTTGGAAGTCGTTCTTGATGGAGTTGTTGAAGACTATTTCTGTGAAGATTTTGAAACAGTATCGAGACTCCACCTCCTATGCAACCTATCCAACGACCTGCACTTTTACTGGTACCAGAGCAATTGAGACCACCACCTCACCTTTGTCCATATTACAATATGGCCAATCCTAATGATGATGACTTAGAGTGCACCTTGGATGAGTACATGGAGTAAAAAAGTTCTACATATCAATTTAGCATCCAGTTTCCAGCTATTTAAGATCGAAACTTTGAGTTGAAGCCAATCATGCTCCAAATGATTGGCTTGTTTTTGGGAACTCAGAATGAAGACCCTACTGACCATTTGACAAGCTTTGTACAAGTGTGTGAGAACTTCAAGTTTCAAGGAGTAACTTTGGATAAGCTCAGATTGTGACTCTTCCCTTTATTACTTGACAAGAAGGCAAGAGCTTGGCTTACCGCTCTACCACCTAACTCCATCACTACTTGGGATAAAATGACATCCAAATTGAAGGCAAGGTTCATTCCTAGGGGTAAACGAGCAGTTTAAAGAGCTAAACTCTTGGGTTTTCAACAATAGCCTGATGAACCTTTTCTTGGAGCATGGGAGAGATTCAAGGAGTTGTGGTGTAGTTGCCCTAGCCATGAATATACCTATGTTTTGCTTGCAGCCTTTACAGCCAAATTGGATGTGCCTACTTCCAATATGCTCAACAATGCCTCTAATGGTGGAATTGGCAAGATAAGAGTTTGTGATATCTCACAGTTGTATGAGGACATCGCTTCTAGTTTCTTGCAACAATTTGAAAAGTCAGATTCTAGCTATAGAACATATAAGGAACCAAGTCCTTCAAGTAGTTCAAACGTGTCTAAAGAAATTGCCGCTTAACTTGAAGCACTTGCCAAGAAATTTGATCAACTCGAGTTGAAAATGGAGAGAAATTCTTCCAAGGATGTGAATGCTATCCAAACTCCAAGTCTTTCTTGTGAAATATGTGGAGAAGCCCACTCCTATGAAGAATATTATCATATAATGGGGTCGGTGAGTTATTTGAACAATAATCAAAGATATCCATGTGGCAACCCTTACTCTAATACTTACAACAAGGGTATTGTAATATCCCAATTTTGATTAAGGGATAATCATGATTATTGTGGATAATTATGGATTAATTGGGAATTATTATGTGTTTTATGACTATTTTAATTAATATGTCATAATTATTGAAAAATTGGAAGAATGGAATTAATGTAATATGAGTTTGGTGTGCATGTGTGTAGTATTTAAAAATCAAGGGTTGAGATTCATTGTACATGGGTCGGAATCTAGTGTATTTTGCTTGGGTGAGCTCATTGTGGGAATGAATGAGATGCTGACAAGTGGCATTGTGGGAGTTGTTGGATGAAGGCCACAAGAGGACAAAAGGTTGCTTTTCCTCTCATCTCTCTCTCCCTTCATCTCTCTCTCGTTTCTCTCTCTTCTCTCTCTATTTCGCTGAACAAGGAAGAAGGGAAGAAGGAAGAGCTTGTGATTTGAGTAGGTAAATGATCTCCATTGCTCAAGTTCCTTTTATAAATGTTGATCCTTGAGTGATGAGCTTCATTTTGGTGTGTATAGTTTGGCCATTTGGTGTTGATTGGTGCCACACGAAAATCTGACTGTGGGTGAATCAAGAACTCTCTTTGGAAGAGTTGATAAGGTGAGTAAGACCAATCTATCTATCTATGTTTCATACCATTTGAAGTAGTTTATAAATTCTGGAAATTTTGGCTTGAATCCGAAAATTGGATGCCACTGTTCATTTGGTATGTTTTTGACATGAGAATGGTGTTTTGGAATGAGTTTAGGATAGATTGATTGATTGGTAATTGAAGTGGGAAGTTTGGTTAAGATTGGTGTATTATTGAAATTGTTGCCCAAAACCCAAATCATGATAATGGAGTAAGATTTTGAGGATTCTGATGATTCCATTGAGTTTATTGGGTGTTTTTGTGTGGGAATGGCTTTGGGTTAAGTTTTGTATCCATAGGAATCAATTGGGCAAAGGTTAAGGAGAGTGCCTCTGTTTCTGCGTTTTCTGCTATCTGGTAGATTCACTCGAGCAGGGATGGGTCTGCTCGAGTGAAGGATGAATATCACCCGAGCAGAAATGGGTCTGCTCGAGTGAGGGATGAATGTCACCCGAGCAGGGATGAACTCTGCTCGAGTGCGGTAGTGCAATTATCGTTTCTTGCTCTCTGTGTTCTTATTGCACTCCCTGGGTCATAGCAAGCATAGCCTCACTCGCGAGTGAGGGATGAACATCACTCGAGTGACCCTCCTTGTGCTCGAGTGATGAGTGTATTTGACACCAAAGGACTTGCTTCTCGGGTTGTCACTCACGAGTAGGTGCACGGGTGTGCCTTCTCACTCGCGGGTATGGGCACCGTGCTCGAGTGAGCCATGTGTGCTCGAGTGCAGTGAGCCATTTGGGCTGCTGCCATTTCTCTTGTGCTCTCGGGCATGTGCTTTCTGTCTCACTTCCTTGTGCTTGAAGTGATTTCCGTACCAGTGCTCGAGTGAGCCTGTTTCTGAAAACTTCCTTGTGCTCTCGGGTGTTCACTCGCTGCCTCTCACTCTCTTGTGCCCGAGTGATGTCCGTACCATCACTCGAGTGAAGCCGTTTTCACTCGAGTGTCCGTACATCAGCACTCGAGCATAGTCATCTGTGCTCGAGTGAAACAGTGTAAAATCTCAGTTTTGTGCTTCCAAAAGGGGATCTTTGGGATAGTTCTTCCTACCCTTTAGGAGTTTTGTTAGGGATATTTAATGACTCCAAAAGAGCAATAATGATAACCAATTAAGTATTATAAAGTGAATTAAGTCTTGGAATAGAGAATAACTCTTCGTCCCTAATTGTGAATATAGGATTTGACATTTGCCCTACTCGGGAGAGACCGGCGTTAGGACACGCACGGAAGGATCAAGGTAGTGACTTTTCTCTCATATTTTGTATGATGTTCTGGTATGCATAATTATCATTGAACTTGTGAATTGTTACCATGGTCGATTACGGCGCGAGCACTTCAGCGTGAGCCGTATAGGGAGTGACAGTGGTCATCTCTCGGTCGGCCGTTGAACTGCCGTCGTAATCGACATGGATCTTTGTGAATCCGACCCGTGGGGTGGTTTTTGTGGATCCAGCCGTGGGCTGTGTGTGTATCTTGCCAATGTGGCTTGCGTTATGAAATGCATTATATGGATCCCAGCTGTGGTGAATTATATTGTGTGGATTGTTGTGATGCAATACAGCGTGAGCAAGTCAGCGTGAGCAATCGTCAGGGATGACATGTGTCATACTAACCATTGTCGTTGAATTGCCGTTGTAGTTGCTTGTGTGGATAATGATTTGATTTCATGCCTTATTATTGCACATTATATGATTGATTTGACACTACGGGGATTCTTTAGAATCTCACTCTCCCAAAATTAAACATTTTAGACAGGGCTGAAGGATCGAAAGGCAAACGGGCGACAAAGAGTAGTTAGAGCTCCGTGTTAGGAGTTCCTTTTTGGTTTTGGTTATCATTGTATATTGTTAGATTTTTGGTGGAATTTATATGTATATTTTGGGTATCGTGATGTAGTTTTGTGTAATCCCCAAGTAAAGGGTATGAATTATGGGCTTAGTGCCTTTTTGTAAACCCTTATGAAATGAATGGAACCCGAGTGAGTCGGGAATTTACTTTGCACTCTGATATTTATAAATGAAATCCACCTGTTCAGGCCATTATTACTTTGTATTGTGAACAAGAGACCATTGTGAATAATTTTTAAAAATTTTTTGGAAATCTGATTTTTTTTTTGGGCAAAAGAATATCTTAATATGTCCCAATTTGAAATATGGACTCTAATTACAACTTATTTATAAGTTTAAGAACTTAATCTAGGCCTAAGGTGGGAAGGGGGTTACATTTGTGGTATCAGAGCTGTAGTTCCTGGCAAGGTGCGGATTTGCTAGGATAGCTCCTTAGTTGACCTTAATCCTTTGAGCTTAGGGTAGCTTAATGATTGATAAGTGCTTGTTGCGTATACACATGAGTATTTCTACTAATTGTGGATTGAAATGAATGATATGGATTATGTGTATACATTGGCTAAGGTACTGATGTGGTGAATCATTGTAGTGATAAGACGAAATGGTTCGCCCTAGAGTCAGGCAAGGGGATCCGGAGGTGGAGGAATTGAATGACAATCCTCCTGACCCAATGCAAGAGATGATGGATCTCGTGCGTGAACAAAGAGATATGATCCGTGAGCTGAGAGAAGAGCTCCGGGAGGAAAGGGCCAAACATAATGAGGAAAGGGCCCAGTCAACTCGTGAGGAGACTCAAGCAGAGACTCATCATGAGGAGACAGCTGAGGGGTCCAATCGGTCCCATGAATCCCTACCTCACACGGTGCCTAACCAAGAGTCTCAAGGGGTGCCGGCTCGTAAGGAAAGAGACTTGAATTCTTGGGTCTCCAAGTTTTACAAGCATCTACCTCCAGTGTTTAGGGGGAGGTTTGAGCCCCAAGTTGCTGAGGATTGGTTGAATCGGCTAGAGAAGATCTTCGAGGTCCTCGAGTGCTCTACGGAGGTAAAGGCTAAGCTAGCTGTGTATAAGCTAGAGGGGGATGCAGACCGGTGGTGGCGGAATATCGCCATGACACTTCGAAGCCGGAATGTGCCATTGACTTGGGAAGTGTTCCAAGAAAAGTTTAATGAGAAGTACTTCCCTAAGTCGGTGAGGTTGGAGAAAGAATCTGAGTTTTTGGCTATCAGGCAGGGAGATACGGAGAATTTTGATGAGTATCTTTCCCGTTTCATCTGGCTATCTCGATACTCTACACATCTCCGGGATAGGGATGATGAGGAGTGGAGCTCCGATATGCTTATCAAAGGCTTGAGGCGTGAATTGAAAAAGAGATTAGCCACTCACCTGTTTACTGACTTCAACAAGGCGGTGGAGCAATGTAGGATTGTTGAGAACAATCTGAGGGATTGGTACCCAGCTAAGGGTAAAGATAGTCGCAGTGAGCCTAGCAAGGCTAATGCTTCCCAGAAGCGGAAGGGGCAAGGATCCTCATATGGGGGTGGTAACAAGAAGCCCTATCAACCTGGGGGTCGTAGTGACCAGAGACCTCCAGCGGGACCGATGTGCAATCAGTGCAGAAAGTACCATCCGGGAAGAACTTGTGCTGGGGAGGTGATTTGCTTCAACTGCAAGCAAGTGGGTCACATCTCTCCTAAGTGCCCAAGATCGCTGGCAGAGCAAAGGCCTAGGAATCAGGGTCGAGTGTTCGCCATGACGCTTGAGGAGGCCTGGAAGTTACCAGAGTTGATCCAAGGTAAAATTCTTCTCGGTGATAATGAATTAAATGCTTTGTTTGATTCTGGTGCAAGTCATTCGTTCATAGCCTATGACTGTGTAAAGCGCCTGGAATTGCATGTGCATAGACTACCATTTGATTTGGTTGTGTCGACGCCAATGGGTGTCAAGGCTGTAACGGCTGAAGCTTGCTTAAATTGTGTAATAGTCGTTGAGGGTCGTGAATCAGTAGTTGATTTGATTTGTTTACCACTCCAACAACTAGAGGTCATTTTGGGTTTTGATTGGTTAAGAGCAAATGATGTGCTGCTTGATTGTGGTAATAAGAGCATAACCTTCCGAAATGTACGTCGGGAGAACAATATGAACGCCAGTTTGAATTTACTTTCAACGACTAAAGCAGAGAAATATCTTGAGAAAGGATGTCAAGGATATATGGTGTTTTTCTCCGTTCAGGGAGAGTCAGGTGAAGCTCTAGAGAGTATATCTGTTGTGAATGAATTCCCTGAGGTATATCCAGAGGATCTTAGTGGATTACCTCCGGAAAGGGAAGTAGAATTCCCAATTGAGATTGTGCCTGGAGTTGGTTCGATATCGAAAGCCCCATATCGTATGGCCCCAAATGAAATGGCGGAGTTGAAGAAGCAAATTGAAGAATTGCTTGAGAAGGGGTTCATCCGACCCAGACTATCACCGTGGGCAGCTCCAGTGTTGTTTGTGAAAAAGAAAGATGAAAGTTTGAGACTTTGCATTGACTATCGAGAACTTAACAAGGTAACTGTTAAGAACAAATACCCTCTCCTAAGAATTGATGACCTGTTAGATCAATTTTCTGGTTCGTGTGTATTCTCCAAGATTGATCTAAGGTCGGGGTATCATTAGTTGCGTGTGAAGGCGGCGGATGTTCCGAAGACTGCTTTCAGAATGAGATATGGGCACTATGAGTTCCTTGTGATGCCCTTTGGGTTGACGAATGCACCGGCAGTGTTCATGGATTATATGAATCACATCTTCCGACAGTATCTTGACCAGTTTGTGGTTGTGTTTATCGACGACATTCTGATATACTCTAAGAGTAGAGAAGAACATGAGGAACATCTGAGAATTGTGTTGAGAATCTTGTGAGAAAAGCAACTCTATGCCAAGCTGAGTAAGTGTGAGTTTTGGCTTACGGAAGTGAAGTTCCTTGGCCATGTGATCTCACGAGACGGGGTATCGGTGGATCCCAGTAAGGTGGAAGCAGTACTTGATTGGAAGAGGCCAGAAACTGTTTCTGAGATTCGCAGCTTTCTGGGTCTTGCTGGTTATTACCGGAGGTTCATTCAGAACTTCTCGCGTATTGCATTGCCGATGACCAAGCTCACAAGGAAGGATCAACCGTTTTTGTGGGATGAACGTTGTGAGCGGAGTTTCACTGAGCTGAAGGAGAGATTGACTATGGCACCAGTGTTGATTTTACCTGATCCCAGTGAGGCTTACGTCGTGTATAGTGATGCGAGTAAGCAGGGGTTAGGCTGTGTCCTGATGCAGCAGGGACGTGTGGTGGCCTATGCCTCTCGACAGCTGAATCCGCATGAGATGAACTACCCCACTCATGATCTGGAGCTTGCGGCAATAGTGTTTGCATTGAAAATTTGGCGTCATTACCTGTACGGTGTGACTGTGGAATTGTACTGCAACCACAAAAGTCTCAAATATCTGTATGATCAGAAAGAGTTGAACATGAGACAACGTCGGTGGATGGAGTTGCTGAAAGATTATAACCTAGAGATTAAATATCATCCGAGTAAGGCTAATGTCGTCACGGATGCTTTGAGTCGAAAGGCGGTGCTAGTAGCAATAATGATGATCCAGGAATGGAAACTGATAGAGGATTTTCGGGATTTAAATCTCTCGAAGGAAATCCTGTGTGCCAGTTATGGTGTGGTCTAAGGGGAGAATGACCTGAGGACTGAGATTGAAGAGGCTCAAATGCATGATGAGCTAGCCCAGTCGATCCGAGCTAGGATTGAGCGAGGGGAGGCTCGAGACTGACTTGTCACCAAGTGGATTGGTGCGTTACCAGAAGAGAATCTATATTCCACTGAAGGCTGACTTGAGGTTGAGAATTTTTGATGAGGCTCATAAGAGTCAATATACTCTTCACCCCGGAATGACCAAGATGTATCACAATTTGAAATCTATGTATTGGTGGCCAGGGTTGAAGAGTGATGTGACAAAGTACGTGGCGCGGTGTCTTACCTGTCAAAAGGTGAAGATTGAACACCAGAGACCGCCAGGTTTACTTCAGAGTCCAGAAATTCCAGAATGGAAGTGGGAGAGTATGACCATGGATCTAGTGGTGGGTCTACCCAAGATCAAGAACTACGATGCAATTTGGGTGATTGTTGATCGACTCACGAAGTCTGGACACTTCATACCTATCAACGCTAGCTATTCTCCTGATAGGCTGGCTGAGATATATATCAAAGAGATTGTGAGACTCCATGGTACACCGAAGAATATTATCTCTGATCGAGATCCTCGGTTTACTTCGAGATTCTGGAGGGCTCTGCACGAAGCTCTGGGTACTCAGTTGAGGTTTAGCACGGCCTACCATCCTCAGACAGACGGACAGTCAGAGAGGACTATCCAGACCCTTGAAGATATGCTGAGAGCATGTGTCCTTGACTTCAAAGGAAAGTAGGACTACTATCTTCCATTGGCTGAGTTTGCTTATAACAACCGTTACCATGCGAGCATTCAAATGGCTCCGTATGAAGCATTGTATGGGAGGAAGTGCCAGTCACAGTTGTGCTGGTCAGAGTTGTCTGAGAGGAAGCTGTATGGGCTGGATCTTGTTGACCAAACCGCTGAGCAGATCCGAGTTATCAGGAAGAGGCTCCTTACAGCACAGAGTTGTCAGAAGAGCTATGCTGATAAGAGGAGAAGACCTCTTGAGTTTGAAGTGGGGGATCATGTGTTCTTGAGGGTGTCTCCGGTCACAGGCATCGGGAGAGCGATCAAGCGGAAGAAGTTAAGTCCGAGATACATTGGTCCATTTGAGATTCTGGCAAGAATCGGGCCGGTGGCATATCGGATAGCCCTACCCCTGAGTTTGAGTCGATTGCATGATGTGTTCCATGTCTCGCAGCTCAAGAAGTACCAACCAGACCCTGAGCATATACAGTGACCATGATGTGTTCACTCGAGTGTCCGTACATCAGCACTCGAGCATGGTCATCTGTGCTCGAGTGAAACAGTATAAAATCTCAGTTTTGTGATTCCAAAAGGGGATCTTTGGGA
Organism: Inga laurina; assembly: GCA_963855925.1. NCBI lineage: Eukaryota > Viridiplantae > Streptophyta > Magnoliopsida > Fabales > Fabaceae > Inga > Inga laurina. Next base: position 21,092,134 of record OY979713.1, read on the forward strand.
TAGTTCTTCCTACCCTTTAGGAGTTTTGTTAGGGATATTTAATGACTCCAAAAGAGCAATAATGATAACCAATTAAGTATTATAAAGTGAATTAAGTCTTGGAATAGAGAATAACTCTTCGTCCCTAATTGTGAATATAGGATTTGACATTTGCCTTACTCGGGAGAGACCGGCGTTAGGACACGCACGGAAGGATCAAGGTAGTGACTTTTATCTCATATTTTGTATGATGTTCTGGTATGCATAATTATCATTGAACTTGTGAATTGTCACCATGGTCCATTACGGCGCGAGCACTTCAGCGTGAGCCGTATAGGGAGTGACAGTGGTCATCTCTAGGTCGGCCGTTGAACTGCCGTCGTAATCGACATGGATCTTTGTGAATCCGACCCGTGGGCTGTTTTTGTGGATCCAGCCGTGGGCTGTGTGTGTATCTTGCCAATGTGGCTTGCGTTATGAAATGCATTATATGGATCCCAGCTGTGGTGAATTATATTGTGTGGATTGTTGTGATGCAATACAGCGTGAGCAAGTCAGCGTGAGCAATCGTCAGGGATGACATGTGTCATACTAACCATTGCCGTTGTAGTTGCTTGTGTGGATAATGATTTGATTTCATGCCTTATTATTGCACATTATATGATTGATTTGACACTACGGGGATTCTTTAGAATCTCACTCTCCCAAAATTAAACATTTTAGACAGGGCTGAAGGATCGAAAGGCAAACGGGCGACGAAGAGTAGTTAGAGCTCCGTGTTAGGAGTTCCTTTTTGGTTTTGGTTATCATTGTATATTGTTAGATTTTTGGTGGAATTTATATGTATATTTTGGGTATCGTGATGTAGTTTTGTGTAATCCCCAAGTAAAGGGTATGAATTATGGGCTTAGTGCCTTTTTGTAAACCCTTATGAAATGAATGGAACCCGAGTGAGTCGGGAATTTACTTTGCACTCTAATATTTATAAATGAAATCCACTTGTTCAGGCCATTATTACTTTGTATTGTGAACAAGAGACCATTGTGAATAATTTTTGAAAAGTTTTTGGAAATCCGATTTTTTTTTGGGCAAAAGAATATCTTAATAAGTCCCAATTTGAAATATGGTCTCTAATTACAACTTATTTATAAGTTTAAGAACTGAATCTCGACCTAAGGTGGGAAGGGGGTTACAGGTATGAGGGATGACCCCAATTTCTCTTGAAAGACTGGACCTAGTGAGAACCCTATTAATCACTATGCTTCTACTAGTAAGCCTATGCGTCCACCTGGTTTTGATCAACCATAAAATCCATAAGAGGGTGATTCTGAGACAAATGAACTCCTGAGGCAAATTCTTAAAGGTCAAGAAGGCTTAGTTGGCACAGTTTCTTTTTATGACATGGCAATCAAGAATCTTGAGATACAAGTAGGACAAATTGCTTCATACTTGAGTGCTCAACCAAGAAATGGTCTTCCAAGTGATACTATTCCTAATCCTAAGCAAGAAGTTATAGTAGAGTGCAAGGCACTTACTTTGAGAAGTAGGAAAAAGTTGACGGAAGTACCAAGCTCAAGTAAGGTCAGTAAAGAGGTGGAAGACCATGTTGTTATTGAGATTGATAACAATGAAGTTCTAGATAAAGAAATTGAAGTTGAAGAAGACAAAAACAAACAAGAAAATCCTGGTAAGGAAAACCATGGTAACATGGTGAGAGGAAAACATGTTCTACCTAAAAATATGGATGAGAAGAAGAGGAAGACCCACACTTCTCCTCTAAAATATATTCCACCACTTCCTTTCCCTCAAAGGCTTAAGAAGCATCAAGACGATGGTTAATTCAAGAAATTCATTGAAATTTTCATAGCAACTTCACATTAATATACCCTTCATGGAAGCTTTGGAGAAGATGCCTAAATATGCCAAATTTATGAAGGATATCCTTTCTAAGAAAAGAAAGTTTAATGAGTTTGAGATGGTAGCTGTGACCAAGAGCTTTACTAATGTTATCAAGAAGATTCCACTGAAGTTGAAGGATCCTGGAAGTTTCTCTATCCCTTGCCACATTGGGGATAAATTCTTGGGAAGAGGATTGTGTGATCTTAGAGCAAGTGTGAACCTAATGTCTCTATTTGTTTTTAACAAGCTAGGATTAGGTGAAGCTTAGTCAACTACCATTACTTTACAATTTGCTGATAGGAGTATTTCTTACCCTAGAGGGATCATTAAAGATGTGCTTGTGAAAGTAGACAAGTTCATTTTTCCAGCGGACTTTATTGTTATTGATTGTGAGGAGGACCTAGATACTTCTATTTTTTTTGGAAGACCTTTCTTAGCAACTACTAGAACCCTGATCGATGTTGAAAAGGGTAAAATTACCATGCGAGTTGAAGATGAGCATATTACCTTTAATATGCACAAGGGAATGAAGACTCCAAATGAGGTTAAGCAATGCTTCCTATTTGACATAGTTGTGCAAGTAGAGCATGAGGAATTCAAGAAGCCAATTCATAATGGGTTTGTTGACACCTTTTCATTAGAAGTTCAAACAGAGGGTAAAAAGGTGGAAGAAGGTATGAGTATTTTGAGGGCAATATCAACTGATCCTAAGAGTTGGATACCATTGGAATCAATAGATTTGCTTTCCCTTGATAGACCATCAATGAAGTCATCTAGTAAAGAGTCATGCTCTTTTGATTTGAAGGCTCTACCTTCTAACTTTCAGTATGACTATTTGGGAGCCAAAAATTTACCATTGGGTATAGCTTCACAATTAGCCATTCAATATGAAGAACAACTTTTAGAAGTTCTAAAAGCATGTAAAAGAGCTATTGAATAGGCTATTGAGGTTTTGAAGATACAAGCATATGCCACTAGTGTAGGTATGTTAAGAGATGAAGATTGTAAAGGGTTTCAAGCTAGCGGCCATGGATTAAATCACAATTGCGGTGAAGAGGTGAACCATCAAGTATTCACCTTACTTATAGCTGATATAACTTAAAGAAGTGAAGAGTCGGGCTAAAGACTATAAGCCAAGTGCTTCTTAGGAGGCAACCCAAGTTCTCAACATTTGTTCCTTTCATTTTCCTTTGATTTTTGTGTGTTTTAGTGGATTTATGTTTGGTTTTACCTTTTTGTAGGTAAGAAAGGTTTTCTTATGGCTGAACAAATGGAATTCCATTAGATTAGTGCTCCAATAGGCATATGATACAAGGAGTTGGAACTACAAAGGGAAGTACACCTCAAATTTTGCATTTGAAATTACTTGCTTGAATATCATTGTTGTTGCTTGAATGATTATATAAAAGGTGAATTTGAATTGAGATGGAATTTGTATGTGGTGGATTGAGCTTTGAAATTGACAACTCTGCTTTGACCATGTTTGAGTACATCATGCTGTTTCTTATGTCTTTTGATATGGTTCAATGGTTTGTGAAGTGAGTTGGGTGATGTTTGTTGAATTTGTGGTGATTTAGGAATCATTTTGTGCATTTTTGTTTTTGCGTTTTGATGTGATTGAATGGTGTGTGATGAGATTTGGGTGCCATTTGTGGAAATTGGGTAAGTTAGGATCATTTGGGACTCTTATTTTGCTGTCAGATTGTTTTTTCACTATACTATCATCCTTTGCTATTGCTTTGCTGTGGCAAAGTTGCAGCAAATGTTGTGTATTTTTTGTGAGTTGCTGTTTGTCTATGGTAGTTGTTGCTTCGCTATGGATATTGTAGGCAAAAACAACCCATTTTTCCATGCCTATGTGTAGTTTTCCAGTGTTTTGCCTTTAGTTTGCTGTAGCGTAGCAAAAGTGAAAAGCTCCATTTTTACACCCATTTAGTCTAGTTTTCCTTGAGTTCCCCTTGCTTCGCTATAGTGAAGCGAAAGCGAATTCCTTCCATTTTACACCCCTTCTATGCATTTTCTCTTGTGTTCGCCTTTGCTTCGTTATAGCAAGGCTAAGGCAAACTTCTTCAATTTTTCACCCCGTTAGTGTATCCCATGCAATTTTTAAATAAAACATAATAATAAATAAAATAAGTAAATGAAATTAATATATATAATTTTTTTTATTTAAAGAAAAAAAGAAATATTTAGAAAATAAAAAAAATCTAGTCTTCCTTTATCTTTCACTATTCATTTGAACCTACACCATATTTAGGAACACATTCATCCCTAATTTCAAAATCCTGAATCTCTAAATGTAATTTCATTCTCATTCTCTAAAACCCTAGTCCTCCTTTCTTACTCCTCCATTTTCAATATTCCTTTCTTTCAGATCAATTCTCAACACCGTCACTGGTCGAACCCTAGACCCACTTCCACTACCATTGCCAATCCATCGGTGCCATTATTGCAGATTGCCATTACCTTCACTTGGTTTCCGACTCCATTCCATTTTTCTTGTTCTTCGTCTCTTTCACCTTTCCCTCTATATCGCTCTCTCTCTCTTTCATCTCTACTACAAACCTCACGATCTCTCTCTCCCGCTCTTCACCGTCGACCCAACCTCCTCCAACCCTATCCTCCCACCTTTAGTTCACTCTCTCAGCTACCCCTCCCCTCAGATCTATCTTCACCATCTCAACATCCTAAAATCCAGCATCCACAACTTATTTTTCCTTAGCTCACCACTCTCTCACCGTCGTTTCCTTCCCCATTCCTCTCATCTCCATCTCCAACATTCCCCTTCCCTCACTGTTATCTCCCTCCTCCATTGACCTACAAATCCCCTGCTCACTCCTTCTATTCCCTCGTCACCATTCTCGCACGATTTCTCCCTCTCTTGATCTTCACCATCTCCACCACAGACCATCGTCTACTGAACCTTCACCAAACACCTCCCTTACCACTGAAAACCTAGCTCTACTGACTCCCCCATTGCTTATCGTCTCAACACCCTCAGATCTCACCACCCACCACCCCTCACAATCGAAGACCCTGCCTTCCCTTCTTTCTCATCTCTTATAATCATGCTCAAGGTGGTTGAAGTGTAGCCACCATTCACCTTCACCACCTAATTTTCACACTTGTCCATTCCTACAACGGGTTCGGTCCAGCTACATTTGGGTGACTTCAGGCCATAATCTTCACATTCCTCACTCGGTATTCTGCCTTGGTTCACTATGATCTTGTCTTTTTCTTCTCTATTCAGTTGTGCTATTGTTCTTGTTAAGGTAATTTTCATATCCTTCATCCATATTATGTTGGGGTTTTGTTAGATTGAGGATGAGATTGTGATTAGGGTGGCAATATGAAGACTTTATAGTCATAATTAATTGGGGAAGCATGCTAACTTTAAGCTTGAACTGATTTGGGTTGTTTGAGGATTATCACAGTGTGACTGACTAGTTAGATAGCAGCACATACTTAGTTATTTTGAGAATTGAAACATTATAAAAAAAATTCATGAAAATTCCAGTTTTGAAAAATAATTGAGTTGTGTCACATAAAATAGCCGGTTACATGCTTCAGAAAATGGACTTGGGAGCCTCGAATTCGCAACTGATTTTCACAATTATTTGATTTTTAGGGGCCATTTTGTCAAAAGGGAGCTATTTTTACAATTTTTTTCAATTCTCTGAGTAGTCTACATGTGCTACTTATGTGGATATTCTTCTAATCTATGAGCTTAGGATTGAACAGCTTGGTTTGGTCGGAGGATTTAGATATTTGTTTGTTTGCTTTAATCAATCTCTGAACTTGCAGAATTTGAGGTCTTAGTTTCCTATTCACTCATTTTATGCTTGGTTTCTAGGATAATTGAATTGCATTATTGAATTCTGAAAAGGTCAATTTGTTCAAAAGACTATTTCTAAATCTATTACAATAATGAAATGCACTTTCACAACTCTATGTTTCATCATTATGAGATTTGAAAAAGTTTTTTAGCTCTGGATTTATATTGCTATGAAAACAGCTTTATAGGAGCACATTCACTTGTGAAAGTTCATTAAACTCTTGTTATAAAATTAGAATTATGTCTTTGCAAATTTTCACCTTAATCCCATATTTTTAGAACTCAACATTGTTTTCTCAGAAGTTATATAGGAAACTTGGAAATTTAATGAATTGTATGCCTTTCAAAAAGTTCTCCTACTAGCATGCATAAGCTGAATTTTTTCTGGAAGTCTATTTTGACATGTGGTTAGGATTATGGGAATTTAGGCTAGTCTAAATCTGTCATGTAATGTTTGCTGAACTTTTGAAATAATTCTTTCATTTTTCTAAAGCATCATTACTTGATTAAGCAAGATCATTCATTTCCCAATGATGCTGATGTTCTAAAATCTTTAGGTTTATCATTTTTAATTTGCCAATTTCTGGTTAAATTTTGAACATTGCAGCTGCTCTTTACATGTTGTTATGTGAATGGTAGTAAATCTTATTTTTGACACCACGCATTAACCAATTCAACAAGTTTTCAGAACACGCTTTTCTTGCTTTTGAAACCTCTTGGGTCAATTTGTAACTTTGTTTGAACTTGTGCTTAATTAATTAATGATGCTTTTAGGATGTAATTCTACCTTTTCCTTGTGGTAAACCAAGGCCCTATATCATGGGATTATTCTGATTGTAGTCACTGATGATTACACTTGGACTTTCAATTTATGGTCTAGATTATTTAATTTTCATGGAAGAACACCTTAATGTGACCATTCCTCAACTACATTGTTTCTTTGGTTTACCAAATTGAAAGGGATTTGTTCAGCTGCATATTAACTGGTTTCAATTTTTCATTCTGAGGTGAAGATAGGCCTAAGTATGGAATTTTGTTTGGAAGCTTTTGACTTAGATAGACTTAAGTTTGGGGGGAATCTTTTTATAGAGTAGTTTATTTTTCTTTTCTTTTTAGGTTTGTCTTTCTGTTTTTCAATGTGTTTGTGTGTTTTCTTCCTATCCTTGATTGTGCAAATAGCTTGCACTCTCTGTTTGCATGAGGCTACTGATGGTCTCTTCCTTGCTCTTGCTCTCTTGTTTTGGATATGAGCTATTGAGGGCCCTTTGCACAGTGACTATTCTGCTTTTAAAATAGGTCTTGATGGCCATGTTTTGCTTGATGTGTTTACTTCTTGTGGAAAATGTGATTATTCATATACGCTATTTCTTTTGGTCTTATGTTTGCTGTGAATGTTTTGGAACTAGCTACTGATGGCTAGAGTTCACATTGATTCCAAGCTTTATTTGGGCCATTGAGGGCTTTGTTACCTGTTAATTCTTGATCTTTGTGAATATTATGGATATGAGCTACTTATTGTACAGGTACTGTTTATTTCAATCCTTTCCTGCTGGGGTTAACAATGAGGACATTGTTAATCTTAAGTTTGGGGGTGAGATTGTGTCACAATTCTGAAAATTTTGAAAGACAATGAGTACACAGGGGTATACAAGCAGTTTTGCTTGGAAACTTGTGAAGAAATGATGTTTTGAATTGGTTAAATTGTTTGTTTAAGATTGCATAAATAGTCATATGATCGGATAGCTGTTTAGCATTATGCTTGACAGGAAATTGTGATGAATATGTCTTGTTGAGTGAGTTATAATGTTGGAGTGAGTTTCTAAGGAATTCTTTTGACTATAATCTTGAACTATTGGAGTTAGGAATGTTTTGAAGGTTTTTGTTGAAGAAACTTTTGGTAAATTGCTTATATATCTATTTTCAAAGATACAATTTACAAATCCACTTTAGAATTTTTCAAAGCTTATGGTGCATCTCATATGGTTTTGAAAAATGATTTAGGCATTTCGTTAAAAAGTGTTTGAGCCTTTCAAGCTAACCTGCATTATTATGTTCCATTTCGAACCCAATTTAGAGCCTTTATAGAAAAAAACCAATATAAATGTTCTTTTGAAAACCAATTCACTTCCCTAACCCCTAGCCTGAAAAACCATAAAAAACCTTGCTTTGAGATAGATTGAAAAAAAAATGGTTTAATGTGTGAAAGGGCAAGTTTTAAATGTGAATTGTGCAAATTGTTGAGGGTTTGAATAAAGTATGCAAAAACCAAGCCAATACTTTATCAAAAAAATAAGAAATCAAAGAGGCTTGGTAGAAAGAAAACAAGTTAGTTCAAGTTGGGTGAGTGAAAAAAAAAAGAAAAAGAAAAGAAAAACAGAAAAATGAAGTTAGTTCATTTATCTCAAATTTTTTGTATTTATTTCTATTTTCCTTCCATTCAAACATCCTAAACCCATGGCCACGTTACAAGACTAAAAGTCCTTTTGATTTTGATACCATATGAGGTAACTTGTAAGTAGAGAAGGATGAAAAAGAGGATAGTGAAGTTGTAGAGTTGAAAATATGTATATGAGATGGAGTATTATGTGTGACTGAGATAGAATCTGGAGAAGTGTCTTTTGATTCCATACACACACCCACACTTAAAGGACTCTTAAAAAACTTGCTTAAAGATTATAAGGCATTCATCTTGGCATATTCTCTCAAGTTCCTGTTTGGTATGATCCTTAGAGCAATGAATGAGGGCATGAACATATCTGCAATTTAGATAAGCAATTTATGAATTCATGTTACATGTGTGAATTTGCTTGAGGACAAGCAAAAGCTTAAGTTTGGGGGAGTGTTATTCTCTAGAAATTCTTGTATTTCATCACATTTTTCTTATATATTTGTTGGTTTTAAACTAAAATTGTGCATAAACTTTATACATATGAAGGAAAATTTGATGTGATGAAAATTCTTTGAAAAGTGAAAAATTTTGAGCTAAATGTATAGATTCTTAGATTAAATTGAAGAAAATTGGAAAGCTCATAAAATCCTTCTCTTTGAAGGAGGATGAAGACAAGAAGTGAAAGCTTACTTGGATCCTTGGAGGTGGAGAAAAGAAAAACAAAAGCAAAAAAGGAAGATCAGAGAAGTAGCTTGAAGGTGCTCTCATTCGCTTTTACTATGCCATAGCGAAAACACATAAAAAAATAAGCCTTTCTGACCGCGTTCGCTGTGGGTTCGCTATAGTAAAGCGAAAGCAAAGTTGAGATATTGCAACTGTGCATTTTGAAAAAATGAAGCTTTAGCTGGCTTTTTAACCTAATGGGGGTGTCGAAATGGAGGATTCTGCACAAGGAAGAGCTCAAGAAACACAAGGAGGCTTCTTAGAGAGCTCTTAAGATGAATTTGGTGCTTCTTGGAAGAGATTCTTGGAGAAATTCAAAATTTTCTCCTCTTTTCTTCCTATTTGCTGATATGGATATAACTTTTGAGTTTAGTTTTTGGTTTGTATTGATTATGAGTAGCTAAAACTCTCATTTAGGATTACTTATACTCATTGTATGGATTAAAACTACTATATTTTATTGCTTTTGCTAGTTGTTGAGAATATATGATGATTTTTCTCTATGCTTAATTACTATCTTGTGCTTGATCACCACATGATTAGTTTAGTTCAATTGAATGATGCATGAGAGAGCTATTTTGGTTGTAGAACTTGAGAAAAATCATGTTAGACTTGAAATTTATGGATTAAATATATGGTTTGTTGTTAGAATAGAGATATATCTAACAACCTAGCATAGTTTAATGAATAATTGCTTTGGGAAAGATGATTTTCATTAATGATAGACAAGAGATTGACTATTGTTAATGAAGATTAAAAATCAATTTTGACTTGAGAGAGCTTGATTGATGATCTTAGAATCTTTGACTAGCATATGAACTCACACAACTAGCATAAGTGAATCAATTGCATAGTTTCATGAAATACAATAAGGAAGAAGTAATCCTAAACCTTTAAACCTTGAAGTAGAATCAATTTTACAATCACCTTTTGCTTTACCTTATTGTTTTTAGCAAAATTCCTTGATTCAATTTCAAATGATTTCTTTCAACTTAGTTAAAAACATAGTTACAATAATTAACTGACTTTTGTCATAGTCCTTGTGGATAGACACTCGTTTATTCACTAAATTATTACTTGTGACTCGTACGCTTGCGGTAGCTAAATGGTGAATAGTGCGATAAAAGTTAGACAATAAAAATAAAAATTGTACCACTAATAACTTATCCCGCATTGTATGACACTAAAAATAGCGTAGTTGGTGTCACTTTCTTTCTAAAGTAATCTTTTAGATCATTAGACTGCGCATTTATATCTACTTTACCCCCATGGTAGCCAACGAGATAAGGGTTGACAAATACGAATTGGACCCTGTTTGTATCCATTAAGATCTCATAGTACAAATGATTGGTATAAAACAAACAATGTCATGAAAGACAAAAGAAATTGAACGAGAAATATTAATAACAGTGATAAACGATAATGGTCAAGTACCTTATCCAGATGTTGATAGCTGAAGCAGTAACCCAATCATGAGTACATATGTCGTGGACGACCTTGGCAGTAACATAATCAACGATGTTGTGATGGTAAGAATTTTTGATGCCCCTTGTAAACATTTTCTTACAATGATGAAGTCTCACTGAATGAGTGTCATCTTCATATATAGGGAATGCACCATATCCTTTGATGCTGTATCTCGACAAATTACCATATGCAGAGAAGTCATTAATTGTGCCAAACAACATGGCTTTCAAAGTGAAACTTTCTTCCATATACCCGTCATACACACTAACGCCTTCCTCCTAAAGCAGCTTCAAGTCATCAATTAAAGGAGCCAAGTATACATCTATATCATTCCCAGGTTGCCTTGGCCCAGAAATTAACATAGAAAACATCATAAACTTACGTTTCATGATTAAGTGTGGAGGAAGGTTATAAATCATCAATATCATCGACCATGTGCTATGTGTGTTAGATCCCATATGTTTTGATGATAACAAAGATTGGATCAATAATATGAAAGGATTTGATAACAAATAAATGGATTTGAACAAAGTGGCAAAGCATCATTTGGAGTAAGCACTGGAAGTAATCAACAAATTTTGAGAAGGCTTACTCGAGTAGCCACTCGGGTAAGAGAAGTCATTACTCGAGTAGCTACTCGAGTAAGCAAAGAGAATTTTATCCAGTTATGCACTGCCAAAATTTGGACGAAGTTACTCGAGGGACCACTCGAGTAATCTGCAAAGTTATATAAACCATTACTCGAGTAGCCACTCGAGTAACAAGATTTTCACAGGCATTACTTGAGTAGCCAGTTGAGTAACCAGGTCAAAAATCTTCCAGTGACTCTCGGCCAAGAAATGCAGCATATCACTTGAGTAACCAGTGAGAAAATAGCATTACTCGAGTGACCACCCGAGTAGTCACTCAAGTAACTAGAAAGTAAACTCTCAGCCAAAAATTTGATGCCATTACTCAAGGGTGTAATCGAGTAATCTGCCAGGTTATTTGAAAGCCACTTGAGGGACCACTCGAGTAAGGTGTGAAGAAAAAGGAAGCCCACTCGAGTAGCCACTCAGTAAGCAGTTTACCATAGTGATCACCCGATAACCTATGAAGGTAAAGATATGGCCACTCGAGTAATTAAGTATTTTCAAGGTTTGTAATATATCACTCCATGCCTTACTTGAATGATATCTGATATAAAATGTTGATTTGCTCACTGCCATATTTTTGACAGGTTTACTCGAGGGACCACTCGAGTAACAAACTTGATCACTCAAGTAGCCACTCGAGTAAGGCTGTCCAAAAAGCATATTTTCATCAAAAATCTATTGATTTTGTTATCTATATGATTGACTCTTCATTGTATTAGTATTTTAAGTACATTTACAGAGAAACAATGAAAGAGCATGACTGATTTGAGAAGTCAAATAAAAGTCTGAACGTTCACCTACCGCTACCTACCGCCAATGGATAGTTTTCAAATACGAAGAATAGTCAACTGTTGTTGCGCGACTCTAACGGACAAGTTTGAATTTCTTTCAAAAGACATTATCAATCATCTATATATATGGAGCATTCAAAGAGAAGGAAATAAGACACAAGAACTAAAAACACACATCGATCAATACACTTAGTGCTTTGTTCTCTTATACTCATTCATTGTACTTTAGTGATTTTATATTTGCTCTGTGAGAGAGTTTTTCATTACAAACTCAATATTTGTTATTGAGACAACTTAAGGTTGTGGAACCTTGAGTTGGGGATTTGATTGCAACGTGTAAGGGGGAGCGAGTGTCTAAGTGAAGGAACTTGCTGTGTACTGAGGTGCCAAAAACCCATTGAATCTTGGAGAGTATAGTGAAACTCTCAGAGACGCTCTGAGGACTGGACATAGATCAAAGTGGTTGTGGCCGAACTAGTATAACTCTTGGTGTACACTTTGGTGATATTTCTCCTTACTTTCAATTGCTTTAAATATTCTATCAATTTTCTTATACGCAACGAAATTTCTGGTATCACCCAATTCCCCCCCCTCTTGGGTGAAACGCTTTCAGTAACAATGTTTACTACTCTAAACACTGTGTGGATTAATTCCATCAGTTGACAATGCAAGGCAAAGGTTCCTTACTTCATCTGCAAAGTCAGGGTACTCATAATCAATTTTTTTTTCCATTGAGGAGCATCTGTAGGATGCCTAAGCTTCATGTCTTTAATTCTTTCATCTGCATGCCATGTCAATTGTTTAGCATTTTTTGTATTACTGTACAATCGCTTGAATCTTGCAATAATGAGAAATTACCATAGGACCTTCAAAGAACTTTTTCCTTTCTTCTTCCAATATTGAGATGCATTGCATTTAGGGCACTTCTCCAACGTTGCATACTGATTTCGAAATAATACGCAATCATTAGGACATGCATGTATCTTCTCATATCCCATACTGGTTGTAGAGCAAAGAATTTGCTTTACCTTGTATGTCTTGGTAGGAAGTACATTTTCTTCTGGAAGCATATCTTGCAACAGTTCAAGCAGTGCGATAAAACCCAAATCACTCAACCCGTAGCGAGCTTTAAAGTTGTAAACTTGAACACTGCTAGCAATCTTGTGCGTTTGCAAATGTAATAAACTCTTTCACCCCATCTATATATTTCCTAGAACGTCGATTAGATGACATCCATTTATGATCTATCTATACCTTCAATCTATTTTTAAAAAAGTATGTGGTTAGTTGTATGACTATTTTACTAATTACTTTTATATTTTCTTACCAATTTTAAAATAAAATTGAAGCTTTCTAAACCTTAAATTAAACCCTATATTTTAATTGACAAATAATACAGCTCATAAGGAAAGAAATCATATTTCCCAACACATAGGAAAGCAAGCTTTGGCAATATGGAACACAAAAATTAATTTGTTGTATGTGTTGTTTTATGATAATACAATGAATTGTAGGAAAGCAAACTAAATATTTTAATATGTTTTGTTTTTTATATATACAAACAAGCAAGAATATATATGTTTTGAAATATCTCATATACACATATATTTATTTTCCATTTAAATTATAAAATAATATAATTTTGACATCCTTATATTAATATATTATAATTATATTTTATTAAGAAAATTACTTATATTTTGTATTTTCCAAGTGTTAATTCTTTTCAGGTAAAAACTACTTTAATTTTTCTAAATTTAGTAAAAAGTCAGGGGGTTAGTTACAACTGACCCAAAGTTCAGAGGTTTTATATAATTTCACCCCAAAAAAAAATTAAACTTCAAATACGCATCAATTTAAGATATCTAACAATAATAAAATCAGTATTATTGAAATGCTAAAACTTGTTTAAAATAATTTTCCTTTCACTTGTGTCATTTCCTTCTAAAATATTATATATATATATATATATATATATATATATATATATATTTATTTTTTTCACATTTAAAACTCAAGTTCCATAAAAGCTTGCTCCTTCTATATAATTATAATTTATAATCCTTTGAGCTAATTAATTTCTTTTAATTGTTTATATGAGTCATTCTCTTGTAGATATATATACATAAGGGATTATAAGTGAAAAATTAGATGCCACAAAACTGATAGCGACAATTTTATATATGTATATGTGAATGAACAGCTGAATCTCCGTTTGGAACTAACAAAAGTGGCATTCCAAATCCAACATATCTTTCATTTATATAGTATTAATTAATTAATTTTGACTTGTTACAAAATAGCCATCTATAATATTATTAATTAAAATTTTTCTCCCACAAAATTTTTTAAAAGTTCAAGTTTTTTTATCAAAACAAAAAAAAAGTTCAAGTCTAGATATGAAATGCTATGAGGATTTGTGTTATTATCTATTGTTTACGCGGGCCAAAAAGAAATCTATTGTTTACATATGCCAACAATAATGTTCTTATATTAATACTCTCAAAAGCTAACATAAAAAATATCACAGTACAAGAACTTGATATGTGAACACAGTACATCAGCAATTAATTAAGTAAATTAAAAGATTACTAAAAAATGCAAGCTTGTAGGCCAAAAAATTTAAACAGAGCAAACTAGAACAAAACAGTCTTCTTGTTGACATCATAACCAACCAGAAAATTCGATTGAGCAATGTTATATCATATAAAAGAACTTGAAAAAAAAATTAAAAAATCACATATACTTACAAATCTATTAATTGACCAGCGCAGGGAGTGGGGGACTATATTGGTGACGCTAGCTTGAGTGACGAGGATGAGCAAATGTGAGCTGTGGAGTGGAGTGGGGACCAACTGGAGTAGGGTTCAAAAGAGGAAGAGAGACAGAGAGTATGAAGAAAAGGGAACAACTAGGGATAAGCGTGGGGACGGATGAAACAAAAATGGAAAAAGGACAAGAGAATTTAATAAAGAAGATGTGTGTGTGTGTGTTTGTTGTGCAAGAGAAAGTGATATCTTTTACAGGGGGAGGGGCGTTGGCGCTGCTAGTTGTGGAAGAGGGAATGAAAAGGAAAAGGGGAGGGAAGAGATAAAAACTAAAGTAAAGGAGGGAGATTTGATTGGCGAGAAGTGGATTCTTTATCCACTTCCAGCCAATCGGCAGGTGCCACACTAGCTACCACATGGTGGCTAAAGGCTGGCTCCACACTTGGCACGGACCAGCTGTAGCGCCTGGTTGACCATGCGCCACAGCTGGGTCAGGTGGGCCAAGTATGAAGGCAGGCGCCACACTTGGCCTTACCAGCTGTGGCACCTGGTGGACAAGACGCCATAACGTGTACCCAAAATTAAAAAATAAAATAAAATAGAAAAAAATGAAGCTGTGGCACTTCTTTAAAGAAGGGCCACAAAATGTGCGCCACCTTTCAACCTTTTTGTAGTAGTGTCTCTTCTTCGTTCAATGAGCTTGAACCCACCTGATCTTGGCACTAATCACTGTAGAGTGATTACTTCACATTTTAATCCTCTAGTAGAGAACATTGATGTTGATATTGTCAGGCATGGTGATAACAATGACCATCTTGGGTTTATGTCCCTGTAATGATGTTCGTTTGTCAGGTTTGTCTTGTCCTTCATCTATTGTTACAGTTGAATATAATACATGTTTTGTATTTATAAATATTTTAGATATTCATATTATTCTATAATAGTCTTATGTATGGACAAATGTCCTTGTATGATTTGTTCACCATTATTATATAAAGAATCAATGAGCCACAGAAAAATTATTCTAGGCTATACCTTTTGAGCATTTTATTTTCTACCTTTTAGCATTTTGTTTCTTGGCATCAGAGCCATAAGTTAGCAATGGCGTCTAATCTTGGAAATCCCACTACCACATAAGAAAACCCTAACCCTAGCCTCCTACCTGTCATTGTCAACCAGCCACAACTGACCTCACCCTCCTCACCCTCTCTTGACTCTATCGTCACATCCGTCTTACCCACATCAGCACCTGTCTCATTTGCCCGTTATTTCTTATCCTCACCAAATTCTCATCCCGTGTCATCAGCATCTTCTTCATGCCTTCCCTTCTCTCAACCATTCCTCCATGGCAGCCATTTCACTACCCCGACAACTTCGAACACCACCTCAACCAATTCATCCTTCATCCCTTACCCGTACCTCTATGGACCTCATTTCATTCCAGGATCATACCAAACCCCATACTAGTTCCCTTACCAAATCCATCCTCAATCACCAACTGTAACCTCACGGCCTGTTCCACTGCTAAGTTCCCTAAATCAAGCTAACTCCATCAAGTTGGATGGAGATAATTTTCTTACCTGGGAATCAACAATCATGCCCATTATAAGAGGACATCGTCTTGAAGGATAACTTCTTGGCATGAAAACTACTCCTGCAGAGTATATTATTGATGTTGCAGAGCAGGTTTGCCCTAATCCTGCCTATAAGGACTGGCATGCCACCATAAGATCTTGCTCGGATGGTTATTCGGCACTATGACTGTCGAACTTGCATCCTAGATGACTCACTGCAAGACATCAACAACTCTGTGAAAGGCCATAACTGAATATGTTGGAACCAATACCAAGTCTTGTGTCACTTTTCTAAAGGGAGAATTCCAACGTACTCGAAAAGGGTCGATGAAAATGCGAGAATATCTTACCAAGATGAAAACACTATCTAACAACTTGAGTCTTGCTGGATATGCCTTGCCTCTCCCTGATCTAATCACTCAAACGCTCACAGGACTAGTTGCAAAGTATACCCTAATTGTAGTAATGCTATTCGAAAAGGAGAATCTCAGCTGGTCCGATCTTCAATCCAAACTCCTAACATATGAGCCACAATTGGAACAACTACAAACTACCTCTCAAAATACCTTATCCACTACATTTGCAAACTTGTCTTTTCAACCACATTACTCCAATCAATCATCAAGTCGAGGAAATAGTTAAAGAGGTCATGGAAACTGAAGGGGCAGAGGACGCACTTGGAGATCAACTCAAAGGGAAATCAAGGAGGACATAACAAGTCTAATATGTTCTATGTCTTATGTGAAAAATCAGGGCATGACCTATTCAATTGCTTCCATCGCTATAACAAGAATGACAAAGGGCCATCTCACAAAAATGATAATGCCTCAGTATATATAGCCACCCCTGACTCAGTAGTAGATCCAATATGGTATCTTGATACAGGAGCTACCCATCATGTCACCCATACACCAAAGAATGTGGAAGGAAATGAAACCACTTCAGGTATACACACTCTCTCTCTCTCTCTCTCTGTGGGTGATGGAGCCTCAGTTGGTGTTATAAATAATGGACATGCTAAACTTCTCTGTGATAATCCCTCCAAATCTTTGATATTAAATAATGTACTTGTTGCTCCTGCAATAGCTAAGAATCTGATCAGTGGTTATAACTTGACTAATGATAATACTGATGTCTTTGTTGAAATACACTCACATGGCTGTTTTGTGAAGGACAAAAGGGAGCATAAGATATTACTTCAAGGAGCTGCAACACACGGCAAATCTC
Source organism: Inga laurina (assembly GCA_963855925.1). Taxonomy (NCBI): domain Eukaryota; kingdom Viridiplantae; phylum Streptophyta; class Magnoliopsida; order Fabales; family Fabaceae; genus Inga; species Inga laurina. Next base: position 21,109,421 of record OY979713.1, read on the forward strand.
AAGGATTATATCGAATCATCAATGTTGTAGTTCCTGGCAATAAACTAGTTGCTACTAATTATGGTTTTGTTAGTAATGAGTCTAAGTCACACAAAGGATGTCAGTTTAGTATTTATCTTACTGTCCTAGAGTCTTGGCATAGGAAACTTGGTCATTAAAGAAAAGAAGTCTTGAGAACAGTCCTCAAAGACTGTAATGTTGACTTGAAAGATAATGAAAATCTCTCATTCTGTGATTTCTGTTAATTAGGCAAATCTCATCGCCTTACATTTCTTATATCTGAATCCCATGCATCTAATCCCTTAGACCTGATTTACACTGATCTTTGGGGACCATCCCCATTTAAATCTACTACTGGTTACAAGTATTATATCAGCTTTATTGATGATTATAGCAGACATACATGGATGTACCCATTGAAAAGCAAAGATGAGGCCTTATATGCTTTTAAGCACTTTAAAAATATGGATGAGAATCTTCTAGAAAGGAACATTAAAATAGTACAAAGTGACTGGGGAGGTGAATATCAAAGCTTTCAACCTATTCTTGATGAGAGTGGCATCATATTCCGTCACTCATGTCCTCACACCTCTGCACAAAATGGTAGAGCTGAGAGGAAACATAGACACGTTGTTGAAATGGGACTTACCCTTCTTGCTCAGGCTGGCATGCCTCTTTATTATTGGTGGGAGGCATTCACCACAGCAGTTTATATAATTAACAGGCTACCTACTACAATTCTGCAAGATATATCTCCATATGAAGCCTTATTCAAAAAGAAGCCCAAGTATAGTGGTTTTTAAAGTGTTTGGATGTGCATGCTTTCCTTGTCTTAGACCCTATAACAAACAAAAATTGCAGTTCTATAGCACTAAGTGTGTGGTCATTGGCTATAGTGGATCTCATAAAGGCTACAAGTGCCTTAGCTCCATTGGTAGAACATATATTTCTCGGCATGTTATATTCAATGAGAATGATTCCCTTTTGCTAATGGTTTTATTCATTTATGACAACCTCAACAAGTTGAACTAATCAATTTCTCTAGTGTGCTACTAGCTCATATTTTTGACATGCAACAGGACAATCATGCAACATCTAGTGAAGCCCAATGTACAACAATGAAGGCAACCAAACTAGTGCAGATCAGCAATGCCTCAACCACAGTTCAAGCTCTATTAGAATTAGTGACTAATCATAATGCAGTCTCACCTCATCACTTGGTGGAAGATCAAGGATCAGAATCTCACTCCATGACTGCATAATCCATATCAGAATCTCTAGACTTGTCAAATAATCAAAATGTAGTCACAATGACTAGTGAATTTGAATTAGATAACTCTAACTCAGCACAAGATGAGCATCAAGTCACCAATACCCATCCTAGACAGACTCAATCAATACAAGCTACGCAGCAAATTCATAATACTCACTCCATGCAAACTCGAAGCAAAAGTGGTATAGTCAAAACAAAAAGTACCATACATCGGGGTTACTGAATTAAGAGAGACAACACCCAAGTTAGTCCAAGAAGCATTGATTCAGGCACCTTGGCAGTAGGCTATGATTGAAGAATTCAATGCCCTACAAATAAACTCAACATGGATCTTAGTTCCAAGACCAAGATTTTAGAAGGTGGCAGAGAACAAATGGCTTTTCAAGTATAAATTCCAACCATATGGGACTCTTGCCAAGAGGAAGGCCAAACTCGTTGCTAAAGGATTCCAATAAACAAAAGGTATTGATTTCTATGATACCTTCAGCCTTGTAATCAAAGCCTTAACTATCCACATTATTTTGACTATTGTTGTTGCTTTGAATTGGCAAATCAAACAATTAGACATAAATAATGCATTCCTGAATGGTTTTCTGTCCAAACCTGTATGCATGGAACAACCGGAAGGGTTTATAAACCCACACAAGCCATACCATGTTTGCAAGTTGTCCAAAGCTCTTTATGGACTAAAGCAAGAGCCTCGAGCTTGGTTTGATCAGCTTAGGAATGTCTTAATGAATTGGGGATTTACAAACTCTAAGAGTGACATATCCTTATTTGTATACCTTGACAATACACAAATACTGCTGATCCTAATCTATGTAGATGATATATTAGTCACTAGTAGCAATCCTTATAGTCTAAAGTGCTTCGCCTCAAAGCTTCACAACATATTCTCCCTCAAAGATCTCAACCCCATTCACTAATTCCTAGGCAATGAAGCCTATCGAGATCAATTTGGATTGTTCTTAACTCAGGGAAAATATGTAAATGATCTACTTGCAAGGTTCAAGATGAGCAAAAGGAACGACAAGAAACAGAGTAGCCAATTAATGAAATGAGATTATTTTTCAAAACATCACTAATTACAACAGTTCCAATAATGTACAAAAATGTATAATTCATATTATTTTACACATTTAAAGAGAACTATTGAGTGCGTCAATGAGAAGAGTTGATCAAACAATATAGAGTCCTCTAAAAAGACGTCGAGAAAGATTGAAGCGAACATTCAATGAAGTTTGCAATCTATGTAGCCGATCCACTAAATGAGATAAGGCATTATTATTCTTGTCGAGGTCAATTCATTAAGCATTGTTGCCAGAGCCTTTTTGCGCCTTTCATTGGCTTATGATCATTTGTCTGTAATTCATATAGAGGCATCCATGGCCGATCCCCTTAACGTTCCTTTATCACAGGAAGAGCAAAGCCTCTTTTGGCCTCTCCAAAAGAGTCAACACTGTTGTTGCAATATGTTTTGATGAAAGGCCGGCTTCATCAATCTGGTTTTGGGGCGATCCATGATCAATGTATCGATCGGGAAGCATCATCGCCCTCCACTGCAACCAAAAAGTTCAGAACAGAAATTAGAAACAGAAAAATCTTGTTGGCATGGTGAAGGAAGAGTAATAATATAGGGAAGAACTATTATTATTACCTTCAGGCGTCCATCTAGTAAACCAGCCAAGCTAAGGTATTGTGAAACATGAGATCCAAAACCTCCGATAGAACCCTCTTCCACTGTGATCAGAATTTCATGCTCCTTCGCTAGTCGCTTAATCAGATCAGTATCAAGGGGTTTGCAAAACCTGGCATCAGCAACAGTCGTGGATACACCTTGTGTTCGTAGCAATTTTGCAGCTTGCAGGCACTGTTGAACCATTGAGCCATATCCCAGAATTGCAACTCTGGTTCCTTCTATTAGTATTCTTCCTTTTCCTATCTGCATAACGGGAACAAAAGGTAATTATAATTGGATTGCTTATATGCTCAGTTGAATTAAGAAAGATCTGTGAGGTACTATTCTGCTAACCTCAAGTGGCGTTCCCTTGTTATTGGGAGGCAAAATGGTTCCAACTCCATTTCCTCTTGGAAATCTAAAGCAGCTTGGTCTGTCATCGATCGCTGTTGCGGTTGCAACCATGTGCATCAATTCAGCTTCATCAGAGGGAGCCATGACCACCATGTTAGGCAGGCAAGCCATGTAAGTGATATCAAATGCTCCGCAGTGAGTTGGTCCATCCGCACCTACCAAACCAGCTCTATCCATAGCGAACCGGACGGGTAGTTTCTGAAGATCGACATCATGGACCACCTACACAGCAAACAATTATGAACCATGGTTCAGTGAGATTGCTATGATGGTTTGGCTGCCACTAAAGCAAGAGTATTTCAACAGTTTTTGGCTCACCTGATCATATCCTCGTTGCAGGAATGATGAGTAGATGGCACAGAATGGCTTGAGACCCTCAGCAGCTAAGCCGGCTGCAAATGTCACAGCGTGTTGCTCAGCAATACCAACATCAAAGCAGCGATCTGGGAAATTTTTCTGAAAATAATTCAAGCCTGTCCCACCACCCATGGCTGCGTGAATAGCGACAATCTTGTCGTCCTGTTCGGCTTCCTTGATCAAAGATTCAGCAAAGTACTGGGTGTAGGAAAGTGTAGGGGATTTTGGCTTGAATTGTTTTCCTGTTTTTGGGTCAAACTTGACAACACCTGAGAGAGAGAGAAAGAGAGAGAGAGAGAGAGCATAAGCATCCTTCATTACCATGATCTATCATTACTATGCAAGATCATAAAACAAAATCAGAATTTTCAATCTCACCATGCATTTTATCAGCTGCTGCTTCTGCCGGGGCATAACCCTTTCCTTTCTCTGTCACGATGTGTATCAGAACTGGGCCTGGTGTAGGCATGGATTTCACTTTCTGAAAAATATTAACCAGATCTTCCACGTTATGACCGTCCACAGGGCCGATGTAGTACAGGCCTAGTTCCTCAAAAAGAGTGGACCCATTAGCGCTGATCATCCCTCTTGCATATTCATCTACTTTTGCTGCCACTTCATATGTTTGTCCTCCTATCTGCTTTGTGATGCTCTGTACCAGACCAAAACACAGTCAAATCCCAGACTATTTGAAATTTCAACACAAGCGCAAAAGTTGAAGAAGAATTCATAGGTTGATTCTGTCAAAGTACACATGCATACCTACCTACCTCCATGTACATGTACATACACACATGCTCACACACGTTTATTCATTATTTGTCCGGTCGGGGCATAGATCTAAAGATGAAAACTTACTTTTGCAGCTTCTCTGAGTTTGCGGAATTTGGTACTGGCTTGAATCTTGCTTAAAGCACTACTGAGTGCTCCGACTGGGGTTGCAGGACCATCAAGGGTAGCTGTTGGTAAGGAGACTTGCTTGTTGTCATTAAGAACAATGATGAGATTAGAATCGAGGAATCCAGCATTGTTCATGGCTTCATAAGCTTGACCAGCAGTCATAGCCCCATCCCCAATCACCGAAATGACGTTGCTATTCTTTCCCAAAAGATCTCTCGCAATAGCCATCCCTACATGTATAGGCAAAAACAGGTCATTAAGATTTTCTCAAAATTTTAATCTATTCAGCAAAAACTGTTTCTTAAGGTTTAAGAATCTCACCAAGGCCAGCAGATATGCTTGTTGAACTATGTCCTGCCCCGAAAGCGTCATGAACACTCTCATCCCTCTTTGGAAATCCAGCTAGCCCAGAAGTTTTTCTTATGGTATGCATCTTGTGCCTTCGACCCGTGAGGATTTTGTGTGGGTAGGCCTGCAAATTCATAGCTTCTTAGACCCTCTCATGAAAAGCAACACCATAAAATCATGGGAAACAAAGAAAATATAAGATCAAATCATAATTTCAAGGAAGATAATAAAGACCTGGTGCCCAACATCCCATATAATTTTGTCATCAGGGGTGTTAAAAACATGATGCAGAGCCACAGCAAGCTCCACCACTCCTAAGCTTGAGCTAAGATGCCCCCCAGTATTACAAACAGTGTGCACAATATCTGCCCTCAGCTCAGCTGCGAGTTGTTCAAGATCCTGATACGTACGTTTGAAAAAATTTCAAGTATTTTGTTAGGATTATATAGACTAGAAATCACCAGTCAGGACACAATCATTTAAACAAATGGTTCACCTGTGTGGACAGATTCTTCATATGAGCAGGGTAATTGATAGTGTCCAGCAATGGTGTTGCTGGTTTCTGTCCAGAATACTTAATCTTCCACCCTTCATTTTGTTTCCTTATAATCGTTCTCTCCTCCTCACCATAGCTGTTACTCAATGCCCTTACACAGAGCTGGCACATATACAATCACACATCATCATCATCATCATCATCAACAACAACAAGAATAACAGCAGTTGTTAAATGACAAGGCTTTAAAAGATAATAACTGTAACCCCATAAAGAGATTCTAAACAAAAGTAGTGCCTAGTCGGCTAACCAAAGAAGCTGTAGAAGAAAGTAACTGTAACCCATAAAGAGATTCTACACAAAAGCAGTGCCTAGTAGGCCAACCTGCTTTCTACCACCATGAATTGGCTTGGGAGCCTTACGGCTTAGCGGGATTGACTGGTTTGGCTTGATGAAGGACCCGCAAGATGCCATGATGGTTAGTATTAAAGGTTGAAGAAAGAAGAGGAAGAGCTTAGGCCTAGGCAGAGAGCATTTGAGTTTTTGGGACTTGGAGACTGAGGCCGCTTGCTCATCTCTATTTAAAGGGAAGGGATAGCTTAGAGAATGGCTGAAGTCCAAGACTCCTTCCTGACCGGCGGGATGAAATAAAATAATGCTACCTATAATTTTTTAATAAATATTCTCCATTCTTAAATATAAAATATAGTTTATTTTTAAAAAAAATTAAATAAATTAAATAAATTACTTAATTATATTATATATTATATGTTGTTATATTATATATCAATTTATTAGTTAAATTAATTAATTTTTTAAAAAATAAATATAAATATTATTAAATAATCTAATTAACTTTTTAAATTTCTTAAAAGAAAAAGTCAAAATTTTCTTATAAGAACCCGAGGTAGCACATGTAGACCAAAAATATTTTAGGAATTTTTATTAAGGAAAAAAACCCAATTACCTGCTTGCCTGCATGTCGCATCAGTCCTCTTCCGATTCCTGCTCTGACGCTGCCCTATTATCTGAATTTGGATATAGAGGGCTCGGCGATTTCTTGACCAGTTGTTGCTTTATGCTGTTGGTGCCTTGTGTAGAGAGGGTGGCGGCAGTGGAGGCTGGAGACAGTCATCGTCATGGAGGCTGAAGCCGGTGACGGCGATGGAGGCGGAAGAACGACGACGGGGAGGCAAAGTTAGAAAATGCTGCTTCGAAGATGTGACAACATGGGGGCACAATGGTCTTTTCAAGCCATTTCCCAATTTTCCACCATACAAATCTTTTTCATTTATTTTAATAAAAGAAAATGGAAAAATTCATTTTTACCTAGGGAATAAAATAAAATAAACTTGCCATCGGTTTATTATGGACTTATGGTTGATATAACATTATATATATATACATATAACTAATTAACTATCAACTTATGATCTTATTACCCTTCTTTTCTTACTTTTTGACCCTATTTCTCATTTGTAACAGTAACTCACACAAGGTTCATGATATCTCTAATTCCAATAATTGAAGCTTGTTTGGAGCTTATAATTATAAATACTACTTTCTCCGGTTCTAATTATAAGATAAAATTGACTTTTTTGGAGAAATTAAGGAAGCCAATTAAATTATTTTAGAGTATTTATATTTATATTTTTTCTTTCAAACTAATTAATTTGACTAATAAACTAATATATAATCTAAGGATACTAAAAATATAAACACTCTAAAGTAATTTAATTGGCTTCCTTAATTTCTCCAAAAAAGTCAACTTTGTTTTATAATTAGGACCGGAAGGAGTATTGATTAAGTCGAGACAAAATTTATCACATATAATTACTTTTTTTGGCCATTTCAAAGTTCATATGCTTTATATATTATAGATCTTGATTAAAAAATTGCTTACGTCCAAACTAGATAGAGCTAACCTTTATTAATCTCCGTATTTTGAATAATAGGAGGAATTGAAGTTGATCTCAATCATCGTTTCAAACACGCATTTAAAAGCTTTTTGACATCACAGTTAACTAAAACATATTCTGCCAGGTCCAAAATATATTATAACTCATATTTTTTAGAAAAATTTTTAGTCCATAATATCATTCATTTAGGAATTTATTACTTATTATTTTCTTAATTTTACTCTATATTATATTTATTGATGATATACATTAATTATAAAAAACATAAAAAAAGAATCAGACAGATTTAAATAGGGGATACGGTTACACAAATTTTCACTTGAAATCATATTTAATAAATCAATAATTCATCCTTAATTATGATGAAATAATTGAAAGCAACTTATATATATTTTGATTGGACGGAATATATGTTTCAGATTTATAATTTCATAGGAGTATCTTTTTTTTTTTTTTTTGTTCAATAAGATACTAAATCTAGAGTTCAAGGCTCAATTATTTCACATAATATGAGGGTTTAATTTACAAATTTGTTTTGGAAGTTTTCGCTGAGGACCAATAGTATTCTGAATGTTTTTTCAGGTTCAAAGTCATTCCAAAAGTTTGAAAACGTAGTTATGTTGCTCTATAACATTAAAATACTAACGTTGATAGTTTAAAAATTGACATTTACTATCAACATTTTAATAGTAAGGAGCAACATTGCCCCATTTTAGCATTTCCAATGTAACATTGAACCTAAAAAAACTTTCAGGATAATATTGCTCCTCGGTGAAAAATTCCGGGACAAATTTATATGTTAAACCTAATATGATAAACTAGTAACATTGTTTTAAGTTATAAATTTCAAAGATCTTATATTAACGCTGGTATTGATTAGTTCCTTTTTCTTTTCGTGTTGATCACAATGTTTATCACAAGTGTGAGAGAGAACGAGATGAAAAAGATATAAGAGATAATAAGGGAAAAAATTATGAGAGAGACATATATGAATAATTGATAGTAAAAATGAACAACAAAAAAAAGCATAAATATTCATACATTTTCAAAGTGGAACTTATGAAAAGGCCAAACTCATTTTTTAAAAAAATTGTAACTGTAACAGCTTATAAAAAAGTGAGGAGGCAGTATATTATACTACCTCCGGTCCTAAATATAAGACAAAGTTGATTTTTTTTGGAGAAATTAAGGAAGCTAAATAAGTTACTTAATCATATTATATGTTATGTATCCTTAAATTATATATTAATTTCTTAGTCAAGCTAATTAGTTTGAAGAAAAAGATATAAATATAAATACTCTAAAGTAATTTAATTAGCTTCCTTAATTTTTCCAAAAAATTCAACTTTCTCTTATAATTAGGACTGAAGGGAGTATAAGTTAACAAGAAGTTGGTTAAATATAGCAACTGGTTACATTAAAAAAAAGTGATAACACACTAACACCACTTATTACAAAGAGACGAAAATTAGTGATGCAACTCTAAACAGCATCTCTAGAGAAGCATCTTGAGCTGTACAAGTTATTTAAACCTTTTATTCTTTTAGGACAATAAACCTTGAGAAAATTCCAAAACAATTACATTGGAAATAGTAAAAGGACAATTCAGTACATTGAAATTTCAAATGGACAAATCAGGTGGTGTCAAATGGGCAGATAAATTTGGGATTTTGAAATCTCGGCCAAATGACGAAAATGCCCTTCAGCCCTCAGTCGGAATAACAACATAAGAGTTGTTAATGGCGAATCCGGAGTTGTTAATGGCGAGATCAATGGTGTTATTGGCCTTGGAACTTGTTATTTGTGAAAGAATAAATTTGAGTTGTTAATTTCGAATCCAGAGTTGTTAATTAAGAGATGGGTGTTATTATTGGCCCTGAAATTTGTTAAATGCGAAAGAAGAAAATGGAGTTGTTAATATTGAATCCGTAATTGTTAATGGCGAGATCGGTGATGTTATTGGCCTTGAAACTTGTGAATTGTAAAAGAAGAATTGAAGTTGTTAATAACGAATCCGGATGTGTTAATTATGAGGATCATGTTGTTATTCTGAAGTGGGGATGGAGGGCTAAAGGGCATTTTCGTTATTTGGCCGAGATTTCAAAATGCCAGATTCCTCTGCCCGTCTGACACCGCCTGATCTGTCCTTTTACAATTTCAATATACTGAAATGTCCTTTTGCTATTTCCAATGTAGTTTTTTGGAATTTTCCCATAAACCTTTTTATTTAAAATAAAAAAAGAGAGAGAAAAAGGGGAAAATAAAACGCACACCTTTTGGGGCTTATGCTATTTTTGGGTTTTTGGTTTCGAGGGAGAGAGGTGAAGTACAACAAATTATAAAGAAAGAGAGAAAGGGAAAATAAAACACACTTTTTGGGGCATTTTCTATTTACGAAAGTGTTTGATTTAAATGAGAGGGACGCAAGGGGAGAGAGCGAACAGAGTGCCCGTAACGATACTTTGCCTTGTTGGAAGGGAGAGATTTTTAAGGCTAAAATATATTTTTAGTCTTTTAAGTTTTATATGAAGTATAATTTTGATTCCTTAATTTTATAAAGTATATTTTCAATACTATATTTCTAACACATTAATATTGCTAATGGACATTATTGACGCAACAAACTCAAATAATGATTGTGTAGCTGACAAAACATATTTAAGTTTTAATTTTTTAAAATAATATATCAAAATAAAATAAACCGACAAATCACTACAAATGAAATCAAAGTTTTGTTATTTAGACTATTAAACTATTTTTTTAATACACATATGCAATTGAGGTTTTGATGTTGACTACTTCATTATATTTTTAAATTATTTTGCAATTTACACCTATTTTAAACTCAAGATTAATAGTATTTAATTATATAGTCATCATTTGCGTTTGTTAATTGAATCAGATTTTTTTTGTTAACAACATTAACATATAATTCAAACACCATTAATGTTGTAGTAGTTGGCAATAAATGGCTCAAGTACACCACTTCGCCCCCTGCCGTTGCCAATGCCCCTCCCCCTCTGTCAATCCATCTATTCTGTCGAATGATATGATGGAATAAGAGAAAAGAGTACTATGGAAGCGTCTTCTTGTCATGAAGGTTGTCCAAAAAGAAAATTAAGAGAGAGGGAAAGAAACCTACTATAAATAGAACAAAAAATGTCAAACTTTGAAATCTGACAAAGTTCACAATTTGTCCTCTCTTATTCCACCTCACAGTAAGTCTCCTCCCCTATCTTGTAATTTGCTTTTGGACATTCTTTATGACAACCAGAACCTTCTCTAGTGCTCTTTTCTCTTGTGACATCTCGTCATTCAATGCAAAGATGGATTGGTAGAGGGGATGACGTGGTTAGTTCTTGAGATACATAAGGGTTAGTACGTAAGCAAAACCCATCACTTAATAGGAATTCAAGCAAATAAATAACGGTGATTAGCAATAACCTTTATATTTTATCTCACAAGAATGACGATTGTTAAGGAAAAACTGTCATGAAACAACAAACATCGTGATGGTTCGAAACCTTTCACCCCCCCCCCCACGTTGATAATAATACTCTAACCCAGCCTTCATCTCCCTCCTCTGATGATGAGAATGAAGATGAGGATGAGGAAGGGAACGAGGAAGATAGGGATAAACAGGATGACAAGGATGGCAGTGGTGCATAGCAACTCGATGTGAAGGCACTGTTGTTCTATTATATATATACAGGAGGTCAACTAGATCATAAACTCTCATTTGAAGGATTTTATAGCCATACATCACAGTTATTATATAAAAACCGTCATGCATTATAAATGTTATGCTTCTTCTTTATTAGCCATTATTTATGTATTTAATACATAGCGGTTGTATAAATGAAACCGTTATTAATTTTTATTAAAAGTCATGGTTTTTATATATAAACTGTTATGTATGTTAATAAATAATGGTTGTTAAAGCATGACTGTTATGTATGATGCAAGCATTATCATATATTATAACTGTTGTTTATGAACAATGGGTAGATCATAGCCTCCTCAAATCTCAATACATAGTAGGTGTTATATTATAACTGTTATAATAGGTCCGGAATAAATAACGGTTTGGAACCGTAATGTATATTTTATAATGCCTGCATGTATTACGTTTCGGAACCTTTATGTATAATAATTAATAACCGTCATATATCGTAATTTTCTGTGGTAGTGCTATAGTTATCTTTTATGTGTTTATATAATACTATTGTTTTAAATTGGAAAAATTATATTCAGGTCCCATACAAGATCAAAAATGAAAAAAATGGTCCCTTGAAATCTCAAACATGCCAAAAGGTTCCATGGGATTTTTTTGCAATAAATTCCAATTCCGTTGACAAGTCCATTGGTGTCCACTAGCAATTCCAGGGGTGTGTTATTGACAAGTCTAGGGGCATCCATTGATAAGTTCAAAGGCATCCATTAGCAAATCTATGAGCGTCCATTGACAAGTCCATAATTGGAATTAAAAATGTCTCACGGGATTTTTTGACAATTTTGAGGTTTCAGGGGACCATTTTTTCATTTTTTTTCTTCTTTTCCGAGACCTGAATGTAATTTTTCCTTTAAAATTGGAGTATTGTTAGATACTCATCAGATCTTATTCTATATTTACATATGATACCTCACATATAAGTAATCACAATTCATGTGTTTAACTGTCAAAGAATAATTCTCCCTTCGACTCATATTATAAGGCTTTTTTGGGGAAAAAAAAGCAAATAAGATTAATAAATAGAAAAAGTAACACTATAAATTTAGTAACGAAGATGAGTAAGGACTAGAAAATTTAGAGAATGCAGCATGTGAAGCATTAACTAGATTTAAACAAGAAAGCAAATGGCAAAAGGAAATATTCAGCAGAATAACTTCATTTGTTCCGTGGCTAGAGATAGAAATACTTGCCACTTGCTTGATTGATTATGATTCTCACATATTGATTTGCTTAATTTGATATCTCCGGTGGTCCTACTCCGTTATCATATCACGCTCTCAACAATTATGGTTGGGTTATTCTCCATCAAAGAGCCAATGCAAGAAATAAACCTTTAATTTGCTATTATTAGATTTGTTTCCAAGGGGACATTAGAATCAAATGAGGTATGGTTAACTCATTAACTTTAATTTATATGGAAATAAAACATTATTTCAACTTTGCACATATTTAATAACATAGAAAAACACTATGTTAGACTTGAAGTCCTCTCTCAGTAAATTGTAATAAGGCTAATATTTGAAAAAAAGTATATTAATGACATATCAAGTAACTTATATTATAAATGAATAATTAATTAAGAATTTATTCTAAAAGACGTTCTATAATCAGACTTTAGTGAGGTGTCACATGCTAATTATAATAGTAAGGCCAGCGGTGTATAATCTTTGACCACGTGATCTAGAACAAAATTTAAGTAAAATAAAAAATCGAATAATTGAACAAACAAGGGGAAAATGAAAAATTATTCACGGTCAGCTTTGTCAAAATGAATTGCACTTTCGTCAAAATTTTCGGTTTAAAATATGTAGTATCAGCTGACAACAAATAATGCACAAAACTATGAATAAAAGATGCATTCAAATGATCATATATATATATATATATATATATAATGGCTAGTCTTTATCCATTTTTCGTGGTTTCTTTGCTTATGCGTGTAATTACTGTGCAGAATGCAATCAATGAGTAACATAGTCACCGGAGAAATTAGCGTTAAAAAATTGTAAGTTGAAAGTTTAATAGTTAAAATAATTCAAATATTACGCGCACACATATATATATATCAATCTCATTAGATTGAAGGGAATTCGCATGCACATGTACGGTTCTCATTATTGAAAGAAATAGATGGAGATGAAAAATTTTAGAATAAAACCCTAGAGACATAATTGGATGCATGTCATGAGTCCCATATTAGAAAATGTTACAAATGAAGTGTACTTTATAAAATTAAGAAATTTTCACATCCAGTAGGCTAATTTTTTGATATGAGCTCTCTCCTTTTAGACTTATGATTATCAGTCATAACAGAGAGACTTTCATTAAAAGATCAATTAATCCTCATAGAGAGAGTTAGCTACAGAGGATTATGATTGGTAATAAGTCGAGTGAAGTGTTTGTGGCTTGGAGCCGTTAGGAACATTTTTTTTGTAGAAGAGATTGCATTTTTGAGCCCCACATTGAGCATTATTAGGTGAGTAGATCACTTATAGATGTCTTTTGTACGTGTATATATATAAATGCGCAAGTTCGAATCTAAGATTTTCTTAAATTGTCTTAACTCCGTCACTAAATTCAAATGCATGTTGGTTGCAAGGCAGTAGATAACTGTTTAAAATATGTTGAGATCTTATTTCAAGTAAGACCTTATTAACAACTCAGATACAAGACCATGTCTCGACATCAATCTCTTAGCATCAGAACTATGTCTCTATTATGCTGGTGGGTCATATTCTGATTCTTTTTTATGCAATGATTCTCTTAATGAGATTATGGCATAGCATACTTGATATCTCGCTCACCCGCACTACTACAGAATTATGATATAACGACTCCAATGGACGTCCCAATTTTAAAATTGGGTGGTTAAAAAGGAAAACGGTGGCATTTTTGTAATTATGTGTATGTAGGGAAACCTTTAGACGTCCCAAATTTGAATTTGGGACACCTAAAGTAGAGTTTAGATGTCCCCAATTTTATTTGGGACGCCTAAAGATTTCGGTTGGCGCCAAAAAAGTAAATTAAAAAAAATTAATTTACTTTAAGCGTTCCAAATGGGATTTGGGACATCTAAAGTCTTACTTTAGGTGTCCCAAATTTTTTTGGGACTCCTAAAGTCATGTCAGAAATTCTAATATGCGTAAGACTTTTCTTCCCTTTTCTTCATTCCCATGTCAGAAACTCATCCCTCCTTTTCCATCTTTCCCATCACCCATGACTTCTCTTCCCTTTTTTCTACATTTCTTTTTTTCTTTCATTCCCGTGACTTCGTCTTTTCTACACCATGGGTAAGCTTTTTCATTATTCCCTTTTCTTCATTACACTTCTTCCTCTCTTCCTTTTCTTCATTCCCTTTTCCTCCACCTCCTTCGATTTTCATAACACATTCTTTGCTCTCACCTGGCGTACACCTCCTCCACCTTTTTTGCCCCCTCCACCCTCCGGCGTATACCTCCCACTTTCTTCGTTGCTTTCAGCCTCCGGTGTACCTCTTCTCTCCACTGTGCATACACAACTCCTCTAATGTCTTCTCTCCACCCTAGAAGCACATAGACACCATTGCCTGCCCTCTCCCCTGCTTTCATCAGGTTTTTTTTTAAATATAAATTTACATGAAGAATTAAGTTAAACTTGCAATGTGAAATTATTATAATGCTTTCAATTTATTTACATGATTCTAGTTATTGGAGTATTTTTCCCTTGATTGTTTGTTTTTTTGCCAGAATCATAAACTAGTTGTTAGTAGTTATGCAATACTAATAATGTTTTGTTTTATACGTTTGGAGCTTGGAGATCAAGGGAAATACATATGTATATTTATTTTGATGAAATGAACAACAATTAGTTTGTAGTTGTGTGGTAACAAACATTTTGACACTTTCTGGTTGTTGTTATACATATAAAATATTAGGTTGTATGAGTTGTTGTTATTATATATATATAGTAAAAAGATTGCAGTGCTAGATGTCCTTACCATTTTGTAAGGGACATTTTGTGATTTATGAATCCATCTTCAATTTTGTTTCTACAATTTTAATTTGCTGGGTAATGAAGAATATAAATAATCATTTTAAAACAAAATAAAACCTTTTAATGTCCTAAATTAAGAATTGGGACGTCTAAAGTCCACCTGTGGAGGACTTTAGACGTCCCAAATTGAGATTTGGGACGTCTAAAGTCCTGACTTTAGATGTCTCAATTCTTAATTTGGGACGTCTAAAGTCTCACTTTAGACGTCCCATTTTTTTTGGGATGTCTTTTCTTAAAACATACTATGCCCCCTACATAGACGTCCCCCAGTTTTTAGACGTTAAAAGTGCCAAAATAGGGATGTTAAAACCCCTTTTTGTAGTAGTGCCGGGTGCTACATTTTGAATAGGTGACATTGTGGCTGACATAATTTCTCCATGCCGGCAGGCCTCCTTAGACGCAAGCATCTTTCACTATAGAGATAGCACTTGGATATTTGTGACAAAACGAAACAAATGACACAAAGTTGACATAGAATAGACTGACATAACTAAAGTTAACTTTATCAAAAACTAATGGAGTTGGCTCTAACGGAATGGAAGATATTAGTCTTTCACAATGTGGTGAATAAAGTTTTGAATTCTCACTGGGAGAGATGTCTATATTTAGTGTCTGATAGTGTGTATCTCGAATATAATTACCTCCAACAGAAAAATACATTTGCCTATAAAAAAAAGTAACTTTATCAAAAGGGAATTTGAGACACAGTATGATTGTTTTAATCAAATAGTATAGACTATTTAACAAAGGTTGACATTGTTGGAAATTGTGCCCTAAGGGCCAATCATTGTACTTTGAACATTATTATTTTAATAAAATTTCTCCATTCTGTCATCATATTATTTGCATGTTAACTGTGATAATTGTATCCTTGGATAATTCATAAAGATTTTTCTAAAATGTCCCTGGTTGATTATCTATGCAGGAGCAGAGATGAAACAAGATCAGTATGACTTTGATAAGATATGGAGATACGAATCAAAGTCTTAGGCACTTATAAGAGTACAAGGTGTTGGATCGACCCACTATGAGAAAGCTACATGGATCAAGTCATAAGCTTTTCTTATGTATAACCACGTCATAATGCCGTTAGATCTGAGGTCATCATGGATTTCTATATGAGAGCTGCTTAGCTTTGAACTAGTCAAAAGTCACTTTTGACTGGGTGATGATAAAGGCTACGATCGGGCTTGGTGGTTTTTCATGCAGAGGAATATGAATGATCAAGATGGAATTTGTCCCTCACATTAGTAGAGAGATATTACTGGGCCCCTCGATGAGTGAGTCTGAGAAATGTATGGCCATACTATGATGGAAAGGAGTTTCCGTCTCTATTATCAGGCTACTCAGGAATCGAGAAAGTAACGGTTAGGAACAAGAGGATAACATTATCCATGCCTTATCCTTGATTGATATATTGTGTGACAAAAGGGACGTGACATGATTGTATGACAGGTTGCATTGTGATAACGATCCTCATATGAATTGGGTAGTCGTAATGTCTTGCTAGACCGATTGCGACTTTTGGGTTAGTATAGTTATTGGCCCACTGCCAACTTCATATGGGCCTATAGGGTCGCACACAAGAATGGTCCAACACGAGATAATGTTTAATTTAGGGTGGACGAATTTTATATATATATATATATAATATAAAATTCATTAATAATATTATACAGATATATATTTTCGAAATATATATATCTTATATATATATGTATGTATATATATTATATGATATTATTATATTGTGTTAGTTTTAAATTTAATTTATTAAGATATATTAAATTTAATAACTAACATGATAGAGATATAGTATCTCAGATTTAATTTATGAAGATAAATTAAATCTAATGGCTCTTTATTTGGATTAAATAAATAGGTTAAATTAAAACTGTTGGATAGATTTAATTTAAACTGAATTTATTTAATTAGCTCATCAAGATAATTAATAGCTAATTAATTTCAAAATTAATGATGATTAATTTTGAAATTTGAAAATAGCCCTCATAGGTTATAAACTTGATAGAGCAGATATATTGATATGCACATGAGAATTGAGAGTCACAAGGGAAACCCTAGGAGACATTAGAGGCGCTAGCACGCAGTCTCGGTTGGAGAGCATTCATGTGGATAACGGTAGAGGGAGTGGACCTGATGTGTTGGCTCCTAGAGATCGTGAAAACTCTGAATCATCAAAAGGTATGAATCATTCTAATTCGATTTTAAATGCCGTTGATAGATCCTCGATTAGGATTGGTAAAAAATTTTAAAAATTCTTCCACTGTGCCTGCCGATCTTAACAGTCATTTCCTTATCGATACTTTTAAATATGTCTCTAATCAAATAAGATATCAAAAATCTTCTTTTCTGTTTTTTTTTTGCTATAGTACGCTTGAGTTAATATTAAAAATCATTCTATTCATATTTGTTGTAAATATATGTAAATGTGTGGGTGTGTTAAAGAAACTAGTCTCATATTACTTGAAAATAGAGAGTATAAGCCTATAAATATATATCATCATATTATCTTAGGCTTGTACACTACTACAAAAATAGAAATTAGTGACGTACCTTTTGTGACACTTCTTTAAAGAAATGCCACATCTTCTTTCAAGATTTTTTTTAAATTGTTTTAAAAATACCTTAGGTGACACTTCCTTGAGCTGGTTGGTGACCTCAGGTGGCGCTTCCTTGAGAAAGTGAAACCTAAGGTGTTTTTTTTTTTTAAAAAATGAAGCAGCAGCTGTGGCGCTTGCTCAAGGAACTGCCACAACTGCTGTGTACTTTGTGCGGCGCTTAGCTAAGGAAGCGCCAACAAAGTAATATTTTTTTTAATTTTCTTTTTCAAATCCTTCTCTCTCCTACGATCTGCTTTCATCACTTTTATCTTCTTAGTCCCACTCCTCATCCAACACGTGCCATCACTCCTTATCCTTTTAGTCCCCAAGTTTTTTCCTTATCCTCTTTTTGTCACTCATCACCATCCTCACTTCAATCATCACTTCTTCCTTCTTCCTTTGTTTCATTACTCTTCCTTATTTTTTTTCACTTATTCATTTGTGTGAGCTTATTATTAAGTCATACTTAGTTCAACCATGTACTTACTATGACTGGGCTTGCAGGTTGGAGTTCAAAGGTTGGACATCTTTAAGCCCCATACATGGAAGGACGTTCCCTACATAGACCTCAGATGAACTCCAATTCTTCCATGAGCTAGTTAAGCGACTCAACATAGACCTCCATGGGTTCAAGGTTTGTAGTCATATCATTTCTAGAGTAGTACATTTTTTAATTGTAACTTAAAAATGTTGGCATCAAAGCATCTGATTGGTAGAGTGAAGCTTTCCCACTAATTCATCACATCAAGTGCAAAGCAGCTCTTTATATGTCATTACTAACTAATAAAATGCATTTTAGTACCATTTGCTCTTATTCTTTTCTATAGACTTATTTTCATTTTAAGTCATCATTTCTAGAGCAGTATATTTCACTCATTGTTCTTCAATATTTATTATATTTGTTTAATTATTAATTGATAATTTTCATATTTTCTATTATTTTTTAAAATGAACATGCATATCATTTTATATCTTCATTTTCTTTTTTCTTTTTTTTTGTTATATTTCGAATTCTAAGTACCAAATGGGTTTGGCACCCAAAAATAATTATTTATTTTTAACACTTGTATTTTACTTAGTAGTGATCTTGTTAATTAGTTATTTGTTAATTTATATCATTTTGGAGTTATTTGATTGTGATTTTCTTTTTTCATTTTGTTGTGATGAAAATGTGTTTAAAGTGTATTATCAATTATAATTATAGGGTTCTAAAAGAAAAATACGAAAAAGTTATTATTATTTTTAAATACGAAAGACCACTTCCTATGGCGCTTCCTTGAAGAAGTGCGACAGGAAGTTCACTTCCTGTGGCACTTCCTCAAAGAAGCGCCACCTAAAGTATTATATATATATATGATGTGGTGCTTCCAAGTGCCACAACTTCTTTTAGTGGCGATGGGATATGTGGGACTTCTTAAGCGTCACAATTAGTTTAAAAATAAGCACCACAGTTGTCCTTTTTTGTAGTAGTGGCAAAGAGGCCTAGAGAAGTGGTGGGCTCTTGCGCACAATAATGGACCACTGAAAGGAAAATGCAGTGGAAATCTGACGATTTCCCCCTATGCGAGAGTAAATACTTGGTACCAACACTGTTTGTGAAAATATTTTGCTCCCCATGAATATTATTTTTAAATAATAATTTGTTTGAGCTTACTAAAAAATCTCCATATTTTGGGGTTTAAAGTTTGTAACCCTTCGTGACTGAAAGTTGTCAATGGTCGGGCGCTCTCTCTATTGTCAGCATACACACCTGTCTTTTGGTAGTATCTATTCGGTCTTGAGGGATGCATTGCCTGGACTATCTTGCTTCCGTTGGCTACCCGTGGACTATTCCTGTAAAAGAGGTATAGATAGAGTGCTCATTACCTACTTCGGTTCTCTCCTCCTCTGCATAATCTTTTCTTGCAATGATTACAATTATCTTCTACTAGTTCAGCTACCTTGACTTATTTAAGAAGGGTCTATTTAATCAAGGGGAGTACCGCTTTCTCTCTGCCGGTGGTCACGGAATAACTCTACAGGACAGCGTCCTTGGACGTAACTCAGATCATTTGCTTCTTCATTCTTCCAGATTGCTCATGATTTCCAACAATATTTATCAACTATCTATTCTAATGTCTTTAAAGTACAATCTTCAACTCTACAATTTTAAAGCATGTGAAACTCTAAGCAGTAGGAATCTTTCATCCAGATTTCCAACATTATAAATCATTCTCCTCCGGTGTTTAATATAAGATCTTCTTGGTAGTGTAATTTACATTATAAATGAGATCTTATATTAGGGACCTGAGATAGTATTATAAAATTTCTATACACAAACATACTTGCATGTCTTGCATGGAACTCTCATGAATTTACAAGATAATTTGTCTTTTTTTTTGAATAAATACTGAATTATATTTAACTCAAAACATAGCTACAAGCAAGATCAAGTCTAGTTTAATTTCACGAGTACTACAAAAAAAATAGTGAATTAGCCACGGAATTTGATGGTTTTGTTGTAAAATATACTTTCACTAAGTGATCAGTGAATTAATTCCACTGCTAATTCGCTAGCCATATGATTCACGTAAAACTCTTTAGAACTTATAATGAACAAATAGTTTCATCAATAATATCTCTAACAGGATAAAAACATGATATTACATTACATGGATAATTCGTTGGTAATTTGCTAACCATATGATTCAAAAAGCATGAACTAGACGATCTTGTCTTTTTTGTCTGTAAAAAAGCAGGATTTACTTGTCACATCTCTCGCTTCCAAGCTAACTAGCTTCTAATAAGCATGGTTATATCATGTATATAACTTAATTATAATATATTGGGAAAATTACACTCAAGTCCCGGGGAAGGAAAAATACAAAGAAATAGTCACAGGAAATGGTAAAATTATGGTGAAGTCCCATGGGACTATTTTGTAATAAATTGAAAATGGCAAAAGTCCAAAATACGCCAAGTATTTGGCAAAAAGGAAGACATTCATTTTCCCTTCCTTAAACCTTATTTTGTGTTGCAGTCGGTTGAAATTTGACTTGCTTTTTGATCCCTAACATGCGACAATCTCAGCAAATGGAAGCTATCATCATGAGCGACGGTGTTCATAGGTTATCACCGTCAAGGTTCAGTGGGCGTCGCTTGAGTAAACCAACTCCTTGGCAAACAAAAGCTGTCAGCTCTTTGATCATGACACACAAGATCCTCAGCAAACAGATGCTGTCATTGTGAGCCACGATGTTCATGAGTTCTCACTGTCAAGGTTCGGTGGTTGTCAGCTGAGTAAACCAACTGTCATATTCCCTCATTCATTTCTTCCTTACTGTCAAGGTTTTTTTGGCATCTGTAAGTTTAGGTTAGGGTTCTTTATGGGTTTTGAATATTTTTTAGAGTTGATATGTTTAGATATCAAAACCCTTTAACTTAGGCCAAATGCAGCTTTCTATTGATGTTCCTTGTATTTATCTTGCTTCTAACTAAATTAATGATGATAATTAAGTAGAAAATTATTGCCAATTTCTCCATATTGCAGCTCTAATTCCTTGATCAATCTTCTGCATAGTCATTTTCATTTATTTTTGGGTATTGAAGTATAGTATAGATGGCATTCCACATCCAATTCATGTGATTCACCTAAGACTGTTTCTCATTGTTTTACTATTAGAGTGAAGTATTTTATGTTAGTTTCTTAATTGGTTCAAAGTAGAGAAAAGAATAGTATCTTGTTGAATTTTTGAAATAATAATAACATCTGATAGTAATGTGTCTTTTACAACTATGATGGTGTGATTGTGAACTCTCTTGAAGCCAAGGGTGCTTTTTTCTAGGTAAAGTTTTCTTGAAGGAAAATCTTCTGACTTCTCACTTGATTCTCTGCTGATCATTGGTCTTATAATATACATAGATTGAAATGAGCTCCAGAAGCTATTAGATGTATAGTTTACATAGTAATGACATTAGAGATTTATTCATTATTTGTGGTTGACCATAGATTTAAGATGTGATGCCAGAACTTGTACTTCTCTTATCTTCTAACAAGCAAACTTTGATACCATATTATTGTGTGTTTGTCTCAAAATTGGGAACTTTTATTGGTACCTCTGGTCCTGCATTTTATTACTGGTTCTTAACAGATTTGGAGTTAAAATTGCATGGCATGAATTTGGAGTTCAATTTTCTTGGCAAGCACATCACATGATTTGTGTTTTGTTGTGCATATTCTATCATGATTGATTTAATGAAAATTATCATGAAATAGTTCAACTTTCTAATTTAATTTTGGTTCATTTGAACTATTGTCTATTTTCACATGCCTACTTGGAAAATTTTATTAATGTTATCTATGCAACATGGATGAGAAGGGCCAAGAGATTACTAACATTATTGGTTGTAAAAGTTATGAAACTCTAATGTATTGCTGAATATAAGCTCACCTTGTACCATATATGCTTTAAGATTTCAATGTCTTATAAAAGTCACATGAATAATTCTAGTTGTCACAGTTTTTTGCAATAACCTTCAAACAATCTTACTCATTTTTCTGCAAAAAAATAGAAAGTGAAGAAAAGCTACTAGTTGTAAGATGGAAACCTAATCAGATTCAATGTACATTAATGTGTGTATATATATATATTATACCACATTGTTCACTTGTGCCATTTCTATTATCCAATCAGCTTCCATACTAGCTTTTGAAAAGCTTATACTTGATAGCATTGACTCTTATTGTCATTCATGATCTATAGGCTTTGCCTGAACAAGTCATACTCTCTGTTTTCTTCATACTCCATTGAAACTAATTGAACTTCTGAGTTCCAAGGTAGTGAAGGTTCTCTGTGTAGTCTTGTCTTTGGATTTTTCTTTTCTTGTACTTTGAGATCCTCTTTACCTCATTTGCTTTTATGGTGCCAATGGAAAAAAGCTTATTGCATTTTCGGATCTTCTTTACCTCTTTACATTCGGTCATATAGATAATTATTTCTTTGACAAGAAGACCATAACTTACACTATGCAGATTACAAGCTTATTGTTACTTTTGAGAGAACCTGAGTTATAGCATATATAACATAGTGTGATATTGGTAAAATTGGTATTGAGCCCTAATTTTGATGCAGTTGTTATTTTATTGTTTAAAGTAGAAGAAAATTCACATAATATGATATGTTTCTCAATTTAACTTGCCTACCCTTTTTCCCCAACCCATTGAAACCTCGAGAATTATGCCCTTTTCATTTCTTTTAAAAATATATCCTTTGTTGGCTGATAATGCAACATTTTTCCTTCTAAGGTTGTTTAATGTTGTCAATAATTATTTGGTCAAACCAAGTATAAGGAAGGTGTAGAGCCTGCTGCTAAATCTCCACAAGGAATACTTCGCACCCCTCAAGCTGCCGCTAAATTTGAGGTAAACTTTTGCATTGCACTTGGTAACCAAGTAGTAGCCTATGCATTTAGGTAAGATCATCCTTCTTCAAATTCTGATAAGGGTCTTAATTTGTTGTTCCATCAAGTCCTTGATTGTGGAAGGAAAATGCATAATGTAAATTATCGTAATTTGCAGACCGTATAGGCATCATATTTTGATGGTGAATTTAATTGGAAGGAATTTCCTATCTGCATACATATTTAAAGGGAGAACCCCAATTTGAGTTCTGTTTTCTTTGTTTTAGTTTAACTTCATAAATGTTCATTGTAGTTTAAATTTGTAAACAATATTACAATAAACTTGCCCTATATAGCTTTTGACTCTGCTTAATTGCAATAATTTTTTCCTTCATTTACTAATGCCTCTGCCTATCTACTTCAATTTATAATAACTCTTGTGAAACAAAAAATAGTTGGTATTTTAACAATTACATTTCTGTATATCAATATCAAAGATAAAATGTGTTTGAACTCTAATGCATGCTTTTACTTTGAAATTGCACATGTTCTAGGCTCATGCACATTTTGTTGCATAATGTCAATGTTATTGTGAATGATTGAGGTAGTGGTTCTAATTTGATGGGGTCAATTTCTGCTATACCTTAAGAATGTCTGTCTTACTTGGATTGGGTTGATTTCATGTGTGTCCATTTCAGCATGCTATTGTGATTCTTGATTTGAGGTTTGGTTTATTGAATTATAAATTGCATATTACACAGTTGAAAAGTTTCTGCAGTTGGAGCTTT
The DNA here is from genome assembly GCA_963855925.1 of Inga laurina. Lineage (NCBI taxonomy): Eukaryota > Viridiplantae > Streptophyta > Magnoliopsida > Fabales > Fabaceae > Inga > Inga laurina. The sequence continues at coordinate 21,133,359 of OY979713.1, forward strand.
ATAACAAGCTAAAACTAGTGAAAGTTTGTTTACAGGGAGATGATGGAAAAGGGATGCAATGCTAAAGAGGTGAAAATTCTTTTTTCCAGGCAAGCAAGATAAAGAAAGGAAAATTTGTCGAAGATAAATAAGGAAGAAAAAGCACAACACAACCAAGGGCTCCAAGCTTTTCTACTAAACTTTATTTACTAAAGAATTTTTCATCTATAAGGAGGAGAAGCAGAAGGAAAAGGAGAAGGAGAAACAGAAGGGGAAGGGGAATAACTCGCAGAATTTTAAAGAGGCTAATCTTGAAGTAAGGGAGGCCTGAAATAAGTTGAGCTAAAAGAAGAGAGTAAAATATACTAAATGGGCCGAACAATTAAGAGGCCCAGGTAAAGGGAAAACGTATGTCCTTCCATTCCTTACAAGATGCACTCCAAAACAATTTATGTGTCATACTGTAATGCCCCAAATTTTTAATTAAGAGCTAATGATAATTATTGAGAATGATTTGTGAATTAAATCTGAATTATTATGTGTTTTGTGGTAATCTCGGTAAATGTGCCAAAATCAGGAAAATTTGAGAGAATGGAAATTGGCAGTTAATTAGTTAGTGATTAATAAAAAAATTAATTACTAAGTAAGAAGAAATGAGATGTGTGACTAAATGACTAATAGAGTGGTTGGAGTAACTAAAATAGTTACTTATTCTATGGGAATCAATGAAGATTGGACATGTGGCAAGTTGGTAAAGAGATAGGAGTATGAGAAAAGTCAAATACCCCAATATTTTATTATTTTTCTCTCTCTTCCCTCCCTCCTTATTGCTGGGCAAGCATGGCCACGGGGAGTATCATCACCATTTCTCCTTCTTCAAGCCTCTTCTCTCTCTCTCTCCATTGGGCACCATTGTTGAAGGAAAAGGGAGGAAGAAAAGCTTGATTTAAGGTGAGTAAATGACCTCTAATGCCAAAACTCATTTCTTTAATGTTGTTCCTTGGATTGAGAGCTTTAATTCTATAGTTATAAATTGTTCATTGGTGTTGATTTGAGCTCTCAAGGAAGTTTAGAGGTTGGAGAATCAATAAACCTCTTTGGAAAAGTTGAAGAAGTAAGTGAAACAAACCTTTCTATCTATGTTTTATGCCAAATGATAAAGCTTTGAAATTCTGGAATATTTGGCCTTATTTTTGAAAAGTAGGGTCCTTGGTAGTTTGGCATGATATGGTTATGAAAAGGGTGTTTTGGTATGTGTTTTAAATAGATAGATTGGTTTGAGGTTAAAATATGAAGTTCATTATGTTTTTGAATGTGGTGTTCAATGTTGTTTCAAATCAAAGCATGATAATAGAGTAGGAATTTGGTGGTTTTGTTGTTTCCATTGGCTTCCTTATGCAATTTTATGTGGGAGTAGCCTTAGTTGAGAATTGGGGACCATTGGAAACACTTGGGTAGAGTTTAGGAAGTGCTGTCAGTTTTTCTGCGTTTTTGGCTTCTGATAAGCATTACTCAAGTGCATGAGGGTCTCACTCGAGTGAAGTGCTGCATTTTCTCTGTGTTCTTTCAGTTTTCTACTGCACTTCAGTGTGTAAAGGCAAAAGTATTGCCTCACTTGTGAGTATTGTGGGTTCTCACTCGAGTGAAGGTGTATCTAACACTATGAACTCACGTCTCGGGTTGTCACTCATGACCAATTTCTCAAGAGTGTGTCTTAGCACTCGCTGGTGTTAAGTCATCACTCGAGTTCCAAGGTTCATGCTCGAGTGATGTTCCCTTCTGAAAGTTGCTTGTGCTCTTGGGAGAGCACTTCCTGACCCTCACTTTGTGGAACTCGGGTGAGCATTAGGCTACCACTCGAGTGATTTGGTTTATGCTCGATTGCAACTATCATTTCTGGTTTCTATCATTCCTTTTTGCTCTCGGGTCAACACTTTCTATATCTCACTTCCTAGAACTCAGGTGAGCATTTGGCTATCACTCGAGTGTTGCTTCTAGGACTCGAGTGCAAATCCATTATCACTCGAGTGAGGTCTTCTTCACTCGAGTGCAATAGTGAAAAACCAGTCTTGAGCTTCCAAAAGGGGATCTTTGGGATAGTTCTTCCAAACCTTTAGGGCTTTCATTAGAGGTATTTGTAGCTTTCTAAAGGACATAAATGATAACCAATTTAAGTTATTTGAAGTCATTTAAGTATTGGGATAGAGAATAACACTTCATTACTAATTATGAATTATAAGATTTGACATCTACCTTACTCGGGAGAGACTGGCGCCAAAACACGCATGGAAGGACCAAGGTAGTGACTTTTCTCTCATGTTGTGTATGATGCTTCGTATGCATAACTTATCATTTTGTTGTGAAAAATCTTTGGCATGAGGCCATTGCAAACTTGTGTATGTGTTATCAGCCATAGGGCATTACAGCGTGAGCAGTTCAGCATGAGCAGTCGTAGGGGGTGATGGTTATCACACCTACCCCTGCCGTTGCATCTGCGGTTGTAATTACTGAGGCTACATTATAGAATTGTGAATTCCTGTTGATTATCTGGCTAGTGTGGCTGTGTGTATGTGAAATAATTTATATGGATCCCAGCTGTAGTGATATATGTGATATAAACATGTGAATGTGCAATACAGCGTGAGCACTTCAACGTGGGCAAACGTAAGGGTGGCGCACGTCATACCTGCCCTTGCCGTTGTAACTACTATTGTAGTTGCTATGTGTTGTGTGATGATTTACTTTCATACTTTGTGGTTGTGCATAATATTATGAGTGATTTGTTACTATGGGGATTCCTCAGAATCTCACTCTCCTAAAAACAATTTTTAGACAGGGCCGAAGGATCTAAAGGAAAACGGGTGATGAAGAATGGATAAAGCTCTGGGCTAGGAGTTTACTTTGGATTTTAGTTATCATTTTGGATAATTGTATATGACATTTTGGATATTTGATAGTTTTGTGTAATCCCCTAGTTAAGGGAAATGGATTATGGGCACTTGTGCCTTGTAAAAACCTTATTTGATTAATAGAACCTGAGTGTGTCAGGAATTTACATTGTACTCTGATATTTATGAATGAAATCTTACTGTACAAGCCATTTGTGTAATTGAAATGTGAATATGAGACCATTATTGAACAAGTTCAGAAAAGTTTTTGGAAACCCTGGTTTTGCGAAATTTACTTTTATTAAGTCCCAAATCATCTTATGGTCTCTAATTCAACATGATTATGTTTATTAAATACTAATCTCAGCCTGTATCGAGAAGGGGGTTACGCATACCTTTATTTTATTTTCCAAATTTTCAGAGTGCTTGCACGCAGTTTGGTAGGCAACACAGAAATAATATAAAAATATTGATATATAGTACATTATTACATAGAGAAATTCCCTTCAAGGTTAGGTAATATATACAATTTCTCGAAATATTCAAAATTATAGACTAGATATAACCACAATCTTCGTCTTGGGAAACATGCTCGTCACTTTCCCATATCCTCATCTTTGCCTTTCGAGGCGCTACACCAACTATGGCATTTTGTTTAGAAAAGGGGTGAGATTCCAAGGAATCTCAGTAGAAACATACTATCATCCACATAACATGCGATAAGTAAATATGACATGCACTATGTATGTATCAATTAATGAACAATATAATCACATCGTCATGTATACATGAGTAGGGCGCCAGCCCCACTAATTGTATACCGGTTGGATTCTCACTCAATCCCCCAATTGTAAGTGCACTTCCGATACTAACTACCCCATCTAGGCAACCCATGTTGATTAATAAAAGCACAATCAATGGCAACCACACAATCATGTAGACTATAGCATGATGTATAAAGGATAATGTCCCAACCTCAAGTCTCTTTCACCTCATTTTGTGTGTCTTGAAAAGAGTGCCAAGCTCAAGCTTCCAACTCAATCCTAAAATATCAAATGTATAAGAATTAAGTTAAAACCCATTCATGTACCATTTTAGATACCGCCATAGTGTTATTGTGGTTATATTAGCCTATGGTGAATATTTACCAAAACGCCCCCGGGACTCTAGCTTGGCCCCGCCATACCTAACCGACTACCTGGGCAATTTTGATATATTTTCACCCAAGGAATCCATTTTCAGACTTGAAATTACCAAATTCAGTGTTAAAGTACAAAATTGCCCTTGGCAGCCCCTATTCAGGGTTTCAGGGGTGTTTTTGTAATTATGCTTTTTCGGGCTTTCTCGAAAAAGTGACAAACTGTAACCCCACCTAATTTTCCCTCCTGAACTCAATGGAACCATCAAATCATTTAAAATCCAACTCTAACCCTCAGATATATCCCTAGCTAAAATCTTGGCATACTCTAGAAAAAATAGGGGTTTTGTGATTTCGGCTTCATAAACGCATTCCTTTTTACTACTAATCACTTTATTAACGATTACATTAGGTCATAACTACCATTTGAACCAAAATTGGGCACCATAACCCTTAGGCAACTCAATTTCCAAAATTTAAAATCAATGGCAATCCGGCAAAATTTCATAGATTAAATTGCTCACAGCAGCCAGAATAGTTAATATACGAAGGTTTGGAAATTACCTAAAGCACCCACTAGTTTTTTCTCAATATGCCTGAAACCCTAGCCCTTTAACAACAAACTTTTGAGCCTCCAACCTTAAAGAACAAAGAGAAGTAGCTTAGAGACGGAGTTATAAACGTTAGGAAATGATTTTACCAAAGAAAACACTTACCTTTGTAAGCATTTTCCTCCTTTCTCTCTCAAGATTTCACACACTCTCTCTAGTTCAGATATGAAATGGCGTGAAAATGGCTGAAGGAAGGAGAAGGATGATGTTTTATATCATATATTATATGATATTTAATTATTAATTTAATTTCCAACAATTTCTAATTTTTACAAAATTCTGGCAGATTTTCTGCCTAAACTTTGAAAATCATAACTGATTCTAGAAAAAATTGAATTGAAGTGATTCCAAAGGTTATGGAACCCTTATTGAGTCTAGTTTAAAGGAAAAATATAGAATTTTTTCCAACTAGAAGCACAAAAATCCTAGAATTTAAATCTTTGAATGCGGTTCCAAAAACTTTCTAGTTTTTCTGTGCTAACTTCAAAAATTCATATCTTTTTGCATATAACTTCAAATGATTCATATACCTATCCAATTAAAGCTCAGGATGTCTAATTTCACCCTATAAAATTTCATAATTTTTATTCATCATTTAGTCATACAAAATCAGATGACAAGCTCAGTACCTCATAAGAAATTTCACTGGAAGCATAATTATATTCTCCAAAATTCACCATTTTACTTTCTTACTACCCTAAAGATATTAGAAACATTAGGGAATAGATTTAGGACACCTACCAAATTGGGGCTTAGCAATCCACTTAGTTCAGGCTTATTCCCAAGTGTCCAATCCCAAAATTTGAGATATTACATTATGGTTGTTTGCAAGAACTTGAAGGACAGACTAGATGTAATAAAAAGGCTGACGAGAATGGGGTTTGACAAGTTGTTGAATATTTGTTGTCTATAGATCAACAGTGACTTATGGGCTGAGTTTATGCGATGTTTTGATCCTCCCACCAAGCAATTGACAATTCGAGGGGAGACCCATGGAGTAGGGCTGAAAGATGTGACACAATTGCTCAGTCTACCTAATGGTGGGTACGACATACAAGTACAAGTAGACGATGAAGATGTTATTTTCAAGAACTTGAGGAGTGTTTACAAAAATGTAAAATACCAAACAGTAGGAGAATGGTTTATGGGCAACATTGATGAAAATTTTGAGTTTCTTTTTGTCATATTCCTATTAGGCACCTTATTGTCCCTTAGTGCGAGTATTTATATTAGTGATTGCGTGTTAAAGCTGATGACGATCACAAAGGATGCACTTTGTAACCCCCTGCCTTGAAATCTGTAATTATAATTCAGAAATGCTTAATTTAAATGAATCAGAGACTAGCAAATAATTAAATTTCATTTCTAATCCCTTCCTTTCGGTAGGGTTTTCACAAATTCTTTCAAATCTTCATCCCTTCCCTGGTCTCAATTTTCAAGTTTCGAATATAATTACCTGTGCAATTAATCACACTCAAATATATCAGAGTGTATAATGAAGTCCCGGGATTCATTCATTCACCAAGGGTTTAAAGATTCAAGTCTACTGCTTGTATCTTGTAAGTCTTATGAGTGTAAAGTTTTACTAGGAATTCTCTCAACTGCTTCTCTCGTAAGGATATCTACCCTCTCAAGGTCTCAATACCTTGAGATCAAATGAAAATAGAATTTGAAGTGTATATAGACTCTCTTACAGAGCAAGTATGATAAACACTGAAGAACGATATGAATACAGAGAAAATATGAATAACAGAGACTCATAAATTTGCTTATTTGAATTCTTGTACTTCGTTATATTTGATGATCTATGGAACTCTATATTTTTAGACGTTCGATTTTGCCCATTTGAATAATGATCATTGTGGAGCGGGGCATGTTACTGTGGAACGGCATGCGTACGTTTGAAATCTTTGAACGTGGTAGGTACGTGTTTGGATGGTCGTAATGATGTTGTCTGCTGTTGTTTGACTTCCTTTGCGTCTTTTTAATTCAAACGTTCAAACTCCTGTATCACACTTATAATACATTCAAAATGATGTTAAATAATAATAAGTGACAATAAGATAAATAAATATCATTAAACCATATTTGGATTGAATGCTATAAGACTGGTGCATTTTGTCTTCTGGCAGAGTATCATCGAGCACTGAGGGGGCTCACTCGAGTGAACTACCATATTTTCTCATTTTGCTTCAGTTTTATACTTACACTTTCACAAGATTTAAGAGAGTGCATTTTCTCACTTGCGAGTGATGTGGGTCCTCACTCGAGCACAACTCCTCCTGCTCGAGTGTCCTTGTATTTTACACTAAGAGTCGCATCTCTGGACAACACTCGCATACCATTTTAGAAAGAGTGTGATTTTGCACTCGCAGGTGATGTGGGCCCTCACTCGAGCATACATACTCCTACTCGAGTGAGAAGAATATTCTCTTGTAATATACTCTTGTCTTCAGCACTTCATCAAAATTGAGAGAGTTAGAGTCCTCACTCGTGAGTGCTGATATATCACTCGGGCATATGAACTCTCATTCAGGCATGCTTGTGCTTCTCTGCTCTTCATGACTCTCGACCAAACACTCGCAATCCTTCACTCACTAGTGCTCGAGTGCAAACCAGCTTCATGCTCGAGTGTTGGTTATAATGCTCGAGTGCATCAGTAAGATTGACAGCAATTGCTCTCGACCAAACACTTCTTATCCAACACTTGCATGTGCTCGAGTGTGAAAGAGCCTGATGCTCGAGTGCTATCTCTAGTGCTCGAGTGCATCAGTAGATCTGATAGTAATTTGCTCTTAGGCAAACACTTTCTGTCCAACACTTGCATCTACTCGAGTGCAAAAGAGCTTCATGCTCGAGTGCTAGCTCTGTTGCTCTAGTGCATCAGTAAAAAAACTCACAGCAGACATCTCCAAACTTTGCCATATGCATTTGGTAACTTTGCAATCATTATCTAAACTTGTTAAAACATACTTTGCACAAAATTATGTTTTGTTATCATCAAAACTTGAAATCTAACATTCTCCCCCTTTTTGATGATGACCAAACCTTTGTGATGAGTTTTAAGAAAAATCTTGATTAGAGTGAAAATTTTTTAAAAACAACATCAATGTTTCTAAATGCATATCTTCACCAAAGTTTAGATTCAAGTTCAGATTTTTGCACTTATCTACATATGTTCCTTGCAATACTTCCATTGGACACTTAACAATCAAGATAAGTCATAGTATCACAGAAACAATTAAAACTGAACAGGAAACTTAATAAACTTGAAAATAACCATTAGTGAACTTAGAAAGTACAATATTAAGTTTGAATCATTACCTACCCATAAAGACCCCATATACAACCATATCAGCAGAAACAGAAATAAACCCAATAATAATAATAATAATAATCATAATCCTACCCCAATACACAAAAACTACCCAATATGCCCCATATAAGCTCAAAAAACCATCACAAATCCTTCTCCCTTGTTTTGTCAACATCAGAAGGGGCTGAAGAAAAGTGAGATCGGATGTTGGGACAAAGGGCACCATGGCAGTAGAAGGGTCTACTGGCACTGGCTCAAAGGGTGGAGATGATGGCTGAGGAACAGAGGCTGAGGGTGGTGGTGAAGGCGACCGATCATAAGTTATATCAACATTAGAATCCAGATCGGTGAAGAGAACATGTGTCTGTGGATGAGGAGGTGAAGTCGAGGCAAGAGTGGTCTCAGGTGGCACCTCAGAAGATGTAGCCGGAAAGTGAGAGCGTAAGAAGATCTCCATATCAGCGATTCTTCTTGACATATCATCTTGAGTCTTGAATATCAAATCAAAGTTGGTATTAGCTTTGTCTACCAACTTTAAGACTTGTAACTCCATTTTGTCCACCAACTTCTCATACTCAGTCATCAATTCCTTTTTCAAACCAGACACAACTTGATTGATCACTTTAGTCAGATGAGTGGAAAGTGATTCATTCAGGAAAGATGGAGGGGGAACCTAACCTTGAGCAGATGACTGAGCCTTATCACCTCTTAATAGAGTGTCTTTTCTCTGAGATGTAGCCCTGGTTCGACTCACTGGAAGATTGATACTCATATGTGTTAGTTGAGTCTTGCCAAACCTTGGAATGATTACCCTCTCAGTTCCTTCCAAGTACCATATTTTGTTTTTCATGAGGATGAGGGACACAAGTTGAGGATATGGTATAGTCGCGGATTTTGATGAAGAAAATCGAAATCTTATCATCTCCCTAAAAATAATCTCCCCCACATTTCTTCGTTGTCCGGCTAGGAAGGAGGCCAGCAAATAATAATCTCTCTGAGCAAAATGGGTATAATTTTTTGACTTGTTAACCATGCTACAAGAGTATATGTAGTAAAGGGCTCGATGAGAATCAGGCATGTCAATAGGCTTAACATTAAGAGGGCCTATTGGGTTATTTGGTCTTAAAAGCCGGAAGGCTTCATTGGTTGAAAGAGTGGGTGGATCTGGAGGTGGTGCAACATGTAACGCCCTTATCGTAATTATATTCGGATATGAAATTTAAGTGAAATAGAGACCATTAAGATGAAATCAACAATTTATAATCGCTCATCATTCGATATGGGGTATTTTCGAAAATCAATTCAAAACATAATTGCTTGTGGTCTCACATTCACATGCGGATATAATTACTTGAGAAATCAAATCACATAATAAATATCAGAGTGCGGAAACTAATATCTCACCAACCCCGGGTTACTTACATGCATATAATGGGTTTAAAGTTCCCAAAATGGGGATTACATATCCAAAATCATCATTTTACATGACATGTACAAATGGTAATCCCAAATCCCAACTAGATCACCAACATCCAAAATACAAATGTCCCTAAAGCCCTAACCACTCCTAGTTGGATGCTTCCCTTTCGAGCCACTTGCCCTATCTGAAAAAGTTAATCATTTGGGAAGAGTGAGATTCTAAAAAATCCTAGTAGTAACAAATCACTCATACCATATATAAACACAAGGCATGTAATGTATCATGTTCACCAACATCATCAGCAACACTATGATCTATGGCTCGTGCCATAGACGACAGCGCTCACGACTGTATCACAATGCACTATGCCTGCTTTCGTGGTAATCACAATGACAACTTTCGCTGCAAACACTATGCCCACTCTCGCAGTAATCACTATGCCAGCTTTTGCTGTAATCATATGCACAAGGTATCTCAAGGCACAATGTATCACAAGGCATAAAGCTCCACAAGGCACAAAGCAACAGCAGCAGCACAAAATGCATGATAGGCAAACATACAATACATTTACACATAGTATAAGAGAGGAGTCACTATCTGTATCTTTCCTGACAATCTTTGGCACAGTGGGCTCACGTGTTTGAAAGATGTCAAATCCTATAACCAAAGTAGGGACAACCGATCAATCTCTTTTCCAAGTTCTTAATTTCATAATACTCTAAGTTGGTTATCATTTAGGACTCTTTAGGTGACTATTAGAGGCCTAAACATATGCCTAAAGGGTTGGAAGAAGCTACCTTGAAGACATTTTTCGGGAGGAAAAATGCAGATTTTAGACTGGATCACTCGAGTGAAGATGACCTCACTCGAGTGATGAACGACTCATGCTCGAGTGAGAACGATTTTCACTCACAAGTGTCTGACAGTGAGTAACTACAACGACCAGAAAGTGCTCACATTACTCGAGCATGAAACTTTACACTCAAGTGATCACTCCCAATATGCTCGTATCCCCGAAAGTGCAACCCAACGAGTGACAACCTGAGAGAACATGCAACCATCAGAGGGACAAGCTCACTCGAGCATACCCTCCGGTGCTCAGGTGAGACGGCCGTGCTTGCGAGTGTCAGAGCACACTCTTGATTAAGGGCCAGCGAGTGATAACCCGAGATCCACCCTAACTTTGGATTCACATCATTACTCGAGCAAACCCTTGCTCACTCGAGTGATCATCAACCTCACTCGCGGATACAAAAGTGCACTCGAGCCTTATTCATAGAACCTAACCAAAACTCGAAGCAGAAAAGGGAAAATACACACAGCACTAGAGCATGATCTTCCTCTACTTAAGTGTTGTGCATTAGAGACCAGAAACGCAAAAAACACATAAAATACCAGATGGTCAAATGCATACCCAATGGTTCCCAAACTCTACCAAAAGCTCACACACACTTAGCACTGACTAGGGAACACAATGGTAACCTCTCAAACACCCCCAAAACCTTTTTGACCACAATCATTTACTTAGGTCTTTATAACACAACCAATGTCTAAATTTCATTCAATTCATTTCCCACATTCCAAACTAAATCCATTGCTCAAATATCTTCACAATGAACTAATCCCAACATTAATCACAATGAAATCCATACTTTCAACATTTACACAAATTCAAGGCTAAATTTCCAGATTTTCCCAAACTTATCCAAAAATCACAAATAATATATCAAAATGCACTAAATGCTTACCTCTTCACTTTGCCAAACCCAGAATCTTGATTCTCCCACTTTTAATTTCGAATCAACACTCAAATCACCACCTTTCAAGATTCTGAAATCACCAAGTTGAAGCTCTCAATGAAATGCACAACATTAGAGAAGAGGTTTAGGGCATTAGAGATCAATCAAATAATCAAAATCTCACCTTTTTCTCCTTCTTTTTCCCTTGATCACCAGAAACTATGGAGGCTAGAGAGAGAAGATGAGAGATGGCATGATGATGATAATGTATACTTTCCTCTCCCACACACACATACCTAGCTGAATAGGAGAGAGAAGAGAGAGAAAAAGTGATATTTTGTCTCTTATGCCTTATCCAATGGCCCACACTATGCCACATGTCAATATCTTAATCACTTCCACTATGAGCTCACACAATGCAAAATGTAGGATTCCGACCCATAGCCAAAAGTTCTCAACCCTTGATCTCTAAGCACTAATGAATATTCATAACAAATTCATATCATATTTCACCAAAAGTGTTTAATTACACTAATTACAATGAATTCTCAAAGTCATTAGCCCTAATCACAAATCAGGATAGTACAATTCTCCCCCCATCAAATAAATTTTGCCCTCAAAATTTACTACACCACTTGAGCCATAAACTCCGGATATCGCCTTCGCATATCTTCCTCTGCTTCCCAACTTGCTTCCCGCTGGGTCATACCCTTCCAGTTTACTTTCACATAAGGATTTCTCCGGTGTCTGAGTCGGCGTTCCTCTCGATCAATTATCCGCTCTGGCTCCACCGTTCTTATACTCAACGATGTAAGATGGATCTGGATGGTACTTCTTCAATTGGGAAACATGAAACACATCATGAATTCTACTCAAGTTCGGGGGTAGGGCTACCCGGTATGCAACAGGCCCAATCCTCTCAAGGATCTCAAAAGGACCTATATACCTCGGGCTTAATTTCTTTCTCTTAATAGCTCACCCAATTCTGGTGACAGGAGATATTCTTAGAAACACATGGTCACCAACCACAAATTCTAGAGGCCTTCTTCTCTTGTCCGCATAACTCTTCTACCGACTCTGAGTTGCAAGAAGCCTCTTACGAATGATTCGAATCTAGGCTGAGGTTTGATCCACAAGATTCGGCCCATACAACTTCCTCTCAGACAATTCATTCCAACACAATGGCGATTGGCATTTTCTTCCATACAACGCTTCATACGGTGCCATCTGAATACTCGCATGATAGCTATTGTTATAAGCAAACTCAACAAGTGGAAGAAAACGATCACAACTCCCTTTAAAGTCGAGAACACATGCCCGCAACATATCCTCTAAGGTCTGAATAGTCCTCTCTAACTGTCCGTCTGTCTTAGGATGATAGGCCGTACTGAATCTCAATTGAGTTCCCAGAGCCTCATGCAATGCCCTCCAGAATCTCAAAGTAAATTGGGGATCACGATCGAAAATGATATTCTTCGGTATGCCATGGAGCTTCACAATCTCATGAATATAAATCACTACTAGCTTGTACGGTGAGTAACTAGCATTGATCGGTAAGAAGTACGCCGACTTTGTTAACCGGTCCATGATAACCCAGATCGCATGGGTACTTAATCTTTGGTGCTCAATTTTCACTTTCTGACATGTGAGACACCTCGACACATATTTCGTCACATCACTCTTCATTCCTGGCCACCAATACATAGATTTCAAATTATGATACATTTTGGTCATACCCGGATGAAGAGTATACCGGCTCTTATGCGCCTCATCTAAGATTTTCTGCCTCAAATCCGACTTAAGCGGAACACAAATTCTCTTCTGGTAACGAATCAATCCACTAGGTGACACATCATAGCCCTGAGCTTTTACTCTCTCAATTCTAGCCAGATTACGCTGTATCCAACCATCTTGCCTCTGAGCCTCTTCAATCTCAGCTCTTAAATCACTTTTCCTTTGGGAAACAGTATAGTTGGCACAGATGATCTGCTTCGACAAATTCAAATCATGAAAATCAGCAATCAACTTCCCCTCTTGTATCATCATAGCTGCCACAAATACAGTCTTTCGACTAAGAGCATCAGCGACTATATTTGCTTTACTCGGATGATATTTTATTTCCAGATTGTAGTCCTTAAGCAACTCCATCCAACGCCGTTGTCTCATATTCAATTCTTTCTAATCATACAAATACTTGAGACCCTTGTGGTCATAGTATAGTTCTACAGTCACACCATACAAATAATGACTCCAAATCTTCAAGGCAAACATAATGGCCACAAGCTCCATATCATGAGTGGGATAGTTCAATTCATGAGGTCTAAGCTATCGAGAGGCATAGGCTACCACACATCCCTGCTGTATAAGGACACACCCTAATCCCTGCCCACTAGCATCACTATACATAACGTATGTTAAACTAGGATCAGGTAAAATCAACACAGGTGCCGTAGTCAACCTCTATTTCAGCTCCACAAAGTAATTTTCACAATGTTCATCCCACACAAATGGCTGATCTTTTCTCGTGAGCTTGGTCATCGGCAAGGCAATACGAGAGAAATTCTGAATGAATCTCCGATAATATCCAGTAAGACGTAGAAAACTGCGTACCTCTGCAACAGTTTTTGGCCTTTTCCAGTCCAGTACTACTTCCACTTTACCGGGATCCACAGAGACCCCTTCTCGCGAGATAACATGGCCTAAGAATTTCACTTCTGACAGCTAAAACTCGCACTTACTCAATTTAGCATAGAGTTGCTTCTAACGCCATGTATTCAACACAATTCTCAAATGATGCTCATACTCTTCTCTACTCTTAGAGTATATTAAAATATCATCGATAAATACCACAACAAATTGATCTTAGTATTGACAAAAAATATGATTCATGTAATCCATGAAAACCGCAGGCGTATTGGTTAACCCAAATGGCATCACTAAGAATTCATAATGGCCATACCTAGTCCGGAAAGCAGTTTTCGGAACGTCTTCCGCTTTCACTCACAGTTGATGATACCCTGACCTTAGATCAATCTTCGAAAAGACACATAAACTAGATAGTTGATCTAATAAATCATCAGTTCTGGGGAGAGGGTACTTATTGTTGACGGTAATCTTATTCAACTCTCTATAGTCGATGCATAAATGAAGACTCCCGTCTTTCTTTTTCACAAACAAAACTGGAGCACCCCAAGGCGACACACTGGGTCTAATAAACCCTTTCTCAAGCAAATTTTCAATCTACTTCTTCAATTCTGCCATCTCATTTGGGGCCATACGATATGGGGCTTTGGATATAAAACCCGCTCCAGGCACAATGTCAATTGGAAACTGAACTTCCCTCTCAGGAGGTAATCCCCTTAAGTCATCCGGAGAAACCTCAGGGAATTCATTCAATATGGGTATACTGCTCAAAGACTCACTGGTTTCTCCTTGTACAGAAAAGAAAACCATATATCCCTGACAACCCTTTTGCAAATATTTCTCAGCCTTAGCTGTTGAAAGGAAACTTAGTTCGGCATTCTTGCCCTCAATGCTATGAGAAACAGGATACACTATCCTTTTGTTCCCACAATCTAATAACACATTATTCGCTCTCAACCAATCAAAACCCAAAATGACTTCCAATTGGTAGAGCGGTAAACAAATCAGATCTACAACAGATTCATGACCCTCTACGGTTACAACATAATTCAAACAGGCTTCTGTAGTTACCACTTTCACATCCATCGGTGTTGACACAATCAAATCGAATGGTAACTTATACACATTCATACCCAGACGCTTCACACAATCATATGCAATAAAGGAGTGACTTGCACCCGAGACAAACAAAGCTTGTAATACAAATCCATTGAGAAGAATTGTACCTTGTATTAGCTTAGAGACTTTTGGGCTTCCTCGTGAGTCATAGAAAATATTCAGCCCTGAGTTTTCGGCCTTTGCTCCGGTCGTGCTTATCCATACTCAATAGATGTATGCCCTACTTGCTTGTAATTAAAACAAATCACCCAACCATCACATGTCTTGCCATGATGTGGCTTGTTGCAATGAGGACAGGTCCATACCATAGGAGATCTCTACTGATCACATCTCTCAGACTGATAGGGCTTCTTACTACCACCCCTCTATGAGAATGATCCTGATCCCTTCCACTTCTGAGAAGCACTGCCCTTACTGGGCTCACTATGACCACCAACAGTCTTAGCCGGATATAGCTCTCTCAGATTGCTTTCTATGATCCGACATTCTTCAATAGCCTTGTTGAAATTGGAAAACTGATGGGTGGCTATTCTCTTTCTCATATCACACCTCAAACCCTGGATAAGCAAGTCTGAGCTCAACTCCTCGTCATCCATCTTTTGAAAATAAGAGGAATATCGGGACTGTTAGATCTCACATGTTTTGATGATAATAAAGAATGGGTTTGAAAAAGTTTTGATAAACAAACAAGTTTGAACAAAGTAATGACAGAGCAAATCATCACTTGAAGTAAGTGTTAGAACCGGCTGACACCCAAAATGGGGGTGAGTTGGGTGTAAGATAAAAATCTTAAGAACTTTGAAAATCTTTTTGCATCTTAGAGGAAGCAATAAATATGAAAGTAATGAATCATAAATCAACAGTTTATATATGCTAGAAATATAAGAGTTTAAGGAAGAGAGTGTGCAAACTGTGATTTATCCTGGTCGGTCCAATCTGCTATGGCCTACGTCCAGTCCCCAAGCTCCTCCTGAGATTTTCAAATCCACTATCTTCTTGTTTAATCCAAGCACAAGAAAAGCCTTTACAGCCCACAAGTTTAGTAGGGCACTGGCGAAGCCGTTTACAAATCTCTCACCGAGTTACTCCCCTTTACATACTGTAAGATTACAACCGAGTTACTTTCCTTACACACCCCATAAGGATACAACTTTGATGATGAAAGACTACAGTCAATCTTCTCTCTCAGAAGTGAATAGATGAATACTGAAGCACAATGAAAATAATCTCTCTCTCAAATATACATGATATAGAAAATGGATAAGAACAGAAAGTAGTTGGGTTGGAGTAGATGATTCATGATCTTTTCATGTTTCTCGTTGGTGTTGCTCTTTGTTGAATGTTCCTATATTTATAGATGAGTTGAGATAGCCATTGGAAGCATTTCAACCTGTCCGTTAGAGTGGCTTAGCTTCGTTTGACTATTCTTCGATTTTGAAAACTAGCCGTTGTGAACGTTGACGCTCCGCTTCCGTAAAGTCAGCTTTTTCTCTCTTCACATCATCTCTTCATTGTATTCCTGGAGAAATACATTAAAAACTAATACAATGAAGTGTATGAATGATTGGAAGCAAGAAGAGTGAGTTTCATGATTAATCCTATGATTTTCGAAATCTTCAGAATGCTGCTAGTATTTCTGGGAAGCATTACTCGAGTGGTCACTCGAGTAAGCCTTGGTCATTACTCGAGTAATGCATGGAGTAAACAAATTTACAAACCTTGGAAATACCTGTTTACTTGAGTACTCACTCAAGTAACATTGGCAGGCTGAGAGCAATTGGAAGGGATTTCCTTGATTAGTCGAGTGCTTACTCGAGTAACGTTGGCAGACCGAGAGCAACTGGAAATGATTTCCCTGATTACTCAGTGCTTACTCGAGTAACGTTGGTAGGCCAAGAGCAACTGGAAGTGATTACCTTGATTACTCGAGTACCTATTCGAGTAACGTTGGCAGGCCGAGAGCAACTAGAAGTGATTATCCTGATTACTCGAGTAGTCCCTCGAGTAAATTCCAAATAACTCGACAGATTACTCGAGTAAGCCCTTCAAGTGAATTCTTGATTTTGATTTGAAACATGGCAAATTATATATCATTGGAAAGCTCTCATCGTTTACATTCCAACGTAACAAGAATCATCTCCAAAATCATTGTGTACAAAAAGTTATGATCCAAAGAGTATCTACTGTTCTTGGACAATCTCTGAAATCACGAGCAGCAACTTCCAGATGTCATAGCTATTAGAGTATAACCTCAAATATGTCATATTACCTATCCATGAAAATCTCTTTGAGTCTTCTTTCATATGGCACTGGTTTTGTCTCAATCCGATATGTATTTTGAGATTTATGTCCAAAATAGCGAAGCTGTCCTGGAATATGATGGTGATTCATGTGTCAACTTCAACAGATCATATCTCTCTCATCTTAACTCCTTTTAATATGATCTTGGTGTCCATAGTTCGTGTTGGGAGTCTAGTTTCATATGCGACTAGTTTCAAATCAATCTGACGTGTGGTTAGAGAGATATGCCTGAAATACAGAATTTCTATCCTGACATGCGAAAAACAGAGCATAATAAAAATGCAGATTACTCGAGTGGTTAATCTAGTGATCATGTCCATTACTCGAGTAACCACTCGAGTAATGCCTTCCAAAACATGGCAAAGAGCCAAAACTCAAAGGAATACCTTGGGGAAGCTCCATAACTTCCATAGAAGTTATCTTGGCTTCGAATTGACCCATTCCAACCTCCATATGATCAAAGAAACCTCCGGTATCACTTCTAATAGCTTAGATCTTGGTATTCTCATGTGATCTTGCAATTTCTTCTTTCTTTAATCTCTTTCTTCTTCTTTCTTCAATCTCTTTCATCTTGTTTTGCGACTTGATGATCATTCTTCATAACCCAACTAGATATCTTTTTGAATTGATGATCGTTCTTCATAAACCAACAAAATATCTTCTTGAATATCTTCAATCTTCTTCTTTCTTTGTTTTGACCAATGTTTCTTCTTTATATTTAATTAGTTCTCACAATGCCTTCTTTCTTCAATTCCTTGCCTCTTGATTTTCTTCTTGATGATCATTCTCTATATATGAGGCATTATAACATCAACCCACAATCGGGTTTATGACTAATCTACAAAAAATGCAACATTAAATATAGTGGTTAGTCAATGTAGAAGATAATTATATCATACAAACTTTTTGCTCATATTTAACATCTATATTTGACATCATCAAAACTATTCATATCTAACAGTAAGCACTGCAGTAATATAGAAAGGCCAAGAGAGAAAGCTGAGAAACTTCATTACTGGCAGAATTTCTAAAGGGCTACTTGAGTAAGAACTCGAGTAATGAGACAGAAACTTGAAGTAACCAGAGCACAGAACCTCAAGTAACTCACGGCCAGATACATCACTCGAGGGATGACTTGAGTAATATGAAATGAAAAGAAGAGTTACTCGAGTCAACATTCGAGTAACTTGCCACAAGGAAATGAGTTGCTCTCGGCCATGTAATCCTGCCAACGTTACTCGAGTAAGTACTTAAGCAATCAAGGAAATCACTTCCAGTTGCTCTCGGCCTGCCAACATTACTCAAGTCAGTACTCAAGACCCCTGCTTCAAGAAATATGTTGCTCTCGGCCTTCCAATCCTGCCAATGTTACTCGAGCAACAACTCGAGTAATTCACTCTAGTAAACTAAACTTGAAGGTAACACTAGATTAATCTGAAATGTTATTATCACACTTCACTCGAGGCACCACTCAAGTATGCAGGTATTAAAATGTTCTATGTCAAAGACTTGAACGAGATTACTCGAGTCAGTAATCGAGTGATCTGCAGAGTTATTTACAATGCACTTAAAGTATCCACCCGAGTAAGCTATGCAGAAAATAGATGTTCACTCGAAATGGCACTCGAGTAAACAGGTAAGCAAAACTTGAAGTGCTCTTGGCTTGAAATCCTGCCAACATTATTGGAGTAAACTATCGAGTAACCTGTAAAGAAAATTGTAGTATACTCGAGTGAGTACTCGAGTAAACAGGTATTTCAAAGGTTTGTAATTTGCTTTACCCTATGCATTACCCGAGTAATCAAACCCAGAAATTTAGAAATCATTCCAACGTTCATTGATTTGTTTCCTATGTGATTAACCCTTCATTGTAATAGTATTCTTAGCATATTCACAGATAAACAATGAAGACATCTTACCAAATAAGGAAAGTCAAATGCAACGTTTAAATGCTACCTACCGCCACCTACCGCAAACAGATATTTTTCAAAAATTGGAAAAGTCAACAATGGCTGCGCACACTCTAACGGAAGAGAAGAAAATGTTCCAATGGTCATTATCAACACATCTATATATATGGGAACATCAAAACAGAGATAATAACAAGAACACACACGAACACATTATCAAGTTCACACTCAATACTCAGTTTTTACACATACTTGTAATTCTTTACTTTAGTGATTCTTATTTACTTTGTAAGAGAGGTATTTCATTCAAACTCAATATTTGTTATTGAGGTAACTTAAGGTTGTGGAACCTTTAGTTGGGATTGGATTACAACTTGTAAGGGGGAGTGAGTGTCCAGGCGAAGGAACTTGCTTGTACCGAGGTGCCAAGAACCCACTGAATCTTGGAAATTATAGTGAAACTCTCAGAGATACTTTGAGGACTGGATATAGGTCAAAGTGGTTGTGGCCAAACCAGTATAACTCCTGGTGTATACTTCGGTGATATTTCTCCTTACTCTTTACTGCATTATATTCACAGTCAAGTTTTTATATTTGCAATGAAATTTTTAGTATCACCCAATTCACCCCCCCCTCTTGGGTGAAACGCTTGCTCTAACATTTGGTATCAGAGTGTAGGTCTTCTTGTTAAGGTATAACAACCTAAGAAGGATCCAATGGCAAGCATGGGTGAAGGAATTCTTCCCGACTGAGCATCCATTACTAGAACTCCAGGTTTCAGTGGTGAACACTTTTCTTTTTGGAAAGCAAAGTTTAGAGTATTCATGATGGCTATCGAATATGGGCTATGGGATGTGATTGACAGTGGAAACTATCAACCTACAAAGATTGTAGATTCTCAGAAAATTCCCAAGATGCCAGTGGAATATGATGAGAATGACAAGAAACTTATCACTTTCAATAGCAAGGCAATTTTGATGATACAAAGTGCTTTGAGTCAAAGTGAATACTTCAGAATTTGCACACTTCCAACAGTAAAGGAAATGTGGGAAGCTCTGGAAATAGCTTATGAAGGAACTTCAGGAATAAAGGAGAATCGGATCAATACCTTGGTCACTGAATTCGATCTACTTCGAATGAAATCAGGTGAGTCAATATTTGAATTCAAACTTAGATATACTCATCTTGTTAATCAACTTGCAACACTTGGTAAAGTCTATGATCAACATACCCAAGTACGAAAGATTTTGACTATTCTTTCTAAAGAGTGGGAGGCCAAAGTTACTGCGATAGAAGAAGCAAAAGGAGAATTAATGAGATCAGTTGCTTCTCTATTTAGAATTCTTTCTGAATATGAAAGTAAACTAAAGTTCAAACGCAAACTAGATGACATCGGTGACAAGAAGAAGAGAGGCCTAGTACTACAAGCAAAAGAAGAAAATCAAGATGAGGATGAGGAGTTTGATGATAATAAAATGGGCCTAATCATAAAACGATTTAGAAAGTTCTACAAGAAAGTTCAAGGATTCAAACACTTTCAGAAAGGAGGAACTAGTAGCAAAGATCATATCATCTGCTACGAATGTGGAAAACCATGATATATCAAATTAGAATGTCTAGAGATGAACCAAAAGAGCAAAGAAAAGAGAAAAGGAAAATTCTTCAACAAACAGAAGGCTTTTGTATCTGCTATATGGGGTGATAGTTCCTCTGACGAAGAAAGTGATGAAGAAGAAGTAGCCAATATATGTCTTGTTACTCAAGAAGAAACAAAAGAAGAGGTAAATGATTCTGATCCTACCTATGATAATTACTTTCTAAATATAATGCTTTACATTCTGAATTCATCAAAGTAGTTAAAGAATTAGTTGTTTTCCAAAAGAAAAACAAAGTTCTTGAAATTGAACTTAAAGAAAGTTCAGAAAAGGATTGTGAAAATTGTTCTTCTTTGAAAAAGAAAAACACTGATCCCACAAAAACTCTTGAAAAATTTACTAAAGGAAGTGAGATGCTAAATGTGATTTTAAAAGCTCAACGATTTGTAAATGACTGATCTGGTATTGGATATGATCCAAAATCAGATAGAAGGAAAGGTAGAAAGAAAGCAGGAGGTAAGTCATATTTGAATTGTTTCCAGTATTCTGTGCATACGTCAAATCCTTTTGCATTTTGTAATTACTTTAATAGAAAAGGTCATTATACCTCTTCATGCATTCATAAGAAGAAAGGAACGATAGGAACCTACAAATGGGTATCTAAAGGATCATATGTTTCAAAAATTTCCTGTACTAACACAAAAGGACCCAAAAAGAAGTGGGTACCTAAGACTTAATCGTATTTAATTGCATATATGTCTCAAAGCATCCAAAAATAACAAGTGGTACATAGACAGTGGATGCTCCAGACATATGACCGGTGATTTTGAAAGTTTTACCAAATTGCAACCTAAAGAAGGTGGAAAGGTAAAATTTGGAGGAATCAAACTGGAAGGATAGCAGGAATTGGTGAAATCAAAAATGACAAAGGCATACAAGTCAAAGACGTATACTATGTCGAAGGATTATGCCATAACTTGCTGAGTATGAGTCAAAGTGCAGACAAAAACAACTGGGTAATATTTGACTTAGAGGAATGTCTAATTGTCAACAAGAAAGACTTACTACTTGATAATAAGAATATCAAGGCTAAGCTCAGAGCAAAAAGGGAAGGTAACTGCTATACTCTAGATATTGGTAGAAATGAATCTGAAAACTGTTTTCTGAGTAATGCCCTTGAAAGTTGGCTATGGCATAAGAGATTGGCTCATGTCAACATGCATAAACTAGGCAAACTACTCAAAAAGGATTTAGTTCTTGGATTACCCAAAGTAAATTTCAAAAACGATTTGATTTGTGACGCATGTCAAAAGGGTAAACAAACTAAATCATCTTTCAAATTGAAAAATGAGATTTCAACAAATAGACCACTACAATTATTGCATATGGATTTAGTTGGCCCAGCAAGAGTAAAGAGTCTTGGTGGCAACTTATATTCATTGGTCATTGTTGATGACTTCTCCAGATTTACATGGGTTATTTTTCTATCATCAAAGGATGAAACCTTTGAAGAATTTATTGTTTTTGCTAAGAAAGTGCAAAATGAGAAAGGTATGTCCATTACAGGTATTAGGACAGATCATGGGGGAGAATTTGAAAATCAAGCCTTTGAAGAATATTGTGATACTAATGGCATTGATCACAATTTCTCTGCTCCAAGGACACCTCAACAAAATGGAGTCATGGAGCGTAAGAATAGAGTGCTCACTGAAATGGCTAAAGCAATGTTAAATGAAAAGAACGTGTCTCAAGTTTTCTGGGATGATGCTATAAGCACAACATGCTATATTTCAAATAGAGCCTATATTAGAACAAAACTCGGAAAGACACCATACGAGCTGTATAAAGGAAGAAAGGCAAACATTGCTCATCTACACATCTTCAGTTGTAAGTGTTTTATTCATAATAATGGTAAAGATAACTTAGGAAAATTTGATTCTAAAACTGATGAAGGAATTTTCCTAGGATATTCTAACCGAAGTAAAGCATATAGAGTTTTCAATAAAAGAACATTTGTTATTGAAGAATCAATTCATATTGTATTTGATGAATTTGAATCCTTTGACAAAATCATTGATGAAGAGCAGGAAGTTGATTTTCAAGAAAATGGTCAATCTATTTCTAAATCTCTTATTCCAGAAGTTGATGAAACCAAGGAAGAAGAGCAGTCACTAGGACAACCTAGAGCCTGGAAATACAATAAAAGTCATCCCTTAGATCAAGTCATAGGAGATGTGAATGAAGAGATCAAAACTAGAAATAGAATTTTCAATTAAGTAAGTTTTTCTGCATTCATTTATGAGATTGAACCCTCTAACATTGATGAAGCCCTATCAGACAATGATTGGGTTATAGCAATACAAGAAGAACTAAATCAATTTGAAAGAAATCAAGTTTGGGATTTGGTACCCCGACCCAAGGATCATCCGATCATTGGCACTAAATGGGTATTCAAGAACAAACTCGATGAATCCACAATTATTGTCAAAAACAAGGCAAGATTGGTGGCCAAAGGTTATAATCAGGAAGAAGGGATTGATTATGAGGAAACATATGCTCTAGTGGATAGATTAGAAGCTATACGCGTACTCTTAGCCTTTGCATGCATCAAAGTATTCAAATTCTATCAAATGGATGTAAAGAGTGCATTTCTAAATGGCTACATTATGGAAGAAGTATATGTAGAGCAACCTCCAGGTTTTGAAGATGTAACCCAACCTAATCATGTTTTCAAACTCAAAAAGGCTTTATATGGTTTAAAACAAGCTCCTAGAGCATGGTACGAAAGGCTCAGTAAATTTCTTATTGATTAAGGTTTTGTACGGGGAAAATTTGATACAATACTTTTTACAAAACAAAAACTTGATGATATTTTAATTGTTCAAATATATGTTGATGACATTGTTTTCGGTGCTACTAATGAATCTCTATGTAAGGAATTTTTTTGAGATAATGCAGGGAGAGTTTGAGATGTCAATGATGGGAGAATTGAATTTCTTTCTCAGTTTGCAAATCAAACAAAGAAAGAATGGAATCTTCATATCTCAAACAAAGTACTTGAAAGAGCTATTGAAGAAGTATGGAATGGATGAAGCAAATGGAACGGACACACCTATGAGCTCAACTACGTTGCTTGATGCTGATGTCAAAGGGAAAGACTACAACATCACAAAATACAGAGGAATGATTGGATCATTACTCTATCTCACGGCAGCAGACCGGACATCCAATTCAGTGTTGGCATATATGCAAGATATCAATCAGCACCAAAGGAATTACATGTCGAAACTGTCAAACGAATCTTTATATACCTTGTTGACACACCAGAATTGGGTATGTGGTATCCTGAAGGAAGAAGTGAATATCTTGTTGCATATTCAGATTCTGATCATGGAGGATACAAGAAAGACAGAAAGAGCACCAGCAGATAAAGTCAATTTCTTGGAGGATCTCTTGTATCATGGTTCAGTAAGAAACAAAATACAGTGTCTCTTTCGTCAACGGAAGCCAAATATGTTGCAGTCTCAAGTTGTTGTGCACAAGTGATATGGCTAAAACAACAACTACAAGATTTTGGTATTTATCTCAAAGAAATACCAATCTATTGTGACAATACTAGTACGATAAGCTTGGCAAAGAATCCAGTTCAACATTCTAGAACCAAGCATATCAATGTCAGACATCACTTCATCAGAGATCATGTCCAAAAGAAAGATGTGAAAGTGATATTCATTCCTACTCATCTTCAACTAGCTGATATCTTCACCAAACCTCTTGCAAAAGATCAATTTCTATACATTAGGAGAGAATTGGAAATGGTAAATCCCAATAAATTGTAAGTTATTTCGGTTTTTCATAATGATAGATAATGTTATTCGATAATGTTTTGATGATTACTAACTTAAGCATCGGAGTATGTAGAAACTTGTTTTGCAGGAAAATTGAAACTCTATTTTAAGAAATAAAAACAAAGATCAATAGAGGACACCATCACTGGAGTGCCAACTTCAAGTAATGTCTAACAATGCAGCATTACCCAAGGGACTACTTGAAGTAAAAGAGCACATTACTTGAGTGAGTACTCAAGTAATGAACTTCAAAAACTAGCAGTGAAGTCTCAAGTCACATGGAATTTAAATCAAACGACTCATTTGGTGGAAAATGAACAGTTAAGAGGAGAAAAGACAGATTACCTGAGGGAAGCCTCGAGTAAACTTGAACTTTACTCGAGTAAGGCCTCGAGTAACTGCAGGTCCAGATCACAAATTTGATGAGAATCAACTCAAATCTATTCTAAAATGGCTATTAAATGATTGAGGGAACATACATGGATAATTACAATATTATTCATGCTAGGTACGCAATTTAAATGAATTATTTTAGAATTTTCTATATGATCACTCGAGTAGGGACTCCAGTAAACTTGATAATCACCCGAGTAGGGCCTCGAGTAATGTCGGGTTCTAGGTCTTTAACAGTCCCAAACTCAGTCATTTCCACAAAATCTCCTCGAGTGAATCACTAAGTCCTCTCACAAAAAGTTTTCACAATCTCTTCCTTGCTTGATTTCCGTCAAAACCCATCAAATCTTAGCTCCAAAAACTTCCTATTTTGCTCAGAATCTCTCTGCCCTAACTCGCGACTTCTCACTTTGGTTTTCTAAGATTTCAATTTTCTCTAAATCTAGATGGTTAGAACCAAGAATCTTACTCCTAAAGACTCTTTTGAATCTCGACAACCCTCTGACCCTCTTTCTTCTCCTCCTAGAAAGAGACGAAAGCTCACTCTAAGATCAAAGTTCAAAATCCAGCTGAAACCTCAACCTAAACCAAAGGAAAGAGGTGTTATGATCAAAGAGCCAGTGGTCACAAGGGCTCAATCAAAGAAAAGCACCTTACCTGGGAGAGGCAAAAGCACTAAATTACCTTTTCCTTTACCTTCTGATTCTTCCTCTTCCTCTTTTACTTTGAAACCTTCCAAAAAGCCAAAGTATGATGTGAATGTTGCCAAAGCTATGGCTGGGATCCTTGAATAATTAGAGAAAGGCCAATCCTCCAAAAAGCCAGAACTGCCAGAAGAAGAAATCACTAAACCTCTAAAAGGGTTCAATGTCAACAAATTGAAGGAATCTCAAAAGTACCTGACACAGTTCTCAAGAAGAAAGGTATGCAAAACTCACCGTGTAGATCTCAAAATTCTTCAGGAGGTATTGAAGTATGACCTAAGTCCCTTCCTTGAACCCTTTATGCCTTGGTTGTCAATCAAACTTCCTTTTTGCACTAAAATAGTCACTCATTTCTACTGCAACCTAGAAATCCTAGATGAACCTAATAGGACTTCTGCAGAGGAAGAAATGACCATAACAGTTAGAGGCCAGAAAATCCTTATCTCACCCTCTAGGATCAATATTTGGTTAGGAATAGAAAATCCCCCTGATGACATCTATTCCAAGCTTGAACCTAACCAGATTTTCACTGTCATTAAACCTGGTGAGCTAGGGGTCCTCTTAACTTTAAACCAAGTGACATGTGTGACCATCACAGGGTTCTTTGGTATATTTACTCTAGATCCCTTGTGACCATCACAGGGATCTCATTATTCTTTGCTTTCTCAACTCTGAGCTCCTCTCTAAGCTTAGCTATCATATCCCGCTGATCTCTTATCAGACCCATTAACTCTTGCATCGGGTCCAGTAGATTCTCATTGACAACCTCCACCTTAAGATTTTCTTGTTGTACTCTGGGGTGACCTTTCGTCTTTTTATTCTATAAAGAACTCACCCCATTAATCCAACAATTATGATATTCACATAATTTCCATAAAGCACATATATCCACATAACCAGACAGATATATGTATACGACGGTTATTCACGGTTATTCACAATGATTTTCTATCACTAAGACCATACTATGGGAGCTATCCTAGCAAACTCTACCCTTGACAGGAACTGCAGCTCTGATACCAAAAATGTAACGCCATCACCGTAATTACATCCGGATATGAAATTTAAGTGAAATAGAGATCAATAAGATGAAATCAATAATTTATAATCCCTCATCATTCGATATGGGTTATTTTCAAAAATCAGTTCAAAACATAATTGATGTGATCTCACATTCACGTGCGGATATAATTACTTGAGAAATCAAATCACATAATAAATATCAGAGTGCGGAAACTAATATCCCGGCAACCCCGGGTTACTTACATGCATGTAATGGGTTTAAAGTTCCCAAAATGGGGATTACATATCCAAAATCATCATTTACATACCCTCCGGTGCTCAGGTGAGAGGGTCGTGCTTGCAAGTGTCAGAGCACACTCTTGATCAAGGGTCAACGAGTGATAACCCCAGAGCCACCCTAACTCTAGATTCACATCATCACTTGAGCAAACCCTTGCTCACTCGAGTGATCATCAACCTCACTCCCGGATACAAAAGTACAATCGAGCCTCATCCATAGAACCCAAGCAAAACTCGAAGCAGAAAAGGGAAAATACACACAGCACTCGAGCATGATCTTCCTCTGCTCGAGTGTTGTGCATCAGAGACCAGAAATACAGAAAACACATAAAATACCAGATGGTCAAATTCATACCCAATGGTTCCCAAACTCTACCAAAAGCTCATACACACTTAGCACTGACTAGGGAACACATTGGTAACCTCTCAAACACCCCCAAAACCTTTTTAACCACAATCATTCACTTAGGTCTCTATAACACAACCAATATCCAAATTTCATTCAATTCATTTCCCACATTCCAAACTAAATCCATTCTTCAAATATCTTCACAATGAACCAATCCCAACATTAATCACAATGAAATCCATACTTTCAACATTTACACAAACTCAAGGCTAAATTTCCAGATTTTCCCAAACTTATCCAAAAATCACAAACAATATATCAAAATGCACTAAATGCCTACCTCTTCACTTTGCCAAACCCAGGATCTTGATTCTCCCACTTTCAATTTCAAATCAACACTCAAATCACCACCTTTCAAGATTCTTAAATCACCAAGTTGAAGCTCTCAATGAGATGCACAACATTAGAGAAGAGGTTTAGGGCATTAGAGATCAATAAAATCATCAAAATCTCACCTTTTTCTCCTTCTTTTTCCCTTGATCGCAGAAACTATGGAGGCTAGAGAGAGAAGATGAGAGATGGCATGATGATGATAATATACACTTTCCTCTACCACACACACACCTAACCGAATAGGAGAGAGAAGAGAGAGAAAAAGTGATATTTTGTCTCTTATGCCTTATCCAATGGTCCACACTATGCCACGTGTCAGTATCTTAATCACTTCCACCATGAGCTCACACAATACAAAATGTAGGATTCTGACCCATAGCCAAAAGATCTCAACCCTTGATCTCTAAGCACCAATGAATATTCATAACAAATTCATATCATATTTCACCAAAAGTGTTTAATTACACTAATTACAATGAATTCTCAAAGTCATTAGCCCTAATCACAAATCGGGATATTGCACAACATACCCAAGTAAATCATTAATAATTTTAGCATATATCATAATAAATTGACCTCTAACAGTGGTAGATACTGCTTCCTCAATCAATTCTCCAGTCCTAGATTTTATGTTGTGGGATTTCATGTTGTGGGATTTCATGTTGCAATAAAAAGTTTTCACAACAGAGGGTTAATAAGGGATATGAATATTCAACCAGGGAGCATAATATTCAAGATAAGGATATAAATCGAAATGACAATTCTTCTTCAGATAATCTAAGTTCACATAAACTATAGGGAAAAAATGTCTATGTGCAAACTTAGTATCATATACCTTATGTTGTAGTGGCTTCAGTTCCTCAACATTGAAACCTTCAGGAGGACTTGTGACTTGTTCTTCCTCTGGAGCCTGTGATGTAGAAGGTACCCTTGAAGTAGCCGCACTGGACTGACCAATATGGTGTGAACTTGAGACACCAACTTGAGAGGCAATTTTACTAACCAATGTGTCAAGTTTTGACCTCTCTATTGCTTCTGGAGTTGCATATTGAAAGTATCATCGGAGGAAGAAGAAGATTGTTGTGGTTGCTCAGTGTCTTTCTTCTTTCCACTTCCTTTGACTTCTTTGGATTGAGACCGAGTAATCATTGGTTTTTTGAAAACACACCCTTTGGTTTCTTTTACAGAGGTTGATCCTTCTTAGCTATTTGAGGCTTAGGATGAGGTTTATTGGCTAGAGTTCTCTTTTTGGTTTTGGGTTTAGGAGGAGGTGTTGGTGTAGATGACATTATAGGAGATGAAGGTATTGGTACCGGAGTTACTGAAGAACTAGTAGCAGAATGAGTGGGAGAGGGTGAATGAGATCTTTGGGCAACAACAGGAATCTTAGTTCTAGCCATTTAGAAATAAAATGAAAACAGCAAGAATCACAGATTTGCTGAAGATTGAATAAAGAAGTTTCAGAGAGTTAGGGCA
Organism: Inga laurina; assembly: GCA_963855925.1. Classification (NCBI taxonomy): domain Eukaryota; kingdom Viridiplantae; phylum Streptophyta; class Magnoliopsida; order Fabales; family Fabaceae; genus Inga; species Inga laurina. Next base: position 21,162,483 of record OY979713.1, read on the forward strand.
CGGAATGAGAAACTCTGAGGATAAATCTCACCTTATAAGGAAGAATGAAGAGTTGTAATGGTGATTTAAAGCAAAATGAGACATTTAATTGATGGGTAATAGTTGGAGGTGAAGAGAGACGACCTTCGAGTGATGCAACACTTTGAGTGAGAGTAGGAAGTGCGATGATCTGAGCTATCCGTAACTGATATAAGTTGCAACACTCAAGCAATAACCCTAGTGATCTAGTGTTATTCATTCTGTGCTCGAGTGTGATCATACTGTGCCCGAGTGCCATTCAGACAAATTTGATAAAACATGTAAAAGCGTACTTGGTTTAAATATTTCTTGCTATATTTTTCATCTTTGTACTCAAATCCTCCAAAATCATTTGAGTAACCATGCTTTAAATAAGCACTTGTAAGAATTTTTTCTTTCTGCTTGAGTGCTCTTACTTCACTTTAGGTATGTTCATACCATGCTCGAGTGAGGATCTCTCTCACCCAACTGAGAATAATTATAACTATTGCACTTCAGATAATCTCTTGGTATTTTTATCTCCTCTGTTAACCCCTATTTTACATGCTTAGAAACAGAGTATATTCAATAGTTCTATGCTCGAGCAGTGTTGACTGACTCGAGTGAGTATGAGCTTGTCACTCGAGTAACACTTCTTGTGCTCGAGTGACAGGCTTGCAAAAACAATTTCTAATACTCCGATGCCAAAGTCAGTATGGTTATCATCAAAAACTCATTTAAGTAAAATAATTAACAAGAAAACTTACAATTCATTGGGATTAACTATTCCCAATTCTCTTCGAATATATAGGAATTGATCTTTAGCTATTGGCATTATGAATATGTTAGGAAGTTGAAGGTGTGTTGGTATGAATTCTACTTTTACATCCTTCTTTTACACGTGATCTCGAATGAAATGATGTCAGATGTCTATGTGTTTGGTCCTTAAATGTTGCACAGGATTCTTGGCTAAGCTTATGGTGCTAGTATTGTCACAATAAATTGGAATCTCATTTAAGTATATCCCCAAATCTTGAAGTTGTTGTTTCAACCATAATACTTGAGAACAACAGCTTGCTACAGCTATATATTCAGCTTCAGTTGAGGATAATGAAACTATGTTCTGTTTCTTGCTGAACCATGATACCAAAGAGCCTCCAAGGAATTGACATTGACCACTAGTACTTTTCCTATCAGTTTTATATCCTCCATGATCTAAATTTGAATATGCCATTAAATAGTCGTTTCCTCTTTTTGGATACCATAAGCCAAGTTCTGAAGTGTCTCCTAGATATTTGAAGATTCTTTTCACTGTCTCTGCATGTGATACCTTAGGAGCATATTGATACCTCGTAGACATTCCAACACTGAACTGAATATCTGGCCTGCTTTTTGTAAGATAGAGTAATGAACCAATCATTCCTCTATATTTAGTGATGTTGAAACTAGGACCTTGTACATCAGCATCTAACAATGTTGTAGAGCTCATTGGAGTATCAGCTCTATTAGCATTATCCAATCCATACTTCTTCAACAACTCTTTCAAATACTTTGTTTGAGACACAAATATCCCATTCTTCTTTTGCTTGATTTGAAGTCCAAGAAAGAAGTTTAATTCTCCCATCATGGACATCTCAAACTCTCCCTGCATAATCTTAGAAAATTCTTGACACATAGATTCATTAGTAACACCAAAAATAATATCATCAACATAAATTTGAACAATTAGAATATCATCTTTGTTATGTTTGATGAAAATGGTTGTATCCACTTTTCCTCTGACAAAATTTTGATCAAGAAGAAACTTGCTTAGTCTTTCATACCAAGCTCTAGGTGCTTGTTTCAAACCATATAAAGCTTTCTTAAGTTTGAAAACATGATCAGGCTTTGTTTCATCTTCAAAACTAGGAGGTTGTTTTACATATACTTCCTCCATAATATAACTATTTAGAAAAGCACTTTTCATATCCATTTGATAAAGTTTAAAACCTTTAATGCAAGTAAAGGCTAATAGTACTCGTATTGCTTCCAATCTTGCCACTGAAGCATATGTTTCCTTATAATCAATACCTTCTTCTTGATTATAGTCTTTGGCCACCAATCTTGCTTTGTTTCTCACAATGATTGCTGATTCACAAGTTTTTTGTTGAAAACCTATTTGGTCCCTATAACCGTGTGATTTTTAGGTTGAGGAACCAAATCCCAAACTTGATTTCTTTGGAATTGATTTAATTCTTCTTGCATAGCAATCATCCAATCATTGTCAGATAAAGCTTCTTCCATATTAGAAGGTTCAATTTCAGAAATAAAAGCAGAGAAAGTTACCTCATTGAGAATTCTATTTCTGGTTTTGACACCTTCGCGAATATCTCTAATTACTTGATCAATTGGATGATCTTTAATATGTCTCCATGCTTTTGGTTGAGCATGATCATCGACATCTTCTATATTTTGAAAATCATTTGTTTCAAAATCATTCTGTTTTGAAATAGTTTTGTTTTTCTTTATCAAATCCATTTCTTCTTCATCAACATGTTTTGTCTGAGAGTCAAGTTCATCAAACACAATATGAATAGATTCTTCAACTGTACATGTTCTTTTATTAAAAACTCTATAAGCTTTACTTCTATTAGAATATCCTAGAAATAAACCTTCATCAGACTTTGAATCAAATTTACCCAAGTTTTCTTTACCTTTGTTGTGAATGAAGCACTTGCATCCGAAGATGTGTAGATGAGCAAGATTTGGCTTTCTTCCTTTGTAGAGTTCATATGGCGTCTTTCCAAGTGACTTGTGAATATATGCTCGATTTGAAATGTAGCATGAAGTACTCATTGCATATGCCTAGAACACTTATGACATTTCTTTTTCATTAAGTATTGCTATCGCTATTTCTATAAGGACTCTGTTCTTCCTTTCTACTACTCCATTTTGCTGGGGTGTTCTAGGTGCAGAAACGTTGTGATCTATCCCTTCGTTGTTGCAGTAGTCTTCAAAGAGTTGATTATCAAATTCTCCTCTATGGTATGTCCTAATAAAAACAATAGAAATACCTTTCTCATTTTGGACCTTTTTAGCAAACGTAATAAATTTGACAAATGTTTCATATTTTGAAGAGATAAATATAGTCCATGAAAATCTTGTAAAATCATCGACAATTACTAAAGTATATAGATTTCCTCCAAAACTTTTTACTCTTACTGGACCTACCAAATCCATATGAAGTAATTGTAAAGGTTTGGAAGTAGAAATCTCATACTTTGTTTTGAATGAAGATTTAGTTTGTTTGCCTTTTTGACATGCTTCACAAATCATGTTATCTTTGAATTTTAGTTTAGGAAGACCAATAACTAAATCTTTTCTAATCAGTTTGTCAAGTTGGTTCATATTAACATGAGCCAGACGATTATGCCATAACCAACTTTCCTCTGATCTGCTAAGAAAACAATTTTCAGAAGAATTTGAATTTAAATCAATAGTATAACAGTTACTGTCCCTTTGAGCTCGGATCTTTGCCTTGATAGATTCTTTGTAAAGCGGCAGATGTTTTTTTGTTTACTATCAAGCATTCTTTTGAATCAAAGAACACCCAGTTATCTTTGTCAATGCTTTGACTTACACTCAAGAGGTTGTGGCATAATCCTTCAAAGTAATATACCTCATTGATTTGAACACCATCGGATTTTCCCACTTCACCAATTCCAGCAATACGTCTAGATTGATTACCTCCAAATGTTACCTTTCCTCCTTCTCTAGTTTCCAGCATGGTGAACTTATTTTTGTCACCAGTCATGTGTCTCGAGCATCCACTATCAATATACCACTTGTTTTCTCGTGATGCTTTGAGACATACCTAGAGTAAGGTGATCAAGTTTTAGGTACCCACAGTTTCTTGGGTCCTTTTGTGGTTAGTATGTAATACATGTGTCCCTTTCGGAACCCATTTATATGTGCCAATAACTTGTCCTTTTCTAAAATAACATGAAGTATAATGTCCTTTCCTATTACAATAGCTACATGATGCGAATGGATTGATGTATGCACAGAATTCTTGAAATATTTAAGATAAGTTCTACTGCTATTCTTCTTATTTCCTCTATTCTTATCATAATCGGACCTATATCCAATTCCAGATTTATCAAAGGAAACTTTCTGAGAATTTAGAATAACTTTAAGGGTTTCACTTCCTTTAGTAAATTTTTCCACAGTTTTTGTTAAATCTCTTATTTTCTTATCTTTCTCTTCATATACTTCACATGATGATATGACAGTATTTTCTAATTCCTTTACTTTCTTCTTATAACTAACCATTTCTTTAGCTACCTTGATGATTTCTGTATGCAATGCATTATATTAAGATAATAACTCATCATAAGTAAGTTTGCCACTTCGTCATTATTGCTTTCTTCTTCTTTGGCTACCAAGCATACATTTGCCACTTCGTCATTGTCGCTTTCTTCATCCGACGAATTATCACCCCAGATAGATGATATGTATGCTTTCTTTTTTTGCTTCTTTTTGTCTTTGTTTCTGAAGCATTCAGATTTGATGTGTCCAGGCTTCCCACATTCATAGCATACTATCTGTTGCTCTTTATTTTCTTTCTTGCTTGGTCCACCTTGATCATTTTTAAAGTTCTTCTGACCTCTTCTATAGAACTTCTTGAATTTTCTCACGATCATTACCATATCATCATCATTAGGAACATCTTCATTTTTAGAAGATTCTTCTTCCTTGATAGCCTTAAGTGCAACTCCTTTTTTCTTTTTATCATCGAACTCTTCTAGTTCCTTCTTGAATCTCAACTTTCCTTCATACTCAGAAAGGCTACCAAAGAGAGTAGCTACGGATCTCATTGACTTTCCTTTAGCTTCTTCGATAGCTGTCACCTTCGCTTCCCATTCTTTCGTAAGAATATTAAGAATCTTTCTTACCTGGGAATTTTGGTCAAAGGATTTTCCCAAGTGCAGATAGTTGATTAACAAGATAAGTGTACCTGAGTTTGAATTCTGATATTCCTTCTCCAGGTTTCATACGCAATAGATCATACTCTGTAATTAGAGTATTGACTCTATTTTCTTTGATTCCAGATGTACCTTCGTGAGCGATTTCAAGTGCATCCCATATATCTTTGGCTGTTGGTAGAGTGTAGATTCAAAAATATTCCTTTTGACTGAGATCACTCTTTGTCATTAAAATAGCTTTACTATTTAATGTTACTAACCTTTTATCATCTTTGTCAAACTCCTCTGGGCTCTTCTTAACGACTCTATCTTTGAGTTTCTTCATTGGAACATAGTCACCATCTTGTATTACATTCCATAAACCGTATTCGTTAGCCATCACGAACACTCTGAACTTAGCTTCCAGAATGAAAAATGTTCTCCAGCAAAACCAGGAGGTCTAGTGATTGAAGCTTCGTTTGGAAGAATGTTTTCACCCATTGTTGTCATTTATCAAATCCTTCTCAAGCTGTTAAGCTCTTAAGAGAAGACCTTGCTCTGATATCAAATGAAGGAGGCAAGCTTCACCCAAGAGGGGGGTGAATTGGGTGATGTGATAAATTTTTTGTTTTGATGTAGTGATATGACAATAGTTGTAGATAGAGTGGAGTTGAGAGGATTAGTACACAGAGAGTTATACTGGTTCGGCCTAAAAACCAGGCCTACGTCCAGTCCTCAGAGATCAAGACCTACTAAGATTTTCAATATGCTTCCAAGATTCAATGAGCTCTTAAAATGCCACAAAACAACATCTTCCTCGAATAGACTACGAGCAGAAATATTCTAACACTAAGAAATTTCTTTCCCCCTTACGACAAGTCTTACGTACAGAAAAACAACCTATGACCTTTCTCACTTGCTTACGTATACAAGTCTTATCAGCAGCAACATTCTCTCCTGCTTACACCACTGTAAGTCTTACGAGTAGCAACATTCTCTACTGCTTGTATCTTGTAAGTCTTATGAGTGGAAAGTTTTACTAGGAATTCTCTCAACTGCTTCTCTCGTAAGGATATCTACCCTCTCAAGGTCCCAATACCTTGAGATCAAATGAAAATAGAATTTGAAGTGTATATAGACTCTCTTACAGAGCAAGTATGATAAATACTGAAGAACGATATGAATACAGAGAAAATATGAATAACAGAGACTCGTGAATTTTCTTATGTGAATTCTTGCACTTCGTTATATTTGATGATCTCTGGAACTCTATATTTATAGACGTTCAATTTTGCCCATTTGAATAATGATCATTGTGGAGCAGGGCATGTTACTGTGGAACGGCATGTATACGTTTGAAATTTTTGAACACGGTAGGTACGTGCTTGGATGGTTGTAATGATGATATCTCCCGTTGTTTGACTTCCTCTAGATCTTTTTAATTCAAATGTTCAAACTCCTGTATCACACTTATAATACATTCAAAATGATGTTAAATAATAACAATAAGTGACAATAAGATAAATAAATATCATTAAACCATATTCGATTGAACGCTATAAGACTGGTTCATTTTGTCTTCTGGCAAAGTATTACTCAAGCACTGAGGGGGCTCACTCGAGTGAACTACCATATTTTCTCTTTTTGCTTCAATTTTACACTTGCACTTTCACAAGATTTGATAGAGTGCATTTTCTCACTTGCGAGTGGTGTGGGTCCTCACTCGAGCACAACTCCTCCTGCTCGAGTGTCCTTGTATTTTACACTAAGAGTCGCGTCTCTAGACAACACTTGCATACCATTTTAGCAAGAGTGTGATTTTACACTTGCAGGTGATGTGGGCCCTCACTCGAGCATACATACTCCTACTCGAGTGAGAAGAATATTCTCCTGTAATATACTCTGGTCTTCAGCACTTGCATCAAAATTGAGAGAGTTAGAGTCCTCACTTGCGAAGGTTGATGTATCACTCGGGCATATGAACTCTCACTTGGGCTTGCTTGTGCTTCTCTGTTCTTCATGACTCTTAGCCAAACACTCGCAGTCCTTCGCTAGTGCTCGAGTGCAAACCAGCTTCATGCTCGAGTGTTGGTTATAATGCTCGAGTGCATCAGTAAGATTGACAGTAATTGCTCTCGGCCAAACACTTATTGTCCAACACTTGCATGTGCTCGAGTGTGAAAGAGCCTGATGCTCGAGTGTTATCTTCAGTGCTCGAGTGCATCAGTAGATCTGAAAGTAATTTGCTCTCAGGCAAACACTTTCTATCCAACACTCGTATCTGATTGAGTGCAAAGGAGCTTCATGCTCGAGTGCTTCAGTAAAAAACTCATAGCAGACATCTCTAAACTTTTCCATATGCATTTGGTAATTTTGCAATCATTGTCTAAACTTGTTAAACCAGACTTTGCACACAATTACGTTTTGTTATCATCAAAACTTGGAATCTAACACAATATTTTTTCCCAGTTCTTATTTCCATAATTCTTAAAGTTGGTTATCATGTAAACTCTTTAGGTGGCTACTAGATGCCTACACATATGCCGAAAAGGGTTGGAAGAACTACCCCAAAGATCCCTCTTTCAGAAGAAAAATACTGATTTTTGGCTGACTCACTCGAGTAAAGATAGCCTCACTCGAGTGATGGATGACTGGTACTTGAGTGAAGATAACTCACACTCGCTAGTGCTTGATAGAGAGCAACAACAGAAACAGAAAGTGCTCATTTTACTCGAGCACATGACACAATACTCGAGTGATAGCCAAATGCTCACTCGAGTCCCACAAAGTGAGGCACAGAAAGTGTCTATCCGAGAGAACAGAAATCTTTAGAGCGGGAAGCTCACTCGGGCTCTACCCTTAGCACTTGAGTGATAACACAACACTTGCGAGTATCAAGTCGCACTCTTAGAAAATTTTCTGTGAGTGTTAACCTGAGACAAGGCCTTATACCCCAGAACACCTTTGCACTCGAGTGAGACATGGGTCACTCAAGTGTTGACCTATATCAACTGCAAGTGCAGAAGTGTACTCTTGAGCTTTGCCTGTGAATTTAACCAAAACGTTAAAGAAAAGGGGAAAAATCATGCTACACTAGAGTGAGACTCTTCCTCACTCGAGTGAGGCTTATCAGAAGGCAAATCGTAGCAACTGACTGAATTTCCTAAATTGAACCAATTTGCTTCCAATGGTTCCAAAACTTATACCAAAGTTCATTCCTATACAAAATCTCACAAGGAACCTATTGGTAACCTCAAAACACCCAAAATCACCTCCTAACAACAATTTTTGTCTTGGATCAATACATTACGCACAAGCCACCAATGACCAATCTTTTCCCTTTCAAATTCCAATCAAAACCAATGACAATATAACACATCCTAATACCATTTTCCTCACATTACCACATCTAATTCATCGATTTCCAATTCTCATGAAATCATGGCATAATTCCAAAAATATCAAAAATTAACCAAAAATCACAACAGATATGTCAAAATGCTACAAAGGCTCACCTTTTCAATTTGCCAAGATTAGATACTTGATTCCTCAACTCTCAAATTTGTTCAAGCTCCAAAATACTTCCTTCCAAGAATTTAAAACCATCAAGATGAAGCTCTCATCAAGGTGGTAAATATTAAAGAAGAGCATTTGGGCATTTGAGAACCATAACAACATCAAAATCTTACCTTTCACTTTCTCTTTCTACCTTGAATCCCACAGAAAATGGAGGCTAAGGAGAGAGAAATGAGAGAATGATGATGAAGTGCAGATTTTTTTCCCTTTTCCCATACCATTAACCGACTTGGAGAGAAAGGGGGGAAGAGAAAAGCGAGTTTGAAATCTTGACCTCATCCTATGGCTCACAACTTGCCACATGTCATGATCTTGCTTTCTTTACCATGAACTCACATGCTCACATACACACTTGATTCTACGCCATTGATCATTCAAGATTTAATTCTAGCCATTTATCCTTAAGTTATCAATAAGTCTTCTCTTCGGTAACTGAACAATTGGTCTGTAAATTTACCATTTTACCCCTGGTTATGGCAATTCCACTTGAATCACTTCCAATAACATCATTATGCACCCTCCCCTATATTTCAACCCACTTAGACTTTAATCCACACTTAGGCATAAATATAGGGCTTAGGCAGTGATTAAAACACTTTCATATTGAATTCAATAACATTTACATCACTACTAGTATAATTAGCCCTTAATCCTAAATTTGGTCATTACAATTCTCCCCCCGTAAAATAAATTCCGTCTTCGAAATTTATTACACAACTCTAGCCACAAACTCTGGATATCGTCTTCGCATGTCTGCTTCCGCTTCCCAGGTCACTTCTCCCGACGTCATTCCCTTCCAGATCACCTTCACATAAGGAATACTTCGGTGTCTGAGCCGTCGTTCCTCTCGATCAATTATCTACTCTGGCTCTATCACATATGTGAAGTTATCTTGTAATTCAACTTCTTTGTACTCAAAAATATGAGATGGATCTGGTTGGTACTTCTTCAGTTGGAAAATGTGAAACACATCATGGAGCCTACTCAAGTTCGGGGGTTAGGGCTACTCAATATGCAACAAATCCAATCCTCTCTATGATTTCAAAAGGACCATATACCTTGGGCTCAGCTTCTTCCGCTTGATAACTCTCATGATGCCAGTGACTGGTGATACTCTCAAAAAGACATGGTCACCAACCTCAAACTCAAAGGGTCATCTCCTCTTGTCAACGTAGCTTTTTTGTCGACTCTACGCTACAAGGAGCCTCTTTCAAATAATTTGAATCTGTGTTGAGGTTTGATCAACAAGATCTGGCCCGTAAAGCTTCCTCTTAGATAGCTCGTTCTAGCACAAGGGTGATTAGCACTGTAACCCCCGCCTAGAGAAAGACCACATTAGCGTTTAAACACAGTTAACAATGGAATGAGAGATCCGAGATAATTAAAAAAACTTTTATAAAACCTATATAAATAGATCTCCATTCATTTCGTTCCTTAAAACAAATGGTCTATTCGGTCTGTTATATGTACAATATCAGAGTATACCACAATTCCCGACATTCACCCGAGATAATAACATTAATCCAAAATAATAATCAGGGCATCAATGCCCATCTCAGTATCCATATCGAGGATTACACAAAACTATACTTATATGGTCTAGTCAATATGTACATTTATCCAAAATGATAACCAGTTCAGTATAAAACCAAAATATCTAACTAAGACTACTGCCGGCAGTCCTAATTGTCCTTGTTCACTTGCTTGTTCTTCGATCCACTTGCCCTGTCCAAAAATGTTATTTGGAAGAGATTCTAGAGAATCCCAGTAGCAATAGTTTACGTATATGATGCATATAAACAGAACAAGTAAACATATATCACAATGCAGCAATCAATATTCGAGTCCAGGCATATTGCCACATCCCCTTCACTGTATACAAGGTCGGGCTTACACCACATCCTTTACTGTATCTATATTCGAGACCGGGCTTACGCCACGTTTCCTTACTATATCTGTATTCGAGATCAGGCTTACACCATGTTCCCTTCACTGTATCTGTATCCGAGAACGCCACATTCCCTTCACTGTATTAAATGATTAATGCAAACAAGCGATACAATATACATGATATAGTGTCACTACCTTGGTCTTTCTATTCTTGAGCAGGCACAGGCCTTCTACGCTCCTGGCAAATATCAAATCCTTAAGTCATTATTAAGGACAAAGCATTATTCTCTATTCCAATACTCAATTGACTCTTCAACACTTATATTTGGTTATCAATAATGACCCTTAAGAAGCTACAAATGCCTCTAATAAAACCCTTAAAAGGTTGGGAAACAATAGGTTGAAGATCTCTTTTCAAAAACTCTAAGTGCTGGCCAGCCTTCCCTTAGGCCACGACCAAGATATGGTCAGAAGGTCACTGGCCATGGCCAGCCACCAACGGCTAGAATCATATCAGAAAGGTTTGGGCCGCGGCCAGCCACCTTGGGCCGCGGCCAAGAAATTCACTAATTCTTGGTTTAACTTCCAAAATTCATAACTAATTCTAGAAATATCGAAACGAGGTGATTCCAAGGACAAATAAAAGGTATTTAAGTCCTCTTTACTATAAAAATATGGACCATAACCAGAAATCACCACAAAATTCCATAATTACCCAAAAATCAACACTACTCCAAAACAGAGTCCAGTTTTTGTCCCAAACTTTGGCAAAGCATACCTCTCAATTCCCAAAACGAAATGACATGAATTATATGTCCATTTTGAAGATTGGGATGTGAACTTTAAGACTGGAAAGTTTCAGAATTTCCCAATACCACTTGATCATTAAAAACGTTCGTACAAACTGACTGCCCAGAATAGAGTTCACACAAGACAGATTTTCAACTTTTCTACCAAAGTGTCCAATGACTCCAAAATCATTATCCAAACCTATTCCGATACAATTTTCCACAAGGAACACAATGGTAACCTCAAAATGACCAAAATCCCAACCTATCACCATGCCCTATTTTGACCAACACACAAAACCAAACACAAAGTTCCCAAACATCACCTTTTAGCTTCAATTCAATTCAATTCTATTCATTCAAAACACTAAACAAGGCACCATTTCCATAACAACAACATACCATAAACACATTGACCCTCAATTTCAAAATTCAAGCCCAAATTCCTAGAAAATCAATACTCAACCAATGGCTACAAAACCTATATAGAAAGGTTTATCTTACTCACCTCTACAACTTTTCCCAAAGGAGTTCCTTGATTCTATAAACTCCAAAATCCCTTGAGAGCTCAAACAACACCAAATGAAAAATCTAAAACCATGAAATTGAAGCTCTCAACACATGGAACAAGTTTATAGAAGAGATTTTTTTCCATTAGAGGCCATTAGAAGGGTCAAATAGCTCACCTTAATCAAAAGCTCTTCTTCTTTCTGTAGCAACCATGGCAACACGCATGAGAGAGGAATGAGAGAGATGAAAGATGAAGCTTGGAGATGATGAAGAATGATCACTCTACTCTCCCCTACCATACTTGTTCAACGTGAAGAGATGAAAGAAAGGAGAGAGAAATCATTTTTTAATGCATTTGACTTTTCTACAACTCCTTCTACAACCCCAACTTGCCACATGTCATTTTTCTATTGGTTCTTTTAAAATAAACCACCAATTAACTTCTCTAATCCTTCCATTAGCCATTTAATCACACTTCTCATTTCCTCTTAATTAGTAATTAATTTCCCCATTAATCACCAAATTATGGCCAATAATTCTATTCTATCAATTTTCCATCAATTATGACATATTAGATAATATTGTCACAAATACACATTAATTCAACTTTCATCCACAATTACCATCTCAATAATCAACATTAGCCCTTAATCAAAATTTGAGGCATTATAGGCACTTCCTCCTATACAACGCTTCATACAGCGCTATTTGAATGCTCACATGATAGCTATTGTTGTAGGAAAATTCCACAAGTGGAAGAAAGCGATTCCAATTCCCTTTAAAATCAAGGACACATGCCCACAACATATCCTCCAGTGTCTGAATAGTCCTCTCTGATTATCCATCTTTCTGGGGATGATAGGCCGTATTGAATCTCAACTAAGTACCTAGTACCTTATGCAATGCCCTCCAAAATCTAGAAGTGAATTGGGGATCACGGTCGGAAATGATATTCTTCGGTATACCATAGAGTTTCGCAATCTCTTGGATATAAGTATCTACTAGCTTGTTTAGAGAGTAACTAGAATTAATTGGTATGAAATGCACCGACTTCGTTAACCGGTCAACAATTACCCAGATCGCATCATAGTTCTTGACCCTGGGCAAGCCCACAACAAGATTCATGGTCACACTTTCCCATTTCAATTCCAGAATCTCAGGATTTTGCAGTAAACCTGGCAATCTCTGGTGCTCGATCTTTACCCTCTGGCAGGTGAGACACCTCGCCATATATTTCGTCATGTCACTCTTTATTCCTGGTCGCCAATACATGATTTCAAGTTATGATACATCTTGGTCACACCAGGATGAAGAGTGTACCGGCTCTTATGAGCTTCATCTAGGATCTTCTGCCTCAATTCTGCCTTAAGTGAAACACAAATTCTTTTCTGGTAACGAACTAATCCATTAGGCGACAGAGCATAGCCTTGAGCTTCTCCCCATTCGATTCTAGCTAGATTACGCTGTATCCAACCATCTTGCCTCTGAGCTTCTTCAATCTCAGCTCTCAACTCATTTCCCCTTGGGAAACAGTATAGTTGGCACAGAGGATCTGGTTTGACAAATTCAAATCATAAAAATCCGCTATTAACTTCTCATCTTTAATCATCATTGCTGCTACAAGCACCGCCATTCGACTAAGAGCATCCGATACTATATTTACCTTATCAGGATGATATTTAATTTTCAGGTTGTAGTCCTTAAGCAACTCCATTCAACGACTTTATCTCATATTCAATTCTTTTTTATTATACAAATACTTGAGACTTTTGTGGTTGCAATACAGTTCTACTGTCACACCATACAAATAGTGCCGCCAAATTTTCAAGGCAAACACAATGGCCGCAAGCTCCAGATCATGAGTGGGATAGTTCATTTCATGAGGTTTAAGTTGTCGAGAGGCATAGGCCACCACATGTCCTTGCTGTATAAGGACACACCCTAATCCCTACTTACTCACATCATTATACACAACGTAAGTCAAATTGGGATCAGGTATAATCAACATAGGTGTCATAGTTTGTAACCCCCTGACTTTAAACATGTAATTATAATTCGATAACACATATTTAAATCGGATTAGAGACCATTGGATGCTTTAACCTCATTTTAAACTTTCTGTCTTACAGTAAAATTTTCACGTAATCTTTCAAAATCTTTTTCCCATCCTGGTCCCAATTTCAATATTCAAATATAATTACCTGTGCAGTTGATATATATTCAATCATATCAGAGTGTATAACTGTAACATCCTGGATTTTAATCAAGGAATTATGACTTCAAATGATGTAATTAATGTTAATTGATCATATTTGAAGTATATGTTGTGTAATGTGATAATAAGATCATTATTCATGATTTAATAAGTATTGTGCTAAACAGGGGTAAAACGGTAAATTTACCAACCGTCTGGTTAGTTATTGATGAGAAAACCCTTTAGTAATCAAGATCAATGGTTGAGATTGAAAGACCAAGGGGTGGAATCTTGTGTGGAGGAGTTTATATAAACTCATAAGAGGAAGGATGAGATTTTGCCAAGTGGCAAGAGGAGAGCCATGGGATTGAAGTCCAAAAGTCAAACCATTTTCTCTTCCCTCCCACTCTCAAAGTCGGCCATGTGTGTGTATTGAACCAAGAGAAGTGATCATCACTATTCTCTCTCCCTTTCCTCCATTTCCGGCGGTGTAAGCAAGAAAGAGAAACTAAGGGCTTGAAATTGGTCAAGGTACATGATCTTATATGCTTAGCTACCCTTCACTAATGTTGACCAAGAGGTTGAGAGCTTGGTTTCTATGATTTCAGAATTTCCATTGGTGGTGTTTGATTATGGGACAAATCTGAAAGTTGGTGGAATCAAGGTGTTGATTTCAGCAAGTTGAAGAGGTAGGTTTGTAATGCATTTTGATATATATGTCAAGATGTTTGCCTAATCAATGAGAATTCTGGAAATTTGACCTAATCATGATGTTAATTAAAGGGTAGGCTTGGATTAGTGGGTCACTGTTCATTTGGTCAGTTTTGACATTTTGGAGTGATTAGAAATCGATTTGAAGTTGAATAAGGAAAGTTGTTAGAAGGAGGTTTTGAGTGATTTGATGATTTAGAGAGAGAATGTGTTGAATGAGTTGAATTTGGGTTGGTTGTGGTTGCCAATGGGTTCCTTGTGTTGAAATAAGTGATAATGAGCTTTGACACAAGTTTAAGAACCCTTGGAGTCCATTTGGTGGATTTTGGAGAAGTTTACCAGTTGCTGCGATCTAGTTTCTGAGGTGATTTCTCGAGTGAGAGAAGAACTCACTCGAGCACAGGATGAATGTGCTCGCGAGTGAGCATGTTGTGCTCGAGTGAGGGTGCCTGAAATCACTGGGGGTGAGCGTCTCGGGTGATCACTCGTGGGTGGTTGCCAAGAGTGCGCTGGCACTCGCGAGTATTGGGAGCAAGCATTGGGAGATCACTCGAGCACTGGAGTTGTGCTCGAGTGAATCTGTTGCCTGGGAGTGGAGTTGCTCTCGGGTGGACACTCGCGGGACCGCACTTCCTTGTGCTCGCGAGCATTGAGGATCTGTGCTCGAGCACAAGTGGTTGTGCTCGAGTAAATGTGGAGGAAGATGTTGAGAGATGCTCTCGGGTCGTCACTCGCAAGCCTCACTTCCGTGGTGCTCGGGTGCTGGCGAGGTCTCTGCTCGAGCACAGCCTCTTGTGCTCGAGTGAGAGTGTGGAATTGTAGTGAAGTTTGCTCTCGGGCAAGCACTCGCTGGAGGTCACTCGCATGTGTGCTCGAGTGAGAGCGGGAGTCATGCTCGAGCACGGCCTTCTGTGCTCGAGTGAAGAGACCAAAAATCAGTGTTTAGTTTTCTAAAGGGAGATCTTTGGGGATAGTTAACCCAACCCTTTAGGCATATGTTTAGGCATTTAATGGCCATCTAAAGAGTCCAAATGAATACCAACTTAGAGTGTTATTGAATTAAGAATTTGGAAAAGGAAATTAACCAAATGTCCCTATTTGATTATAGGATTTGACATCTACTATCCTCGTGAGCCTACTGTGCCCAGAGACGTCAGGAAGGGATCAGGTAGTGACTTTTCTTTTGTACCAAATATGATGCATTGCATGTGTGTTTTATCGTCGATTGGAAATGGATTTGTATGCTGCGACCTTTGTGGATTTGTGTTAGCACTGTTATTCCAATAGTCCCTGAGTAGCTAACAACGGTTCGGGTTAGGCAGTGTGCCTTCCCGGCGGAGAAAGGGGATGAGGATGAAGTGTGATATATGTGATATGTGAGCCGAAAGGCTATATGTGAGGCCGACGGGCCATTTGTGAGAGCCGGATAGCTGTATGAGCTATAAGGCTATGTTTATGCACTGCCACGCCAATAGTCCCTGAGTAGCTAACAACGGTTCGGGTTAGGGCTGTGTGCCTTCCCGGCGGAGAAAGGGGATGAGGGTGGAGTGTGATATGTGCTGCTGCTGCATGATGATTTGCTTACATGCTATGTGCTTATGTGTGGTATAAATGTTTAGTTACTACTGGGATTCTTTTGAATCTCATTCTTTCCTTTGAACTAACCTTTCAGACAGGGCGACTGGCTCTAAGGAGAAGCGTGTGACCCGGAGCGGTTAGAGCTTCCTAGGGACATTAGTAGGGCTTTTGTTGGTTAAGCATTTTGGATAGGGATTATTGTATTACATTTTGAGATGTAAATAGTGTGGATATTTTGGTTTGTAATCCCCTACGTGGAATTTGAAACTCTATATATATATAGATGAACCCGGGGGTTGCCGGGGTTTAAATTACGAACTCTGATATATGTGAATGTAAATTATCTGCACAGGTGATTATATTCGGTAATTGAAAACGAGACCCGGATAGGAAAGAAGTTTTGAAAATTTTAGAAGGTCCTACTGCTTGGTAGGTAATTTAATACGTTTTGAACTATCCGACGGTCTCAAACCCCTTTTTGTTATGCATTATCGAATATTAATTACAGTAATTAAGGCAGGGGGTTACAATAACCATATCCCCGGCAACTCCCGGGTTCTATACATATATAACCTGAGCGTTTATAAGTATCCACTAGGGGATTACACAACCAAAATCGAATATAATATTCCTATTTCAAAATATACAGTAATCCCGAGTTCAAAATAAGTAACCAACAATCTCAAAGATACATGGTTTTCACCACAAACGACAGCACTCATGGCTGTATACATAATACGACAGCTCTCGCTGTAATCACCATCACGACAGCTTACACTGTAATCACAATAATGACAGCTTACGCTGTAAACAACAGCTTGTGCTGTAAACGACAGCTATCACCAGCTGTAACCGCAACAGCATCAGACATCATCAAAACACAGTGATACAACACACATACGGTGCATTACACAAAGTATAAGAGAGAGAGTCACTACATGATCCTTTCCCGACGTTTCTTGGCACTGCAGGCTCACGAGGATGGCAAATATCAAATCCTGTAAACCAAGTTAGGGACAACCCGTCAATCTCTTTCCCAAGTTCTTATCTCTATAATACTTTGAGTTGGTTATCATTTGAACTCTTTAGGTGACTATTTTAGGTCTAAACATATGCCTAAAGGGTTGGGAAAGGCTATACCAAAAACCACCTTTCAAAAGTGCAAAACAATTATTTTTGGGGGTTGGCCGCGGCCGACAAATCCACTGGCTGTGGCCAAAAAGAGGTCAGAAACATTTGGGCCGTGGCCAAGAAAATTTTGTTTCTTGGCTGAACTTCCAAAAATCATAACTAATTCAAGAAAAACCGAAATAAGGTGATTCCAAAGCCAAATGAAAGCTATTTAAGTGCTCTTTCTAGGAAAAATATTGGCCATTACTAGAAATCACCACAAAAGTACAGAATTACACAAAACTCACCACTGTCCCACAACAGAGTTCAATTTCCATCCCAAACTTTGGATAACCATAACTCAGTGCACAAAACGAAATGATACCAATTATTTGTCCATTTTGAAGCTTGAAAAGTGAACTTTAAAACTGGAAAGTTTCATAATTTTATGACATCATTAGCCTATTCAAAACGCCCGCACAAAAAGACTGCCCAGCATAGACCTTCAATGGACAGATTTTCAGTTTTACACAATTGCTTCCAATGGTTCCCATTTTCACATGAAACACCATTCCCACACCAATTTTGCCTAAGGAATCCATTGGAGCCTTCAAAACAATCAAATTCCATCCACATAGACATGTTCCACCGAATTCTTTACATGTCAACACAATATACACATAATCCACTACAGTGCAATTGCTTCCATTCCAAAAATTCCAAATCAACTCCCATGGCACAAAGACACAATTTAACACCACATTCTACACAACACACTAACCAATTCAAGCATTCAAATTAGACCAAAAATCAGGGAAAAAATTTGAAATTCCCAAAACCAAACCAATGACCACAACAATTATACCAAAAGGTATCAAATACTCACTTCAACTTCTTCCCAAAGCCATTTCTTTGATTCTCCTACTTTCAAATCCCCACAAGTTCTCAAACTCCACTAATCAAAAATATGAAACCATAGGAATAAAGCTCTCAACCCCTTGAACAATATTAATAAAGGTGAGTTGAGCATTTAGGGACAAAACCTTACCTAAAACTCAAGCTTCTTCTTTCTCTTTCTTGCTTGATCTTGGCGAAAATGGAGGAGAGGAGAGAAGTGAGAAGATGATGGAGAAATCAGATTTTTGGGGTGCAAATAGGCCCTTGTCCAACTTGAAATGGAGGAGGGAAGAGAGAGTTGCAATTTTTGACTCTTTGACCTCAATCCATGGTTCTTGTGTTGACATATGTCAACATCTTGTTCCTCCCTCTGATCACTCACATAAGCACATGCACACACAATCCCACCCCTTTGCTTATTCAATCTTAGCCATTGATATCAATTACCAATGAGTTTCTTCTCCAATAACTGACCAATCTATTGATAAATTTACCATTTTACCCCTGATTGACATAACATATACTAAACCATCATCACACGCGTCTATGTCACAATTCACATTATATACTTCAAAAGTGTTCAATTAATATTAATTACATCACTTTGAAGTTAGTAATCCTTTATTACAATCCAGGATATTACATAGTCAACCTCTTCTTCAACTCCACAAAGCAATTTTTGATATGTTCATCCCACACAAATGGCTTATCCTTCCTCGTGAGCTTGGTCATCGACAAGGCAATATGTGAGAAATTCTGAATAAATCTCCGGTAGTAACCAGCAAGACCCAAAAAACTGGGTATCACAGCAACAGTTTCCAGCCTCTTCCAGTCCAGTACTACTTCTACTTTACTGGGATCCACTGAGACCCCTTCTCGCTACATAACATGGCCTAAGAATTTCACTTATGATAGCTAAAACTCGCACTTACTAATTTGGCATAAAAACCGCTTCTCACATAATGTCTTTAACACAATTCTCAAATGATGCTTATGTTCCTCCTTACTCTTAGAGTATATCAAAATATCATCAATAAACACAACGAAAAATTGGTCTAGATACTGTCGAAAGATTGGTATATCAAAATATGTGAGTAGGCCAAAGGGCATTACCAGAAACTCATAGTGCTCCTACCTGGTCCTGAAAGCAGTCTTCAGAACATCTTCCGCCTTCACCTGCGCTAATGAAAACCCGACCGTAGATCAATCTTCAAAAATACACACAAACCAAATAGTTGATCTAAAAGGTCATCGATTCTAGGGAGAGAGTACTTGTTCTTAACAGTGATCTTATTCAATTCTCTATAGTCAACACAAAAACCAAGATTCCTATCTTTCTTTTTAACAAACAAAACTGCAGTTCCCCACAGCGACACACTAGGTCTAATAAACCCTTTCTCAAGTAAATCCTCAATTTGCTTCTTTAACTCCGCCATTTCATTTGGGGCCATTCAGTATAGGGCCTTAGATATAGAACCAGCTCCAGGCACAATTTCTATTGGGAACTGAACTTCCCTTTCCAATGGTAATCCGCTAAGATCATTCGGAAATACCTTAGGGAATTCTCATACCACATGTATACTCCTCAACATTTCACTGGCCTCCCCTTGAACAAAGAAAAATACCATATAGCCCTAACAACCCTTCTTCAAACACTTCTCAACTTTGGTTGTTGAAAGGAAGTTCAAACTAGCATTCACATTCTTAGCACTTTGAGGTACAGAATACACAATCCTCTTATTCCCATAGTCGAGCAACACATTATTTTCCATCAACCAATCAAAACCCAGAATGACTTCTAATTAATGGTCTGGCAGACAAATTAAATCAATAACAGATTCATGTCCTTCCATAATTAACACACAGTTTAAACAAACTTCCGTGGTTAAAGCCTTAACACCCATCGATGTTGAGATAATCAGATCGAATGGCAATTTATGCACATATAATCCTAGGCGCTTTACATAATCATAGGCAATAAAGGAGTGACTTGCACCTGAGTCAAACAAAGCTTGCAATAAATAGCCATTAAGAAGGACTTTACCTTATATTAGTTCAGGGATTTCTGGGCCTCCTCGTGGGTCATAGCAAATACTCGGCCCTGAGTCCTCGTTCTTTACTCCAGCTGTGGCTATTTACATTCAATAGATGTATGCTCAATCTGCTTATAGTTAAAGCATATCACCCAACCCTCACAAGTCTTGCCATGATGTGGCTTGTTGCAACGAGAGCATATCCACAAAGTAGGAGTTCTCTACTGATAGGGCTTTTTGTCATTGCCCTTGGACAGAGAGAATCCTTGGCCCTTTCGCTTTTGGGAAGTATTACCCTTGCTGGGTTCATTACAGTCGTTGGTAGCTTTGGCAGGATACAAATCTCATAGGTTATTCTCAGTGATTCTACATTCCTCCACCACTTTATTAAACTCAGTAAATCAGTGGCTGACTAGCCATTTCTTTATCTCCCATCTCAAACCATAGATGAGCATATTAGAACTTTTTTCCTCATCATCCATTTTCTGCAGATACGAGGAATACCAGGATAAACGGATGAAACGGGACAAATAATCATCGAAGGTCTCCGTGTCCCCTTGCTTTATGGAGAGAAATTCAGTTTCTTTCTCTAGCAGTACTGACTTAGGGAAGTACTTCTTATTAAATTGCTGTTGAAACATCTCCCAGGTCAATGGCACATTTCTGCTCCTCAACGTTAGGGCGATATTCCGCCACCAACGATCAGCATCTCCCTCGAGCTTATATACTGCCAACCGTGCTTTCACATCAGACGGGCATTCAAGAACCTCAAAGATTTTCTCCAACCGGTTCAACCAGTCTTTGGCTGCTTGAGGATCAAATCTACCTCGAAACACTGTAGGTAGATGCTTGTAGAATTTTGAGACCCAAAACTGAAGATCTCTTTCCTCTCTAACACGTACCCCATGTGATTCCTGATTTGGGGTAGTATGAGGTAGGGATTCTATCGGTCTTGCTGACCCTTTAGCAATTTCCTCATAGCAAGTCTCTTCTTGGGTCTCCTCCTGAGTAAACGGACCTTGATCTGCTCTGTTTTTTCCTCTTTCAATTCTGAGCACCTATCTTAGCTCAGTGATCATGTCTCGCTGATCCTTAATTAGACCCATTAATTCTCACATTGGATCTAGTGGATTGTCATTGACTACCTCCACCTCCGAGTCTACTTGTTGAACTCTGGGATGACCCTTTGTCTATTTTATTCTACAAATCATTCACTATGTCAGTTTCATAGATAATGTATATACATTGTCCACAATTCTCATGTATATCCGCAACCATAAAGCATACATGTGGATACAATAACCAATCATGATCATCTTCTATCACAAAGGCAAAGAACTAAGGGGACTATCCTAGCAAACTCTACCCTTGCCAAGAACTATAGCTCTGATACCAAAAAATATAAACTCCTTCCTTAAAATCCGTAATTATAATTCAAAAATGCTTAATTTAAATGAATCAAAGACCAGCGAATAATTAAATTTCATTTCTAATCCCTTCCTTTCGGTAGGTTTTTCACAAATTCTTTTAAAGCTTCATCCCTTCCCTAGTCTCAATTTTCAAGTTTCGAATATAATTACATGTGCAGTTAGTCGCACTCAAATATATCAGAGTGTATAACAAAGTCCCGGCAAATCCCGGGATTCATTCATTCACTAAGGGTTTAAAGTTTCCCATATAAGGGATTACAATACCATTCTAAAATTTTATTTACATCCCAAAAATAATATATAGTAATCCCATATCCAAATGGATAACTAACCACTAACCCAAAAGCAATTATCCCTATAAGGTTTTAACCGCTCCTGATCATTCACTTCTCCTTGGAACCACTTGCCCTGTCTAAAGATTAGTCAATGAAAAGAATGCGATTCAAGAGAATCCCAGTAGTAACAAGTCACTCATACAGTGTATAAACACATAGCATATACAATCATGTTTAGTAGCATCACAATGATATATGGTTCACGCCACGTACGATAGCACTCATGACTGTAAACACTATGCGTTAGCTTTCGCTGCGATCTCAATGCAACAGCTTACTCTGTAATCACTATGATAGCTTTTACCGTAATCTAAAAGCATCACAATGTATCGCAATGCATGACAAAAATACATACAATGCTTTATACATAGTATAAGAGAAAGAGCCACTACCTTGTTCTTTCCTGACTTGCTCCGGCACAGTTCGTTCACTACCAAGGCAAATGTCGACCCTATAAACAAGATTAAGGACAATAGATCAATAATTTTTCCCAATTCTTGTTTCCATAATTCTTAAAGTTGGTTATCATTTAAACTCTTTAGGTGGCTACTAGATGCCTACACATATGCCAAAAAAGGTTGGAAGAACTACCCAAAAGATCCCTCTTTCAGAAGAAAAATACTGATTTTTAGCTAACTCACTCAAGTGATGGATGACTGGCACTCAATTGAAGATAGCTCATACTCGCGAGTACTTGACAGAGAGCAACAATAGAAACAAAAAGTTCTTGTTTTACTTGAGCACATGACATAACACTTGAGTGATAGCCAAATGCTCACTCAAGTCCCATAAAGTGAGGCACAGAAAGTGTCTACCCAAGAGCACAAAAAACTTTAGAGCGAGAAGCTTACTCGGGTTCTACCCTTAACACTCGAGTGATAACACAACACTTGTGAGTGACAAGTCACACTCTTAGAAAATGGCTTGCAAGTGTAACCTAAGATACGGCCTTATACCCCAGAACACCTTTGCACTCGAGTGAGACATAAATCACTCGAGTGATGACCTATATCACCCCAAGTACAGAAGTGCACTCTTGAGCTTTGCCTGAGAACTTAACCAAAACACTAAAGAAAAGGAAATATCATGATGTACTTGAGTGAGACTCTTCCTCACTTGAGTGAGGCTTATCAGAAGCCAAATCTCAAAACTGATAGAATTTCCTAAACTGAACCAATTTGCTTTCAATGGTTCCAAAACTTATACCAAAGTTCATTCCCATACAAAATCTCACAAGGAACCTATTGGTAACCTCAAAACACCCAAAATCACCTCCTAACAACTTTTGTCTTGGATCAATATATTACACACAAGCCACCAATGACCAATCTTTTCCCTTTCAAATTCCAATCAAAACCAATGACAATATAACACATCCTAATACCATTTTCCTCACATTACCATATCTAATTCATCGATTTCCAATTCTCATGTAGTCAGGGCATAATTCCACAAATATCAAAACTTAACCAAAAATCACAACACATATGTCAAAATGCTACAAATGCTCACTTCTTCAATTTGCCAAGATTAGATACTTGATTCCTCAACTCTGAAATTTGTTCAAGCTCCAAAATACTTCCTTTCAAGAATCTAAAACCATTAAGATGAAGCTCTCGTTAAGGTGGTCAATATTAAAGAAGAGCATTTGGGCATTTGAGAACCATAACAACATCAAAATATTACCTTTCACTTTCTCTTTCTACCTTGAATCCCACAGAAAATGGAGGCTAAGGAGAGAGAAATGAGAGAATAATGATGAAGTGCAGATTTTTTTCCCTTTTCCCATAACATTAATCGACTTAGAAAGAGAGGGGGAAGAGAAAAGCAAGTTTGAAATCTTGACCTCATCCTATGGCTCACAAAAGCCACATGTCATGATCTTGCTTTCTCTACCATGAACTCACATGCTCACATACACACTTGATTCCGCCCCATTGATCATTCAAGAGTTAATTCTAGCCATTGATCCTTAAGTTACCAATGAGTTTTCTCTTCGGTAACTGACTAATTGGTCGTTAAATTTACCATTTTACCCCTGGTTATGGCAATTCTACTTGAATCACTTCCAATAATATCACTATGCGCCCTCCCCTATATTTCAACCCACTTAGACTTTAATCCACACTTAGGCATAAATATAGGGCTTAGGCATTGACTAAAACACATTCACATTGAATTCAACAATATTTACATCACTGCTAGCATAATTATCCCTTAATCCCAAATTGGGTCATTACACACTTGGTTAGTTCGATTGGTTATCCTTTATTTTTAAAGAAATTTTCCTTGTATTTGGGGAATTCCAGAGGGAATTGAGGAAAGGGAAAGGTAAAAGTAGAAAAGTTGTAGGAGCTTGTTTATACTTCCTAATGGTAAGTTCCTATCATCTCTCTTTTTTTCTTCAAGTAGATATGTGAATGTATAATTCTTATTTCTCATGTACATGTCATGTAGATATTTGCTTACAAAATTTTCCTTTAGGCAAGCTGAAAGCCTCTAAAGATGAAGATGTCATCCTATATTGGAATGAGGAAAGGGTGAGGAGTAGAGTTTAGACAAAGAAGGAAAGCAAGAAGGAGCTGCTTTATGGTGTCAGACACGGTGGTGGCCATTCATCTACAACATTTAATCTTGAAACAATGCTTACTCACCCAGTAATTGTAACTACTTTGATATGTACACTGTGTTTTTAATTTCATTTCAGTTAATTTATGAATAACTTAATTTGTAAATCTGATCAAGATGTTCATGTTACAGGAATTACAGAGGACATATGCTACGCTGGTTGGCATGATCAGTGAGGAGTTCCTTGCCCTTCAAAACAAGTTGTAGGATGAGAAGTGTAACCCCCTCCGTAATTATATCCGAAACACGCGATTAAAATGAAATAGAGACCAATAATAATCAAATAACATTTACTAACCCATCACATGATGGGGTTTTCAAAAATACCTTTCGAAATCATTTATAAACTTGGTCTCATATTCACATTTCGAATACAATTACTACGCGAAGATAAATCACATTCATATAAATATCAGAGTGCACAACATAATCATCCCGGCAATCTCGGGTACATACCTTCGCTAAAGATACACAGGGTACAATTGCCCATTACAATTCTTCAAATGGGGATTACACAATCTCATCTCGAAGGAGTCCTAGCTGCTCCCTCCACGAGCCACTTGCCATGTCTAAATTGTTGGTAGGGGAGAGTGAGATTCGAGAGAATCTCAGTAGGAAACAGATACCATAATGCATGCATGATAGATGCTATGTGTATGACATGTTAGCTTTATCTAGATGCATACCCTATAATGATATTTCTGCATGCTCAATGTTTCATACAACAAGACTATGGCCACAGCGAAAACAGAAACAGAGCTTCATTTATTCAAATATGCTCTACACAATCAAGTAAAGCAATCACATACATCACTACACAAGCAAAGATATCAAATACATGCAAGTAAGGTAAGTCCCCTACCTCTAGTCTTTTCTCCTCGATTTGCGTGCCAGCAACTCGGGGCTTCACATTCGATCCTATAATGTCAAATGTACTATTTAGACACTTACATAGTGTTTCTGGGAGTTATATGAGGCTATATTGAAAAATTACTAAAATACCCCCGGGACCCGGCCCGGCCTCGTCGTACCTGGTCCGGCTGTACTTTTCTTAAAATTTTGACATGGGCTATTCTGACATATTTTCGCCCAAGGAATCCATTTCCGGACTCGGAATTATCAAATTCAATGTCAATTACAAAATTACCCTTGGCAGCCCTACTTTTAGGGTTTTAGGGGCGTTTTCATAATTATGCTTTTTCGGCCTTTTCCGAAAAATTGCCCAACTGTAACCCCACCTATTTTCGCCCACTGAATCCAATGGAATCATCAAATCATTGAAAATCCAACTCTAAGACCCATTTACAATGCTGGCCGAAATATATGGTTTTTAAGGGGAAAATTGGGGTTTTTCGGTTTCGGCTCCGTAAACGTGTTTCTTTCCACTCCTAACCACTTTATTGACTATTCCATTAGGTTACAACTACCATTTAGTATCATTTTGGGCAGCATAACAGCCCCTACAACCCATTTCCATAAATTAAAACCAACGGCAATCCGGCGAAATTTCACCGATTAAATTGCCCACAGCAGCTATAATAGTCAATATACAAGAGTTTGGAAGTTACCTCAAGCTCCTTCTGGCTTTTCCCCAATATGGCTAAAAAACCCTAACTTTCCTAACCAAGATATGAGCTTCAACAACCTTCAAGAACATAGAAGAGAAGCTTAAGAGTAGAGTTATACGCGTTAGGAGCTAAATCGCCGGAGAAATCGGCTTACCTTGCGAGATTTCTCCTTCCTTCTTCTCTATTTTTCTCTCAACTCCTCTCTCCATATTCAGCTGTGCAGCACGTCAGAAATGAGCTGAAGATGATGAGAAGATGTTTTAATTCCATGCTTATGTCATCTTGCCTTTTGATGATGTCATAATTCCCAAAATTGGCATTTTCGGATTTTCTGGCAGATTTTCTGCCCAATCTTTGAAAAATCATAACTAATTCTAGAAAAATCGAAATGAGGTGATTCCAAAGCCAAATGAAATCTATTTAAGTCCTCTTTATAGGAAAAATATTTACCAATACTATAAATCACCAAACAAATCCAGAATTACACAAATTTCATCACTGCCCCAAAACAGAGTCCATTTTCGACCTCAAACTTTGGACAGTCATATCTCCCAGTTCCCAACATGAAATGGCACCAGTTTTATGTCCATTTTGAAGCTTGGGATGTGAACTTTAATACTGGAAAGTTTCATAATTTTCTGACATCATTTTCCTAGTAAAAACGTCCACACGAGAAGACTGCCCAGACAGAATTCACACTGGACAACATTTCCAATTTTTGCAACCAATGTGTCCAATCCAATTTAAATCAATTCCAATGATTAAATACCACAACATGACACCATTTCCATCACAATATCCCATTCAATTCCTCCCTCTATTCTAAGTCAATTTGGACGTTAATCCACAATTGAACTCAAATACAGGGTTTTGGCGTTGCTCATAACACAAGCGACTACAATCCACTTTATATTCTCTAAAAGGGTTCATTAATCACTAACCACGTCCACTTTTGTAGTCATTAAACCCTAATCACAATTTGGGATCTTGCTAAACTGGGGCCTAGCAATCCACTAATCTCAGGCTTATTCTTTAAGCTCAAGTCTCAAAATTCGGGGTATTACAAGAAGAACTATGAGGATGATGATGACAAGGATGATGAAGATGAAGAGGCCACAAACAATAAGGCAATTCAGTTTAATTTGAGGAGGACGATGAGAAGGCTGCTGAAAAGGAAGAAAATGTAGATGATAAAGAGGAGGATGCATACAAAAAAGGTGAGGAGGAAGAATCAGAAAGTGATGAAAATGATAAAGAAGACATAGAATGTGATGATGCCATCACATAAATTGAAGCCCATGATCATGGTGAACCAAAAGACGCTCAAGTTCACAGCATCATGATGAAGATAAGGAGAAGAAAGGGAGTGACTTGGAATTGAGAAGGTCAAAAGGGTCATAACTCCCAGCTGGGTTGTAAAATATCCCTGGATTGATACAACCAGGAAGTGTAAGGGTAAGAGGAAAGTTGATGAGAAGGACATTTTATTTGAGATGTGTACAACGCGATACAATAGAGACGAGGGCAACCAGTAAGTTTAAAATACTTGTTTGGTTGGTTGCATTGGTATTACGTTACAATAATAGTTTGACTGACATGTTGTGTTTTTGTTTTCATTCAGGGACTTTGTGGAGATGCATGACTCTTCCTCACAAGGAGGGAACTCTATTGTCTATGACCAAGAGGATGGATTAATGATAGGGTAAGCCACTGGTTAAGAGTGTGTGATATTGATTTCATGTAATATTTCCATTGGGTAACTTTTTTTGTCTCTGATGCAATTAATGTCAATGGTTGGAAGACCTACATTGCTGATCAAAAACTGAACGATGGTAGAGTTAGAAGACACATATTTACCGCTGACTTCATGCACAAAATTTTCGTAGCTCTAATGAAATGGTCTTTAGCAAATTATGAAATGCAAATCCTCCCTAAACACTTAGGATATAACATTGGGGATTGTGATTTGATATTTGGTCCTGCTGTTTGGCATGATAATTGGTTTTGCTATATGGTAGAGACAAAAACCATGAGATTTTATGCGCTTGACTCATTGGTTGATATACTCACAAATATGAGGAGGCAAAAGGAAGTGGAAGTTGCAAACACATTGGGGACTAAACCAAAGGAGTCAAAGAAGAAGATAAGGAAACGAAAATGATAGATTAATCCAAAGGAACACATGGCAACTGGCGTTGTATGTATAAATTGTCACTTATGTGTATACGTACTATATTTTTATTCATATTTGTGACTGATGTTTTTTTAGCGAAATTTCTTCTTCCAAATTCTTCAAAGAGTCAAGCCCCAGCTGTTTAAGGATGAGGACAAAATTGAGAACAGAGTGACATAGGCAAAAGTACTTGTACAAGCAGACAAGTGAGTTGATATTGTAGGTTTTGTTCATTGAAACACATTGCCACATGCTTGATCTGGTTTGTTCTTTTTTACATTTATATGTGTAGAGAATCTTGTGGTGTGCATGTACTCTCTTGGTTATAGATGTGGGACAGAACTGAGTAAGGTCATGACGCTTACCACATGGCTCACTAGTCCACAAAAGAACTCCATGAAATTAAGTTTGGGTTCTTGTGGTAGCTAGTTACTCATCCTCACAACAACCATACGGAAAAAGTTATGTCTTTAGTTCAAGACATACATAAGAGGAAGAGAACCAATTAGGATGCTGACTTGGATTGTACATTCCATTAATGGATACCTTTAACGTATTACACCATGACTTGGATAGACATATGATTGTATGTACATCATATTAGGGGATTGAAATGATCATGTGCACACTCATTGTAAATATGGTAACTTTTTTGTAATGATTAAGTGCAGTCACATTGTATTCATGTCCTTCAGCCTCAAACCACTGAGCTAACTCTAGAAAGAACAATTTCAGCCGACTTAATGCAACATTATATTCATGTCCATGCCTTGCATAAGTAATTGCATTAAGTATCTTAAGTGCATCTTTCTTGTTGTTCGTAGAAGTCCTATCCCTTCCTCTTCTCGGCTTTACAAATTGTGCACTAGAGTTTTCTTTGACATGGCTATAATAAAATATGTGTCTTTGAGATTCCAAATATACAACAAACAAAACTTATGATGGTAAGATTCCTATTTGACACTATTATGACCTCTCTTGTGCCAATGATATCTTTCAAATTCTTAAGAAACCAACTCTAATCATCATATATTTCCCCACTAACTTTGGCATATGCCAAGGGAAATGATTGATTATCAACATCATATGCATTAGCTGAAACCAATGTTCCCTTGTAAGGGCGACTGAGGTGACATCCATCTATATAAATTATGCCTCGAAACCCTTGTAAGAAGCCTTTGATCGAGCATCCATAAGCAATGAATACCCTCTTAAATATATCACTCTCAAAGAATTCACATAGGGCTACCGTGTCTGGACTGGTCTCTACTAGCCTATCACATATCCAAAGAATAGTCATGTATGAATTTTCAATGCGGCCATGCATATCCATCAATGCTCTTTCTTTTCCCCGTACGTTTGACTATAATTTTGACGCACCCTATATTCTCTATACATGGCTCTCATAGTCTCATTTGCATTCTTGTCTATGTTACACCTCAAACTGTCTGTGATTACTAATAATGTTAATTTGGATCTCTTCAAGTGAGGTACAAATAAATTATCCTGTGCATCATGTTTATGGTCACCTTTGAATGTTCTTATAGTTAGGAATTCAGTATCTTGTTGTTCTCCCATTAAGTACACTTCCAAGTACCATGGACAACCATCAACCATGCATTTGGTGATGATCTTTTGTTGATTGTTTTTGACATATTTATATGCAAACTTATGCACAATGCCATACTTGTATAATGTTTGCTGAAGGCCATCCGCATTGGCACTGTATTAAACTTACACATATTGCTGAAGGCCGTCCGCATATTGTTGAAGGCCATCTGCATTGGCGCTGTATTAAACTTATGCACAAATAGATAATGTTTGACATATTAAACTTACACATATTGCTCATCCCTTAGATTATCCCTTATTGCCGCTGTATTATCATCTTCATTTTGTCCTTTATCTACATAGACATGCCCACTTTCTCCACTAAAATTAATTAAATGTTCAATTGCTTTATCATCTAGTATGTCCACAAATGTTGTTCTATCAAACGTCAATGTGAACTTCATAACAAGTCTGCTACTCTCTTTTACCACAATGGAGGATATCATTGTTTTAAACTCTTCATAACTGATCCCTTTCTTAATAGTTCTATATCCGACCATTCCCACAACATATGTTATATCACTGTCTCTATCAACTACAAACCTTCCCCCTATATGAAGAAAACATAGTAGATTCTTGCCAGACATACTAGCCATCACCGCTATCCACCTGCGCAACACAATTATCATTAACAAGTTTACCAGCTATATTAACAACTATCGCTACCTCTATTAACAACACATTCTGACTCTGTACATCAAAACTTCCAGGCACACAACTTTCACATCATGTTCATTAACTCACTTTTAATAAGTAAAAACAACACAAAATACCATAAAACATAGAAAACTTTTCAAACCCTTGCCAAACATCATTACCCCACAAGTAAAACATTTAAATGTGACATATAGTTATCATTAATAAGTTCAGCAGCTATATTGACAACTATCGATGCTCCTATTAACAACACATTTTTCCTCTACACACCAGGTTATGTAGCCACAATCCTTTCATCCTTATCTTCATTCCTTAACCCTTCTATAGCAGAAAACAACACAATAAACCTGAAAACAAAGCATACTCACAGCAAAAATAGAGCATGCTAAACTATATCCAAATACATTGAAACCACAACCAAAGCATATCCATTGCATTTACCTAGGTCTACCTTTATAGTTTACAAGCATATAGAAGACAATACCCATAAAAAGATGACAGTTTTTTCCATTTTTTAGGCCAAAATGAAGATAAATCAAGAAAACCTAAACATCTGTTTAGCTACTCAACATAAAACATGAATCAAATGGAATAGTGAAGACAAGAGAGTTGTTGGCATCAATTCGATACCTTACTCTTTAACTTTGGTTGATGATCTTCATTCTGTTTTTTACGCCAATACCAATGTTGTTCCCTTTTGAATTTGACAACATTTTTCCATCCCTCTATTTATTTGACAGGAGTATTTCAAACTTTTGCCAAATGTAATTTATTACAAAATAGTCTCATGGGACTTGACAGTAATTTGGACATTTCCGAGGACCATTTCTTTGTATTTTGTCTTTCTCGGGACTTAAATGTAATTTTCCCTAATACGCTCGTGTACTTATCTCTTAAGTAATCAAGATGGGCCCACGTGTCCCAAAAAGCTATTTTTTAAATAAAAAATGTAAGTTTGTTGTCTTTTTTTTTTTTGGCCCGAGTAAGTTTGTTATCCAATGTTGTCGGATGTCCCGCAAGGGACAAATGTAAGTTAGTTATGCCTACGTAAAAATATGTGTAAAACCTTTTTTTTAAAAGAAAAGTACATTTGTAGCTTATATATGACGTCAGCTACCTCAAGTAATCGAGATACCATAATGATTAAAAAAAGTGTACCCCGTCATAAAAATATATATATATATATATATATATGCAAGTTCATTTTGAACATGACGCAAAAATTGCTCTTATGACATCAATTAGATAATAAACTAACGCGAAAATAAATACATTATTCACTTTATGTACAACATTTTCACGGTATATATTACTTCTTCTTTTTACCAACTGTGTATATATATATATATTTTATTACTTCAATTTAATAAATAACTGAAGTAAAAAGAATGTAGTCTAATCCACTTGTGTTGGTTCTAACCCGTGGAGGTACTCTGGCTGCTTAAACATGAAAACACAAATTTGAATACGCATAAATGCAGAAAATGTATTTTGTAGAGTTAATCCGAATAGACCTGATAATATTCGGATCTAACACTGCCGGATAGTCATATCACATTTTAGTTTATCTGCCTCCACCTAATTTTGAGAAAGCCCCAAACATTCATTTATACACAAAAAATATAAGTTTTTTTCTTATATTACTTACATAAAAAAATTTATTGAACTTGTCAAATGCAATATAATATATTTGATCATCTCAAATAATAAATTTTTGGTCTTTAATTATTTTTAAGAAACAATCTCACATTCTTTATTTTTAACTTTTACTCTTTAACAAATTAAAATTATCTTCCGATTGACGAATAATTTCAATTAATTAGAAAAATGAACGTTTATAATATTATAGAAAATAATTTTATTTGATTGATTATATTTAAAATTTAATTGTCACAAATAATTTCACTTTTATAAAAAAGAGATAAGTAAATTTTATTTGATAAAACATAAGAGAGTATAATTCTTACTTAGTATGTAGGACTCATGTTTGTACCTAGAGTTAGATGCAGATCTCTCATTCATAACTTATAAATATTGTAACTTTTTATAAATTTCATATGATATACGTATATTAATTATAGTTTTATATTAGTTTTTAGTATTTAATTTTTCTGGCAAAATTATATTTATTTTAAAATATTAATATTTATAATGTTTATATTCTCCTACAAGTAAATATTAGGGGAGTTGTATTTTTTTTTTCCCTAGCCTGGTGTATAAAATTATGGCTTTCTTTGTTACAAGATCAATCTGAGTAATTTAAATATTAAAAGATTCACGTGTGTTCAAACAACAAATACAAGCGACCCATTTTTCTTTACTTTAGTTCAATTTGAAAATATCTATTTCACCAAATCCCACTTACACTGATTTTTTTTCCCGTTTGATGTCTGATACATATATTGACTTGATTTTTCTTTCCAAGCAAATTTCGTCTGGTTGATTTTTCTTTCCAAGCAAATTTCGTCTGGTCTTTAAACTGACTTGCAATATTAATTCTTGCGCACACTCTCACCCCGGTTCAAAATATAGAAGTTAGGTAATTAATTTCACTAAATTAATTATTTGTAAGAAATGTGAGTCAATTTTCTTAAAATTGTCATTTTTTATCATTTGTATTGGGTAATACTCTCTTGATAAAAACTCTCCTTAATATATGCAATCAATAGGAAGATTTGAACAAAAAATTATAAATATGGGACATATAGTGAATTAAGGTCGCTCACATTTATGATTAAAGAAAAAATTAATATGCCAATTATTATTATTTTAAAAAATTATTGTTATTTTAATTTATTCCATAATTTTATAAAGTATATTTTTGATTCTCTAACACTAGTATCATTAATTTCAAATGAAGATTCTTACGCCAATTATTTCTATTTTAAAATAATAATTAAATAATATTTTGACAACATTTAAGAATTTAACTGTCAATATTTTTTTGTTAATATTGCTAGAGTTACAGGACTAAAAAGATATTTTTTAAAAAAAAAATTAAGGCGCCAAAATAATTAAAAGAACATAGAGATATTTTCCCAACTAATGTTTAAATTCTATTTACTGAGAAATAGAATCCATATCTCCTTTACCTAATTGATTAAAGTATCGTGGCCAAATTAATTAATTGGCATTTCGTGGCCCCATTAATTAGCCATAACACACACACACACACACACGCACACTCACATATATACTGTTTGATTTGGGTTCAAACGTACTTGAAAATATTAGCATAGAACCCCAATCTCCTAATAGGTTCTATTTGTCTTTGATAAAAAAAGGGTTCTGTTTGTGGCATTTGCTCTTTTTAATTTGAACCCGACTTATGTACTGGTTTAAATATATTTAATAATGGTCCATTTTCATAATTTCTGGTTGGTTCGAATAGATAATTAGTATGATGATTAATTGTACATAATATATATGCCCATTTGATCGTTTTTCTTTTATATAGCATATCTCCAGTCCTTCGTATAGAATACATATACCCAAAATATTAGTATATATAAAATTTAATTATCAATCTTTTTTTGGATGATTGCAGCTGTGCACAAAAGGTTCCAACTCCAAACCATTGGTTAAGGATCCACAGCTAGTCTATCCAAGAGCTTGATGGTATCATAAAAAAGTTTCATTTTTATACAAAAAAGAGATAAATAATAAATTTTATTTAATAAAAAAGCATGTTTGTATAGAGTTTGATGCAGGTCTCCTCTTCATAATTTATAAATAGTGTAACTTCCTATACAGTTTATATATTTATATAAATTATAATTTTATATTATTTTTTGGGAGAATTGCTAAAAAAGACCTCATGGACAACTTATTTGCTAAATGGGACATGGGAAGATATCTTGCACATGGAGGGAAGATATCTGCACACGGAGAGAAGATTTCTACACACATAGGAAAGATTTATGCACACGTATAGAGAAGAATTTTGTAAACAGGGAAGATCATCTGCACACTTGAGAAGATATTCTGCACACTTGGAAGATAATCTGCACGCGAAGATCCCATTTGGCAAATAAGTTGTCAATATGGGATTTTTTCACAATTTTCCCTCATTTTTTAGCATTTAATTTCGTTGCGGGAAATTTGTTTTATTTAAAATATTAATTAATATTTATATTATGTTTATATTCTCCTAGATATATAAATATCATTTGAGGTGTATATTTATTACCTAGGCTTAGACACACACACACACATACGACGTTTTTATGGGAATATGACCCTTTTTTGTGACAAGATTAATCTGACTAATTTAAAAAATCAAAATATTATGTTTGTATTCAAACTTCAGTACCGCACATGTAAATCACCCTTTTTCTTTTACTATTGGGGAAAGAAGAAGAAATACAATTACTTGAGTTCAATTTGAAAATCAACAACTCCACCAAAATCTCGAGTAAATATGCTAAAATGATCATAAACTTTTGTGAAAAGTGCAACTGTAACCATAAACTATTTTTTAAAGTAAAAATAACCATAAACATTATAAAAGAGGGCAAAAGTTGCCATGACATCAACGGACGTTAACATCCGTTAATGTGAATTTTTTAGCAAAATGTTAAGGTGCTAAAATAGCCATTAAATAATATCAAAAGTGCAAAAGTAACCACAAACTTTTTCTTGGATGCAAAAGTAACTTCTTGAACATTAATTCATAATTTTTTTTTTTTTTGCTTTTGTGTTATGAGAGTTTTATCAATTTGGAGATTAAAATGACAAAAGTAAAAAAAAAAAAAACTTATAAATTAATATTCAAAAAGTCACCTATTTTATAGTTAATGTTAGGGATTTTATCATGGTTATCAGACCCGAACCGGATTGGAAACCGGCCAACCGGTTAGTATATCGGAGTCAAGTTTTTAATTTTGTTTTTAAAAAAATATTTTTTTTTTTATTTTCCTTTAGAATTTTATACTCTAAATCTAAAATATTCCATTTCTCACCGATTTGGTCCCAATTTAGCTCTGATCTAACTCACTAACTCTTAACCCAGTACCCCAGCCGGTTCACTGACAGGTCCAGGTTTAATTAACTTGGATTTTATCTTTTGGAGTTAGGTGATAGTTTTCTTTTGTTTCATCATTCTCACCAAAATAAAAAAAGTCAACTTTTTGAATATTAGTTCATAAGTTTTGTTATTTTAACCCCCAAATTGATAAAACACTCATAACACAAAAGCAAAAAAAAAAAATTATGAATTAATGTTCAACAAGTTATTTTTGCATCTAAGAAAAAATTTATGGTTATTTTTACACTTTTGGTATTAGTTGATGTCTATTATAGCACTTTAACATTTTGTTAAAAAGTTCATATTAACGAACATTAATGTCCATTAATATCGTGGTTACTTTGACCCTATTTTATAATGTTTATGGTTACTTTTGCTTCAAAAAATAATTTATGGTTATAATTACACTTTTCACAAAATTTTATGATCACTTTTAGCACTTTTTACTATTGGGGAAAGAAGAAGAAATACAATTACTTGAGTTCAATTTGAAAATCAACAACTCCACCAAAATCCCACCAAGACTAATTTCTTTTTTTTTTTCTTTCGATCTCTGCGACATATATATTGACTTGATTTTTTTTCCTAGACAGTAATTTCGTCCAGTTTTTAAACAGAATAGTAATAATACAAATTCTTCATGCAATTAATATATTGGATCAAGTAATATATTATTATTATCATCAAAATATTATCAGACTTTTTCCAAGTTAGTATTATTCCTTACACACACACACACACATATATCATTTTGTGAGGATGCTTTATACTCTTTCAAAAGGGATCTAGTGTACTGAAGAATATACTGATGAAGCATTCTTAAAAAAATTAATATTTAAATTCAATTTGTTAAAGAGAAATAGTGTCCATACGACCATACCTCTTTTACCTACTTTGATATTACTATATATATAGAATCTCTTGACAGGTTCTATGTCGCGTATATATGCTCTCTCTCTCTCTCTCTCTCTCTCTCTCTCTCTCTCTCTCTCTCTCTTAATTTGAACCCGTTCTATCAGGTAACGGCCAGTTTATATATACTTAATGCTCAAGTTCCATAATTTCTTGTTGGTTCTAATAAAAAATATGATGACCAGTTATACATAATATATATGTCCATTTGATCTTTTTTAATATGGCATTTGATATATGTTATTCCCTCTTGTCCTATATATAACATACAAATAGCTCAATTAAAAAGATAAAAAAGTTGGCTAAGATTATTTAAAACAATAAAAATATAAACAATGCATTTTAATTTCCTTTATAAATATCCTTATTTATGGGAAAAGAAAATAAATGAAAGAGTTATTGGAAAATTACGTGCGTACAAGAAAATTAATACAATGATATGACATGTAAATAGGAACATAAATATTATAAATAGGGTTTAGGATTTATTTAGGGTTTAAGTGCATATCATAAATAGGATCATATCCTATTATGAATAGGATCACATCATTTATAAATATATATATATATATATATAACCGAAGAGGGTATTATTGGATCAAGATTTGGGGAGAGGGGTGTCTCCATTGGTTTTCCTCTTCATTTACTCTTCATTGAGTGTATCTACCATTAAATCAACTTTCAATGATTGAGATTTAATAATATGTAAAGTATATTATTATAATAAAAATTTACAATGGTAAATCTCAAACTGAAAGTTGATCTAATGATAGATACACTCGATGGAAAGTAAATGGAAAGGGAAATCAATGGAGACACCCTCTCCCCAAGATTTGAACAGAAAATGAGCTGTCTCCTAAAAGCATCTTTTAGATTTACCCTCCCTCAAACTTGAAATACAATTTTTGGGTGGGTATGTAGATAAGGATATTCTTAGTTGGGAAAAAAAAGGAAATTCTTAAAAAATAAAATATGTTTTTTTACCCATTACTTTATTATCTTTAACTAATTTTAACCAAATTTTTAATATGCCTATTCCAAATATAAGTCATTTTAGAAGATTTTTTGGTTCATAAAATAATTCACTTGGAGAGTAATTAATACTCACTGACCAATTTTATCCATGTATTAAATATGACTCCTTGTATTTTTCTATCTCCCTCAAGACCTTATTTAATAGGGTAAAGTTGAAAAAAAAATTCAATTGAAGATAGATTTAATAAATTAACCACTCATTTTTACTTTATCCAGCCCATTTTATATGATTTTTCTAACTAATTCATACACATATCAATAAAAAAAGTTAAAAATATTAAATTTGTCATGAAATTTAAGTGACTTCCAATATTACCCTCATTATCCATACTAAACTCTAATATCATATTATTTTCTAACATAATCAGAAAAATTATCAAAACATCTTATAAGAAAACCAAAATACCTTCTTGATGACATCTTATAAAATGAATCGGAGGAAGTGATTCCAGTGAGAGATAGTTAAAAGTAATTTATATTTTAGATGGGATGAAGCAGACTACTTACGCTCTAAGCTCTATATATTGCATGCATCCTTGTGAAAATGATAAAACATGGGAAGAAAACATGTTAATGCTACATATATTCCCTTATAGCCTATTTGGTTCGATTCCATGGGAGAGGATTGCATGTAATTTTAATGCAACAAATCGATTACAATATTTGGTTGGTCTTATTTAATGTAAATATATTATTACATTTTATAAATGAAGTAATCAGAATTATACTGTTAGGACTGAGATGAATGAGGATGCATGCATCCTGTAATCAAGTGAAAAATATATTATTGCCATTATAATTTTTTAGTTTGACCAAAGTGCCCACTCATAAATACTGTTAAATATTAAATAATTACCACCATTAAATGTT
The DNA here is from genome assembly GCA_963855925.1 of Inga laurina. Taxonomy (NCBI): domain Eukaryota; kingdom Viridiplantae; phylum Streptophyta; class Magnoliopsida; order Fabales; family Fabaceae; genus Inga; species Inga laurina. Next base: position 21,200,955 of record OY979713.1, read on the forward strand.
TTAAAAAATAACTAATTATATAAAAATATAAAAAAATTCACCACTAAAAAAAATTAAGAAATTCCACCATTAAAAATATTAAAATATCCCATTAAATAATATTCCCACCATTAGATATTAAAAAATTACCATAAACCCCTTCATAATATTTCCACCATTAAATATTAAAAAATTATTATGAACTCAATTCATACACTGCACAAATTGAAAAGAATTGCTTTAAACCTAACGTGTACATTATACATATATGTATAGGTAGGGGTAATTTTGTCTCTTACTGTATTATTTTCATATATTCTCATTTTTTATGTAATTCAACCAAACGTTTTTATACATGTGCATCATCTTTCTTTAATGGCAAACAAAGTAAATTCATGTAATCATTATTGCATTACATTTTATTACATTACCTCCGATCCCTTGGACCAAACGGGCACATTTTATAGTTTAGACCAAATAACACGTCTAAAATGGAGAAATTGCTGAAAAAATATCCTATTTTCAGTAAATAAACTATTTGTCAGTACAGTTGTATGCAATATATATCAAATAAATACAAAACAAAAATATTTACACATAGCAACAGATCTGGAGTTACACCCACCTGCTCAAAGGCCTTTAGCGTCCCCAGCACTTTTGGACAATAAACTTAATAAACTTTCCAATGAGAATAGATTTTTCAGCAATTTTTCCTCTAAAAATTGTCCTGCATCTAAGGCCGGAGTGAGTATCTAATTAATTATCTCGTGTATTGCACAGAAATGAAGGTTGAAAGAAATATTAATTATTCACGAAGTTATGATTAACGGAGATTTTGTGTATTACTACATTGATTTGAAGATTCTAAACATCATGTAGTTCTTTAGATCACACTCACAGGTTGCTTACGTCGATGACTTCAAAGTAAACAATCATTATTAGGGTTGATTTTATTTCTTTCTTCTTTTTTTAATATTTTTCGTAATAGTAGAATAATAAGTACTCCCTTCGCCCTTTAATATAAGACAGATTTATTTAATTGGATTATATTAAAAAAAATTAGTTAAATTAGTTGATATGATATGTATTTTCTAAAACATCCTAGTCATATTCATTAATTCTCTTTTTCTCTTTCCTCCGTAATTAGACACCCTAACTTTTATTAATTCTCTTTTGCGTCCCCAGCACTTTTTCTTTTTGTAACACCCTAACTTTTATCACTAATATTTTCTTATGTAATTAGACATTTAATGAGATAAAATGGTGAATTAAAGAGTATGGGGAAATTTGTATACAAAAATGGAATTTATTAAAATTGCAAGTGCATGCTATTTCACTTCTTCCTGTGAGGCAATGAATTTATCATGTAATTTTGGATGACCAAATGATGACAAAAAATTATAAAATTTTTTAAGGTCAAAGTAGACATTCTAAGCTTTAATTTGATAGGTTATATGAATCATATGAAGCTATATACAAAAAGTTATGGATTTGTGAAGTTTACCTAGTGAAACTGGAAAGTTTCTGGAGCAGCATCCAAAGATGGAATTTCTGGGAATTGTGTGCTTCCATTTGAATAAAAGCTATATTTTTTCTTGAAACTAGACTAGATAAGGGTATTGACACTTTGGTATCAGAGTCGATGCGATTCTGGAAGAGCGGCGGTTTTAACAATAGGATAGTATACTGATAATGTCTTGATTACATGGTGAAAGGAAATACACACATAACTGGGCTCTGGAGAAGTGAACTACCCTTCTTCTGTGAATCAGTCCCGAAAGATTTGGGAAAACCTGAAGGCAGCTGGTGGTGTAATATCGGACTAAGGATGGTCCAAGGATATTTTGAAAACCCGAAGAAGTGGGTACGGCCAAGGCCAGGGCACACACACAGTATTTAGTCAGCTGAAGGCAGTTGGCATGATGTTTGAGACAAGGGCAGTCTCAGGGTATCAGTGGTTAGAAGCAATTGAAGCCAGTATCTACGTTTTGGCATAGGTACACTAAAGTTAAGCATGCTCAATCCAAGGAAATCCCATGATGCGTGACCCCCTGGGAAGTTGTTGCACATGTTGTATCATATTATGGAAAAAGAGTAAGAACATGTTGTACAATAGTTCAGAGGTTATATGTTGTTACGAGCTTTCCCTGACTATTGTAAACATATGTGATATGTTGTTGTCTTTAGGGTACATGTGAACCCAAAACTTTGTGAAATGATTGATATGCCCTTTTGTTCATGTGGAATTTATCTCTTTCTTGCTTCCATATCGTGAAACATAATGAGGATGAGACTAAGAGGTAAAAGTGTTGAGCAAGGTCAAAAGTTAAACTTGGCCTAATACAACAAATACTGGGCATGTTAATAGAACATGAAATAAGGATCATAGTAAAGAACTGAGAGAAGTGCATCATAACATAGACCAGGGGAAGATTTGAAATCCAATGTTATCCAAGAAATGCCAATGTAGTAACTCTATCCTTCATACACTATGTGAATATTTATATGCTTTGTATATGTCATCTTCTGTAATATGTATGATACATAGTACCTTCGGGTATAATGATGAATAATGCCTACGAGTAGTGCCTTCGGGTGCACTGATGAATAATACCTATGGGCAGTGCCTACGGGTACATTTATGAATAGTGCCTATGGGTACACTAATATGCCCAGTCGAGGACTGAGGTATGGAATGTGTAGGAGTTGCAAAAGTGGTTGGCTCTGAACACATTTCCGACTGAACTGAGTTCTATGTTAGTATAATATTGCATTATATGGTGCAAGACATATACATTATCGCATTCTCTATGAACGATTATGTGTTACTATGAAGGTCAAGTGGGATCCAACTAAGTTGGTAAGACAAGTGTGGGCAAACAGTGTAGCCCCACCTATATTACATTTGACAGTGTGAAACATCAGAGTGCATAGTGGAAGCCGACAACCCTGTATTGATTACAGGGAGTTAAATAAGGTGACCGTTGAGAATAGTATTGGATACACTGAAATCTAAGACACCACATGCCAAGTTAATGTAAATGAGGGATTTGGCTTTCAGAGGTTAAGTTTCTGGGCTAAGCAAGGAGTTTGGGTTGGTTTTTGCAAGGTGGAAGCAATACTGAAATGAAAGGGGAGAGAGACTGTCTCTGAAATACGCAGTTTTTTGGGTCTAACCTAATATTACAAAAGATGCATACTGAATTTCTCCAGAATAATTTAAAACTCAACATTATCTGTGGGACTGTAACTGGGAGAAGGGCTTCACTGAGCTAATGTCAGCACTGATATTGATAATTCTAGATCTACTGTGGACCTTTGTTGTCCTTGTTGATGCCAATAGGTAGGATTGGGAAGTGTTTTAATGCAGCATGGCCATGTATTGGCTTATGCATCTAAAGAATGGAAGCCTCCTGAAAAAAAAAATTAAATATTATCTCATGCATAATCTTGAGTTAGCAGCAATTGTGTTGCACTGAAAATCTGAAGACGTACCGTTATAGTGTGACTGTAGTGCTGTACTGCGACTACCAAGATTTGAAGTATTGATATAATAAAAAAGAATTGAATATGAGAAAGCGTTACCCAAAGTTTATGGCTATATAAGTGTAGCAAATTTTAGGAACGAAATTTATTTAAGTGGGAGAGAACTGTAACACCCCAATTTTTATCACCAATATTCCCTTTATGTAAAATTTAATGGGATAAAATGGTGAATTAAAGAGTATGGGGAAATTTGTATACAAAAATGGAATTATTAAAATTGCAAGTGCATGCTATTTCATTTTTCCCTGTGAGACAGTTAGTTTGTCATACGATTTTGGTTGACCAAATGATGACTAAAAATTATGGAATTTTACAGGGTAAAAGCATATACATTCTAAGTTTTAATTTGATAGGTCATGTGAATCATTTAAAACTATATACAAAAAATTATAGATTTTTAAAGTTTACCTAGTGAAATTAGAAATTTTTTGGAGCAGCATCCAAAGAAAAAATTTCTGGGAATTGTGCACTTCCATTTGGATAAAGGCTATAATTTTTCTTGAAACTAGACTCGATAAGACTATTACTTTTTTTTTTTTTTTTGCCAGATAAGGGTATTACACTTTCTTAGTTTTCTAAACTACTAATTTCTTAATCATATATTTTTGCTGCGCATCGACTAGAAATACTATTGTAAAAATTGAGATTAGGGGCTATGGAGGATTTTTCAAAATAACATATTCAGACATATGGAAGAAGAAAGACAAGAAATATGTTGAGTTTGAATAAAATACTATATGTTTTTTTTTTCGACCTTGAAGAGTATATGTGTTTGGCAAATTAGAATGTTTTAGGAACATTAACTAATTGCATTAATACGTATGAGTTAATAGTTAATACGAATAACCATGGGGATGATAATAATACCCGTAGGATGGCGTAATATTTTTGGGAAACTCGGCCGTCAGTGTTTATAGTTTTTGCTGACGTGACGTACACTTCAGTCGAAGTTTCTGAAGGTTTTTTTTTTTTTTTTTTTTAATAATTAAATTAAGGACTTAGTACGTAGTCTTTAGTATTATGGTCAATTTTCATAAAATCTTTAGAGATCATGTGTGCGTCAGTGATGGAGCAACGGCATTTTGTAATAGTAAAAGCTTAGACTAAAATTAACGACTATTTCACTAATCAATTTTTTTTTTCTAATAAAAAACTATTAAAAAACTATAGAATGTTGAACCAAGTTAATTAAAACTCTATGGAAGAGAAACAATGTTTTTCATATAAACAAAAGTTTAGGTGCATTATATCCCAAGGTTTTATCAAAGTCAAGACACGCCTCTAGACTTAAAATAATTTTTGCTTATAAATCACCTATTAATAAGAATCTTACATTAAAGCGGGATTTAAACTCACTAACTTTTCATATTACTCACTTTGGTATTTAATATATGATATATTTAGAGAGTTGATTTTGGCCTAAATACAAGATATAATTTTTATATTTGCCACCATTTTTCTAATTTACCCTTATTGATAATTCCTCAACAATAACTAAGGAGGAAAGGGAATGAGAGAATTAATGGAGATGATTAAAGTGTATTAGAAAATATATGTCATGTTAACTAACTTCTTTAATCTAATCAAATTATGTAAAATGTCTTATATTAAAAACTGTAGAAAGTATAAGTCAACTCTTTAACAACTGGACGAGTTACGTACCGTTAGCTTATAGAAACTATGTTCATATGATTTAAGAAAGATAATTTCACAAGTGGGAAACATTGGCATGGAAAACAAGTAACGTAATTAATTACTTTCTCCGGTCCTAAATATAAGATAAAGTTAACTTTTTTGGAGAGATTAAGGAAGCTAATTAAATTACTTTAGAATATTTTTATTTTTATTTTTTTCCTCAAAACTAATTAGTTTGACTAATAAAAAAATATATAATCTAAGGATACACAACATATGATATAATTAAGTAACTTATTTAGCTTCTTTAATCTCTCCAAAAAAAGTTAACTTTATCTTATATTTAAGACCGGAGGAAGTATTAGGCAAGAAAGTCACGTCCAACTATTTCCGTTGTAGTAGTAAGCATTTTAATTTCGTGGATCATTCTGAGCAAAGTTGGTGCATTGTATTTGTATAAATCACATTTTATTTTTGGGTTAATTTTTCTCTTCCACATCTGACCATGACCAGCACACCAACAATAACTTACTCACCTCTTTGAAAATTTTGTTTTGTTAGGTGAGGAAGCAGCCAAACATTTTTCAACTAGTAAACTCGTGAGTGTGTGTGTGTTTTTGCTCTAGATTTGACTTGGTCCTTAGTTTTTAATAGTAACAAAATGACGACGACGACGTCGATGATGATGATAACAAAAGATTGTTCCTGTTTACAAGTCAACAAGAATTTTCAAGCCCACCACCTTTTGCTCAGAGATAAGTAATAACAGACAACTTTGGCTGAGCAGATCTTTTGGAACTGAGTCAGTTTGGTGGGGTTTTGAGTGATGATGGTGATATAGGACTAATTAAATTTATGGTTTTTGTTTTTATTAGAATGATCTCTTGGATCTGAATTAGGATTCGGCATGAATAAATGTGACTTAATTATTAGATTATTAGGTTATATTTTGGAGTAGGAAAAATTATATATATTTTGTATGTGCCAATATTTTTCCTTAATTTTTAATTTAGTTCCTGTATATTGTTCTCTCTCTATTAGTTAAATTCTTTAATTTGTTCTACTACTACCGTTAGTCTTGGCACCATTACTTTGTTACCACCATTAGTCCATATTTAGATCAGAGTGTAACCGTGCTAAAAGGAATTAAAACATTTAATCAAAGAATAATAATAAAAAGGTATAGATACCAAATTAAAAATTATGGAAAATTAACTATATAGACCTGGCTACCTGCAAAATATTTTTCCATTTAAATTATTTTAGAATATTTTTATTTAATTCTTAAGGTCTCTAGAATATTAGTTTTTTCTGTTTTTAATTGTTAAGATTAGGGTGAAGACATATAAATACCCCTTAACACAATCTCATTTGTACGCTTGTGAATGAATTGAGTAAAATTGATACTCCTCCAATTTTTAATATAAGATATATTTACTTAATTTGATTAACTTAAAGAAGTTAGTTAAGTTGGTTAATATGATATGTATTTTTTAAAACACCCTAATTATCTTCCTTAATTTTCTCATTCCTTCTATTTTTAATTATTGCTGAGGAAACATCACTAGAGATAAATTAGATAAATATTTACAAATATAAATTTTATATTTAAAAACTATATTTTATATTTAAAAACAAAATAAACTCTCTAAGGTTGTCTTATATTAAAGACTAGAGGAGTATTTGAGTATTTCTCTTAGGCTCAAGTTTTCTTTTCTTCATCTGTACGTTATCTCCATTCCTTCTATTGAGGATACGAAAATGGAATCAAAGATGGGATTTAAATTTTAAGCTTTGTTATGCCACATTTTGCTTCTCGTGTGGAATTCAATTCCACTAAAATGATCACAATTGGCTTCCATTGTCAGACCCATATAATTAAGTCATCCATGAGTTGTATATACACACACGTTTTACCGTATATTTACAAATAATCTTTTTTCATATTATTTTCTTTAAATTATGTGTACACATGAATTTCAAAATTTTAGCACCAAGTAATTCAAATTTTTTTTTTTTAATAATTGGAACAAAAGTTTGCAACTTTCCAGATAAAATTACTATCATATTACTCGAGTCAAAACTAAAATCATCAAATTTCCAAACACACAATATTAATATAAAAAGGCTTTGCAATTATCTTAAAATATTTTGATGCTATTGGTCACAGATGGTGGCAACATATTTAATGTTCAAAATCAAATTTTTCGGATAAAAAATATAAAATCTAACGGCTGCTTCTCATCCCAAAATTAAAAAAAGAAAAAGAAAAAGAGATGCTTCAAATATATTTGAAAAAAGAGGTGAAATGTCACTATTTGAAAGTTTTAAAGAAAGACCTCAAAAAAATATCTCATGAATTCCTAAAAGCCCAAAAGGTCACTTCAACATGCAAATATATATATATATATATTATATATATATATATTAAGGGAGAGGGTAGAAATATGAGATTTTAAAATTTTGCCGTTTTTACAAAATTGCCTCTCCATGACTACACTTGTTAAAAGCATTATTGAAATGATAAATACATTAACTAATGTCGTCATTTATGTTATAAGTATAATCAGTGATTCAGTGTCAACTTTATAAGTAAGAATGTAATGTCTTAATCTCTACTATACTTATAATGCAAATGGCAATATTTATAAAGATATTTACCATTTCAATAATGCTCTTAACGAGTCAAGATAAAAGGAAATGGCTTTTAACAAGTGTTATCCTTGAAAGGCAATTTTGTAAAAGCACAAACACTTCAAACATCCTTGATTCCTACCTTTTTTCCTATTTATCTGTTTGTTTATTCGACTTTTTTGGGAATTTGAAATTCGCGAGGTACTTTCTTGAGATTTTCTCAAAATTTTAGTGGGTAGAAGGACTTGAATTTGAACATTGGTACATTTTAGGTATGAAATCATATAGAATATTATTACTTTTTATATATAAAAACATATAATGTGCTTTTAACCAATAAAATTTAGGGAGAATTACACTGTAGTCCTATGTTAGGAAAAATACGAAGAAATGGTCTCAGGAAATGTCCAAATTACTGTCAAGTGCCATGGGATCATTTTATAATAAATTGTAGTTGGGAAAAGTTAGAAATACCCTTTACAATTTGGCAAAAAGGCAGACATTCTAAAAAACCTTATTTCTCATTGGACTCGGCCGATATTCAGCTCGATCACTTATCCCCAACACGCGACATCAGAGGCAAATGGAAGCTATCAACTTGAGCAGCAGTATTCGTTGGTCCTCACCGTCAAGGTTCAGAGGCCTCCACTTGAGTAAACCAACTCTCACGTTACCTATTTCGTTTCTTCCTCTTGTTTTGACGATTACATTATTGCTTGTTCCTTTGCCATTTGTAAGTTTAGGATAGGGAGACGTCTCTTTATGCTCTTTAAATTAATGAATCATTTGAAAATGAGTTCTTTCATCAAGAAATTCCTCTTTCGATGGTCCATCACTGAAATAGATTAGGGTTGCTGAAAGAAAATACGCTTCTTGTTTCTCGAGCAATTATACTTTATAGTGCACCTTTGACTCCATAGACGATAACCTCCTTCAGTCTAGGGGATTGAGGAGCTAAGACTTGATGCAAAACCAACGTCATGGCTCATCAAAATTTCCCAACCTTTTTATTTAGTCTAATTGATCTTATTTTTATAATGCTTAAGATTCCTTCGATTTCCTAGAAAAATATTGGTAGAAATTGGATTATGCCATTTGTCCATTCTAAGAGGAATTACTCAATTGATCAGATACCAATATACTGTGTTTACATGTTGCGTTCTTCTCTATATTCCTTCATTCCTTGGCTATATCACTACAAAAAAATTGTGGTTTAGTAGCGGTTAAAAAGGCATATTCATAGCGGTTTTAACTGCTACCAGCATCATTAGTAGCGGTTCCTAAAACCGCTACTAAATCCACTGTTGCAAGTGGATTTGTAGCAGTTTTTTTTAAGCCGCTACTCATGCATAATGCCTGCTATTATATTTGTAGTGGTTAAAACCACCGCTACAACAATGCCTAGAGAAAAATTTGTTTTCTCTAAACTGTGTAGTGGTTCTATAACCGCTAAAAATAGTAAACACTAAAATTTGGAAGGTGGGAAATGAAAAATAAAAATTGGGCTACACTTTATAGGGGTTCATAAACCGCTACTAATACGAATTTTAAAAATGGCGCCATAAACTAGTAGCGGTTTCATAACCGCTACTAATTTTAGTAAAATTCAAATTTTGCGCCAAAAAAATAATTTCCGTTTGAAAATGGCGCCTTTAATTAGTAGCGGTTATATAACCGCTACAAATTTAAGAAAAAAAAATACAATCGTTTGTTGCCCTTTTTTTTATATTAAATTAAATAGTTTATTAATTTAGTGGTTTAGCAAATTTAATTAATTTATTATACAATAGTGTAACTCACTTATAATTAAAAAGGAATGTTTGAATTTAGTTGGAAAACAATAAAGATTGTATTGATAATATTATTGAGGATACCTAGGTAACAAAGCACTATTATGTTCTCTACTACAATGTGTTTATGATTGTGTGAGGAAAATAGGTGCCAATGAGAAAAAGTTCTTAAATATCTACAAAAAAAATAGTGAGAATAAATTTTATGTGTAGGAAAAAAGTATTGAAATAAAAAACTTAAAAACTTGTTACCATATTTGATCACCTTATTAAGCTATTCAACTCATAGAAACAAATTTGTGAATGAGAGAAAATGAAAGAATAGTTAGGTGGAAAGAAATGGGGGAGTGTTTGAAATGAGATGTGGTGGGGGTATGTATTTATAGCGATCTATGTTGCACTTGTAACAGTTATTGTGCCGAGTTTTGTAGCGGTTTTTATTAGTCGCAGTTATTTATGTTTTTGTAGCAGTTTTTATTAGTCGTGGTCATTTTATGTTTTTGTAGTGGTTACAAATATTTATTTATTTTTTTTAAAATATTTTTTAAGACAAAAATATAAGGGAAAATTGTGAAAAAATCTCTCATTAGCAACTTATTTGCTAAATGGAATCTTCGCGTGCAGATTATCTTCCACATGTATAAAATATCTTCCCTGGTGTACAGAATATCTTTCCTATGTGCAAAAATCTTCCCTATACATGTGCAAAAATCTTCCATACATGTGCAAAAAACTTCCCTACATATGTAGAAATCTTCCCTCCATGTGCATATTTCTTCCCAGGTCCCATTTAGCAAATAAGTTAACAATGAGGCCTTTTTTAGCAATTCTCCCAAAACATAATTTATTTAATCATTCATCCTCGCAATCCCTACAGAAATTATGTGGAAAAATTGTTAGTGATGTATTAATTTGTTAAAAAATTTAATTTAAATGATGTGAACTTAAAAAAACACACTGAAGTAGAGGTAAATTGTCATCACTTTTAGGGAAGAAGCTTTCGATATTGGTGGACTGAAATGGCTTATACTCGTAGGCGATGTTATCGCCTTCACCCATGTCGTAAAGATTTCATGGTTTTAAATGAACAATCATGTGTCAATCCCTGTGCCTCTCATCCTTGACATAATAAACCTAGTGTGCCTCTGAGGCAAGAATATACAGCTCATCATCTTGAGAATTACCAGTATGAATTGGCCTTGAGAAATTGACTGATGTGATCCCTAAGTTGTTAGTTGTTAGTCCCCAGGAAGTAGTGGTATTTGTCCACAAATACTTGAACAGCGTCATGGTGAAATGGCCTTAGTAATTAAGTTCAACGACATCAAGAAGCTTTTCATAGTAAGGAATACCTCCAAACTGCATGTTGGCGTCACTACTGCTTTCAAACTCGTTGTCTTAAATGTGCCATAAACACCTGAATTTTGAGTTTGCAATCCATGATCCTATGAAATCGTGCAAAACTTGAAACCATTGACATTGTTTGCTGTAAACCTTTTTGCATGATAGAGAGGGCCGATTGTGAGAGCTTTAAAATCTGGTGAGTGTGGGTTATGGTCATTTAGTATTCTGATTGCAAACCAGCTCAGGAATTCTCTGTGGACCTTTTTGTGAACTTTGGAGGATGTTTGTGTTTGTATCCTGAGTTGACGCTTAACATGACTTCTGAATTCCCTGCAATTATTCATGGAAATGTGATAGTAAAATGAAAGTGAAAAATATTACAAAAGATATAGAATAACACGTGAGTATACAATTCTTACTGTATGAAAGGTTCAACTTGAGCGTAATTAATCAAGACATGTCTATGTGCTTGCAACTTCTCAATTTCTGTTAGTTTGAAGTTCTCAATTCCTCTAACTGATTTACCAACACGAAGGATAAATTCTCCTAATGTTGGCGCAGGTTCAGGATAATCGTCAACACGAGGCGGGCGGTTGAAAGTCGTCTCAAGGTCATCAAAGTACCTTGAACAAAAATATAGCACCTCATCCCCTATATAGCCTCAGCTGTAAAACCTTCTGGCCACACCTTATTCCTTATGTAAGATTTTAATTTCCCAAAAAACCTATGAAGTAAAGAAGGGAAAAATGATACTAAATGCTGAAAAGGGCAACTAACAAACATAGGAACTAACAATGAAGCACATATTTAAAATGAGTACCTCTCAATCAGATACATCCATCAATATTGAATTGGGCCAGCGAGCTTTGTTTCATGAACAAGGTGGACTGTAAGGTGAACCATCACAGTAAAAAAGGATGGAAGAAAGATCATCTCCAAATGACAAAGCGTAAGAATGATTTTGGATAATAGCTGATCGAGCTCCTCAATGATCAATACCTTGGAATACAACTTCTGAAAGAAAGAACAAAGTTTCACCAAAACGATGGACACATAGGGAGGAAGTGCATTCTTTATAGCCACAGGGAGTAACTGTTGCATAAGAACATGTGAGTCATGACTCTTCAAGCCAGCAACCTTTTGAGCTTACAAGTTAATACATTGAGAAATGTTACTTGAATATATATCAGGAATTTTTAATTTCTTCAATGTCATGAGGAAGACTTTCTTGTTCGGTTTTGTGAGGGTAAACTTTGCCAATTGAAATTTGTCATGCTCATCTGGCCAAGCGTCTTCACAAACTCCCATGGCACGTAAATCTTTCCTCACTTGAAGATGATCTTTTATCTTTCCGGGTTCATTAAGCAGCGTATATAGCACATTATCGCAAACATTCTTTTCAATTTGCATGACATCAAGATTGTGGTGAAGTAAATTAAATTTCCAATATATAAGAGAGAAGAAAATACTTATCTTCTTCCAATGTTGGGGCGCTGAAGTCCTGTGCATCTTTTGGTGATCTTGTAAGATATCGTCGCTTTTTCCCAACTCGAATTCAACCTGCTCAAGCTGCTGTAACATTTCTTTACCGGACAAAGTATGAGGTGGTCCTCTTTTTTCAAGTTTCCCATTAAATAGAGAGATAGGAGGAACCTGCAGATGCTCCTCGTCGATGAACATGTGACTCCACGACCGCTCGAGCATGACATTCGTGATTTCGCGCCACTGCGATTGCTGAGCATAGTAGAAGTCGGCCTGCTGCTGCATCTATTGCTGCTGCTGAGCCACTATAGCCTGGGTCCTGGCCAAATCTGTGCTCCTACCATAGGCCATGCTAGGTCAGGCACCTATCCCCATCCCCTGCATGCGTCCAGGATGCTCAACTTGACCTAGACTCGCCTTCAAAGGCATCGTGGCCCATAGACCCTTGTGACTCTTGGGTCTGGGTCTCTCGCAGCTAAGCCTACGACTGCTGCATTCGCTCCTGCCATTTTATGAAACAATTACTTATTAAAATTTTTCATAATAAAGTTGATTTTATAAAAAATATAATAATCAATTTCACTTGCAATGGCCACCTCTGCCTGCTGAGAGGTCGAAGTCCCGTCACGATGTCTATGTGTGATAGTGAACAACTCCCCATAGTCAGTTTAACAGTTCTCCTACTGTGCCTTCCTCTCTTAAAATAATTAAAAAATTAAATTAGTATTATCAAAACTAGATTTGTAATATGAAATAACCAACTACAAGTAACTAATATTGTGAAAAGTTACCAACTCGTTGTAAGTGACAGCAAAGGTCTTTGATCCTGCTGTGTGGTGGATTGTCTGCTGCCCATAGCACCTCGTGTTCTTATGGGAAAGCGCCTAGGAAAAATACAATATTAAATGTATTAAAATCAAAAAAATAATTAAATTATAATTATAAATACATTACCTGCTTCTCAGTGCTCCTCCTGTATTGGACGAAACTCGCCCAGTCGTTTGGCAGGATGCCATCTGGGACGTTTTCAATCAGCTGTTGCAGAGGAATTGTCCCATCCTTATCCATATTGTGGAAGAGATGGTTCCTCCTGTTCCTCCATCTGTCGCCGATCTTCATCAGCGTGTACCTCTTTTGGTTGTCCCGAACAGCAAACCTAAGTTGTAACACCATTGAAAAAAAATATTTAAATATAATTACTATTAAAAAATAAGACAATTAAATATAATTACTTAGAGAATATATAATTATATTAAATTCTTTTAATTACTTGCACTACCTCCTCGCATGCCAGGTCTTTTGGCCCCTTCAGAATGTTCCTCCACGTCCTAAAGTGAAAGGGGAACCGTATCCAATTCGAGCCTAGCTCATTCAGGAAGCAGTTGAACAGGTGATCCCTATTGTCAATGGGCTGCTCTGTGCCCTCATTCCATGGAACTACAACTCATAGTGTCCAGTCTAAGCTATTCAAATCGGTCACGTCCAGCCTCTTTGTGAACAAGTTCCCCTTCTTATCTGCACATTTTACCGCATGTTAGATAAATTACAATTTAAATTTAATATTTCAAATTTAAATATTTAATTTATTAAATATAAAAATATATTTACCTTGGACCTACACCTCAAACCCATCAGACTGAGAAGATGACCGTTGTGGGTTGTTCTAGTCCCGCACCTCCTCCTCATCCAGGAACCACTCTATCCTCTAATCAGAATAGGGATCTTGAAGTCCTCATTCTCATCATAATCACTGACGCTGATCTCTCCCTCTCCCAGATCAGGCACATATGGTGTGGTTGTCTCCTATAGGGCTATCTACGGTGGCTGTGGTAGGCCCAACTTCTGTCACCTTGTTACCCCTTCCCATTACCCATTCCTCTACTGCTGCTACCCCACAGAATTGGTCTGGGGACCTCGAGCTCCTTCCCCTTGTCCATCCCTGAAGCCATATAAACTACAAAAATTAAAAGAAAAACCCAATTTAGTCACACATTTTGTAATAAAAATAAAAATAAAATATGTATTGTTCGTATCTTAAATGAGACTAATGAGAAATGCTACAGCGAAAACTCTTCGATAGACGTCTGAATGCTCAAATCTCATAGAAAAAACTCAGAGAAACTATAGGAAACAAAGTGGCCAAATGGAAAAATGAAGGGGGCGGCGGGCTTTTATAGGAATGAAGTTTGTAGCGGTTATTAAAATAACCGCTATATAAACCACTACAAAAAGCTAAGGCGGCAAAACTTTGTAGCGGTTATATTATAACCGCTACAAATATCATGACCTTTGAAGTTCTGTAGTAGTTATGGTTAGAAAACTGCTACAAATGTGATGACCTTTGAAGTTTTATAGTGGTTATGAAAATCTAACTGCTACAAATGTAATGATCTTTGAAGTTTTGTAGCAGTTTTGACTTCATAACCGCTATAAATTGGCGACGTTTGCCATTTTGTAGCAGTTCATTTAGTAAGAACTGCTACAAAGAACCGCTACACTATTGATATGGCTTGGTGGCGCCAAGTGGTGCAAACTTTGTGGCAGTCTTTATGATGTAACCGCTATAATATAATCGTGGAAAATTTTGGCGGGAAACTTACACCATATTTGTAGTGATTTTTTCCTTTTAACCGCTACAAATAATGTTGCCAATCAGTTGCGCCACTTGGCGCATAGCTTGCCACTACAATGTTGTAGCGGTTCACGTTATAACCACTACAAATATCAATATTTATAGCGGTTAAATATAACTACTACAAATGCACCGCTATGAGATACCATCTTTTTTGTAGTGTATCCTGACATTTTTCTAGTTATAGTGTGGGGCTAGTGGCTACTAATTTTTCAATTTCTTACCACACCCTATTAGCCTATCACCTGCATTCCAAATTCCTTACAATGACTACATTGTCTTCTTGTTTGTTGTTGTATTAAATTATATCAATCAAAGTTTTGTTTATGTTGTCAAATGTGTTGCTCTTGGAAACTTTGTCTACAGGTCCTTGGAGATGGTTTGATGAATCTATGTTGGACTATTGTGAATCTCTAGAAAAGGTCAATGAAAATGCATAGGTTGCTTGTCATATGGTCCATATAGCATACTGCTTGTAAGAAGGTGCAAGCTTGTGCTTTATATAATCTAGTTATCCAAATGGCATTATAAGGGAAGGGGATATTTCATTTTAAGGCATTAGCCATATGTCTTTAAGTTTGAAAGTACAAAGTGGTTTTATTCAAATGATATCTTGGCTTCCTTTATGCCTTTTAGATAATTAGATATATTTACATTTATAAGTATAACATTAAGCAATGGGTTCATTGTTACTATTAGTATTATCATCTTACAAAGGAATCATTTAAAAACCTAATAATGCTATTAAAGTTGGATGTACATAGTTTCTCAAGTCAAAGTTCATTTGGTCCAAAAAGCATTTTCACTACTTTAGATAGAACATTAAATTATGATAGTGGCCATAAAATTGCAAGAGAATTATTAAATTTTGTATGATACATTTGCTCATATAGATAATTATTTCTTGGACAAGAGGACCATAATCTACACCTTGCAGATTACAAGCTTATTGTTACTTATGAGAAAACTTGGGTTATAGTTTATATAAAGTAGTGTGATATTGGTGAAATTGGTATTAAGCCTTGATTTTGATGCTATTGCTATTTAGTGTTTAAACTAGTAGAAAATTCACATCATATGATATATCTTTTCATTTGTTTTAAAAATGTATCCTTTGCTGGATGATGATTAAACTTTTGTCTTTTCTAAGGTTGTTCAGCTCTGTCAATAATTACTTAGTCAAACCAAGTACAAGGAAGTTGCAGAGCCTGCTGCTGAATCTCCATAAGGAATACTTCGCACTCCTTAAGCTGTTTCTAAAATTTAGGTAAAATTTTGCATTGCACTTGGTAACCAAGCACCCTTCTTCAAATTGTGATAAGGGGCTTAAGTTGTAGTTCCATCAAGTCCTTGATTGTGGAAGGAACATGCATAATGTAGATTATCTTAAATTGCAACATGTAAAGGCATTTGATAGTGAATTTAATTAGAAGGAATTTCCTGTCTGCATACATATTTAACAGGAGAACCCTAGCTGGAGTTGTGTGTTCTTCATTTTAGTTTAACTTTGTACATGTTCATTATAGTTTAACTTTGTAAACAATATTATAATACGTTTGCCTTGCATAGCTTTTGACTTTGCTTAATTGCAACAATTTTTTCCTTCATTTACTAATACCTCTTCCTATGTACTTCAATTTATAATAACTTTTGTGAAACACAAAATAGTTGGTATTTTGACCATTTACATTTATGCATATCAATATCAAAGACAGAATGTGCTTGAACTCAAATGCATGCTTTTTCTCTGAACTTGCACACTTTTGGCCTCATGCACATTTTGTTGCATATTGTTAATGTTATTGTGAATGAATGAGATAGTGGTTTTGATTCACTGAGGTCATTTTTTGCTACACGTTGACAATGTATGGCTTACTTGGATTAGGATGCAATGTAAATTGGTGAAAATTCTTTTTCCCAGGGAAGCAAGATGAACAAAGGAAAATCTGTCAAAAACAAACAAGAAAGAAAAAGCCCAATAAGACTAAGGGCACCAAGCTTTTCTGGGTACACTTTATTCACTGAAGAATTTTTCATCCACAAGGAGAAGAAGCAGAAGGAAAAGAAGAAGTAGAAACAGAAGGGGAAGGGGAATCACTTGTAGAATTTTAAAGAGGCTAATGTAGAAGGGAGGCCTGGAATAAGTTGACGTAGTACACCATAACTTGGATTGACATATGACTGTATGGACAACATATTAGGGGATTGTAATAACCATGTTCACAATCATTATAAATATGGTAACATTTTTGTAATGATTGCAATGACATTGTATATATTGGATGATTTTTGTTATTATCAACTTCAAATAAGTTGTAATAGAGATGTTTATTGTAATTATGAATTACATAGTCATTTTCTTGAGTTAACGTTGGTACTAAAGTTATGTAATATACATATGATGCTCTTCCTTGCATATTGTCTAGTGAGAATAAGAGGAGCTTGCATTGACAAGTGGATGAGTCTCCATTGACAAGTCAATGGCCCTCCATTGACAATGCCAGAAGCCTGCATTGACAACTCTATGAGCCTCTGTTGACAACTCTAGGGGCCTTTGGTGACAAGTCATTGGGCTTAAATGGAGTTGTCAATGGGTGTCCATTGGCAAGTAAAAGAGCCTTCACTGACAAGTCAATGGGCCTCCATTGACAACTCAATGGCCTTCCATTGACAAGTCAAAGAGCCTCTGTTAACAAGTCATAAGGCCTCGATTGACAACTCCATGGGCCTCCATTAACAACTCAATGACCATCCATTGACACATACAAGAGCCTTCATTAACGAGTCAATGGGCCTCCACTGACAACTCTATGTGTCTCCATTGACAACTCAATAGGCATCCATTAACAACAAAATGAGCCACTATTAACAAGTCATAGGGCCTCCACTGATAACTCTATGGGCCTCTATTGACAACTCAATGGGCATCTATTGACAAGTCAAGGGGCCTCCATTGACAAGTCAATGGGCTTCCACCGACAACTCCAGAGACCTCTATTGACAATTTAATGGCCTTCCATTGACAAGTCCACTAGCCTTCATTGACAAGTCATAGAGGCCTCCACTTTCACACCATATTCATTAAATCCCAATTCTAATGAGTAAAAACAACGCAAAATACCAAAAAACATAGCAAACTTTTCAAACCCTTACCAAACATCATTACACCAAGTTCATCAGCCTCCATTGATAACTATTGCTGCTTCTATTAACAACACATTTTTTCCTTCACGTTATGTGGCCACAAACCTTTCACCCTTATCTTCATCCCTTAGCCTTTCTATTGCAAAAACACAGCACAATGAACTAGAAAATAGAGAATACTAAAGGCGACTATAATTATTTTTATTTTCATATATGTTTTAGCTACATGTGTTAATAATAAAGACCCTTGGTGCTTGAAAGCACAGATGAAAAGTCCTTATAGTTCTTTTCAGCCATATGCACTTCATACTAAAGTCATAAGTATTCTGCTACAATTGTGTGAAATCTCCCTTAATCATTGTCTCAGAGATAAAGATAGAGGAAGATACAAAAGGAGAAAAATGTACTTAAATAATTGTTATAAATCGTAAAAGCATTTTTGGATCTTCCCCTGGCAGCTTAACTTTTTGGATGAATGGTCCTTGACAATAATAATTAATTACAATAGTAAGAGAGTCCTTCTTAATGATTCGTCCAATGAGATCAAGTACCATAGTTTTAATATTTGTTAAATAAGATATTTTGAGGAAATAAATGAATCATGTTCATATCAGCCAGAAAATTGAGGAGAGAGATCAGTTCAATTACTTATAGAGAAAGAACCCATCAACGAACAAATGCCACTAAAAACTAGCACATTGTTATGGCCATACCGAGGTGAAATTCAAAAGAATAAAGCTAAAACCAATACTGCCACCGAGAACACATACCAGAAATACTGCAATGGAAAAAAATACTAATGTTAGCCAAAAAGTATTAAATAATCATCTTCAAATATGACAAGGAGCACTAAATCCAGGATCTAGCAAACAACGTAAAATGAAATTGATTCTATAACCCCCTCCGTAATTATTATCCAAAATACGTTATTAAAATGAAATAGAGACCAATAATAATCAAAACTCATTCACATTCCCATCCAAAAGATAGGGTTTTCACAAATTTCTTTCATAAATACTTTAACCTGGTCTCACATTCATATTTCAAATACAATTACCTCGTGAAGATAAATTACATCATATAAATATCAAAGTGTATAATAATAATTCCAGTAATTCTGGGTTTATACCTTCACTAAAGATACATAGGGTACAATTGCCCATTACAATTCCTCAATGGGGATTACACAAATCCATCTCCAATACATAACCAAATAACCCAATATACACCCAAGCACATATAGATCCAATATCCAATTATACATAATCCCAACTACCATGATAACCAACTACCAAAATGACAAACCGAAGGAGTCCTCATCGCCCTTGGATGCTTGCTCCATCCTCGTTCTACCTTCCCTGTCTAAAATGTTGGTAGGGGAGGGTGAGATTCTAGAGAATCCGAGTAGGAAATAGATACCAATATGCATGCAAGATAAGTGTTTAATGCATGACATGCTTGCATCACAATAACTCGTGCTCACATAATGATATATCCACATGCTCAATGTTTCAACAACATACTCATGACCATAGCATAAATAGAAACAGAGCTTCAATCATTCATATATGTTTCACATAATCAAGTAAAGCAATAATATGCATCAATACACAAACACAAATATCAATACATGCAAGAGAGTTAAGTTCCTTACTCTTTTCCTTTCCACGTATTCTCCAGCATCTGCTACTCACGATCCAAGCGGATATCAAACCATGATCAGGGTGAATATCAAACCCTATAACCAAATCAAGGGCATAGGATCATTCTCATTTTCAAAATCTCATGTTCATAACACTTAAAGTTGGTTACCATTCATGAACTTAAGGTGGCTAATCAAAGCCTAAACGCATGCCTAAAGGCTTGGGAAACACTTGACCAAAGGTCACCTAAAAGTCTAAAATGCTGATTTTTGGGGGCTGGCAGCGGCCAGCCTACCCATGGGCTGCGGCCAAGAAAATTCTGTTTCCTGGCTGAACTTCCAAAAATCATAAAAAATTCTAGAAAAATCTAAATGAGGTGATTCCAAAGCCAAATGAAAGCTATTTAAGTCCTATTTATAGGAAAAATATGTACCATTACTAGAAATCACCACAAAATTCTAGAATTACACAAAATCCACCACTGCCCCAAAACAGAGTCCAGTTTCCATCCAAAACTTTGGCAAAGCATAACTCTCAGTTCACAAAACCAAATTACATGAATTATATGTCCATTTTGAAGCTTGTGATGTGAACTTTAAGTCCAGAAAGTTTCAAAATTTTCCAACATCATTTGGTCATCAAAGACGTTAGTGCAAACTGACTGCCCAGACAGAGTTCACACAAGACAGATTTTTTAACTTTTCTACCAAAGTGTTGAATGACTCCAAAATCAATAACCAAACCTATTCAAATACAATTTCTCACAAGGAACACAATGTTGACCTCAAAATGACCAAAATCATAACCCATTGATATGCCCTGTTTTGCCCAATGCACAAAAACCAACACAAAGTGGCCAAACTTCACTTTTAAGCTTCAATGCAATTCTATCACTTCAAAACACTAAACAAGGCACCATTTCCATAACAATAACATACCATACTCCCCCATAACCCTAAACCACAAAAATTAGGGAAAAGTTTCCAGAAATTCAAGGCCCAACAAATGGCCACAAAACTTATATGAAAATGAAGCTTTCACTCACCTCAACAACTTTCCCAAAGAAGCTTCTTAATTCACCCAAGTCCATAATTTCGTGAGAGCTCAAACACCACCAAATGGACAAACTAAAACCATGAAATTGAAGCTCTCAACACAAGGAACAAGTTTAAAGAAGGGAGTTTTGACATTAGAGATCATCATTTAGAAGGTCAAAATGCAAGAGTTTTACCTTGGAAACTTTCTCTTTCTTCACCTTCAATGGCTGGTCAAAAATGGAGAGAAGGATGAGAGAGAAATGAAAGTGGAGGAGTAGAGAAGGAGATGAAATGATATTCTCTTCCCATGCCATACTTGCTGCAACAAAAATGAGGGAAAGAGAGAGAGAAAATATGATTAAAAATGCTTACTTTGGCTTTCTCTAACACTCTACCATCATCTCCATTTGCCACATGTCCCAATCTTATTAGTCCTCATAAAATAAGTAACCACTTGGTTACTTTAATCACTCCATTAGCCATTTAGTTACACTTCTCATTTCTCTTAGTTAGTAATTAATTTCTCCATTAATCACTAACTAATTAACCGATAATTTTCCATTCTTCCACTGATTTTGGCATATTTATTTAAATTGCCACATAACACATAATTAATTCGTTTCCTCTTCTTTATGCCTCATTTACCCTTATTTTAGCCCAATAATTATTTCATCACATAATTATGCTAAAATACAAGGTGTTGGGCATTTCCAATACTTAATCTGGATCTCAAATCCACATTAATCCACATAATCATTCACAATAATTGTAATTAGCCCTTAATCAAAATTCGGGTCATTATAGATTCAACTATAACAAGCATCAAAATCAAGAAAATCTAATAAAACTCTGTACAATGATTGGGTCAAATTAAAACCAAGGAAGAAGCAATAAGAGAGTTGAGCTCAAATAACTACGATTAGAAAAGAATGGAATTTTAGAAACAACAAACATTGGGTGCTTATTAGTGACCATTCCTAACCACTAGAGAGGCTCCAAGAGATAATAATACCCTCCAACACCTACAAGATGAGAAATGAAACCATGGCTAACCAAAATAAGCACTTATCACCCAGTTGAAAAGAAATGAACGAAAAGATAGTGAAAAAATGCATATTCACCAGCTTTAACACCAGCAACTGCATCGCTCTTCTAAGATCTTACTTCTTAATGATAAAGCTTGCCCCAATGAATGCAGTTGAAGCCAAAGCTAAAATGACACCTTTCAATTCTCCTTTGACATCCCCATGTTGAGAACTCGTCAATTTTTTTCTAGATTTGATATTTTCTTCTTCTCCTCATCGATTTGCTACAAAAAGAACTTGAGTTTTTTTAGATAATCATGGCTCGATTGGCTATTCCAATCAGTCTAAAAGTTAGGAAAAGGATACAGTGAATATGCCGAATTGCTAATACTATGATACACAAATGCTTTGTGGGATCAAAACTGTATAGGCTCCACAGGTATGCTGAGTCGCTGACTAAAAGAGATGAATGTCAAAATAAAAGTTGAATAGGTATAATAAGAAATGCTTACCAGCAAGACCTCGGATGGTGAGGAAGCACAAACGCCGAAGGTAAGGAACCATGACCCTGGATGCTCACGACTTTAGTTTCCTTTAGCCAACGAATTCAACAATCGCGGTTCAGAGAACAAGCTTCGGGAGAGAGAATGTGTTTATTCAACCAGGGTATATCTGTCTTTTTCGTTTCCAATATATTATAAAATGGTCTCATGGGACTTCACCGTAATTTAGCCATTTCGTGTGACCATTTCTTCATATTTTCCCTTTCATGGGACTACAGTGTAATTCTCCCTAAAATTTATAAGTAAGAACTTTTCACCAAAATGTTCATATATTTAGGGAAAATTCCAGAAAACTACAAAGGAAATTAGAAAAGGACAAAAAGGTTGGGTGAAATTCACATATCCCAAATCAGTAAGGAGTGAGGAATCTGGAATATGAAATCTTAAGACAATTACCCAAATACCCTCCTCTTAAGTGACAGCTAAAAGGGAAATGAAGAGACACGAGAAGGTAGAGTTGAAAAGGTGTCAGAACAAAGAGTGATAGGAAAGCTCGGGGAGACGGAGAGATGACGTAAAAGACGGTGGGTCGATAGTTATCGGTGGCAATTTGCGGTGTCGTCGACGAAGGTGAACGAGGCATTGTGCGGTTGTGTGTTCAGCTCTCCCTCTGTCGGAGCTTCAGTGGTCAACCGTTTTAGTTGATGGTGTTAGGTGGCGCGGGGCGATAAGTCGACTGTCTCAGAGCAAATCGGACAGCAACCTGTCATGAAATATGCGATCTGACAACTGATAAATATATGAAGGTGTTAATCAACAGAACGATGTTGTTAATATAGAGCTGTTTGATGTTATTACCCATGGAACATCTATTTTTGCAAACTTTTTCCTACACACGTCTTCTATTGTCTATGTGAATGGAAGATGTCAAAGATGTTGCGTTTGGGCAGTGACGCTAAAACTTTCCCATTTCTTGTTGGCCAGATGTTAATCAACCAAATAATGTCGTTAATAATGAATATGATCTTGTTAACTGTGGGTGAGGTGTTGTTTTGGGATCGAACTTGTGATTTGGCAACTTCATTCCTTTTAAGATGTTAATGAAGGATGTCGAGTTGGTAATAACGAAAATAAAGTTGTTACTTGTGGCTAACATGTTATTTTTCTCCATCTACATTTAGACCATTCCAATATGTTCCTCCTACAATCTTAATAGAGGAAGTCAAATCGTTAATAATGAATCTGATATTGGTAATACATGGAGAGATGTTGTGTTTTCCCATCTACATTACAACATTCCTAGGTATTCCTCACAAGATGGTAATGATGAAAAATGAGTCGTTAATAGTGAAGATAATGAT
Source organism: Inga laurina (assembly GCA_963855925.1). Lineage (NCBI taxonomy): Eukaryota > Viridiplantae > Streptophyta > Magnoliopsida > Fabales > Fabaceae > Inga > Inga laurina. The sequence goes on from OY979713.1 coordinate 21,224,710, forward strand.
GTTATTATGGGGAGAGATGTGTTTTCCCATCTACATTACGACTTTCCTAAATTGTTCCTTCGAAGATGTTAATATAGGAAGTCTAGTCGTTAATATCGAAGATAACGATGTTATTACGGGAAGAGAGGTGTTTTCCCATCTACATTACCACATTCCTAACTTGTTTCTTTGAAGATGTTAATGGAGGAAGTTGAGTCATTAATAGCGAAGATAATGATGTTATTATGTAAATAGATATTGTGTTTTTCCATCTACATGATGACGTTCCTAACTTGTTCCTTTAAAGATGTTAATAGAGGAATAGGAGTTACTAATGAAGAAACTCATGTTGTTAATCGAGGATGACTTGTTGTGTTTTCCCATCTACGTTAGGATATTCCCAACTTATTCCTCACAAGATGGTAATGGATGAAATGTAGTCGTTAACGATGGAGGTAATGTTGTTAATCGAGGGAGAGATGTTGTGTTTTCTCATATACATTAGGATGATCTCCACTTATTCCTCACAAGATGGTAATAGAGAAAACAGAGTTGTTAACAACGAAGATGATACTATTAATTTGGGGAGAGATGTTGTGTTTTCCTATTTACATTATGACGCTCCTACTTATTACTCTTAAGATGTTAATGAATGAAGCGTAGTCGTAAACAAAGAAGATGAAGTTGTTAATTATGGCTCATATGTTGTTTTCAGGCATACAACTTGGGACATTACAAAAGCTTTCGGTTGAAGATGTTAATCTAGCAGGTAGAGCCATTAATGAATCATGTGGTTGCCAAATCATAAGTTTGATCCCAAAACAACACCTCACCCACAGTTAACAAGATCATATTCATTATTAACGACGTTATTTCATTGATTAACATCTGACCAACGAGAAATGGGAAAGTTTTAGCGTCAATGTCCAAACGCAATATCTTTGACATCTTCCATTCACACAGACAACAGAAGACATGTGTAAGAAAAAGTTTGCAAAAATAGATGTTCCATGGGTAATAACACCAAACCGCTCTATATTAACAACATCGTTCTATTGATTAACACCTTCATATATTTATCAGTTGTTAGATCGCATATTTCATGACAAGTTGCTGTCTGATTTGGTGTGAGACAGTCGACTCGTCACCCCGCGCTGCCCAACACCGTCAACTAAAACAGTTGACCACTGAAGCTCTGACAGAGGGAGAGTTGAACACACAACTGCATAATGCCTCGTTCGGCTTCATCGACGACACCGCAAATCGCCACCGACAACGATCGACCCACCGTCCTTCGCATCGTCTCTCCGTCTCCCCAAGCTTTCCTATCACTCTCTGTTCTGACAACCTTTCAACTCTGCCTTCTCGTGTCTCTTCATTTCCCTTTTAGCTGTCACTTAGGAGGATGGTATTTAGGTACTTGTCTTAAGATTTCATATTCCAAATTCCTCACCCTTCACTGATTTGGGATATGTGAATTTCACCTAACCTTTTTATCCTTTTCTAATTTCCTTTGTAGTTTTCTGGAATTTTCCCATATATTTATTCATTTATGACACAACAATCAATGGGTAGCATGATTGCTATCACGGGTTCAAAGTTAATAAATAAATAGATCTTCTGTTTCGTACATTGTCATTTTTATTCTTGTTTATGAATTGAGTAAAATTGATATTTGAGTATTTCCTCTCCATCTTAAGTTCTTTTCTCCCCCTATTTGTCTGATTTCTCCTTTATTATTCTACCCCTCTCTTTTCCCCCTCATTTTCACCTTCTTGTCCAACATCATTGAGGACATTGAAATGGAATTAAAGATGCAATTTAAATTTTAAGCTGTTTTCTTATATATAAGCATAGATATCTTTTTATTAGACAAAATTATGTTCAAGGTATTGTTGGGTATCAAATATGGGTATCTCTCCTAACGAATAAATTTTAACGGTTTGGCATGCCACATTTTGGCTCTCTATGGAACTCAATTCCACCAAAAAGGTAATGATTGGTTTTTATTGTCGGGCCCATATAATTCACTCATATACGAGTTGTATATATAATTATAGGGTTAATGTGTAAATTTAGCAATGAACTATTTTTTTATGGGCACCCAATATAATTAATTATTTTAGATGTAAAAGTAGACATAATCAATTTTCTTATAGCATATATAGCAACATCGTTAATTTTAGTTAACTTTTGTTACTTTTTGCATTGTTGATCTCATCAGTCTTCTTACCCTCTATTATTTCAATATATTTTTAGAAATCTGTGCCCTTTTCAATGGAAAATATGACTTAGACCCAGGTAAGCAATCTTATTTTAGTTAACCCCCAAAAGATTTTGAAATTTCATTGCACTCCATTAGGTCAAAATGAAATTAAGTTTTATTATCAATGAAAAGACAATAATGCTCTTTTTTTTTTCATTAGAGCATTTATAAGACAAATAAAGATATTCGTAAGACAAATAAATGGATTTAAAAGAACTCAAAGAGTTAAAAACATTTTTACAAGACAAATATGGGCATTTACATGACAAATATGTAAATGACCAAAACTTTTTAACTTCCTAGATTCTTTTAAATCCCTTTATAAGAAAAATATGTCTTTAACAAGACAAAAAAAGGAATTATAAAACAAAATGGGTATTTATAAGACAAAAAATGTTTATGTCTACTTTTAGACCCAACAAAAAATAATTGTGTCAGTACTCATAACAAAATAGTTTATTACTAAATTTTTATATTTTTTCTTCTAAAGATATATTAAAATAATAGAGAGTGAGAAGACTTCTGGGACCCCGGTGCAAAAAGTAACAAAAGTTAATAAGAGTTAACGGTGTTGTCATATATGCTACTAAAAAAATTGATTATATCTACTTTTGCATACAAAAATAGTTAATTGTGTTGGATGCTTATAAAGAAGTAGTTTCATTGCTAAATTTGCACCGTCACCCTAAATTATATTACTATTACTAAGCAATTAAAAAATCTTTTGTTTTCTAGTTGGACCAAGATGTTTAAATTTTCAACATAAAATTACTATTATATTACTTCAGTCAAAATTAAAATCAAAGAATTTTCAAACACAAAAATAAAAAACTTTGCAATCATCTTAAAATATTTTGATGCTATTAGTCACCACCGGTTTGGTGGCAACTTATTTGAGGTTCAAAATCAAATTTGGCGGAGGGAAAAAATGATTTAACGGCTGCTTCTTTTCCCAAAATAAATAAATAAATAAGCCTGCTTCAAATATATTTACACATTTATAACACAAGAATCAAGGGAATATCCTTAAAAAAGATGGTTGAATTATTCAAATTCTATATTAGGTTGTTAAACACAACAAATTCTAAATCAGAACATATTTTTGAAATAGGATTTTAGAATTCAATAATTTTACCATACTACCCCACCCCTCATTTAATAATTTATTCCTGCTTCGATCCTTCTTAGGCAAATTGCAGACTTATGAATGAATCAAACCAGCTAATATGGTTTACCATGAACTCTTTGATTTGGTCCTTTTAGTGAAAACAATACAAAGAACCTCTGTTATCACTCTTCCCGTTTGACCATAAACCAAATTTGTCACAGATATCCACTTTTCTTTTCCCCACCTGTAATAGATATCATTAATTATTAGATTAGATTAGATTATACATTAGAAACGTTTGGTATTATTATTTTATGAATATAAAGGGTAATAAATAAAAATATCTGGCTTAAAATTTTCAAATTTTGTTTACATAAAAATGTAGTGTTTGAAATTTTATTTTAACACATAACTTCATAATTATATTATTTACCCATATAAGTACTTATTACTAAATTGAAATCAAATGAGAGGTAGTAAGGTAAAATTATTGAATTCTAAAATCTTATTTTAAGACATATAACATGATTTAGAATTTGTTAAATTTAATAACTCAATTTAGATTTTGAATAATTCAACCGTCTTTTTTAGGAATTGTCCCAAGAATCAATCTTTATATTGCCAGCACGTGTTCAATATTAATTAACAAAAGGATCCAATTTTTAATTCACACTGCGGTGATCCAATAAATAAAAGTATTGGTAAGAAAAAGAGTTCATCAAGTATAAAAACTTAAAAAATTTATTTATTTTTCTTGCCATGAATAAAAGCCGTGCGTTAGTAGTATTCATGAATTGATATATTCTAATACACACATGACACACCGACCCATTTTATTTTACTTTAATTCAAGCCGAAAGAAATGTTTTAAAAGCAGGATGAGACGTCGAATTTGAAAAGCTAGCGATTCACAGTAATTATGATCCAGCTGATTACTCCAGTGGTCGAATTGATCGACAACATAAACTTAAACCACGAAACATCCTTCTCCAAAAAGTTCGCAACTGAGATGGAAGTCTCCATGTCCAATCTGAAGAACAGGACGACTTCAATATAATAAATTCATAATAAGTCTAATAATCAATATAATAACACTATGATATATGAAGTTTTCTATGAAATATCATATGGCTACAAATAACACTCCCTCCCTCCTTATATATAAGGTTATTTTATTGAATGAACTTGTCCCATTTTATAAAGGGTTTGAATAATAAATATATTTTTATAAATTTATTTCCCATTAATTTTATGCATTGCATTAATTAAAATGTTGACTCATTTCATTTATTCTCTCTTATTCCCTTAGTTCTTTATAAGAGTTATTAAACCTGGACCGGCCATTAAACCGGTTGAGGCAGTAGATTACGAGTCAGTAGATCAGATTGGAGTCAACCTAAGATCATATCAGTGAGGATTAAAAAATTAAAAAATAATTTAAATACCATCCAAATACTTTTTTCTTTATAAAATGACAATTTATATATATGAAAAAGATATTATAGATAGACATTAGGGATAATTGGTTAAGGAGCATATTGGAAAGTAATTGATTTTTTACTCCAAATACTAAATATCAATTTAATACTTGAATTACTATAAAAAAAATTATATTATTATACAAACTTTAATTTTTTTAAAATATTTAAAACATATATTGTCATTCATTATATTTTTTAAAAAAACTTTGCAGCTTTAAGTTTTTTCGAAAGAGGCCCATTTTACACTAACGCAACTCAACACAACCTTAATTGTCCCTCCATATTTCCTTTAGCGCCGTTTCACCCTCACTCAGACTTTCGTCTCCCCTCCCACTCGCCGTTTCAGCCTCACTCACGCTTTCGTCTCCTCTCACGCTTGTCGTCACTGCTTCTGCCCCAAATTAAGCACGATTTGAGAAGAAGAGTGAGCCGCGCCATCACAACATCTGCCTCCGACCCACGCCAACATCACCGTGAGCTTCACAGATCTTAGATTTCTGCAACTTTGTCTCCCCCCTCTCTTTTTCATCTATCCTCCCTATCTTCTTCATCTCTGAACTCACTCCTACAGAATTATATATATATATAATGCTTAATAAATAACTGTTATAATGAATAATTATCATGTATGTTGAGTTAGAGGTCGTGTAAGAATAATATAACTCTAAAATATAATAGTTAAATATGCGCATCGTCATGTATTGAGAGGTGAAATTTATGAAAACAAAAATATAATAATTGTAACTATTAACCATTATGTATTTACTGACAAAAATGATGTTTCTTACTAAATAACCATCATGTAATACTTTCAAATGATTTTTCTTCTAACCTTATATTAGCGGAAAAAAAAAATAACAGTTATAATATGTAATCGTAAAGTATGATTTTTAAATACTTAATAATTAAAAATAAATGTCATATATAAGAAAGCGGGATTCAGAAAAAAATTTATTTGACAATACTTGATGATTCTTCATAAAGAACTATTAGTTATTTTTTAAGAAAACTTAATGGTTAAAAATGACAACCATCAAATATAAAAATACAAGATTTTGAAAAATATCAAATATAACAAGATGAGATTCTAAAAAATTTTATTTCACAATATTTGATGGTTTTTCTTAAAGACCACTATTTAATTTATTCTTTAAGAATATTTAATGGTTAAAAATGATAACTGTCATATATAAGAATATGGGATTTTGAAAAATATCAAATATAAGAAGAAAAAAATTTTTATTTGACAATACTTGACGGTTCTTCACAAAGAACCATTATTTATTCTTTAAGAATATTTAACGGTTAAAAAAGGTTACAATCATATATAAAAAGATGAGATTCTGAAAAATATAAAATATAAGGAGGCTAGATTCTGAAAAATTTTATTTGACAATATTTAATGGTTCTTCATAAAGAACCATTATGTATTCTAAAAAATGTCAAATATAAGAAGGTGAGATTTCTAAAAAATGAAATTTATTTGAAGCAACTCTTTCAACCAAACATTTTTTAAGCTTCTCTTGGGTCACATATACTCCTTTTTTTTTTTTTATGGATTTTTCTTTAACACTATTTAAGCCATGGTTCTTCATTCTACAGCTTCTTCCTCATGTAAGCTTTCATTTTTTTTTTCCAATTAACGGTTTTAGTTTTATTTTTTTTATATAACAAGAGCTCGGTAGTTGAGGCTCAAGGTCGCTAGTCAGGATTATCTAAGAAGAAGAATCTCAAATAAAAAATGATTTCTAATTTTTGATGATAGCCATTGGAGAAAAGTAGAGAGCACAAAAACGACGATGAGATAAAATGATGAATTTTTTTTATTGTTGTTTTATTGCAGCGAAAATAATTATGATTACACTAGATTATATGGAATAACAATCAATAACAAATGTTTCTCATAATTTTTAGTAGTTAAATCATGATCTATTTGAATGTTGATTAATTCCTTAATTTTGAGTATCACACGTTCCTAAACTTTAGCAACCAAATTAGGTGTGTTGAATTATGTTCTAGATTTGCTCAAGTTTATATTTGTCAAATTTTACTATATATATATGTATATTTTTTTTTTCTAATTTTCATATTTATATTCTGAGATTTGCTCAAGTTTTTATATTTGTTTATTTTTATTGTATATGTTCTTATTTTCCTATTTATATTATCATTTGGCAGTTAAAGGATATGTGATGGGAACTCTGGAAGTATACGTGACCTATGAACAATCTATAACAAAGGCATTAGTGAATATTAGACTTTTTTTATTAATAAATTTTCTTTTAGAATTCAAAAATTATAAAATAGTTTCTATTGTGAGAGTGTTTAAGTGATTGATTTTTCTTAAATTGTATGATGTTTATCTAGGATATATCAGATTTTTAATACAATAAATATAAATTTTTTTATTTAATATTATTATCTTTTTATTATCAATGATTATGTTGTGCCTTATACAATAAATATTAACCGCAAAACTAAATAAAAATAAATATTAAAAAATAAAGCCAATACATTACAGTTATTAATAAAGAACCATTAAGTATGCCCTAAATACATTACAATTCAAAACCGTGAACAAAGGAGCATATATAGTGCCTGCATAGATGACGGTTTGAAATCATAATATATGGTAGATGATAATCGCCATAAAAGGCCTTTTCTATAGTAGTCTCTTTCCTCCCTTTTCATCAATTTGAATCTGGTTCGTCCTAGGAAAAAAGTTAACTCGGAATTGGAGGCTCAACCGGACCGACCAATTGACCAGTTCGCCGAATTCTGAGTCAACTTGACCAGTTCAATCCGAGTTTAATAACTCTACTTCTTTCACATCATCTTTTCCTAATATATGCATTATTTTTCATCATTTTCTCATTATTACTCTCTATTACTCATTTATAAATAAGGGTACTTTTGGAAAAATTTATATTTCCTATATATTTATTACTTCTAATTAATAATAAATGTTTTATAGAACTCCCAATTTAGTTAAAAGAACCTTATACATAGGGACGGACGGGGTATAAAAAATAGATTGCACTTTTTGAAAGAGTTAATTTTTTTAGTTTTTTTTTAAATTTTTTAACATTTTTCCATTAGGCCAAAAAAAAAAAAAACCCCCGTCCAGTTGTTTAAAAACTATTCCACTTCCCAATCTAATTTAAGGTTTCAACTCAATGGCACGTCGACCCCAATGCAACCCATCTCAATCATACAAAGTTGTTTTATGGTTTAAACCGGTCGAGCCGTTGGCAAGTCTTACCGTACCGGTTGAATCATCTAATTCAATCCGATTCTTTAATCACTGTCCAATAGGATGCGTGTAAGGAGGCTTACGGCAGTTATCACTAATCTATAACAACTTGTTAATTATAGCCTAAAAATATAAAGTGCATGGCATATATAATTAAGTAGACTCGTAATATTATGTTTATTTTAGCTCAAAATTTTAAAATAGAAACGACGCGCACAATATTCATGCTCTCTCTCTCCATGTATATTATGAGGTGTACAACGTAACATGCGGAGAAAAAACATGCACATACAGCTAGACGTACTAATGTATGAAACATTATTCTATGGTAGTTAATATTTTAATGCACACGAGGTTTGAAATTTCTGTATATGTTTACTCAAGTTTGAGACACAACGCCGTTAACGGGGATTGAACGTAACAAAGAACAAAGCAGATAGTATTATTGAGCGGCCACCAAACAAGAAAATGGTTACGTAAGTCAATTGTGGAGGGAAGAATTAAACACACACACACACATATATATATATATATATATATAACTATATTTAATTGTTTTCAGTCCAAGTCAAGATGGCGTGGAGAGAGAATAATATTGATAACTAATAATTGGTTTTCAGTCTAAGGATGATTTTTTTAAAATATTTATATATGTTTGTTTTGTATGAAGAATTCTTGTGTGCTGGTAAGAGTCAACTAAAGCGAATATCTTAGATCATTCGTATTTTTATGGATATTTATATTACTGAGTCAAACAGAGAGAGATATAATACTATAACGCTGTGAAAAGTCTACAACTCTTTTGCGCTGAAGACATGCCACTTACCATAATGAGATGTTACAAAGAAATTTTCTTATCTTTTTACTCCCTCCCCTTATTTACCTAATTTGATTAGTGTAAAGAAGTTAATTAGTTAATATGACATTTATTTTTTAAAAAACCATAGTCATCTTCGTTAATTCCTTAATTCATTTTCCTCCTTGATTATTGTTGATGGCGCATCGAGAGGGGTAAATTAAGAAAATATTGACAAATTTAAAAAATAGATCTTATATTTAGGATCAAGATCAACTTCATAAATATATCTTATATTAAAGACTAGATGAAGTATTTCTCCACTTTTCTTCCCCATAAGTTAGTTACGCATCATTATACTCATAGAGGGTTCAAATTCACAACTTTTAAGCTTATGAAAAATTTCAAAAAGGAGAAACTTGGTGTTATTTAGCTACAAGACCCCGACATCATAAAGAACTAACAACACGCGTAAGAGGGGTGAGTTTATCAAAATTTTAGGAAATCTATTTTTTTTTTTTTCGGGTTAAATGGAGTGTAAGAGGGTATTTGAGGAAGTTCGGGAATAAGAAAAACTTGTTTAATTTGCAATAATGATTAACCAATAAAGAAAATTTAAAATCAAAACACAATGTATATATTTTGATATATGCGATAAAAAATGACCAAAAGTCAAGACTGATTCAGTGCATAATTCATATCTCAATACTTAAAAAGTGTTCATATATTTTTTTTATTTGAACTCCACTTTAATTTGAGTTGAAAGAATAACTTTAAAAACCTATATGGAGCCAGTCTTTAAATAGGATACTTTATTTCAAAATATTTCATGTAGGACAAAATTCATGAAATACATAAATAAATCACAAATCACAGTACATTAATAATTTTCCTATAACAACAACGAAAGACTTAATGGATACCTCTCATCATTAATAAACTTTGACCTTGAAGAGAATTCACGAACTCTTTAGGAAGGGTAATACAAAATAGAAACAACGTCAGAAGATAATTGACAAGTCACTCCTTTGACTGAATGTAAAGCACAACGATGGTAACTTGGTTAAGAGCCATAGCTAGTCAAGAAACCTCATGTAAGCAGTCTAGATTTTTCTAACACTTGTATATCAATCGGCAATAAACTCAAGTATCATACCCTTATCTTTTTTTTTTTTCATTTTTTAGAGTGTTTGCGGCAAGTTCGGTGGGCACATAGGAATAGCATCAAAATACTGATATGTAGTACATGATTACATTGAGAAATTCCTCGCAGGGTTTGGTAATATTTACAAATATTATACAAAATATCCAATAATAAAGCCTATATATAACCACGTCCTTCATCTTAGGAAACGTGCCCATCAGTTCTCCGTATCTAAGTCCTTGCCTTCTGAGTCACTGGTACCCACTGAGATATTTTTGTTTAGAAAAAGGGGTGAGATTCCAAGGAATCCCAATAGAAACATATTATCGTTCACATAAAATGCAGTAAGTAGATATGATATACACCATGTATCCACCGATTAATGAATAATATAAAACATGATCATCATGTATACATGAGTAGGGCTCTAGCCTCACTAATCGTTCACCGGTTGGATTCTTACCCAAACCCCAGGTGTAAGTGCACTTCTGGCACTAACTGCCCCTTCTAGGCAAACCATGTTGATTAATAAAAGCACAAACAATGGCAACCACACAATCATATGACCTATGGCATGATATATGAAGGATAATGTGCCTACTTCAAGTCTCTTTCACCCTGTTTTGCATGCGTCGGAAAGCGTGCTAAGCTTAGGGTTCCAACTCAATCCTAAAATATCAAATGTATAAGAATTAGGTTAAAACCCATTTATGTACTATTTTAGACACTTCCATAGTATTTACAGTGGTTATATTAGCCTATGGTGAAAATTTACTAAAATGCCCATGTGACCCCGGCTCGACCTTGCTATACCTGGTTTGGCTGTACTTTTTTCGAAATTCTAACCTAAGCTAGTCTAACATAGTTTTGCCCAATGAATCTATTTCTAGACTTGGAATTACCAAATTCACTACAAAATGACAAAATTGCCCTTGTAGCCCTTATTTCAGGGTTTCAGGGGCGTTTTCGTAATTATGCTTTTTCGGGCTTTTCGAAAAAGTGACCAACTGTAAACCCAACTAATTTTCTCCCCTGAACTTAATGGAATCATTCAATCATTGAAAGTCCAACTCTAAGGGCCCTAACTAGAGCTGGCCGAAACTTACAGGTACTCCAAGGAAAATTGGTGTTTTTGAAATCCAACTCTATAGACGTATTCCTTTCTACTCTTAACCACTTTATTAACTATTTAATTAGATTACAACTACCATTTGGACCAAATTTTGGCAGCATAGCCTTTAGGCCATTACAATTTCCAAGTTTCAAATCAAAGACAATCCGGCAAAATTTCATCGATTAAATTGTTCACAGCAGCCAAAACCATCAACGACTGAAATTTCGGAAGTTACCTCAAGCTCCCTCTGGCTCTTCCCAAGTGTAGCCGAACCCTAGCCCTTCTCAATAAGGAATTTGAGCTTCCAACACCTTGATTCATATAGAAGAACAACTTAGGAGAAGGATTACGTAATATAGGAGCTAATTCACCGAAGAAATCAGGCTTACTTGGCAAATTTTCTTCTCATTCTCTCTAGAAATCTCAAAGTCACTTACTCTTTCTTATTTCAGTTTTCACGATGGTTTAGAGGGAAGTAGGTGAAGGAGATGACTTTTATAATATGATTATGTCATCTTATATGCTTGCTTATGTCATAACTCCAAATTTCCCAAAAATACCAAAGTTTTAGTTTTATATACATATGAATGGGTTATAAAGCCCAATTAAAATTCAACTAATCCTTCCCTCTTGGTCCATCCATAATCATGTCTAAAGTTCCTTCAATTAGCCCAAATGACTTTTCCATTCATTTCATAATTTTAAAAAAGTGCCATCACATTTTTATTCAATTTTTGAATTTAATAACAATTCTGGCAGATTTTCTGCCCAAGCTTTTAATAATCATAACTATTTTTGTAGACATTGTATCAGAGTGATTCCAAAGGCTATAGAACCCTTATTGAGTCTAGTTTCAAAAAAATATAGCCTTTAGCCAACTAGAAGCACACAATTCCTAGAATTTCAATCTTTGCATGCTGTTCCAGAAAATAACCAATTTCACTGGGTAAACTTTAAAAATTCATAAATTTTTGTATACAGCTCAAAAAATTATCCATTACATGTCAAATTAAATTTTAGGATGTTTACCTTCATCCTATAAAATGTCATAATTTCTTATTATCATTTGATCAACAAAATGTATTGCACAAAAACACTGCCTCACTGGAAGCAATGGAACGACATGCACTGGCAACTTCAACAAATTCCATTTTTGTATACAAATTTCCCATACTCTTTAATTTACCTAATACCTAAAAAATATAAGAAACATTAGGGAATAGGTTTGAGATACCTACTAAACTGGGGTTTAACAGTTCGCTTAATTTAGGCTTATTCCCAAGCCTCCAATCCCAAAATTTGGGATATTACATTAAGTGTGTTTTCCCACCATTAGAAATATCATATTAATAGTCAATAGGTTACCTTAATCCTGAATTGGGCCTAGATCTGACTTACAGCCCACATTCAGGATATTTTAATCAATCATCTAATTAATAATAACTAATAGTTATATTATATTAAATAAAATACCTCACATTCTCCCACTTGGCCATAACTATATGTAAGTTACCTTGTCCAGATTAATTAAGGCTATTCTTTAATAATCATGCAATAAGTCCTTTTAAGTTGAGTATTACCTTCTATGAATTAGGTAACAACTCCCATACTTAATGAGTTAAAATTTAATGAATAAACCTTAAATATTTATTCAGTTCCTACTTGAATGTTTGTTAATCTTGATAACTAGGTACCTATCTGAGATAACAAACTCTAATTTGAATGTCATCATTTGATAATACCTCATCTAGATCACTCAATGTGATCCATCTCATAAATAAGGTATTTGATCCTTTAATTTCTCTAAATGCATGCAATTCATTTAAAAAGCTATACTTTATGTGTTCATGTCCTATTGACTTTATGGCCATGCAACACCCTTAATGGTTTTAAATTAATTTAAAACCACATGATGAAATTCTTTAACCGGCAATCTTATAACTTTCCTCCAAGAATAACTAGATTAAGCAATTCTTTGTCAAACTAAGTAATTAGTGACAACTTAATAATCTTGTACCCCTCTATAATGGAACTTTTTTAGTAAAGATGAATCATAATGTTAACTATTTTATAGGTGACACATCATACTAAACTAAACAAAGCTAATCATTCTCCTATATATAGAGCTTGAGACTTAATGTACATTTTGTAATATACTTCATGAATTGGAGCTTTTCAATTATTATTCGAGCAAGAATATGCTTGATAATCCTCCAAAAGTTAACTACTACAAAATATAAATTCTAGTCCTTAAAAGACGTCCGTTTTTTTAAAAAGGAAGTAAAAAACAAATGCGGTGGTATTTTTACAATTCTTGAAGGGAAGTTGTAGCTTTAGGCGTCTCTAAATTGAATTAGGACGCCTAAAATAATGCTCATTTAGGAGTCCAAAAAAGAGGACACCAAAAGCAATTTAAATTGAATTGCTTTAGGCATCCCTAAATTGAACTGGGATGCCTAAAGTTCAGTTTAGACGTCCCAAAATTAAATTGGGAAGCCCAAAATAGTCATTTAGGCAATTTAGGTGTCCAAAAAAAGGGATGCCAAAAGCAATTTAAATTGAATTGGGATGCCTAAAATGCTTATTTAGGCGTCCAAGAAAAAAGGACGCCAAAGGCACCCTTTAGGCGTCCCAATTCACCTATTTGGGAAGCCTGTCACACCGTTATCTTATTTTGACTTACAGTGGAATATTAACGCGTGGTTCGGTGAGAAACATATGAAAAGCATAATTATACTGATAATATATGCATGATTATAAAAAATCCCCATAAGGGTTCATACACGATACTTATAATTAAGGTAGCTGCACAGGGATTTAGGGTCTCTAAACTCATCCTAGTGAAACGAAGACATCATCTTTCCGTCTTCATTCAACCACTGCATTCCTCCCGTGTAGTTCTCTTCTATGCTTTCAGTACACCTTTTGTTTTCACTTGTCTAATTTGTTGGTAGGGGAGGGTGAGATTCAAAAGAATCTCAGTAGGAAACAAATACCAATATGCATGCAGGATAAGTGCTTAATGCATGCTATGCTTGTAATATATAAACTCATGCTAACATAATGACATATCTGTGTGTTTAATGTTTCAAACAACATACTTATGGCCAAAGCATAAATAGAAATAGAGCTTCAATCATTCATATATGTTTCACATAACCAAGAAAAGAAAATACATGCAGGAGAGGTAAATTTCCTATACCTTAAACCTTTTCCACCTCGAACCGTGTGCCTCGATTTGTGTGTCGTAGCTTGGCTCTCTACTCGGTCTTACAACTCCAAATGTACCATTTAGACACTTTCCATAGTGTTTCTGGGGGTTATATGAGTCTATTGTGAAATTTTACGAAAATGCCCGAGACCTCGACCCGGCTTGGCCCCGCCATACCCTGTATGACTATACTTTTTTCAAAATTTTATCATGGGCTATTCTAACATATTTTCACCAAAGGAATCTATTTCCGGACTCAAAATTACCAAATTCACTGCCAAAAGACAAAATTACCCTTGGAGCCCCGTTTAAAGGTTTCAGGGGCATTTTCGTAATTATACTTTTTCGGCCTTTTCTGAAAAAGTGACCAACTGTAACCCACCTAATTCTTATTCCTAAAGTCAATGAAATAATAAAATTATTGAAAACCCAACTCTAAGGCCTATTTACAGCCCTGGTCGAAATATATGGGTTTTCAGGGAAAAATTGGGGTTTTACGATTTCGACTTCGTAAACGCGTTCCTTTTTACTCCTAACCACTTTATTGACTATTTCATTAGGTTACAACTACCATTTAGTACCAATTTGGGCAGTATAACAGCCCCTCGCAACCCATTCTCCATTTTTACACACAGACAATCCGGTGAAATTTTACCAATTAAATTGTCAACAACAGCCAGAATAGTCAATATACAAGATTTTGGAAATTACCTCAAGTTGCTACTAGCTTTTCCTTAATCTGGCTGAAACCCAATATGCTCAAAAACATATTTTGAGCTTCAAAACTGTAGAGAACAAAAAGGAGTAGCTTAGGCTCAGAATTATACATGTTAGGAGCTAAATCGTAGGAGGAATCAGCTTACCTTATGAGATTTCTTCCTCTCTCTCTCTCTCTCTCTATAAAAATCTAAACTTCACTTACTCTATTCAGCCCTGGTTCATGTCAATTATGGCTGAGCAAGAAGTGGATGATGGCTTTTTATGATATATTTTATTGTATTTTATTCATTTGTCCATTTTTCCAAAATCGGATTAATTGGAAATTCTAGTAGATTTTCTGTCCAAACTTTGAAAAATCATAACTAATTCTAGAAAATTAGAATTGGAGTGATTCTAAAGGATATAGAACCCTTATTGAGCTAGTTTCAAGAAAAAGTATAGAATTTAGACAATTGGTAGCACAAAAATCCTAAAATTTAAATCTTTGAATGCTATTCTAGGCACTTTCCAGTTTTTCTAGGCTAATTTCAAAAGTTCATATCTTTTTGCATATAGCTTCAAATATTCATATAACCTATCAAATTAAAGCTCAGGATGTCTACTTTCACCCTGTAAAATTTTATAATTTTTACTCATCATTTGTTCAAACAAATCAGATGACAAGCTCACTGCCTCATAGGAAATTTCACTAGAAGCATAACCATATTGTCCAAAATTCACTATTTTACTTTCTTAATACCCCAAAGATATAAGAAACATTAGGGAATAGATTTGGGGCACCTGATAAACCGAGGCTTAGGAGTCTACTTAATTCAGGTTTATTCCTAAGCCTTCGATCCCAACATTCACGATATTAAATTTCTTCCCCCGTTCAATAAATTTCGTCCTCGAAATTTGCTATACATATATAGCCATAAATTCCAGGGAATGCGTTTGCATATCTTTTTCTGTTTCCCATATATGTGTGTGAATTGCCTATTAGCGTCCACAAATTCAACCTGTTATTGTTCCCATATGCTGCTTGTTTGGTATACATAGACCATGCAGTTTATTACTGCATAAAATGTTTGTCTGGTCTTACTGCCTAGGGACATTGCCCCATGCAAACATATATGTCAGGTCTTACCGCCTTTGTTCTCTGTTTGTACTCATGGGCCACCTAACCCATTATTGTACTGATCTTCCATCAGGACACTTAGTATATAATTCTAGACCTCATTGCCTTGTCGAGACACTACCCTATGTATTTAGCCTTACGGTTTATGTCATTCTGCTCTCACAACACTGAGTATTTTAGTCTTACCGCCTTGTGCAAATATGTACACTAGGACGTACTGGCAATATATCTGCCTATATTTATGCCTGCCTATTCGATGTTCAGGACCAAATGACTATTTGGCCCTTACTGGTCGTACTGTGTGCACTGTTCAGGATCAAATAACTATTTGACACTTACGAATCATACTGTATGCACTGTAACATGAGTAGGGTTATTGATTCTGTAAGGCTACAGCTATTGAGATGCTCATGCCTCTACTTAACCCTATTGCATTATAACACATCCCAATCTATGTCTTCTTGCATCTTTGTAGACCATAAAGGTCGATTGTGAATCTAGGATTGTTAACACTAGTGCTGTTGAGAGGTATTCACCACCATTCTGCCCTACTACACTTAGGCTCATCCCAATTCCAGTTCACATGTGTTACCACAAACTACAAAGGTTGTGTGACTGTTGACCATACAGGTCATCACAGTGTACATCACTCTAGATGTAATACTGTACACCATATTGGATGTAATATTGTACACCACTTTGGATGTAATACTGTACACCATACATACTATAGCATTGTTGACCATCAAGGCCATATTATGTTTTAGGATGATCAACACTGGTGCGAACATCAACCTCTCCTGTAAGTCTCAATATTGCACCTAGATCTACTATACTTCCACTACCTACTCTGATCTTCACACTATTAAATACAATATAGGTGAGGCTACACTGTCTGCCTACCCTTATCTTAGTACCTCAGTTAGATCCCACTTGGCCTCTGTGGTAAGTAACCCACAATCATTAATAGAAAATGTGATAGATAAATATGCCACGCACCATATAGTGTAAAATGAAAATCTATATCATACCCCTTACAATCACACCACCCCTCTAGAGCTCGGAGATATGTGGCAAGGTGGATGCAATCAAACTATCCCTGCCGCCCCTCAATAGCAATTTCTTTCACCTTCCCATGTTTCGAACAAATGCCCTGGGACTATAATAAAACTTGAAACCATTGAGCTACCTACGTGTACCTCAGCTAAGTCCCCGATAATAGCTAGGTAATACCAATGTACCTCAACTAGGTCCTATACAGCAGCTAGGTAATATGACCTAGGCACGTGTTCATATCACAGAACATGGCAAACATACAACATATATACTACCACATAGTGTATGAGAGATAGAGTTACTACATTGGCCTTTCCTAGATAACCTTCTTGATGTTCATTGATCATTGTTTGCGGTTCTATTAACTTGCCCTGTGTTTGTTGTGTTGGGTTAGGTCTAACTTCCTGAATCTGCCCAGTATCTTAACCTCTTAGCCTTACTATCTTTGTGTTTCACTATATGAACAACAAAGAGGAAAATATCATATTATCATAAGGGCATTTCTATCATTTTACAAGTGTTGGTTACACAGGTACTCCTGAAATAACTTATTGCAGATGTTTATAGTTGTCAGAGAAAGCCTGTAACAACCTGAAGCCTATGAACTACTACACAATATATGCTCGCCCTTTTTCATAACATGTGCCACAACTTCCTAGGGGGTCACCCATCATGGCATTTCCTTGGGTTGAGCAGGCTTAACTTTCGTGTACCCGTGCCAAAATACAGATATCGGCTGTATCTATTCCCATTCATTGGTACCTCAAGAGTCATGCCAACTGTTGTCGATAAACTAAACACTGTTTGTGGACTGCATATTAGTGCTAATACATGTATTTGAACACATACCGCAATATGTTCCATGAAACCCACACAGTTGTCTGCTGGACCTTGCACTACTTTCTATAGGGCCAACATGTTGTATTTGGAAAAAAGTATATCATAGTACAGATCCAGATCTCATCCGGGTCCTTCAATTCCAGAAGACCCTGCTTACTCTACACTGGGTTTAAATCATCTGAGTACCCTATATGCCGATCTATATGGGTGTCATCTTTGCAAATACATACTCTGAATGTTCTCCCATAGCTCCTGATCCACACCCATAACTCTTGATTTGGTTGCAGATCATACAATACTGTACCGTTCCAGCTCTGGAATCAGTAACAGAATCAATATCCGACTTTGTCTTGTTTGTCTGCGGCTAGACAATGATCAACCTACTGATGATTTTCTTCTAGCATGAGGCCTACACTCTAGCCTTACTTGGATCCACTCCCTTGGTGTCTGTGACATCCTTATACCATCCTCTCTCTGTTATGGTATTATGTGCTGCCTTTTGAGTATTCAACTATTTCAATGGGGCTTATCTGTTCTTTTCAGGGGCTTATGAACTAACCGAAGTAATTTACTTTATTGTTCCTATCATTGTCTAATCAAGAATATTAGTATACTATCCTGTTGCTAGAACCACCGCATTTACTCTAAGCAGACAATTTTGTGGCCAGAATCCTTGCTCTGATACCAAAATGTCACGCCCTTATCTGATTTTGACTTGCACCAGAATATTAACATGTGGTTCAGTGGGCAACATAGGAATAGTATAATTATACTGATAATATGTGCATGATTGTAGAAAATCCCCATAATGGTTCGTACATGATACTTACAATTAAGGTACCCGCATAGGACTCTAGGATATATAAACTCGTCCTAGTGAAATAGAGACATCTTTCAATCTTTGTTCCACCACTGCATTCCTCTCGTGTAGTTCTCTTCTCTGCTTTCAGTACATCTCTTGTTTTCACCTGTTTAATTTTTTGGTAGGGGAGAGTGAGATTCAAGAGAATCTCAGTAGGAAACAGTTGCCAATATGCATGCAGGATAAGTGCTTAATGTATGACATGCTTGCAATACATAAACTCATGTAACATAATGACATATCTGCGTGCTCAATATTTCAAACAACATACTTATGGCCACAGCATAAACAGAAACAGAGCTTCAATCATTCATATATGTTTCACATAACCAAGCAAAAAAAATACATGCATCAATACACTAGCACAAATATCAAATACATGCAGGAGAGGTAAGTGCCTTACCTTAAACCTTTTCTACCTTGAATCGTGTGCCTCGATTTGCGTGTCGTAGCTTAGCTCTCGACTTGGTCCTACAATTCCAAATGTACTACTTAGATACTTCCATAGTGTTTCTGGGTGTTATATGAGTCTATTGTGAAAATTTACCAAAATGCCTCGGGACCCCAGCCTGGTCCCGCCGTACCTGGTCCGACTGTACTTTTTCTGAAAGTTTGACATAGGCTATTCTGACACATTTTTACTCAAGGAATCCATTTCCAAACTCAAAATTACCAAATTCACTACCGAAAGACAAAATTTCCCTTGACAACCCTATTTTAAGGGTTTTAGGGGCGTTTTTGTAATTATGATTTTTGGCCTTTTTAGAAAAAGTGACCAATTGTAACCCCACCTAATTTTCATTCCTGATCTCAATGGAATTATCAAATTATTAAAAATCTAACTATAAGGCCTATTTACATCCCTGGCCGAAATATATTGGTTTTCAATCAATTATTTAGATTTCATTCACTTGCATCATATCCTTTCCCTTCCTATGATGAATTAATAGGCAGATTCTATGAATTGAGTTTTAGAGGAGAGAAGAGGAGTGAATAGTAACTTTTCCTCAGTACCGGAGCTGATCCTACCCAAATCGTCGTTATCATCTGGTAAGTCCTTCAGGAAACTTTCTCTACTCACTATAAGCTTCAATTCTATGGTCTCAAATTTCTCATATAAGGTATTTTGTGTTAGTTAGTTAGCCAGAGTACTACCAGAATACTGAACAACTTGCGAAAACGCATAGAGGTAAGCGTAGGCTTTGTTTTGAAGAAATTGGATTGTTGTTTGGATAAGTATTCTTGAGGGTGGGTACTGTTCATAATTTGGGACAAGGGTGTTTTTGGAGGCTTAACCATGATTTTTAATGATTTTGACATTATCATTGTGTTTAGAATGCAAAAATATGTGGGGAATAATCTTGGTTGTAATTTTGGACTATTGGAAATATACATTGAAAAACCAATAATTCTGCCAGTGTGTGTCCTATACAAGGTAGTCAGATTACACGACATTTTTAAATATATAAATGATGTCCAAAATTGTGAAAATTTCCAGTCTAATAATATACATGTCAATATTTAAATTGATATATAATTTGTGTCATTTAGATGTGTGTGCTGGGAATTATGCATTTTCAAAGTTTAGCTTGGAAAACTGGAGAATTCTGGGAGCAGTAAGCAATAAAGTGAGATATTGTATTGACATGCATCCAAAACTATAATGACTACATTTTTCCTTGAAACTAGACTTATTGGAGTTCCCTAGAATTAATGGTGAATTTTTGAAGTTGATAGGACAAGCTGGTAGAATTAAGAACAAGGGTAAAAATGAAAATGTAATGGCACTAGGTAATTAAGTAGAACCTTAAGGGTAAAGCTAACCAACTTGGGATAGTTGGGACACTTTGACTTTACTTTTGGCTTAGTACTCTAACTTTAATGACAACCAACATAAGTGCTTGGATTTTAAGAGAATTGGACCAAATAATAATGTCATCCGTAAATTCTAATTATAGGACCTCACAACTGTCTGGAATCTAAGACCTACCCGAGATTTAGGAAATAGTTGGATATTTCTCAAGGGAAGCGACCAGGTAGTAAATTGTCTTTCATATGTTTATAAGATACACTACATTTTTTGTGAATTCATCATGAATTGCCTAACACATTCTGATTTTGCGGGGTGGTCGCCCGGGGCCTATTGCATGAGTAGACACTCAGGCCAATGTAATGTTCTGTAACGCATGAGTGGATACTTGGGACCCATTGCACTTGTTATACTCAGGGCCATGTGATATACCTAGCACTTGGTGATATATGAATTGCATGTATGCACTGAATGCTGTTGTGATGATTCTACTATATGATTGACTACCTATTACTTTTAGGATTCTTTTGAATTTCACTCTTTTTTTATAAACCAATATATAGTATAGGGAGACAGCTCAAGAGGCAAGAAGGTAAATACGGATAGCTAGAGAATGAAGCAGCAAGAGTTTAATTTGTTGTTGTTTGTCTTTTTTAAGTATTTTGGATATTTTTAGGACAGTATATGATTACATAACTATGTAAACCTAACAATAGTATAGTAGTAGAACCAATAGCTTAGTAGAAGAATGGTGACTATACATATAGATAATGTTTCTGTTTGACGAAGGAATATTAACTAAGAA
Source organism: Inga laurina (assembly GCA_963855925.1). Lineage (NCBI taxonomy): Eukaryota > Viridiplantae > Streptophyta > Magnoliopsida > Fabales > Fabaceae > Inga > Inga laurina. The sequence continues at coordinate 21,246,272 of OY979713.1, forward strand.
CACTTTATGAGATATAAGCAGAGATAAGCTCGCATACTCTGATAAAATGGATTCAAGTACCAATGGGATTTAGTAAGATAGTGAATGTTTATGAAACTATTTTGAAAAATTTTATTACACTCAAAATTCCCTAGCAATCCCAGGTTCACCACCTGAGATAGGTTCAGAAGCTGTGAACATATTTTCAAAGTAAGTTTTAATCTGAGACTGAACTTTGGTTCCATAACCGATTTCACTACTCTTTTGCACTCATTAAGTTTGTTGGACATAAGGTGTTACAATTACTGCCTCCAATCAAGCCTTTAACTATAGACACATTAAACTTTATATGTCTATTTCTTTATGGCTTTGAAAGTGGTAGCTTGATATCCCTCACTTAGAATCCCATTATTTTCCAATTATGAGCAAAAAATATACACATTTCTAATGAATACCTACTACCCATCCATGTATTCATGAAAAGGAGTAATGTCTCATGAGGAAATAAATTGAGGATTTGTTTCACCAACATTGATGGAGACATCTTACCCTATTATGGAGAATCACTTTATAGTCAACAAAAAATGCAATAACATTTATGAGAATTTATAATTTTGTCCTTCAGCCTATAAACAACCATTGACTTCTTTATACTCTTTATGTACTTAAGATAACCATCTTTTAATTAAGATTACTTTATTGAGACAATTATTTCTCATTTCTCATGACAACATCATAAATACTAGAACTTTTCTTAATGTCAATTTTAATCCAATGGAAGGAGTAATATTTATCTTCTTATAGGTTTAACAATTGTCTCTAATAAACTATATCAAACTAAACAATTGAACAGATAACATCATGCTATAAGGTCAAATAAAATTTAACCATGCTTGCAAAATTACTACAAGAGGCAAGCAACCATCGCATATCGGCATATGTTTACCAATGTAAATCATACAATTATAAATTCATATTACTAAAGTCTATCTGTGGGAAAAGATATTAGCATAGTATGAATTTATCTCGAACTGATGAAACCAAAGTGTAGTATATCTCTTGATACCTTTGGGCTACTTAGAAAATATAAAGCCATTTCTATTTCATCCTAATTATATCTATGATTATAATTATCTACTTGTGGGTAAAGATTAATTGTAACCACACATTTAATTACAATTAATGTCTTTAAACTTTAATGTGATGTATTTTGTTTCTTAGAACAAAATAGAGTGCATCTACCTAGTAAGGATGTTGTAGCTATTCTTCAATTCTATATGCTCATCATGAAGACGTCACACCATTATATTGTGTATATTAATTGTGCTTACAATCATAATTTGATATGGTAAAATCTTATGTGATTAACTATGCATACAACACACTGATGGAAAAATGACTTTTTAGACCAGTTAAAAATAGCTTTTTAGACCAATTTTGGATGAGGTCTTGATACAACCAATCTAAAAAGTCTTATACTTTTTAGACCAGTCAAGCAACTGGTCTAAAAAATAACTTTTTAGACAGGTTGTCATAACAACTGGTCTAAAAGGACACACTTTTTAGATCGGTTGTTTGGACAACCGGTCTAAAAAGTGTGTTGTGCCTTTTAAGACCTGTTGTCCAAATAACCAGTCCAAAAAGTGTTTTAAGATCGGTTGTCATAACAACTGGTCTTAAAAGTATCCTATTTTTTCCTTGTTTGTTGATCATGCTAGTATACCCAAGAGTAATCTCTTTACATATCCTAAAAGCATGCTTTTAAGACCATACTTATATATCCATACTTATAATTACTTATCACTAATACTTATATATTCAAATATACATGTCAAGTCCCCACATATTCAATTTACACAACTCAAGGAATTTGTTAAGCAATCATTGGGAGTTCATTTGCCCTTCTACTTACGATTGCCTATTTCTTTAGCTTTCTCATTAGAAACTTGTAACCTAAGATGCACCTTTATTATGTAATGACATGTTAAAACTATCATGCGTTAACTATAAAACACATAGGCCTGTGACATCTCTTAAACAAGTTCACATATATAAATGTGTGATTTAACATAATCACAAAAACAACAAACATTTCAATTTATGCAAGCAACAACCAGGCATCGTTTACAATTATTTAGTTTGCTACCTTTAAGCTTAAACTTCTCTTACTTTCTTTGTTTCCCTCTCTTTCCTTACTATGAGTTTCACTGTACAAGCCTCCGATTCTACTTCCATAACGTAAAGTAGCCTAAGTCAACATTATATAGCAATTGCTAAACTTCATTGAAATCATTAACATCACATAACTACTCTAACTTGTCACTTAAATCTCAACTTTGCAATTTCAATTGAACAAGTTTTGCAGAAAAGAAGAGCGAAGAAAAATTCCTCAGTATATACAAAAAATTCTTGAGTTTTATAGAAAATCATAGGGAAGAAAAAGTACAAAGGTCAATCTTTTAAATACCATGCCTATATCACCCATCTCCTAGAAATTGTCTTACGCAGATACATAAACCCAATTAGACATGAAAACCACAAGTTGTCCGATGCAGATCATCAGTAGAAGCAATATGTATTAGCACAATATTGGATTCAAAAACTCACTATTAGTGTAAAAGCTCATAAATGAATTCAACACAACATTTGCAGGTGAAATCAATATATTCTTCAAGAAAAGGATCAGTAAGATCAAACATCTGTAACACCAAAGCCAGACAAAATATTAACTTGCTAACTTAAAAAAAGAATAAAAGTAATACAAAATATTTGAAATATATATTTACTTCTTGAGTAAATTCAGTCATGCCTAGGGTGATAATATTATAAATGTGTCTCAAAACATATAACCCATATAAGTTGCACCCCAGTGGTTACCTATGGCTTTAGGAAAGAACATGACATCATTAAAACATGTATCATGTAACCCATACCTTAATAGCCAAATTATAGTTAGAAAATGCGTCATAAAGTTAAAATAGAGACCAATGAAAAATGTAAAACTTATTAAAAATACCATCTTCAAGACAGGGTTTTCAAAAACTTTTCCAAACCATATTCGATGCAGTCTCACATTCACATTTCAAATATATATTTGGTTTGTGAAGCTTGGTTTCATTTATACATATCAAAGTGTAAAAAAAAATTCCCGACAACACTCGGGTTTCATTCATTTAATGAAGGATTTATAAGACACATTGCCTATTCTCAGTTTCCCATACAGGGGATTACACAACACTATTCAATATATACACCATGTGCAACTTATCTCTAACAAAATATGACAACCATCTACCAAGATTAAAACTCATAGTTAGGAGCTCTAACAACCCTTCGTCACTTGTTTTTCCTTTAAACTTCTTGCCTTGGCTGTAGGTTAGTCAATGAAAAGAATAAGATTCAAAAGAATCCCAATAGTAACAGTGCACTTATAACATGTACAATCACAAAGCATGTAAGCAAATCACAATACAGTAGCACAACAACAACATTTCACAATAGCATATTCCACATCAGCATGTTTCACAATGGCAATGTTACACAACATCATTGTTTCATAACGGCAATGTTACACAATAGCAATGTTTCACAATGGCATATTTCACAACAACATTTCAGTTCATCGTCATTCAATGATAAGGCATGCATACAATGTATGATACACAATATAAGAGAAAAAGTCACTACCTTGTTCTTTCCGCTCGTGCATTGGCACCGGTTTATCACGTGCAGGGCAAATGTCAAATCCTATAATTAGAATTATGGGTGACATGTTATTACTTAATCCAATTCTTTAATTCAAACACTCAAGTTGGTTATCATTAGGGACATTTAATCAAGTCAACTAAGGAGTTAAAGTAGTCAATTAACTTAAAAAGATCAATTTCTAAGCTCAGTCAGAAATGGGGTGATTCTAAAGGCTATGTGACCCTTATTTAGTCTATTTTCAAGGAAAAATATCACCCACATCTAGTTGGATACACAACATTCCCAGAATTTTCATTTATTGCACAATGCTAGAATTCAACCCAGTTTTCATGACCTAACTTCAAAAATTCATAACTCTTAAGTGAGTGTTTGGCATCACTTATTTTGAGATAATAAGTCCTTATTACGTAAGTCGAGATAAAACTCCTCTCACATACTTACCTCGTATACCATGAATCATGATTTATAAGTACTTATTGCCCAAAAATAAGTTATCCCAAACGAGCACTTAGTGTACAAATCAAAATGATGCAAATGACCTACCAAATTAAAGCTTGATATGTCTACTATTTAACTAGAAATTGTCAGAATTTTTAGAGATCATTTGGTTATCTAAAAGCACCACAAAATTAGGGTACCTCGCTAGAATCCTGTTCAGCAGAAAATCCAGTTTTGCATTTTGAGTTTCAGTGACCCAAAATTCACATCCCGGGGCTATACCCACACAATATTTCATGTAGAACACAATGGTAACATCAAAATGAACAAATTCTCACTCATTCCCCATCTCTTATTTCAGCAGAAAAATCAACAAAATTCTAGAAATTACCCAACTCCCAAATTGAGCATCAAACTTGTGTCATATGGTTTCTAATCATCATAAAACACCAAATACATAACCAAAACACCATGACTTCTTTAAACCCTGACTTGGAAAAAATAAGGGCAGATATGTACTTGCCAAAATACTCATTCAACCAACTCAACCAATAGCTCAAATTGAAGCTAATACTCACCTCTTCCTTCTCCTTAGCTCCTTTATTTGATTCTTCAACTTTTGTTTTGGATGTTGGCCCAAAACACCTCCTCTTGAAATTATAAAACTATATAAATGAAGCTCTCATCAAGAGGAACAATGTTTATGAAGAGCTTTTGTGCCATAGAAGAGGTTAAGAAGGTGAAAATCAAGAGAAAAAAATCTCACCTATAACCTTGCTTCTTCTTCCATCATATGGTAGCTCCAAAACTGACTTGAAGAGAGAGAATATGAGTAATGAGCGATCATATTTTTTTGTCCCTTATCACTTTAATATCTGATAAAAAAGGTGCTAAAATAAAAAGGAAAGTTGTGGCTAATATTAATCCTTTGGTCGTACATTTTTTTGGTAACTTATCTAGATGTAATTGCTACAAGTTGAGTGAGCTTTTCTCTTTCCTTCTTTCTTCTTTCTTGAAGTGGTTGACCGACTTATGCTTAGGCAAAAAGGTGTGGAGATCCTTTGATTAACTTCTCTCTCTCTTTCCCTTATAATTTGGACGTCCAACTTTTGCATAAGGTAAAGAAAGTATATTAATTAAATCCTAGACACTTTTATTGACTCTAAGTGTAAGAGTGTATCAAATAAATTCTCCTCCTTTCCTTTCTCCAAGCTTAGCATATACATGGCTACACAAAGAGACCAAATGATTCTCCCAATTTGTTCTCATCCATCTCTTTGAAATTATCATGTAAGGGCTCCTTGTATTACACTCACCTTTGACTTTTCAAAGTTCACCTCTTACTTGACTACAATACTTCATCTTTTGGCATTTGGAATTCAATCATTATTTCCTTTGCCTTATGCCAATAAAGTGATGTATTAGGCCTAATTAGTTCTAATATCTATCAAACTCAATCAAAATCTTTGCCCAGTACTCCGACTGAGGGAAATGTCTCTCAATCATATGCCTCTTCTACCCCTCCATATCGACTGGCTCGGAGCATTGTTAAGCTCACCTTGATAGACACTAGTTGGTTTTGGAGCATCTACACTAGGATGCCTTATATCCTTCATTTTCCTGTGACGACAACAAAAAAAAGATAGTTTTGTATATAAAATAACTATATACATAATTCAAATATAATTCATGATAATTACTTTAGGTAGCTAACTTTTAAAGTATTTTTATAAAGGGATATCCTCCCATATCCCTTCATGATAATCGTTTCTTGTGCCGTGTTCATTATCTGCTTTATTTTCTTCATTCAATTCTAGTAGACCCTTAGAAAAAGGAGTCTTAAGAAGATCATTCATTGAATGACTTTCCTCATTAATACCAATGACCCTTTTTCTTTGGAGAGCTACAGAACACATTTTATTTGCTTGATCGATAATATAAAATACTTGTTTCACTTGATCAACCATAATAAAAGGCAAACTAAGTAATAAGACTAACCATATTTGTGACTACTTGAAAAATACTGCCTTCGGTACTAATTATGGGAGATACTTCTATAAATCATAAGACAAGCAATAAACAGAAAGTTCACAAAACATAAAGAGTGAATGGTGTAAAAATAAAGGAAATAACAAGGTAAACAAAGTAAAAACTCTAACCAATACTCTTTCTACAACTTGGACCAGAAGTATCAACCTTACAAGTTTAGATCTTATAAAGGATCAATGGTCAAAATAGGAACCAATGAAAGTGAAGGTTAAAGCAGCCAGCTTAGAAGTAAAGAGTAAAAGGAAAAACCAGCCTTTAACACAAAAGATCTCAAATGCTTTCAAGAACTATACTACCAATCCATCTAATCATCAGTTGTAGGCAATCATATTCTTTCTTGTAGTCACCATATTAGCATAAATTAATAAGGACTCAACAAGACACTTGTTAGACTTGTGAAAGCAAACAGCAATTTTTAGGAGCTGAGAAAAACTATTTTGAGAGAAAAAAACTTATCTAATCCAAGTGATTACTTAACAAATCCAAGAGAATTTGAGCATACACAAACAAACTTAAGCACACAAGTTTCACTAAAAACTATTCAAAACAAAAGAAAACTTTTTATTTGGCAAGGTTAGGAAGTGTAAGTTTTTACAACCTAGTAATCACTAGTGACGGCAAAATAACAACCAACACACAACAATTTCATATTTTAATAATAAGACATATGTATATACGAGCATTGGTCATATAATTCACAATAGCACAAAAGGCCCAGAGCAACATTACACAGGGATTTTAAAGTCTTTTGAACTCAGCTCAGGTTCACTTTGGCTTCAAGAAGTTGCCTAGTGTAGTGACTCTAGGAAAGTAGTTTTTAGCTACTTGATTCAAGGTATGTATCACATCAAACTAATTGAAATTCAAATAAAGACCAATTATTTTTTAGTTTTGCAACTACTTAAAATTGATTTAGACGTGAAGCATGTTAGGCTATGAATAGGATCAGCTTAGTGTACCAATGGTATCACCTATGTTCCAACAAGAACAAAATCAATTAAAACAACAATGATCAAGGTCCAATTCTCACTTTAACCAAAAATAATTTCTCAGTCTACCCACAAAGATCAAGAGCAGTGGCATCAATTAAAAACATGCATTAGTCAAAGCAAAAATATGCTAGTGACAACATATTGTGAGTTGAAGAAATCTAGTGAGGCATTGGAATGTTCTATATAATGAAAGAAAAGGGGGTTTCTCCTAAGACTGAGACTTGTAATATTATGTTAAGTCTGTTGCTGAAGCTGAATATAACAAACATGGCATTGCATGGGTTTTGTATACAAAAATGTTTAGATTGAAGATTAAATCTAGTGTACATACATATAATATAATGAATAATGTTTTGAGTAAAGAAGGGAAGTTGACAAAGGAAAAAGAATTTATTGGTTATATGGAGACTTTAGGAGTCAAGCCTAATACTGTTGCATATAATACAGTCATACATGAGAGGGAAGGTTGATGTGCTCAAGGCATCTTCAAAGATATAAAAGATAAAGGCCTTGAGCCCAATAGTTATACATATAATGCTTTTATTACTGCAATGTGTAAAGTAGGAAGGCTTGAGGAGGCATCTGAGTTACTTAAGAGCATGTTGGTCCCTAATGTTGTAACCTATAATGCATTGATTGATGGATACTGCAATAAAGGCGATCTAGATAAAGCTATTGCCTATAGGGATAAGATTATCAGTAGAGGTATAAATGCATCTTTGGTGACCTATAATTTATTAATTCATCACTATTTATGGAAGGAAGAATGGGTGAAGACAATGATATGGTAAAAGAAATGAGTGAAAAAGGTATCTATCCTCCTGATGCTATTACATAAAACATATTGATTAATGGATATTGCAGATGTGGGGATATGGAAAAAGCTTTCCTCCTTTACGATTAAATGGTGAAGAAAGGGATTCAACCAACCCAAGTAACATATACATCTCTCAATTTAATTATAGTAGAGACAAAATCCAGTGAAAGGTAGCAACAATATACTGTTGAAATCACAATTCAGAACCACACTGAAGACATAGAAACAAATATTTCAACAATTATGCCAGCAATGATGATACAAAATTCAGTTAATCACAACATGCAAGTGCAGAAATTAATCATAGATCTAATTCACAACCAAATAAATTGATAAAACAAACAGTTCTTATACCATCTCAGAATAAAGATGAACCAGAGTATTATACCAATGTCAAATTTTGGAGGTGCAAAAGAATAAAGCACGAACCAGAGCATTATTCAGTAATGTAACAAAATGGGTTAGGTCAAGGTGCAAAATTTGTCCTAGGATTTTTCACTTAAACATTCCCAAAATGCATCTATCATATCAGAATCAATTGAAATATAGACCAGAGCAACTGGAACGATTGAAATATGAAAGGGATTTGGAATACTCACATGGACTAGAATCTATGCCTTTTTGTTGGGCTCCGTTACCTTCTTCCTTTACGGTTACAATGGAGGAGCGACGTGTGATAGAGGAAGAGAGGAGAGACATTAATAATGACGGAGGTTATTGGTCATAACGGTCGAGTGACATTGGTAATGATGGAGGAAGAGAGGAGCTTCACCTTCAGAGAGAAAGAGGATGGTAGAGTTTAGAAGATGACCGACATTAATAGAGAAATCAAGGGAGGAAGAATGTTTCATATTCAGAGAGCAAGAATTAAGCATGAAGAAGAGGATTCAGAAATTAAGGCGTTGTAACATCTTTAAGACCAGTTATACAAAACAATTGATCTTAAAAGAATCTTTTAAACCGGCTCCCATGAATAACTGGTTTAAAAAGTTTGACCTTTTAGAAAGGTTACAAGGGACAATTAGTCTAAAAGGTAGTAAACTTTTTTTTTTAAATTAATTTTAATGCTGAAATTATTTTTAGACTGGTTATAGAGAGAACTGATCTAGAAAATATAAGTTTTAAACCGGTTCTTCATAAATACGGTCTAAATAATATATTTTAGACATTATATTAAAGGAACCAGTCTAAAAAGTTCTCTATAATTATAAAATTACCACTAGTCATACCTTTTAGACCTTATCCTCTATAATTGGTCTAAATGTACCGGTCTAAAACACCTTTTTTGTACTAGTGACATGTGCATAAGGATGTTGTAGCTATTCCTTAAAATATATATGCTAATCACCAATATCAAATATATACAATTAAAATTCCATACATGCACAATGTCAATGAGAATCTTAATTAATTAATTTTGTCAACTAAATCATTAATGTAAATAAAATAATATCCACTCACATTCATAAAATTAATATTCAAAAATCTATATGTGATTATTCATGAAGATAGTCTTGTAGCATGACTTAATGGAGAACTTAACCAATTAATTTAATCAACATAAGTGACTAAACACAACCCTTCCACTTTGATTAAATTAATATTACCTATTGAATATAGTTGATATTTTAAAATACATAAGTGAATATATACACATACAACAGATGATGTTGTGGCTATTCCGTAAGAGGCATGCTAATCATAAATATCAAATTTGTGCATTCAAATTCCAAATATGCACAAAACTTTAATGAGAACTTAATTGATTAATTTAATCAACAAATTGTGACTAAATAATCATCTTAGACAAATCCTCCCACTATTTTGTGCATCCAAATTAAATATAATATATGCACATCTCAGTGGAAGGATTAATTAATTAATTAATTAAAACCCTTCCACTGTTTTATGTATTCGAAAATTGTTTAAAGAACTAATTTTGGCATATTTCAACTAAAATTAGGTTTTACAAAATTTGAATAGTTAGATAATTGCCTAAAGTTAATTTTCAAAATATTTAGACAATTAAATAACTCATAAAAACTAGTTTTTATAAATTTTCCAGAATGTGAAAGTTGCCAAAATTAATCCTTTTATTAATTTAAACAATTTAATGTGATATAATCAAAATGATACATAAAACAGGAATTAATTTAATTAACAGTGAGCAAAACATTTACTTAACCTAAAAACTCTTTTTAGAAATTAGATCTTTATAGCCCAAGTAATTAAAAAAATGTAACAGAGCCCATACAATGTTTTCAAGAGAAGAAATAAGATAATAAAAGTCCCAAAATTGTTAAAAAAACGTCACTATCAAAAATTAACATGAAAAGCCCATAGCATAAATGATCTTAATTATTTAAGAACCTAAAACGTGGTCCAAACACAAATTACATCAGATCAAGAAATAAAAATATAATTTTCAATTTAAACACTTCAGCCTAGAAACACGTTACTGTTTGATAAAAAACATAAAATGTAGCCTTGAGTTTTTATTATGTCTAGAACAAAATAACATAAACCCAATTTGTTTCAGCCCATAACATGTCACTCTTAAAATAAATAAATAAAATAGTTAAATCTTAGCCCAAAAATATATTGGCCAAACAGTGTAACATCCTAAATTTTGGTCATCAAAATTTCTTATATTTAAGGGAATAAAATGGTGAGTAATGATATACTTTGAGTAGCCTCCGGCTATAAATTTTGATCATAGGAATTAAACACTGAAGATTGGAATGTAAACAGTGCTATCGGTGGAAGTTCTTGCGAGGCAATAAGTTTGTCATATGGTTTTGGAGGATCAAATGATGTTCAAAAATTGTGAAATTGTATAGGATGAAAGTAGACATCCTAAGTATTAATTTTATAGGTTAATGGGTAATTTTTGGACTTGTATACTAAGAGTTATGAATTTTTGAAGTTTACCCAGTGAAACTAGCTATTTTCTGGGACAGCATCTAAAGATTTAAATTCTGGGAATTGCGAGCTTCTAGTTGGCTAAAGGTTATATTTTTTTCTTGAAACTAGACTCAATAAGGGTCACATAGTCTTTGGAATCACTTCAATTGAAGTTCTACAAATAAAGTTATGATTTTTCAAAGTTTTCTCAAAATATCTACCAAAATTGTCAAACTTTGCAAATTTGAAAAACTAAATGTAATGACAATTGTGTAAATTGTGGAATAAAGAAATAGGTGGAGAAAATAATTGTGTACCTCATAAGTATGCCAAATGTCATTATCTTAAGGCATGGGAATTAAATAATACTTGATCAAGTTGAGCACATGTTGAATTTGATTAAAATACTATTTCTTGCGCATGTAGTTAAGACAAATGGTTGAACCCCAAATTTGGATGATGAAGGGCCTTGGGGATATTTTTGGGCCAACTAGATGGAGAAAGAATTGGTTTAATTGTGATGGGATTTTATGACACAAGTTGATTGGAGATAAGGCTTAGTACATAAGCCATGTCATAAACCCAATTATGTAATAAAATTAATTAGAGAAAAAGATGAAGATATTTTAAGTATTCCCTTCATCTTTTTCTCCTTATAAGAGAGAGAGATGGAGAGAGCTTAAAAAAGATTGAAGAACTTGGGTTCGAGAGGAAGAAATCCAAAGGTAAGATTTGTTGTACTTGTGATCAAGCTTCCTTTCTTGCATAATAGCTTCCCTAATCTCTTATTCTTCATGGAAACCATTCTGTAGCAAGCAAATTCTCAAGGTTGAGGAGAGAAAGTGAGGCGTCCTATAGAGAGAAAGTCCAAGAATCAAGAGGTAACTTTAAGAACTTCAATCCTTGTGGTAGTATGTTGTTGTTGTTGTGATTCTTGGCTTGGTTTGTGGTTGGGTTGTTGATTTTGTAAATTTTGAAAGTGGAAATCCTAAGAAGTTATGCAGCCCAAATTTCCTCAAATCTTGTTTAGTATGTGTTTAAATGGTTCAACAAATGATTAGGAGAGAAAAGGAATAAGCTTTTAGTGTTGAAAATAAAAAATCACATTTTCCTCTTTTTGGTGTACATAGTTTTTGGCCAAGGTTGGAAATGGGGTCTAGGGCTGGAATTTCATTAATTTAATGATTCCATTGTGTTTAGGAGGGAAAATTGTGTAGGGTTCATATTGATCACTCTGTGAGATAAGCCCTAGAAAATGAAATCACGAAAATACCCTTAAAATCCTAAATAGGGGTTGTCAAGGGCAAAATTGTCATTTGGCAATGATTTTGAGAAAACTGAGGTAAAAAATGGGTTCTACACGCAAAACTATGTAGGAATAGACCAAGTCAAAATTTTTGAAAAAGTACAGTCGAACCGGGTATAAAGGGGTTCGACCAGGTCCCTAGGGGTATTTTGGTAATTTTTCAGCTTTGGACTAATATAACCAACAAAAACACTTTGGAAGAGTCTAGAGTGGTACATGAATGGGTTTTAACCTACTTCTTGTACATTTGGAATTTTAAGACCCGACTGTTGATAGCCCGATCCATTGACATGAAATTCAAGGAACTTGTTTTGTGTTGCAAAAAGGGATATAAGGTAGTAACTCTATCCTTCATATATATACCAATGTTTATATGTTTGTGTATGCCATCTTCTGTAATTTAATTAATGAACATAGTTTTTCCGAGGAGGGCAATTTGTGCATAGAGGCACATTTAAATCTAGGTGTGCAGGCATACATACCTGATTGTGAGCAAGGGGCCAACTGAGGTTTATGAATAGTGGGGGATTGAGCCCCTAACTCATGTATACATACCATGATGTGATATATTGTTATTACCTGGTTGCATAACATAGAGCATGACATATTTACTTTTCACATTTTATATGAACAATTGTATATTACTATTGAGATTCTTTCGAATTTCACCCTTTTTCAAATAAATAAATATTCCGGCAGAAGCTAGTGGCTCTTAGGGCAAAGCAGTAAATATGGGCAATTGAAGGTTGTAGATCCCGAGTTCGGAGCTGTTTGTTTATATGTAGTCTATTTTTGAATATTTTGGATAATTTGGGATAATTTGTATATATTATCAAACCCTATGGGGAGAACCGGTAATGTAATCAAGTACATTGGATCAATATATCCGTATATTTATGCTATTTCTATGTTGCTCACTGAACTGCACAATTGCTACTTTGATTAATTTGAATGATAAGTGGAATGTAAGATGAGGTCTTACATTTTGGTATCAGAGCCCAAGCGATTTTGGCAGAGCAAGCGGTTTTGGCAACATGATAGTATATTGATAAGGTTATGATTATATGGTAAAAGAAAATACACACATATTGGGGCACTAGATAAGTTAACTACCCCCTTCTGGGAAACAACCCCCGAATGATTTGGGAATACTCGAGGGCAACAAGTAGTGCAATTCCATATGTGAAACCAAGGAAGCGAGTATGGCTATGGCCAGTGTTCAGATCACACACAGTATTTAGTAACGCGAAGGCAGCTGGCATGATGTTTGACATAAGGGAAATCTCAGGGTACCGATGGTCAGGAGCAGATAGAGTTGGTATCTGTGTTTTCGTACGGGCACACATAAGTTAAGCGTGCTCAACCCAGGGAAATCTTATGATGGATGATCCCCTAGGAAGTTTATTTGGCAAGGTCATGGAGACTTGAGGAATGGTTGTTATGTTGAGTTTTATCCATGACTAATAATCATTGTAGTTAGATGATTCAAATGAGATTTATAAGCATAGAGATGTTGTCGATGTAAGTATCAATCTTAATCTGAACTTTTTCGTTTCAGTAATTGTCAACACCCATTTCCATTTCGATATTCGAAGAGTAATAATGATAAAGTTCCAGGGGCATACAGAAAAGTACATATATATTGATAAAATTATTCATTTACAATCCAAAGTCATCCATTGACAAGATACAGAATTGTACAGTATTTCCAATATTTACAGGATTTCCCAAAATATCTTAAGCATAGCTAACTATAACCACGAACTTTGAATTTTGCCTCGAGACACATGCTAATGACTTCTCGGTGTTTATGCCTTCGCCTTTCGACCTATTGGCACTCGCTGAGATGTTTGTTTAGAAAAAGGGGTGAGATCCCAAAGAATCCCAGTAGAAACATACGATCGACATATAAAATGTGAAAATTAAATATGCAATGCACCATATTAAGCAAAAATGAAAGTTCAATTTGATTCATATGCAAGTACCTTAGCTGAGTCACCGACGACAGCTAGGACTTTCGATAGTGTACCTCAGCTGAGTCTTCGACCACAACTAGGATTTTCGATAGTGTACCCAGCCGAGTCATCAACCACAACTAGGATTTTCGATATACCTTCGTTAGGCATTGAACCATAACTAGGCATTATGCCTCTGGCACGCAATCATATCATGAAATACAGTAACACATACATATAATTAATCACAAAGTATATGAGAGATGCTAGTCCCTACCTCAAAGTTCTATCAACCCCTTTTTATAAGCCTGGTAAAATATAACACTTTCGGCTTCCAACTCGATCCTAAAATATTAAATGTACAAGAAATAGGTCATAACCTATCCAAGTATCATTTTAGACACTTCCATAGTGTTTCTTGTGGTTATATTAGTCTATAGTGGAAATTTACCAAAATGCCTCAGGGACTCCGGCCCGGCCCCGCCATACCTGACCTAATAGCACATTTTCCTAAAATTTTGACTAGGGCTATTCTGACGTATATTCACCTAAGGAATCCATTTCCGGGCTCAAAATTACCAAATTTAGTGTTAAATTACAAAATTGCCCTTAACAGCCCTACTTTTAGGGTTTTAGGGGCGTTTCTGTAATTATGCTTTTTCGGGCTTTTCTGAAAAGGTGACCAATTGTAACCCCACCTATTTTTGCCTCCTGAATCCAACTCCTTCCCCCAGAATAGGGCTGGCCAAAACTTCACTCAAGAAAAGGGAAAAATTCGAGTTTTGTGTTTTAACTGCTTAAAGCTTATGCCTTTTCACTTCTAATCCTTTATTAAACCACTTAAATACATACTAACCATGATTCGAAGAAATTTGGGCAGCATAACCCCTTAGGGTTAAGACTTTCCAAATTTACAAACTTAACAAAAATCACCAAATCCAACCATACACTTCAACAATAATAACATACTAGTATGGATTTGAGATTTGTGAAGTTACCTCTTGAGTTTTTTAGCTTTCTCTCTCTAGGCGTCCTCCTCTCTCTCTCCTTGAGCTCAAGATGTGTTTTCTAAGCCGTTGATTCCTTAGAGAAGAAGTGTTTAGAGAGGATCTTATGCTATGTTACAAGAAAATGCTTAAGAAACCATTCTTACCTTAAGCTTTCTTTTCTTCCTTCTCTCTAGATCTCAAGATCTCCAAAACTCTCTCTCTCTCTTCTTTCTCTCTTCTTGGCCAAAATTGAAGGGAAAGTGGAAGGAAGAGTTTTATAAAATATCTCTCATGTCCCTTAATTACTTTATTCTCCAAAAATCCTTCTCATGATAACTCTTGTAGCTTGCTTGCCTTATCTCTTCCAAATTGGTGTCATAATGCTCCATTTGGCTTGAACTAGTTATTCTCCCCTTTTGGTTAGCTTAAAACCGTCCTTTCTTACACCTTCACCAACCAAATGGGCTTCTTCCAACTAATCTAACTATGCACTCAAGTGTTGTACCATAATCATGATTACTATGTAAAAGAAACATTATTTTAACACAATTAGACATGTGCTCATCTTTATCAATTATAAACTAATCCCTTTACTATAGGATAGTGACACTTGGCATGTTTAATTCCAAAAATCATTTTTCCCTCCCATTTTCTTATGCTAGGAAAAATTATAGGAAAAGGGAAATAGAATTTGTTCTAATATTTCCATAACTCCTTTAATTGAATTATGCACAAGTCTCTCCAATTTCACAACTCTTGATTTATTCCACCAAGAATATTCCAAATATACATTCTCCTTTATTTTTCTTAATTAATTGAAATTAACTTCAATTAATTGGAAAATAATTAATCTTGTGCTAAATTGGCAAAGTTACGATTTTGCCACTACCTTTATAATCTAATTCCTTTCTTGAATTAATTTGCCCATTTTCTCATGAATATGAATATTTCTAAAATTCATAAGTTCCAATTTCATGAATATTCACCATTTTATTGAATTTCTCTAATAATTACAACATATTTGGTGAATATAAAATTTGGGGTGTTACAGTTCTCCCCCACTTAATTAAATTTCATCCACGAAATTTGCTATACCTATACATTCATAAATTCTGGGTAACATTTCTTCATACTTTCTTCTGTTCCCATGTAGCCTCCCTGGGCGACAACCCTTCGCAAACAATCTTGATGAACAAAATGCTCTTGTTTCTGAGTTGCTTTTCCTGCCGATCAATGATTCGGTTAGGCATGACTTCGTAAGTCAAATCTTCACGTATTTCTATGTCTTTATACTCTATTACGTGTTCTAGATTAGGTTAATACTTTTTCATCTAGGAAACATGGAAAACATCATGTAGTCTGCTCAGATTTGGCAGTAAAGAGATACGGTATGATACAGGCCCAATCTTCTTTAAGATCTCAAATGGACCAATGTACCTTGACACTTCTTCCCATAGAGTGCCTCATACGGAGCCATCTGGATGCTCAAATGATAACTATTGTTGTAGGCAAACTTTGCCAACGAAAGGAATTTGTTCCAAATACATTTATAATCAAGTACACTTGCCCTTAGCATATCCTCAAAGGTTTGAATCATTTGTTCTATCTGCCCATCCGTTTGATGATGATATACTGTGCAAAATAAGAGCTAGGTACCCAAAGCTTTATTTATCGCCTCCCAAAAATTGGAAGTGAATCGTGGATCTCGATCAAAGATAATGTTCTTCGGAGTACCATGTAATCTCACAATTTCCTTAATATAGATTTTTGCCAGTTTGTCAGGAGAATAGTGAATACTAATCTGTAGGAAGTGAGCTGTCTTCTTGAATCTGTCAACTATCACCCATATAGCGTCATGGTTTCTGACCTTAGGTAACCCTATCACGAAATCCATAGTAACGCTTTCCCACTTCCACTCAGGAATCACAGGGTTTGTCAAAAGCCCTGATGGTCGCTGATGTTCAACTTACTTTCTGATATGTCAAGTAACGAGCAATGAACTCAATCACCTCTCTTTTCATTCCTGGCCAATAGTATTAAACCTTCATGTCATGGTACATCTTTGTAGCCCCTGGATGTAGAGTATACTTACTCTTATGTGCTTCCTACAGGATTTGTTGTTTCAGGTTTGGTTATGGTAGAACGTAAATCTGCTTCTTGCACTTGACTAATCTATTGGGTGACAAGTTGTATTATTGAGTTTCGCCCCTATCAATCATACCTCTGATAGATAGTGCTTCATCATCATGCAGTTGGGCTTCTTCAATTACTTCCCTCAGATCATTGTATATCTGACTAGTACCACTACTTAATGGAATCTAACTAGACAGATTTAGGTTTCTGAAATCCTCGATCAGTTTCTACTCATAGATCATCATGGCTGCCACCTACACTGATTTACGGCTTAATGTATCAGCGACGACATTAGCTTACCAGGATGATACTTAATTTCTAGATTGTAATCTTTCACCAACTCCATCCATTTGTGTTGTCTTATGTTGAGCTCTTTTTGATCATACAAGTACTTCAAGCTCTTATGGTCACAGTATAACTCTACAGTCTCACCATAGAGATAATGTATCTAGATTTTCAAAGCAAACACAATTGCCACCAACTCAAGATCATGGGTGGGATAATTTGATTCATGAGCTTTCAACTGTCAAGATGCATATGCCACCACTCAGCCATACTGCATCAATACGCATCCCAATCCATGCCCACTGGCATATGTATAAACGACATACAAAAACTACGAATTTGGGATCATTAGCACTGATTCTGTAGTTAACCTCTGCTTTAACTCTAGGAAGCTCTTTTCACAATTCTC
Source organism: Inga laurina (assembly GCA_963855925.1). NCBI lineage: Eukaryota > Viridiplantae > Streptophyta > Magnoliopsida > Fabales > Fabaceae > Inga > Inga laurina. The sequence continues at coordinate 21,264,236 of OY979713.1, forward strand.
ATCCCACGTAAAATGTTGAGCTTTCCACTTTAATTTCATCAACAGTAATGCAATTCTGGAGAAATTCTATATAAACCTTCGATAATAACTAGCTAGACCCAGAAAACTATGCACTTCAAATATAGTCTCTAGTCTCTTCCAGTTCAGTACTACTTCCACCTTACTAAGATCAATAGAGACCCCTTGCTGTGAGACAATGTGGCCCAGAAACTTTACTTCTAAAAGCCAGAATTCACACTTGCTCAGCTTGGAAAAGAGTTGCCTATCCCGTAATATGTTCAACACAGTTCTCAGATGTTATTTGTGTTTAGCTTTACTCCCAGAATACACCAGTATATCATCAATGAAGACTACAGTGAACTGGTCTAAGTACGGATGGAAGATTCGATTCATGTAGTCCATGAACACAATAAGAGCATTGGTCAGCCTGAATGGTATCACTAGAAACTCGTAATGCCCATATCTGGTCCTAAAAGCAGTGTTCGATACATCTTCTACTTTTACTTTCAACTGATGGTATCCCGATCGCAAATCAAACTTTAAGAATACACAGGAATCAGACAACTGATCAAGCAAATTATCAATTCTAGGGATGGATACTTGTTCTTGATGGTTACCTTGTTCAGCTCTTGGTAATCAATATAGAGATGCAGGCTTCTGTCTTTCTAATTTATGAAGAGCACTGGAGCACCCCAGGGTGATACACTGGTCGTATGAAACCTTTCTTAAGTAATTCCTTAATCTACTTCTTTAGCTCCACCATTTTACTTAGAGCCATATGGTATGAAGTTTTGGAAATTAGACCCGTTCTAGGTCTCAAATCAATCGAGAACTTCACTTCCTTATCTGAAGGTAATCCACTGACATCCTCTGGAAAAACATCGGGGAACTCACTCACTACAGGGATACTTTTCAAGGCTACACCGGCCTCTGATTGCATAGGTCAAAATACCATATACCCCTGACAACCTTTCTGTAGATATCTCTCAACCATAGCTGCGGAGAGAAGGTTAAGAGTGATTTCTTTGTTAGCTTGTGGTTGTGGATTCAAATATATGACGCTCTTCTGTTTACAACCCAACAACAGACTATTCGCTGTTAACCAGTCAATCCTCAAAATTACTTCCAACTATTGCAGTGGCAAACAAATTAGATCTATAGTCGATTCATGCCCCTCGGCATTTACCATGCAATTTAGACAAAATCGGCCATCACAATTCATCTGCCCATAGGTATGGATACAACCAAATTATATGGGGATTTATACACACGTAAATGTAACTGCCTCACGTAGTTGTATGCAATGAATAAATGGCTTGGACCATAATCATACATAACATGTACTAAACTGCCATTCAGAGAAATCATACCTTGAATAAGCTCCTGAGACTTTCTGGCTTCTTCTTATGTCAGTGTGTAGACCCTGCCTGAAACCCTAAGACTTGTCTTCGTCGATTGCTGCTTTTACAGACAATCTTTGAACATGTGTCCTATCTTATTGCAATTAAAACAAGTAAGTAGTTTGTTAAGATCAGCTTTCAGTGGTGTACCATTACAAGCCTTGCCAGAATGGAATAGTTTAAGAAAAAACCAACATCTGAGACTTCCCGATGATCCTTGGCCTCCACAGTCTCCCATCTGATTCAACCTCTTCATAACTGCCCCATAAGGTCCACCTTGTTCTTTCCTCTTCTGTGCTGAGCTACCACTTTCGGAAACACCTCGATTCCCAGTTTGTGTTGCTCAATTTGATATGCACTTCTAAACGTATCGACATTCTTCTGCAGCTTTGCTGAATTCAGTAAAGTGTTGAGAAATCAACTCTCTTTGAACTTGGGTCTTAACCCTTCAATCATCATGTCTGCATTCTATTCTTCATTATCATTCAGCTTGTAATATGATGAGTATCGTGATAGTCAAATATACCAGGCTAAGTAATCATCAAAGCTCTCTTGGTCTTATTATTTGATACAAAGGAATTCTTTCTCCTTTTCTCTTCTCACAATTAGGGGAAAATACTTCTTATTGAACTTTTCTTGGAATAATTCCCATGTGATAGGAATATTCCTCCCCTTTAGGGTAAGATCTATACCCTTCCACTAGCAATCAACATCACCTTCCAGCTTGTATATAGCTAACCGGGCTTTCACTTCATCTGGGCATTGCAACATATCGAATATCTTGTCCAAACGAGCCAACCAATTTTCCGCTAGTTGAGGATTGAATTTCCCCCTGAACATAGGTGGCTATTGTTTACTAAATCTGCTCAGCCAAGTTTGAATATCCACCTCAGGCTCAGGTATATCACCCTTTATTGAAGGTTCCTCATATATTTCTTCATCATTACCCCTCATAAATTCATCCAGACGATTCTCTAGATGATCCAGCCTTTGTTGTACTCCTTAAAGGTCAACTCTTATTTCATTCATTGTGTGTTGTTGTTGTTCTAACATATCCAGTATTCGCTGTTATACTGGATCAGGTCTTGGCTCAAGCGCAACATTATTATGCCCTGCATGTGGCCTGCCACGAGGTCTATCAAGTTGAACCATCTCTATTTTTCAAACTATATGACAATAGAAAAGAATTACATTTTATATAAGAGCAAGGGTGTTTTCGTCATTTCATAAAAGTTAGGGTATAAATATGTCATACATAGCATATCACAACTATTTGCAATAGTTACAATGAAATAAAAACATCATATATCCTACATACTACTGTACATAACATATTAGTCCTTTACATATACCAAAATACTAAGTTCTTGCAACTTCCCAGGGGTCACCTATCCTATACTACCCCGGGTCGAGCACCCTTAACTTTCTCTGTACCCTCCCAAAACTACCAACTATGGCTAACTCTTCCTCTATTTGTCGGTTTTGCCTAACTGCCCTTAGCTTGTAATACATGCCGGTCAGCTCCTATCACCAAAATAACTCACGTAGGCCCCAAATCACAGCTCGATATACATAAAATCCCGCACCAACCCTTTGATATGCCTCTAGAAAGTCCAAAAGTTCTCCTTCAGGCCCCGTTCAAGGATGAGGTTCTTCTACCTGTTCCAAAATGCTGAGTTCGAGAAGAAGTATATCATGGAACAAACCCAGCACTAGTCGAACACTGTAACCCAGAATGATATCCAAAGTCGGTACATAGTCTTTACACCATTAAGGAATGCGAAGTACTAGCCTCTCGGTGTATCGTGCTCCTACAGTGCTCTGTGATACTTGGCCTTGAGAAGATATGACAACTCCATGTCTAACTGTAAATTGTATGGCACATGTACTGGCTCTTCCTGAGACTAGCTGTCGCTCGGTTCACGCTCTAGCATCTCCTTCGGATTGTAGTCAGAATCCCACTCGGGGTACTCCTCTGGCGCATCTCTGGTGACCCCAACCTTTGTCACTCTTAGGGATGTCAGCCTTAGCTCTGGACCGTACACAGGCAGCCTTGACACGCTCTTCCATGATGTGAACTTCATACCTATACCATCGTAACCGAAATAGTCTATGATCGACCGTATGTCAGGAACATGCTACTTTACTGTCGTTGACTCACTGGTACTGCTGATCACTATCATAGGCTCAGTCAAACTACTCATGATGTCTTGTCGCCATTCAAACAAAACTATATCAATATGCCATTCTGATAATATCAGAACTACTTATTAGCTCTGATACCAAAAATGTCAACACTCGTTTCCATTTCGATATACAAAGAGTAATAATGACAAAGTTCTAGGGGCATACTGATAAAATTATTTGTTTACAATCCAAAGTCGTTCATCAACAAATACAGAATACTATAGTATTTCCAATATTTATAGGATTTCCCAAAATATCTTAAGCATAAACTAACTATAACCACGAACTTTGACTTTTGCCTCGAGACACGTGCCAATCACTTCTCGGTGTCTACGCTTTGCCTTTCGACCTATTGGCACCCGCTGAGATGTTTGTTTAGAAAAAGGGGTAAGACCCCAAAGAATCCTAGTAGAAACATACGATCGACATATAAAATGTAAAAATTAAATATGCAATGCACCATATTAGGCAAAATGAAAGTTCAATTCGATTCATATGTAAGTACCTCAGCCGAGTCACCAACGAAGTTTGGATTTTTGATAGTGTACCTTAGCTGAGTCATCGACCATAGTTAATATTTTTTATAGTGTACCTCAGCTGATTCATCGGCCACAGTTAGGATTTTCGATATACCTTCATTGCACACCGAACCACAACTAGGTACCATGCCATTAGCACGCAATCATATCATGAAATATAGTAACATACATATTCAATTAATCACATAGTATATGAGAGATGGTAGTCCCTACCTCAAACTTCTATCAACCTCTTTTTATGTGCCTTGTAAAATGTGTTGCTTCTGGCTTCCAACTCGATCCTAAAATATTAAATGTACAAGAAATAGGTCATAACCTATCCAAGTATCATTTCAAACACTTCCATAGTGTTTCTTATGGTTATATTAGTCTATGGTGAAAATTTACCAAAATGCCCCTGGGACTCCGGCCCAGCCCGGCCCGGCCCCGCCGTACCCGGCCCGACATTTCTCAAAATTACCAAATTCAGTGTCAAATTACAAAATTGCCCTTGACAATCCTACTTTTAGGGGTTTAGGGGCGTTTCCGTAATTATGTTTTTTTGGGCCTTTCCGAAAAAGTGACCAACTGTAACCCCACTTATTTTATCCTCATGAATCCAAGGGAACCATAAAATCATTGAAAATCCAACTTCTTCTCCGAAAATAGGGCTGGCCGAAACATAGCTCAAGAAAAAGGGAAAATGTACTTTTGTGTTTTAACTCCTTAAAGCTTATGCCTTTTCACTTCTGATCCTTTGTTAAACTACTTAAACACATACTAACTCTAACCCCCTCCATAATTATTATTTGCAATATGTGATTAAAATGAATTAGAGACCATATGATAAACAAAACTTATTTCAATTCCCCATCCTTAAGATAAGGTTTTCACAAATACCTTTCAAAATCTATTACACCTAGTCTAACATTCATATTTCGAATACAATTATCTCACAAAGATAAATCACATTCATAGCAATCAGAGTTCACAACATAATAATTCCAGCAATCCCGGATTCATACCTTTACTAAGGATTTACAGAGCACATTCGCCCATTACAATTTCCCAAACAAGGGATTACATAAATCCATCTCGAATTCATAACCAATTACTCATTCGAACATATACACATCCAAATATCCAAATACACATCCCAAACATATACAGTTATCCTAATCCATAACTGATAACCAACTACCAAATCTACATCCCAAAGGAGTCTTCGCAGCCCCTAGTTACTTGTCCCTTCCTTGAGTCTCCTGCCCTATCTAAATTGTTGGTAAGGGAGGGTGAGATTTGAGAGAATCTTAGTAGGAAAAAAAATACCAATATGCATGCAAGATAAGTGTTTAATGCATGACATGCTTGCATTACATAACTCATGCTCACACAATGACATATTTGCAAGCTCAATGTTTCAAACAACATACTTATGGCCATAGCATAAATAGAAACAGAGCTTCAATCATTCATATATGTTTCACATAATCAAGCAAAGCAATAACTTGCATCAATACACTAACATAAATATCAAATACATGTAGGAGAGGTAAGTTCTCTGTACTTGTTCTTTTCACGTGTGCTCTGGCACCGGCTAGTCACGAGTAGAGCGAATGTCAAAATATGATCAGGGCGAATATCGAACCCTATTAACCAAATCAAGGGCATAGGGTTATTCTCTATTCCAAATTCTTACTTTCATATCACTTAAAGTTGGTTATCATTCACAACTCTAGGTGGCTAATAATAAGCTCAACGAAAGCTTAAAAGGATTGGGAAGTATTAGATTGGAAACAACTTTTCAAAATCCAAAGTGCTGAAAACATGGGTTGGTTGTAGCCAAGAATTTCTTTGGCTGTGACCAAAAATAGTACAAAAGGTTTTTGGCTGCGGCCAAGACTTTTTGGCTATGGCCAAAACCTGCATAGAAAGTTTTGGGCTGCAGCTAAGGAAATTTTAAAACATCATAATTAATTCTAGACAAATCAAAATAAGGTGATCCCAAAGCCTATTGAGAGATACTTAAGTCCTTTATACAGGAAAAATATGAATCAAGGCTGTCCATCACCACAAAAATACAGAATTGCTCAAAATCCAACACTGCTCCATAACAGATTCCAGTTTTAATTCCAAACTTTTGGAAAATCATAACTATTAGCTTACAAAATGAAATGACACAAATTATATGTCAATGTGAACTTTAAGACTGAAAAGTTTCAGAATTTTTAGACACAATTTTCCTATTCCAAATGGCCACACAAACATACTGCCCATCACAGAGTTCCAATGGACAGAATTCCAATTTTTGTATATTTGCTTCTAATGGTTCCATTTTCACATCAAACATCATTTCCTACACAAATTCTCACAAGGAATCCATGGAAACACCAAATCAACCAAACTCATATCACATTGACATGTTTCACAATGGCCCTAACATGTCAACACAATTTCACAATATAAACCTCAACATTGCATTCTTTCCGTTTCACATTCCAAATTAATTCCAATGACCATAGCACATAACAAAACACCAATTACACCACAATACACAATCCAATTCATCATTTCCAAAATCACACATAAATCAAGGCAAAATTCACAATTCTCAAAACTCAACCAATAACCACAAAACTTAGGTAAAAAGGCCATCAAATACTCACATTTTCCTCTTCCCCAAGCTAGTTCCTTGATTTCTCCAACTTCAAGTTTCCTCAAGCTCTCAAAACACCTTCTTTCACAAATCTAAGGCCATAGAGATGAAGCTCTCATCACTATGAACAACATTATAGAAGATGATTAGAGCTAAAGAGGTTATCTACCAAGCTAAAAACTTGCCTTTAACTTTCTCTTTCTTCCTTGTGCTTGGGCGTCCATGGAGAATGAAGGAGAGAGATGTGAGCTCAGTTTTTGGGGCTCAAAATTGCCTCTTAGCCAACCTTAATAGGAAGAGAGGTGAGAGGGAAGAGTAGAAACATTGACTAAGATCAAGGGCTCACATTGTGCCACTTGTCACAATCTTGTTCCCTCTTCCATGAGCTCACGTGAACACAAACACATGGGATTTCACCCTCTTAATCTCTTAACTATTAATCACAACCATTGATCTTTGAGTTACCAATGAGCTTCCTCTTCAGTAACTAATGAATTGGTCGGTAACTTTCCGTTTTCCCGTTTTGCCCCTGATTATGGCAATTCTTACTGAATCACCACAAAACACAATATATCATTCCATTTCACCACAATATTCGCCCCTCCCTCTATTTTAAGTCAATTTAAATATTAATCCACAATTGAACTTAAATACAAGGTTTAGGCACTACTCATAACTCATTCAAATCACATTTCACATCGTATTCTCTAAAAGTAATTATTTATCAATATTCACATCCACTTTTGGAGTCCTTAACCCATAATCGAAAATTGGGATATTACACTAACCATGATTCAAAGAAATTTGGGCAGCATAACCCCTTAGGTTTAGGACTTTTCAAATTTACAAATTTAACAACAATCACCAAATCCAACCATACATATCAACAATAACAACATACTAGTATGGATTTGAGTTTTGTGAAGTTACCTCTTGAGTTCTTGATCTTTCTCTCTCTAGGCATCCTCCCCTCTCTCTCCTTAAGCTCAAGATGTGTTTTCTAAACCATTGAATCCATAGAGAAGAAGAGTTTAGAGAGGATCTTATGCTAAATTGGTTAAGTTACAATTTTTTCACTACCTTTGTAATCTAATTTCTTTCTTGAATTAATTTGCCCTTTTTCTCATGAATATGAATATTTCTAAAATTCATAAGTTCCAATTTCATGAATATTCACCATTTTATTGAATTTCTTGAATAATTACAACATATTTGGTGAATATAAAATTTGGGGTGTTATAGTAATTATTTTGTAGAAAAGTTCATTCGATAAGGTGAAGGGAACTTGAGGTGTGGTTAATGTTTTGAGGTTTCTCCATACTAAGAAATGATCTTTAGAAACATCGTGATGTTAAAGGTATGTATGTATGATATACGGTTATGCATGATGCGTGATGATTATGTTGTATATCAATCCTAAAGAATCCAAACCGATGATACTGAAGGACTGAGGATAGGTTTGAATGAGATCTAAGCTAAAATAGAGCTTAAGTCAAGATATGATTTAGGTTGTACTATCTTGTGAACCCTGTAAATGACGTTAAACCTTCAGTAATGTTTTAAGGATATTACCCGAATCCCATGAAGGTTAGAATAGGTGCTATTGATCCTGATTCTTAGCGTACCTATTGGGTATAATTGAGAGAAATGATTTCCAATTTGTTTGATGTAGAGGTTCTAGATTTTGTGATGAATATAAAAGTTGGGTTAGGGACCCTAGGATGTAAAATCTTACATGCCAAATATGTTGTAGTGGACCTGTGTGTCCAAAGGCCCTAAACTTAGTGGACCGGTATGTCCTTAGGTGGCGAAGTTATTCAAACTTATGTTAGGCTAGTGATGATCAATGGAATTGAGGAAAGTGGTTTCTCAGCTCAGCTAATATTGAGGTTCTAAGAGTTGAATTGTGATATAAGAATCAGACTCAATAGTTGAACTGATTCTTTAGGAATTTGAAATAACCTAGATGGTCTGAGGTACTAGAATATGGTACTAAAATATATTAAAATATGTATGAGGTTTTTTGAGGTTGCTAGTTGCTAATCTAGCATAGGGAAATATCTTGATAATAGAATATTCCCTTATTTAATGAGAATAGCTCTTGATAGAACAAAAAGTAGCCATGAGATATGGTCTCAAGGTTGAGACAGAGAATAGAATGTACAAGTGGCTTTTAGATTCCCTGTACAACATAGGTAAAGTACCCTAATGAGGGAAGTAGAGTTTGTGAATATGCTTGGAGCTGGACCTATATTAAAAGTCCATATGAAATGGCCCAGAATGATTTGGTTTGAAACGAGCTAAGAACTAGCATAAAGAAATACATATTGCGGATGTAGTTAGGTATTATAGGAAGTTCTTATGGGACTTCCATTAAATTATCTTTACATTATTAAAGTTCATATGAGGAGATAGACTTCAGAGTAGGTAACGGAAGTGTGGTGGACAGTGAAATGACATGTATAGTCGATAGTCACACAACCTATATGGTTTGTGATGACACGTATAGATAGAAATTGAGATGAGTTCTAGTGTAGTTGGGTAAAATAGGGGTGAATACTCTCCACACTGTAGCCTCTCAGAATCAAATACGCACTCATGTTAGTCGTAAGCCCCAACATACATGTTTATACAGGGCAGTAATACCTAATAGGCTATATGTCCTAAGGTTGTTAGTCTCGATATGTATTCAGCAAGGATTATAAACTGTACGTGCTTAGGCCATAAGACCTAATGGTCTAGTAAGTCTTTAGGCCGACAAAATGTGATACATTTGGGAGTTGTACCAAGCAAAGGCTTGAGGCCACAAGACCAGTGTGACCAAGTGCTTTGTTATTGACTGGGCGAGTAAGGTCCAGTGCTTGTTATGATTGTTACCTAATAAATCCCCAAGCACCTATATGGCAGAGGCCCTCGGTGTGGAGGAGGAGACAATTCCTATTTGGTGAGAGTCCTGTGTGGTGTTGCCCTTAGATGATTCCTAAGCCGGTACCTAGGATCTATGCCCTCAGGGTCGACGCGTCAAGAGGCACCATTACATAAAAAGGAAGGTGATTCTTGTTATCCGAGCGAAGTCCTGAAGAGGTCGTGAGGCCTAAGGAACCAAGCGCTGTGGGAATGGACCAATAGGTCTTGTGTTTAATTACATGCTTTATAGTGTGAACTGAATGAATGATGAATGTTGAATACTATATGAGATTTTTTATGAGGAAATTATGGTTGTGCTGCATTGCTTGATGAGATTGTGAGTGAAAAAGATAGATTGAATATGATCATCATATTGCACGACTGGTAAGCTTGAACATGATAAAAGGATGGATTAAGTGATATAAAGGGATTCTCTAAGGTATAAGTGAATCTATACGATGTTCAAATTTTGAAGATGAAATTTATTGAACAAGGGGAGAAATGTAACATGCCAAATTTTGGTTACCAAAATTCCTTATATTTAAAGGAATAAAATGGTGAGCATTGATATACTTTGAAAAGCCTTTGGCTATAAATTCTGATCATAGGAATTAAAAACTGAAGATTGGAATGTAAAAGGTTCTGCCAGAGAAATTTCCTGTGAGGTAGTAAGTTTGTCATGTGGTTTTGGATGGACAAATGATGTTCAAAAATTGTGAAATTTTATAGGATTCAAGTAGACATCTTAAGCTTTAATTTGATAAGTAATGGGTAATTTTCGGACTTGTATACTAAGAGTTATGAATTTTTGAAATTTACCCAGTGAAACTAGCTACTTTCAGGATAGCATCCAAAGATTTAAATTCTGGGAATTGTGAGCTTCCAGTTGGCTAAAGGCTATATTTTTCCTTGCAACTAGACTCAATAAGGGTCACATAGCTTTTAGAATCTTTCCAATTGAAGTTCTACAAATAAAGTTAGGATTTTTCAAAGTTTGATCAGAAAATCTGCCAAAATTGCCAATTATTGTGATTTTGAAAAAAATAAATGTAATGGCAATTGTGTTCTTATAAGTATGCCAATTGTCATTATCTTAAGGCATGGGAATTAAATAATACTTGATTAAGTTGAGCACATGCTTAATTTGATTAAAATACTATTTCTTGTGCATGTAGTTAAGACAAATGGATGAAGCCCATATTTGGATGATGAAGGGCCTTGGGGACGTTTTTGGACCAACTAGAGGGAGGAAGAATTGGTTCAATTTATATGACACAAGTTGATTGGAGATAAGGCTTAGTACATAAGCCATGTCATAAACCCAATTATGTAATAAAATTAATTAGAGAAAAGATGGAGATATTTTAAGTATTCCTTTCATCATTTCTCCTCATTTGCACAACTAAAGCAAGAGAGAGAGAGAGAGAGAGAGAGAGACAGGTTAAAAAGCTTGAAGAACTTGGGTTCAAGAGGAAGAAATCCAAAGGCAAGACTTGTTTGTTGTTGTGATCAAGCTTCCTTTCTTGCATAATATCTTCCCTAATCTCTTATTCTTCATGGAAACCATTGTGTAGCAAGCAAATTCTCAAGGTTGAGGGGAGAGAGTGAGGTGTCCTAGAGAGAGAAAGTCCAAGAATCAAGAGGTCGCTTTAAGAACTTCAATCCTTGTAGTAGTATGTTGTTGTTATGGTTCTTGGCTTGGTTTATGGTTGGATTGTTGATTTTGTAAATTTTGAAAGTGGAAACCCTAAGGGGTTATGTAGCCCAAAATTCCTCAAATCTTGTTTAGTATGTGTTTAAATGGTTTAACAGATGGTTAGGAGTGAAAAGGAGCAAGCTTTTGGTGTTAAAAATCAAAAATCACATTTTCCCCTTTTTTGTGTACTTAGTTTTGGCCAAGGCTAGAAACGGGTTTAGGGCTAGAATTTCATTAATCTATTGGTTCCATTATGTTCAGGAGGGAAAATTGTGTAGGGTTGATGTTGATCACTTTGTGAGATAAGCCCTAGGAAGTAAAATCACAAAAATAACCCTAAAACCCTAAATAGGGGCTGTCAAGGGCAAAACTATCATTTGGCCGTGATTTTAAGAAAAACTAAGGTTAAAAATGGGTTCTACGAGTAAAACTGTGTAGGAATAGTCCAGGTTAAAATTTATGAAAAAGTACAGTCAGACCAGATACAAAGGGGCTGGATCGGGTCCCTAGGGGCATTTGGGTAATTGTTTAGCCTTGGACTAATATAACCAACAAAAACACTTTGAAAGAGTCTAGAGTGATACATGAATGGGTTTTAACCTACTTCTTGTACATTTGAAATTTTAGGACTTGACTGTTGATAGCCCAAGCCGTTGACACGAAATTCGAGGAACTTGTTTTGTGTTGCAAAAAGGGTTATAAGGTAGTAACTCTATCCTTCATACATTATGCCAATATTTATATGTTTGTGTATGTCATCTTCTGTGATTTAATTAACGAACATGGTTTTGCCGAGGAGGGCAATTTGTGTGTGGAGGCACATTTAAATCTTTATGTGGAGACAACACTTACCCGGTTGTGAGCAAGGGGCCAACTGAGGTTTACGAATAGTGGGGGATTGAACCCCTAACTCATGTATACATGTCGTGATATAATATATTGTTATTAATTGGTTGTATAACATGGAGCATGACATATTTACTTTTTGTATTTTATATGAACGATTATATGTTACTACTGAGATTCTTTTAAATCTCACCCTTTTCAAATAAATAAATATTCCAGCAGAAGCTAGTGGCTCCAAGGGCAAAACAATAAATACGGGAAGTTGAAGGGTGCGGATCCCAAGTTCAGAGCTGTTTGGATAATTTGTATATGTCATCAAACCCTATAGGAAAACCGGTAATGTAATCAAGTACATTTTATCAATATATCAGTATATTTACACTATTCCTGTGTTGCTTACCAAACTGCGTAATTACAACTCCGATTAATTTCAATGATAAGTAGAATGTAAGATGGGGTCTTACAAACAACATCAACCTAGCTTGCTGGATCAATGAAACTATGCATTGTCACTTGGGGAGGAAATGGTGTCATTTGGTACACTGTGAGAAGGCTTCCGCAACTTCTACAAAATGACAACGTTTTGTGTCAACTACTCCAAGGAGTTAGATCCCTACCTAACCCGAATCCCTATGTGACTCGAATGTAGACCTGCTACACCTGTAACTTTCACGTAACGATTGTTGGTGATTTCGAACTCATTCTCTTCCCTACTGAGTTGTATCCCAATGATTTAACATTAACTTGGTTACAAACTCAACTGGTTTCGCCGCTTGCCATAATTTCGGGTGATTGATTTTCCCAGGTGATTCATAGCTTGAAAATGATGATCTCAAAGGTAGCAATCACGGGCAAGCAGTTTAGATCTTTAAATGCCTATGATTTAGCTAAATCACATGAAAAATGAAACAAGTAATTCAGATTTCAAAAGTGAACTGAAAAACCCATTTCTTGGTTCCTTCAATCTAACAGAAAAATGATGACAGTGATAATCTTGGCGAATTCTTAGACAAAAAAATTCAGGCATTAATTTATTAGTTAATTGCAAAATCGAATCGACTGACATGAAATGAAAATGAAATAGAGTTGCGGTAGAGATCCTCTAAGAACAAAAGTTCTTCTCGCATCCATTAACCTAAAACTCAAGTATAAATTCAAGAATGAAATTTACAATATCTGATCAAAGGGCATGAGTCATATGTTCAAGAAGGCATCAAAAGGAAAATTTTAGTAAATCTTTACTTGAATCGTCTGGTAGAAAAGAAAATTGAAATTCAAAACAAATGGACTCAAAACCCAGATCAAAGACAAAACATTACTGAACATAATTTAAAACCTTCCATTGGTCAAAGAAAATGATTGGTGAACAAATAAAAGCTTTATCGATGAACAGAGTCAAAAGATACATCAATTAAACTTGCATGTTTCAATTCAATAATTGCATAAAGTAAAAAATGAATTTGGATCCTTCGAATTTTTTTGAAGGTGGTGATGATTCATTGGAGAAAATTTAATTTTCCTCTCATCCCATAATTTGATAGTAAAGGATGCAATTTAATATAATAATTAATAAGTTGTGAACACAAATGAATTAACTCTTGCAACAAAAATATATTTCATCCACTTAAAGAATTCGATCTCTAATCCTAGGGGTGAAACCCGTGATTTTGAATATGAAGTTAAACAACAGCTAGAGATGATATTCCACAAGTTTTCTAGTTAAATTTGCAAGAAATCAACTTATTGTAATTTAAGGTTTTGTTCAGCCAGATCTGAATCATAGAGAAGGAATGTAATTTTGGTGTTTACGAGGTTAGAAATGGATTCTACAGATGAAATTGTATGGGAATAGATTATGAACATAATTTTAGACAAGTTAGATTGAAAACCCAAAAATTGATATTTAAGGTTAGGTGCTGCTAGTCTACATTTTTTGCAAGATAGTCTAGTTGTAATGTGTTTTTAAATGACCAGATGTTATCCAATGAATATGAAAATTTTCATATTCATAGCAGACGTCCTATGCTTTAATGTAATATTAATATGTGTCATTTGGGTTAGTAGATTGTGAGATATGAAATTTTTATGTTGGGCATTGAATCTAGAATAATTTATGTGGCAGTGAGGATTGATTGGAGTTTTTAGAATAGTGTGCGTGTAAGGGACAGTGGGATGTGTTTTTTTCCCTAAAATAGACTTAGATAGCTTCAACTAGGACTTTGAACCACCCCCATTTGGAGTTCCCTTGATTAAATTATGATTTTTTAAAGGTAGGTGACAAATCTGGAAAATTAGGGTGATCCATGAATTTGTGGAACTTAAGGTAATTTGGGACATGTATGGTCCAAAGATAAGAGACATGTCCTAGAGGCTAATGTAGCTATATTGGACATTTATTGGTTATGGATCTAATGATGTGGTTATCTATCTAAGGCCATGAGATGTCAAGCAAGAAGAAGAATGGAAGAATTTCCAAACAACTATAATGGTTGAAAGAAAAGGTACAAGAGGAGGACTTAAAGACAAAAGGTAGTAAAACTTTCCTGATTTGCATTTACTTGATAAGTATGCTTATGCATTGATGTGTTGAATTGCTTTGATGAATTGTATGAAGCATATGTGAATGATTGAAGCTCTATTTTGCTTATGCTATGGCTATTAGTGTAATGTGTTAACATTGAGCATGTAAATATGTCAATATGTTGGCATGAATTTATGTAAGCAAGCATGGCAGCATTAAGCTTGTATCTTGTATGCATAGTTAGCAAAGTTTGCTATTGAGATTCTCTTGAACCTTACTCTCCCCTCACCAATCATATAGACATATGAGCAAAGAAGTGGGATGCAAAACGATGTGCCTGGAGAAGAAGTTGCAGTGTGGAGCTAAGGATGTATACTCCGTTATGTAAATATATTGACATTTGATGTAGTTAAATGTATGACCCACATGATAGATGAATGTTTCCTAAGCTTGACAAATGAACTAGAAATGGGTAATCACATAGTATGAGCTAATTAGTCAAGTAAGCGGAGTGATTTATTAAGTAGAGAAATACTTTGATAATAATAAAAGGAAGTAAGAAATGATGAGCTACGAAGAACTTACGAACCACTTTATGATAGTTTTTGAAAAGTTTGAAATTATTCAGAAAAACCCACTCAACTATAGGTTCGAATCCTATCTTGAGGTTAAGAATTGAAAGAACTTTACAAAGGAATACTGCTTAGTGGTTGAAATTTACTACATAAAAATCATCAGATCGATTATGGAAATAAGGTGTTACATCATGACCATGAATCACTAGGGAATGAGTCCCTTGTTAATGTTGAACAATTTTTAGATAGGGAGGCCATACTAACACTAGATAGATGCTCCCTTTCATGGCTAAGTGAGTATATTTGTCTAGGAGAGGCTGAAAAGGGTAAGGGTGAGACATCCAAAACAGGTTGTAAGTACCCTATTCATGAATATATTTCTTATGCAAATATTAACAAGACTTATAAGAATTACTTATTATCTACTGACAAGCTCGTTGAGCCATGTAGTTTTCAATAAGCATAAAAGAATCCCAAGTGGATGGAGGCTATGTGTAAGGAGATGGCAGTGTTAGAACACAATTGTATATAGGAAATTGTTTCCTTTCTAAAAGATAAATGGACCATAGAATGTGAATGAGTCTTTAAAAACAAATGAATCTTTTGTTAATATTGAAAGGTACAAAGCAAGGCTGCTGGCAAAAGGTTGCATCTAACAAGAAGGCATTGATTACTTTGAGATATTCTCCCCAATCGTGAAAATGGTAACAGTAAGAACGATTCTCACTCTTGCATCAATGCATGTTTGGCATCTCTTTCAAAAGCATGTCAACAATGCATTCCTACAAGGGGATTTACATGAAGAAATCTACATGCATATCCCACATGAATTTGACACTTTTGGCGAAAATAAGTTTTGTAAACTTTACAAATCCTAGTATGGGTTAAAGCAGGCTTCTAGACAGTGGAATGTCAAACTTACTGAGGCCTTAATCCTAGGGGTTTTAGGTAAAAAAAATATGATTACTCTCTCTTTATCAAATTAAATGATTGAGAAATAACCCATGTTTTGGCATATGTCGGCAATTTGTTATTGCAGGAAATAGTATGCAAGGCATAGAGGATGTCAAGGCTTACTTGCACCATCAATTCAAGATTAAGGATCTAGGACATCTAAGATACTTTCTTGGGTAGGATTTGGCACGATTTGACAAGGGAAGCGTGCTTAGCTAGAGAAAATACAAACTAGATCTTATTAATGACATGGGGTTGAGTGGTGCTAAACCACTACACCATACCCATGGAACACAGCACCAGGCTAAGCTTAGAAGGGGAAGTTAGTACTATTGCAAGTAAGAAAATCATAAGAAACAAAAGTGAAAGGGTCGTGTGTTGATGATTGATTAGTAGGTTGTGTTATCTTATTAATACTAAACCTGACATTAGTTATGTTGTGCAGATGTTAAGCCAATACATAAGTGTACCCAGGAAGTCACGCATGGCAGCCACTGCTCATGTGGTGAGACATCTCAAAAGCAATTTGGGGCTTGGGATTCTCCTTTCTCTAGCCAAGCAACCAAGCATAAAGTGCTATGTAGACTCCAATTAGACAGCATGTCATGATACGAGGAGATCAGTTATTGGATATGCCATTAAGTTAGGTGAGGCATTGATCTATTAGAAAGCAAAGAAGTAGCATACTGTCTCAAAATCATCAGCTAAAGTTGAGTATGGAGCACTTGGAACAATAGTTTCGAAGATAATTTAGCTTACCCAAATATTAAAGGACCTTAATGTGGTAGGATTATAACCAGTTAAGGTTCATTGTGATAGCCAAGTAGTCATCTATATTGACTCAAACCTTGTATTTCATGAACGCTTGAAACACATTAAGATTGATTGTCACTTTATGCTTTAAAAGTTGCAATAGGGAATCATAGATTTGCAGCATGCCACCTCTAGGAATCAATTGGCGGATGTGTTGACAAAGCCTCTTGGAAGGGAAGTCATAATAATTGAATTCGCTAGTTGGTTACTACAAATTTGTTTAGTCCCCAACTTGAAGGAGAAGGCAGGCGGGGTTAGAGAATGTTAGTGAACATTAGGTTGTGTTGATATTAGTTTGTATTAGAGGATGTTGTATTTCTATACCTCTATACTTCTGTATTTCAGTTGGGCTTGTACGCCTGGGCTTATGTGTGTATTTGTCCCATTATAATTCAGTTTTTTGTACATAGACATTCATGTTAACTATAAGGTTGACCATTCAAT
Source organism: Inga laurina (assembly GCA_963855925.1). NCBI lineage: Eukaryota > Viridiplantae > Streptophyta > Magnoliopsida > Fabales > Fabaceae > Inga > Inga laurina. The sequence goes on from OY979713.1 coordinate 21,281,753, forward strand.
TCCTATTGGCTGGGTTATTCATTCTCTTGTTTAGGGTGTGAAGTGTCTGACTTTTCATTTATCATTTTTTACTTCAAGATTTTTTTTTCTAATTCATAAACGGATATATAAGTTAATGTTATAGAGGAGTATTTTAAAGATATAATGTCACATATGTTATAATCAACTTATTTATTTAACTTCCTTGATCTCTTTAAATAAGATAAGTATGTCTTACATTAAAGACTAGACGAGTGATATGTTTAATTAAAATAATATATGAATAGCTCTTAAGTAAGCAATATTTAAACTACAGGTAAATAGAATATTTATATATGAATTATATGTAATTTAACAAAACAAAGTTAGTAATACACAAATATGATGTAATACTAATTTTTTCTTGTTTTTTTCTTAAAATTCAAAATGATGCTATTTCAACTTAGAGGCTATTTGGTATCACTACTACAAAAAGGTTGAAAGGTGGTACACATTTTGTAGCACTTCTTTAAAGAAGTGCCACATGTAATACCCCGAATTTTGAGACTTGAGGCTAGAGAATAAGCCTGAGATTAGTGGACTGCTAAGCCTTGGTTTAGCAGGATCCCAAATTGTGATTCAGAGATAATGACTCCAAAAGTGGAAGTGGTTAGTGATAAATGAACCCTTTTGGCGAATCCAATGTGATTTGAGTTTCGGATGTGATTCGTATGTGTTATGAGCAGCGCCAAAACCCTGTATTTAAGTTCAATTATGGATTAACCTCTAAATTGACTTAAAATAGAGGGGAGGGCGCATTGTGAAAGAAAATGAATGAGAAAGTGTATTTGATGGTGATTCAAGAGTAATTGTCATAATCAGGGGCAAAACGGTAAAGTTACCGACCAATTGATCAGTTACCAAAGAGGAAACTCATTCGTAACTTCAAGATCAATGGTTAGGATTGATTTGTGCAAGAGATCAAGGGGTGGAATCACATGTGTGTGAGCTCATGTGAGGTTTGTCAAGATGGTGACACTTGGCACTTTGTGAGCCCTTGGATGAGGTCAAAGTGTCAAACCTCATTTTCCCTCTCTCCTCTCTTTATTTGGTCGGTTTTGTCATCCCAAAAAACTGATCCTCTCTTCATCATCTTCATCTTCATCTCTCTCTCTTGTTCTTCATTTTCGCTAAGAACAAGGGGAGGAAAGAGAAAACTAGAGGTGAGATTTTGGTTGGTTTATGATCCTCTAATGCTCTAATGTCCTTCAATAATCTTATTCATAGTGATGAGAGCTTCATTGCTATGGTTTTAGATTTGTGAAAGGAGGTGTTTGATGGCTTGAGGAAATTTGGAAAGATGAAGAATCAAGAAATTGGTTTGGAAAAGAGGAAGAGGTGAGCATTTGCTTCCTTTTGATCTAAGTTTTGTAAGTTTTGATTGAGTATGGTGAATTGTGAATTTTGCCCTGATTTTATGGTATTTTCGTGTGGAATGTGAATGGTGGAATTGGATGTTGTTTTATGTTGAAAATGGTGTCATGTTGTGGTATTTAATCATTGGAATTGGTTTGGATTGGATTGGATACATTGTGTGCAAAACTGGAAATTCTGTCTAGTGTGAATTCTGTCTGAGCAGTCTTGTTGTGTGGACGTTTTGACTGAGCAAATGAAGTCAGAAAATTATGAAACTTTCCAGTCTTAAATTTCACATCCCAAGCTTCAAAATGGACACATAATTTGTGCCATTTCGTTTTGTCTTCTGTGAGTTATAGCTGTCCAAAGTTTGAAGTCGAAAATGAACACTGTTTTGGGACAGTCTTGAGTTTTGAGGAATTCTGTATTTGTATGGTGATTTCTAGTAAAGGCCAATATTTTTCCTGTGTAGAGGACTTGAATAGCTTTCATTTGGATTTGGGATCACCTCATTTCGATTTTTGTGGAATTAGTTATGAGTTTTGGAAGTTCAGCCAAGAAACTGGATTTTCTTGGCCGCGGCCCAAATGTTTCTGGGCAGTTTTTGGCCGCGGCTAGTGGTTTTGTGGGCTGCGGCCAACCCCCAAAAATGACATTTTGGACTTCCGAAGATGGTTTTTGGTCAAGTGTTTTCCCAAGCCTTTAGGCATATGTTTGGGCTTTAATTAGCCTCCTAAAGGTCATGTATGGTAACCAACTTTAAGTGATATGAAAGTAAGGTTTTGGAATAAAGAATAACCCTATGTCATTGCTTTCATTATAGGGATGATGTTCGCCCTGAACGTGGTTCGATATTCGCCTATTCATGAGTAAGCTGTGCTGGAGCTTATGTGGAAAGAGTGTAGGGAACATATCTCTTCTGCTTGTATTTGATATATGTGTTAATGTGTTGATGCATGTCTTAGCTTTGCATGGTTATGTGTTATTGAAGCTATGTTTCAATTTATACTATGGCCATTAGTATATTGTTAGAAGCATTGAGCTTACAGATTTGTCATCGTGATAGTTATATGATGCAAGCATGTCATGCATTAAATATCTATCGTACATGCATATTGATATTGTTTACCTACTGAGATTCTCTAGAATCTCACCCTCCCCTACTAACCTTTCAGACAGGGTAGTAGATCAAGGATATAGCGAGCAGCTAAGGGCGATGAGGGCTTCCTTCGGGTTGAAGAATCGATAGTTGGTTATCATTACAGTTGGGATGTGTATATATGTATGTTGATGAGGATTTGATTATGTGTATGAGATAGATCTGTGTAATCCCTGTATAAGGGCTTGTAATGGGCGAATGTGCCCTATAAAGCTTGAGTTAATAAATGGAATTCGGAATTGCCGGAATTACTACATTGCGTACTCTGATATATTAAATGTGATTTATCTTCGTGTAGTAATTGTATTCGGAATATGAATGTGAGACCAGGTTATAAATTATTTCGAAAGGTATTTGTGAAAACCCCGTCTGGTAGATGGATTTATAAATGTTATTTGATTGTTATTGGTCTCTATTTCACTTTAATTGCGTATTCCGAATACTAATTACGCCAGGGGGTTACACCACAACTGCCTTTTTTTTCTTTTTCTTTTTCTATTTTATTTTTTTTTAAAATTTTGGGTACCAACTGTGGCGCCTGGTGGACTAGATGCCATAGCTGGTAGGCCCAACTGTGGCTCCTGCCAAGGCAGACGCCACAATTGGGTGCATGCTACCAACTGTGGCGCCTGGAAAATCAGGCGCCACAGCTGGTTGTATAATAAATAAATACATAAATAAATAAAATTTACCAGCTGTGGCGCCTGGAAAACCAGGCGCCACAGCTTCTTCTATATTAAAAAAAAAACGGAAGGCTAGCTGCCTCGTGCCTTTATGGTTCTAAAACCTTGTAGTTTTAGGCGTAGGTATTCCCAAAAAAAAAATTAAAAAAAATAATAAAAAATGGACCAGCTGTGGCGCCTGGAATCCAGGTGCCATAGCTGATCCTATTAAATAAAATAAAAATTTAGTGTAGGTATTCCCAAAAAAAATAAAAAATAAAAATAAAAGATGGACTAGCTATTTAGGCGCCACAACTGATCCTAGAAAAGAAAAAAAAATTTGTCAAAATGTTCAATTTATATAAAAAAAATTTTTTTTGACCTTTTTAATGGATTACACTATCCACTTCCCACCAATCACAGTTCCCCCCGCTCCCACCCTTATCTTTTTTCCCCTTCCCGCGCAGTGGCCTCCTTCATTCTCTTTTAATTTATTTTTACTCATCCCACTTTAATTATTCCCTCCTCTCTCACTTTCCCTTTTCATCTATACTACAGCTTCTTGCAGTGGATGACCATCGCCCTCCTCCCTCCATTTCCTATCATCTTCACACTTAAAAACATACCCACATACACACACGTCTTCATCATCAAATCTACTTCTTTGTTTTGTTTCAACTGCCATCCACATTCCTCCTCCTCCTCACTCAAGATTGCGACAACAACAGGCAACGTGGTCCCCCACTCCACTGCACTAATAAATTAAGCTTTTAAGTTCAACGTGCTTCTTCCTTTTTTTTTAATTGGCATATAATTTCTGTAATTTTTTATTTCAAATTGATATCCATGTTCTAATCTGTGTTTAAAAAGTGGAGAATATATATAATATTTCAAAAGAAGTTATCCAAAAAAATAATATTTCAAAAGAAAAGAAAAACCAAAAGTGGACCATATCTGGTGATGCCTTTAGCATGTTGATAAAAGATATCTTTACATATCTGGAATACTTGATTTCAGATTAGGCTTAAGCAATTTTAACATTTTTTGCCTGAAAAAATTTTTAATTTCAAAAAACCTTATTTTAGTAATTTAAAAGAAAATAGTCTAGTCCATACGCATGATTAAGAAAAATATAATATTTGTATCATAATATAAGTTTCTTTAGCTTAACTTTTTTGCCAACAGTTTCTAGTTTAACACTGGTCTTAATATCTTCAATTTTGAAAATAAATCTAGACAATTAATATTATTTTGTAAATTAAAATAAAACAATTTATTTAGCTAAATTTTTAAATTTTTTTTTTTAAAAAAATTACCCTCTTGTGGCATTTGTTGGAGGAAGTGCCACAGGAGGGGGGTCTCCTGTGGCGCTTAGGAGACCCCCGTCCTGTGGCACTTCTTCCAACAAGCGCCACAGGAGGGTATTTTTTTAAAAAAAAAATTAAATGTTGTGGCGCTTTCAAGTGCCACAACTTTTTTTAGTGGTGTCCAGATATATGGCACTTCTCTAGCGCCACAGTTAATGCAATTATAAGCGCCACAACTTTATTTTTTTGTAGTAGTGTATGAGGGGAGGTGAGGAAAAGTGAGGGAGGGAAAATTTATTTGAGTTGATTAAAAGAAATAGAGAAGTGAAGTTCAAAGTTTTTAATTAAATTTTCTCACTCTTTTATGTTGCCTATTCTCTTTATCTTAGAAAATAAAAACAAGTACTGATTCTCAAGTCTGATTAGCTGAACTCAGTTGGGTTTTTATACTATGCTCATTTATCATATTATTGGGTTAATTGTCAAGCTCAAATAAAAATATTGCTTAAATTAACTTTTTTTCATTCGCACTATTTGAAATCACGATTGAATTTCTTACACATATTTTACTCTGTCCAACTATATTGTTGGTAGGCCCAATTTTATTATTATAAATTTAACCATATATGCCATTGCAACGAAGTAACGTGTCAGTGTGTGTGTATCTATATATAAATATGATGTATGTATATCTATCTCTACATCTTTGTTTTTTTTTAATCAAAACAAGGGAATTGTTTGGTCAATTCAATGCTACTTCTTGTTTGAGTTTAAAGTTTGACCTGTTAGGAAGGGCCAATAAGAATCGTATTCCATTTATTTAACTTGACTTTAAAAAAAAACAGAGAGAGAGAGAGAGATAAATTTGTAATGTTGAATATGATTCTTTTGCTCAATAAAAAAATGAACAGGTCAAAAGTTTTTTTTAACCTATTTTTTCCTTTTAAATTCTAAGAAAAATTAAAATGACGAGTTATTTGAGAACATCGGTTTAAGAGTCATTCGATATATATCGTCAAATCTTGTTTTGATTGGCCGGGGTACAGAAGGAGATAACAGAAGCACCGGAATTATTTACTTTCTATTAAGATATTAGAAGTGGAGAACACCGCTGCTGCTGCTGCTATTATTATTATTATTTTACTGCTTTGGTCAGCATAATATTGTCATTTCGAATAATATTATCTCATACACCATTTAGCAATTGTATTTTCTTTGGAATATTATTATTCACTATAATTAACACATATGCTCTTATTATTTTTTTTATAGGGAGTTCGAACTCACAATTTCACATTTAAGAAAAACTTATGCTATATTTGGATAGAGAGAAAACTGAGGGAAAAATAGAGAGAATGAAATACTATATTTGAAAATTTCCATAAGTAGCAAAATAATTTATTATTTTTGAGAGTTTTCTCTCATAGTTTCCTTCCCCATAATTTTCTCTCCATCCAAACATATGATTAATGAAAATAGTTGGTGTCGTGCGCTATATAAAGCCCTGACAATGTAGTTAAATATTGAATCTTACAATAAAGTTTATTTTTTTGTAATGAATCTTACATTATTATATTGCTTCAAAGCCATGGCCCCCATGCTTTCCACACTAACTTTTTTTACTACTTTTTCTATTATTTTTCATAAGATAAATTTACATAAGCTAAGAAAACCAACATGTTTTTAAAATAACCTCATATTTTCATAAATATACTTTATTAAATGCTCATTCTTAATTTTTTTCTATTTGTTTAAAATGTATTATAAATAAGAACCCTAATGCCTTTGCAAATTTCTTTATATATGAAAAAGAATGAAATGAGTGTTATAGTTTCTAAGGGTAAGATAATATTCCCCCCCCCCCACCAAGCCCAACGCCAAAAAAAAAAAAAAAAAATAGTAGATACCTGTCTCTAACTCTCTATAATGCTTGATTAGATCCCTGTTTCTATAACTCCTAATGAGATTGAAAAGGAGATTATTTATTTTTAATTACATTTAAACAATTCCAATACCTATAAAGGCTTAAGTTTGATTAAGTTCCATAAGAGAACAAACAAACAAAATTAAATTAAAAGTTTGTTTACTTGTTCTACTTAATAACCATACTTACCACATCCCCAGCTACCCCAATAAGTCCATTTATTTATTTTAATATTTAAATTCCCCAATCAAATCTTTGGTTTCGTTGCCCATTCAAAATCATCATAATGTCTTATGTTTTGTTTTTGTGTCGCAATTGAACATGGATATTGAACTAAATAAATACCTTAGGATTTAAATTAATTCTCAATATTGGTCATCCATTCTATGTAGAATCAAGGCAAAGCTTTCAGCATAAAAAAAAAAAACAAACAAACAAACAAACAAAGCAAAGCTTTGGTCTTATGACACAATATTTTCAAATATAATTAACAAATGTGTATATTGATTTTTCTAAAATACTTTTTTCTAATCATATATTGTAACTTCCCTTTGATAAGAACTCACTTACTATGTGAAATCAATATGAATGCTTTGAAGAAAAAATTATAAATTTAAGAGACATAGTAAATTGATGTATTATATTTAGAATTAAAGTAAACTCTATATCTAACTCTAATATCTAGGATCAGATCATAAGATCACAGGAGGTGGTATTTAAAAAATTATATTTATCAACTATCATAGTACTATAATCCTTGTTATTTAGGTGCAATGGCCTTTTGGAGCCCAAATTCCTAATGTTTCACTTGATAACTTGTCCTACTAGCTTTGGTTCTCTCTAAAGCATTATATTCCTTTTAATATTATTCTGTCTAAAACTAACTTTATAAGTTCTCCCATTTGTAAGCGTTTTTCAGGCTAGTGGGCCTTCCATTTGTGTCTGATTCATCTAATAAATCGTGTGAGAAATATATGAGCGGGCCCAATTAAAAAGGACTAATTTAAATATTTTTATACATTTATAACACAAGAATCAATCTTTTTTATTGCTAATACGTGTTCATCATTAATTAACAAAAACATCCAATTTTTGATTCACACTGCGGTGATCCACCGGTAAAATAAAGGGAAAATTCTAAAAAACTACACTCAAAATATACAAAGGACAAATCAGTACAACGAAATTCAGAAAAGACAAATCAGGCGGGTGTCAGAAAAAAGAGGAATCTGTCCTTTTGAAATTTCGGCCAAATTACCAAAATGCCCTTCAGCCCTCAGTCGCAATAACAACATCAGAGTTGTTAATGGCGAATCATTAGTTGTTAATGGCGAGATGAGTGTTGTTATTGGCCCTGAAACTTGTTAAGTGTTGAAAGAAGAAATTGGAGTTGTTAATATCAAATCCGGAGTTGTTAATGGTGAGTTATGTGTTGTTATTGGTCCTGAAATTTGTTAATTGTCAAAGAAGAATTGCAGTTGTTAATACCGAATCCGAAGGTGTTAATTCCGATAATCATGTTGTTATTCTGAAGTGTGCATGAAGGGCATTTTGGTAATTTGACCGAAATTTCAAAAGGACAGATTCCTCCTTTTTCTGACACCCGTCTGATTTGTCTTTTCTCAATTTCATTGTACTGATTTGTCCTTTGTATATTTTGAGTGTCGTTTTTTGGAATTTTCCCTAAAATAAATAGAAGCATTGATAAGAAAAAGAGTTCATTAATTAAGTAGTGTATACGCTTAAATAATTTATGTTTTTTCTTGCCATAAATAAAAGCCGTGCTTTAGTAGTATTAATGAGTTAATTCTTATATATATATATATATATATATATATATATATATATATATATATATATATTATTTTACATTAATTCATGACGTGCTTGTGTGACGCTTTAAATGAAGGAACATACGGAAGAAAATTTTTTAAAAGCAGAATGAGTGTGTGTTTGGCAAAGCTTTTTTTAATAGCTTCTGGGGGAAAAATGAAGAATAGCTTTTAAAGAATAGATTATGAGCAGAATAGATTATGAGAAAAAAGTGATTTTGATAAAGTAAGAGTGTTTGGATGTTATAGTCAGAATAGCTTTTTTCATTGTCAAATTACTAAAAAGGACATTAGTTTTTTGAATAATTACATGTAAGGGATAAATTTATATTATATGCATTATTAAACATTAAATGTTTAATAAATTCAAAAAAATTCGAAATAAATTTTAAAACAATTATAATAATAAAATTAGTCAAATATACAAAATCAAAAAATATATAAAATTATTTTATAAATTAAATTATTAGTCTATAATGTGGTTTAATATAGTAATAACATATGTGTGTGAACATATGTGGTTTAAAATTAGTCAAATATATATACATATGTGTGTGTACATGTATAGTAATAACTTGTGTAACAAAAAATTAATTATAAGTAGTTAGGATATAAAATAATATACTACAAAATATCAAAGTACAAGTTCAGAGTAGAGATACGCATACATTTCACTGATTGGCAAAAATAGAATACGTCAAAATGTAAATACAATAATATTTAACAGATTGTCAATAAAAGCGTACGTAATGAGAAGGAAACTATACATGACTAAGCTTCGTGCATATAATAAACGATTTGATCTCTTATAGAATCACGAAGAGAAGCCATGTCAGATGAAGATGCAATTGATGAATGTAGTGTTGAAGGTTCTATATCGTCATCTGCATCGACATCACACAAAATACCCTCTCGATCATGGCGTCGGAAGTCAGGATCCGAAATAGACGTTCTTCTAATGAAGTTGTGTATAGCCATTGTAGCACACACAATTTTAACCTGTGTGGGGAAGCTATAGCTACGCATATTCTGTAATATTTCAAACTTATTCTTCCAAACGCCAGACGTTCTTTCTATTGTGCACCTAAGACTGGAGTGTAAGTAATTGAAGGTCTCATTGTGGTTTTGAAACGTAGATGACCTCTGAAAGTCCGGGAGATGATAACGCTTGGATCTGTATGGACCAAGGTATCCAGTCGGGGTGGGATAGCCAGAATCCACCAAATAATATTTATCTTTACAAAATAAATAGGTTAAAGTCAATAACTATATATATATATATAATTAATAATAATTAAAGTGTTGGAGTTATAAGCATACCTTTGGGGGGATGTGGAAAATTCATCGACGGCGTTGTCAGAGCATGATCAAATACACGTGCATCATGGGCTGTTCCTTCCCATCCAGCCAACACGAAGGTAAAACACATGTCCCAATCACAAACTGCCATTACATTTTGCGATGTATATCCTTTTCTACCAATATATTTTGTTCTTTCATTTGCTCTGACCTTGCATGGAATGTGGGTGCCATCAATTGCTCTAATAGCATTTTTAAAGAAAGGCCAGTATCTATTGCTGAGTCGTATCTTTAAGTGAATGTTCTCAAAGTTACGATCCTGTGGTTTTATGTTAGTCATTGCAAGATGACAACATGCATCTAAGACAAGATGCAGAGCCCTATAAATTGTCTCTCCTGAGTGCTGAAACCTTTCCTGTTGCAGCCTACTCGATGCCGCAAACCCAACTGTGTTCAAAAATATTGCAACCATTTCATGAACACCCACATTTCGAGTCTCCGTCAAGCCAAGTCGTTGCAGTTCAAAGCAAAGCTCATGAAAGACATGAAGTTGCATTCTAAACATGTCGTAACAACGGTTCGAATTACCGCTTAAGACTTCACGCACCCATTTAGCACCTGTGAAGTCACTTGTGTGCCGCGGTTCTTTGCATAAATATAGCTGAGCATATGCACCAACATATGCGGCCACTTTTCGTACTCTTTGTTTGCACCGTTCCCTATGGTTTGCCATAATTTTCAATGTGTTGTCCATATCTAACCCAACTGTTGACATATATATTAAATGTTATAAACGGTAATGACAACAATTATATAGTGATAATATGCACTCAGATAACATTCAACTATAAAACAACACTGATAACAGACAAGTGACATAACCAATATTTTGTAAATTAACAAAGTTAAGAGACAATTGAGCAATGTCATCATTAAACATAGTTCCAACTGAAAAGGTAAATATAACAATACATTTCACACACTTCCATAACATTCATGCTTAAGGAAAACGAGAAGTTGGTGTGGCATATCCTTCATTGTTGCATACACCTCCCTTGCAGATGGATTGCTCATAAGGAGGTGTACACAGCGTGCATAAAAGTCATCATTGTTGACCACTTCAGGAACCTGTCTAAGGTGGTTCATTACGCCCGGAATTGAGATCTCGTAAGCACGTGCCTCCACTGCCATTCTTTCTGCACGTGCCTCTGCAGCCATCCTCTCAGCCCGGGCCTCTGCCGCCATTCTTTCTGCACGTGCCTCTTCAGCCATCCTCTCAGCCCGGGCCTGTGCTGCAATCCTTTCTGCTCGTGCAACTTCAGCATCAACGTCATTTGCATCAGCAATCCTGTATAGGGCATCAGCTATTTTAGCTGAGGCCGGCCCCTTCTTTTTCATCCCCGCACCCCTCTTCCTGACCCCCAACGAGCTACCTCCTCTGCCACCGCTGCTTGTTTTCTCCCCACCACTGATTCCCTTCCCTTTGTCATTGTCGGCAGCACTACCTCCACTGCAGTAATTGAGGTTATATGAATGCATCTCCCCGCTCAACCCAGTAGGTGTCCCTAACACCTCATCGCTGTCTCCTGATCCCTCTTGCATATGAAATTATGGGATTGCATCTTCTGGGATTGCCTCAGTAGACGGAGGGACAGGAAGAGACATGGATGTAGGAGCCCAAGTGTGTGGTCCCGTGGCCGCGACACTTGCAAACAATTGGGTCAATTCTTCTTGAAACTGAAGTCCTTTTGTCCGGAATTTATCATATCCTGAAACTTCCTGTACATTCATCATGAAAGTTTGTTACACAAGTTCGTACAAGCACGATGTCAAGGAAATAAATATGTTCGCTCACTGAAATGAATTACTAACCGAAATTTTCTTGTCCCACCAATCGTCGTCGGCAACAACAGTGTTCTTCTCACTATCCCATCCTACACCCGTCTCGTGTAACAACCTATCCCATAACTGCCAATCCTTTCTAAGAGCATCATATTTGTTTTTAAATTGACCCTTATCATATATTCTGCCCGTCTTTGCGGTGAAGGATTCTGAGATATCTTTCCACCCAAATTTGTTAAAGCTAGTGCTTTTACGTGTTCCCTTTGCAACTTGGTCTATGCATAGGTCAATAAAGACTTTTGTGCTCTTCACATCCCATGATGCTTTTTCCTTACCCTTACTCATTATGGTTTCACCTTAAACAAACAGAAATCTAGATTTGACGATCATTCACAGTCCAATCATTGCATTCACAGTCCAATCACAGTCCATACATATCCAGATATAATCAGAGAGAACCATACATCAACATAAACTCAATTAGAGATATGATCAGGAAAATGAAAATACAGATCCGTATGAGATCGGAGAAGATATGAGAGAATCAGCCTGAAGCTAGATTCCCTCAACCATGTGAGATTCTTATGTAAACAGGAAACACAGCAACTTACACTATGTGTCAAATATTAAGAGCTGAGTTTGATTTCAGTGATTATAGCATAAATCAGAGAGGATCGGATTTTAAAAAGCGTGGACACACATATCTAGAGCCAGATAACAACGTTGACCCCTGAATTCCCACCAAAACCTCTTTAAAACCAGACATGATGGCAACATGCCAATCAATTAAACCAAGATCAGAAACCCGAGTGATCAAAATCGGGGATAACAAACACCCAGAAATTTTAGTTCTGACAGAAATCACTAAAATTGAATTAAGCACGTGTTCTGAAAATTAAACAAACATGGGGCCTTTTTCCTTACTCGTAATCTTCCAACTGGTGAAAAATGAGTACAGAACCGGCAGTCTTATGGGTCAGAGTAGATTAGCTCGTTAAGATTCCGAACAGGAAAAAAATGAGAAAGCATACAGAGGGAACACAGATAATTCCAATACAACACAAAGCTTGGTAATGGAAGGTACAGGTCCAGGTCACTTTCAAACAGCGAAGGAGAACGATCAAACAGATTGCAATGTCACCAGATTGCAACGTCAAATTTTTTTTTTTGCATCAGAGCTAGATTGCAATGTCATTAACCAATAAATATGTCATTAACCAATATCAACTTCATTAATCAAACCAATATCAATGTCACCAGATTGTCTCCCTCGACAGAACAAGCAAAACGGGAAAAAAAAACATACCAGAGCAGTGCATTTCGAAACACTCACCGGACACAGAGACTTCAGAGATTTTGAACACTTATGAGTGTCACCGGCATCGACCGCAATCCGTTCTTCCTGCACCGACCGCCGACAAAGGTCCGACAGCCACCAACGCCTCAGATCAGACCAGAGATTGAGCAGAAAAATGGGGAGCAAAGGGGGACCGAACCCACCCCAAACACTACCTAAGTCTACCACCAGCCACCGACGGACTTGAGGAAGCAAAAATCAGTGACCGAGAATGCCGATTGTGGTGATCTTCGACAGGATCTGGAAGAGAGGGAGAGGGCCGAAGCTCGACGGGATCTGGGAATAGAAGGAAGACGATGGAAGAACAAGGGAAGGAGCCACGGTGAGAGGGAACTTGCCACGCCAATGAGGGGAGGAGCGACGGTAGGAGATGACGAGAAATCGAAGCTCGGACCAGAGAAATGGAGGCCACCAGCGACGGAAGAGAAAAGGGAAAGATGAGAGAGAGAGAGAGAGATAATAAAATAATGCTCAACGGTCAAAAAATCTGGGTGAGGAGCAGAAAAAATTGGATTGTGGTGAAACCAAGGTTTTGCAATCCAAAACCTTGGTTTCGGCTGAAACGGGATTATCCAGAAATTATGAGTGTTTGGATACTTTTAGGTGAAACCATGGTTTGGGTCCAGAATCAATTAAAAAAATTGAACCCAAACACCCCCTGAGACGTCGGATTTGAAAAGCCAGCGATTCACAGTTGTCATGCATGGTCCAACTAATTAGTCTAGGGGTCGGACTGTGGTCCTATTGGTAACACTATAATTAAATAAAAATTTAATTAAAAAGTAATTATTTGCATATACACAGACACAAAATAAATTCATAATAAGTCTAATTGTCAATACTCAATATAATAACACTATAATATAGGAATTTTTTAATGAAATAACATCATATTTTTATAAGGAGTGATAGTTATAAGATTATCTTTATTTTTAACTTCACATATAGTAAAATAAAAATTTATTTAAAATATAAAAATTAAATTAAATCAAACCTGAACCCTTCAAAATCAATCTAATGGTAAAGATGGGTGATAAACACATTTTGATGAGTATTAAATGTGCTCCCAAAGTATATTGCACTTTTTGAGAGGTTTTTTAGGTTTTTTAAATGTTCTAACATTATCTCATTAGGCTAAAAAAACCATCAGATTGTTTGAAAACTATTCCACTTCTCAGTTTAAATTTTAGGTTTGGACTTATAAATGGCAGCTCAACCCTGATCAACCGATCTCAATCATATAAAAAAAGTTGTTTTATGGTTCAAACCGAGCCATCAGCGAGTCTGACTGGTTGAATCATCGAATTCATTATGATTCTTTAATCGCTCTACAAAATGCATGTAAAGAGGCTTACGGCAGTTATCTAATCTATATCAACTTCTTAACTATATATAGGCTAAAATTTTAAAATGCACTGCATATATAATTCTACCTCAGGTCCTAAATATAGGACATAGTTTACACTACAAACCATGTCCTATATTTAGGACGGGAGGGAGTATATAGTTAAGTAGACTTGTAATATTATATTTTAGCTCAAAATCTGTGTGTGTGTGTTTATCCTGAGGTGTACAACGTAACATGCAGAAAAAACATGTATATACAGCTTTTTTTGACCTGACACATGTATATACAGCTAGGGGTACTAATGTATGAAACATTATCCTAATATATAACATTTACCCAAGTTTTTTTGAGATATAACGTCATTAACGGGATTGAACGCAACTAAAAACAAAGCATACAGTATTTTTGAGCAGCCCCCAAACAAGAAAATGGTTACGTAAGTCAAATGTGGGGGGAAGAATTATATAAATGTTATACATGTATGTAATTGTATTCAGTCTAAGTCAAAATTGCGTGGAGAGAGAATACTATTTATAACTAATAATTGTTTTCAGTCTAAGGTTGCTTTATTTATATGTTTTTATTGCATGAAGAGTTCTTGTGTAGTGGTCAGGGTCGTCAACTATAACCTTTGATCATTCGTATTTTTGTGGATATTAATTTCAGTAAGTCAAACAGAGACCAAGAAGAATACTATTTCATCGTTAGGATTGGAAAAAAAAAAAAAAAAGAATTTGAAAAGTCCACCACTCTTTTGTGCTGAAGAAATGCCACTTCGGAAATGAGATGTTACAAAGAAATTTCCACATCTTGTTATTTTCATATATTTCTCTGTTGTTTTCCATACGTCTCACGTTATTATTATATTCATAGATTGTTCAAACTCAATCTTATATATTTATTTTAAGAAAAAAAAAATTAAAAAGAGAAACTTGGTATTACATGACCTGACGTTATAGAGACCGGATGAGGAGTGTCTCCATTTATGTACCTTCATCTCCTTTTTTTTTTTTTTTTTTTTGATATTATTATTAGGTATCCAATTTGGAGCTCATGGGTTTTCTTCACAACATAGGTTTCTCTTCTCTAAGACTCGAACTTGAGATCTAGAGGGATCTAGCAGGGCCTTAAACTGTTAGATCAACTCTATATTACTTTTTCCTCTCCACTTACTATTTCTACTACTGTATCAACTTCCAATGTTTGATATTCAAAATTTTATAATAATATATTATAATATTAAATAACAAAAAAATATAAAATAAATTTAATAAGGTGAAATTTAACCTAAAAAGTTCAAAAGTGAAGATAATAAAAGGTAAAAAAATTATTCTAACAAAACTTTACATAGTTGAAGTGTTCATATATAATTTTAACAATTTAAGTTTATTTATATGTATTTTTTGTATTTAATGTTATAATAATAGTATATTTATAAAACCAATATAGAGTTAGTCTAGTGGTGTAAGGGTTTGTTAGATTTATTTGGGTTTCGAGTTTGAGTCTCAAATGAGACACTTGTGTTAGGAGAGGCAACCACAAACCTCGAATCGGATATCAAAAGATAATATTAAAAATATTATACTTATAAAAAATAATATTCTTATAAAATATTAAATTTCAACCATTAGAAGTTGATCCAATGATGAATATAGTAAATGGAGAGGAAAGTAAACGGAGACATGTTTTTGCCGTAATGAACTGGTAACACACCCGGGGGGATTGAGTGTTTATATCAATTTAATTTTTAGGATATATAATTTTTTTTTTCAGTTAAATAGAGTGTAAGAGTGTATATTTGAGCAAATTCAAGAATAAAAAACTCGTTTGCATTAATGCTTAACCAACAAAAACAAGTTAAACATCAAAACACAATGCATATTTTGAGATATGATTAAAAAAAAAAAAGATGAGTAAAGGGTCAAGATTGATATCAGTGCATGGATAGTTCATATCTTAATACTTAAAAAGTGTTCACAAATTTTTTATCTTAACTCTTGAGTTGAAACAATAAATTTGAAAACTTATATGGAGTACGTCTTTAAATAAGATACTTTATTTCAAAACATTCTCAAACCTGTAAGATATGCCATAATAAATCAGACCAAATTATAATTTTCAGAAACTATATTTCACTTTTCTTTTTAAAACTAATGTGCATGTTTTGATTTAAAATATCTTGAGCCAATAAAGTGTGTGTGTCAAAATTAATGAGCTTAGCATAACAATTTCTAGCTTAAAATGATTCTACCTATGACACCTTAATTTATGTCCCTTTTTTTTTACGCATTTGGAAGCGCTATCGTTTTCGTTATAGCTTAGGTGAAACAATAATTATGCAACCAAATTAAAATTTACATATTTCCCTTTCCATTCTCAACTTTTCAATGTAAAAACTTGCACTCATTCATCCTTGTATATATACGTACATCATTTATGGCATGTTTATACACTCAATCAAAACATGTAATAACTAATACATAGCACATTGCCACATTTCAATCTTTAGTTCACCATCACAGTTTCTTCTGGCACTTCTTCATGCATTCCACCTATCCTCAACATACCTATATGGTTGGGTGAGGGAGGGTGAGATTTGGGAGAATCTTAGTAGCAAACAATACCAACAATGTATGCAAGATAATTCTAATGTATGACATGCTTACCTTACATAGGCTCATGCTAACATAATGACATATATGCATGCTCAATGTTTCATGCAACACTCCTATGGTCACAGTAGAAATAGAAATAAAGCTTCAATCATTCATATATGCTTCACATAATCAAGCAAAGCAATTATACACATTAATACACAAGCATACATATAAAGTACATACAAATTAGGTAAGTTCACTACTTTGGACTTATGTCCTCTTCTTGTTCCCTTTTCTTCCAACCCTTGAAGTTGCTTGAAGAATCTTCCATTTTTGTCATTTCATGGGCCTAGATACATAATCATATCATTAGAGCCATGATAGATGAATATTTAATGTGGCTACATTAGACTCTAGGACATGTCTCTATTCCTTATGATCTCACTTATCTTAGTGCCCTCTAAAATCTACAAATTTAAGTCTTCCCTAATCTGCCAGATTTCATTAGTCAACTTTGAAAATTTATAGCTTAATCAAAAAAACTCCAAATGAGGTGGTTCCAAGTTCTATAGAAAGCTCTTTAAGTCCTCTTTCAAGGACAAACATTACTGCCTCAAAATGCATCCCTGTGTTTATGTTTCATTCAATAGGGCATAACTCACAATTGACAGAGCCAAATGATGCATATTATATATCATTAGAAAGCTTAGAATGTCTACTAAAATCTTGTTAAATATCTAGCCATTAGATAAGGTTTTGTTAGATCTCATATTTTGATGATAACAAAGAATGGTATAAAAAAGATTTGATAAACAAATAAGTTTGAACAAAGTAATAATAGGGCAAAATCATCACTTGAAGTA
The DNA here is from genome assembly GCA_963855925.1 of Inga laurina. Taxonomy (NCBI): domain Eukaryota; kingdom Viridiplantae; phylum Streptophyta; class Magnoliopsida; order Fabales; family Fabaceae; genus Inga; species Inga laurina. Next base: position 21,299,317 of record OY979713.1, read on the forward strand.
AGCATTGGAGTAATGAAGAAAGGCCAAGAGAAAAAGCTGAGAAACTTGATCAGTGACAAGTTTTCTAAAGGGTTATCCGAGTAGGTACTCGAGTAATGAGACAGAAACTTGAAGTAACCAGGTCAACCTTCAAGTAACCTGCCAACGTTACTCGAGTAAGCACTCGAGTAATAAGGTAAATGATTTCTAGTTGCTCTCGGCCTGCCAACGTTACTCGAGTAGATACTCGAGTAACCAGGTAAATCACTTGGAGTTGCTCTCGGCCTGCCAATGTTACTCGAGTAAGTACTCGAGTAACCATGTAAAAGACTTCCAGTTGCTCTCGGTCTGCCAATGATACTCGAGTCTGTACTCGAGTTACTCTGTTTCAAGAAATGTGTTGCTCTCGGCATTTTCAACCCTGCCAATATTACTCGAGGAGCTACTCGAGTAACTCACTGTGGTAAGCAAAACCTGAAGGTATTACTTGAATAACATAAAATGCTTTTCTCACACTTCACTTCAAGTCACTACTCGAGTATGCAGAGTTATTTAGAAGAAAAACTTCAAGTCACTACTCGAGTATGCAGAGTTAGTTGGAAGAGAACTTCAAGTCACTACCCGAGTAAGCTATGAAGAAAATTTATGTTTACTCGAGTAAGGACTCGAGTAACAAGGTAATCAAACTTAGAGTGCTCTCGGCCTTGAAATCCTGCCAACATTACTGGAGTGAAGCATCGAGTAACCTAAAATTTATTTGAAGGGTTACTCGAGTTGCTACTAGAGTAACCTATGAAGTAAAGTGTGCCATACTCGAGTAAGTACCCGAGTAAACAGGTATTTCCAAAGGTTTGAAATTTTGTTTACTTCATGCACTACCCGAGTAATGTTATGTTTACTTATTGACTTGCAGTTTATCAAAGTTTTCCCGATGATACTCAAGTAAACTTAATGAATACTTGAGTAGCAACTCGAGTATACAAGTTCAGAAATTCAGAAATCATTTCAACGTTCATTGATTTGTTTTCTATGTGATTAACCTTTCATTGTATTAGTATTCTTAGCATATCCACAGATAAACAATGAAGAACTCTTACCAAATAAGGAAAGTCAAATGCAATGTTCAAATGCCACCTACCACCACCTATCGCAAACGGATATTTTTCAAATACTGGAAAAGTCAACAGTGGCTGCGCACGCTCTAACAGGCATGAAGAAATATGTTCCAACAATCATTACCAACGCATCTATATATATGGGAACATCCAAACAGAGAAAGATAACAAGAACACACACACGAACGCATTTTCAAGTTCATTACTCTGTTTTACATTATACTTGTAATTCTATGCTTCAGTGATTCTTATTCACTCTGTGAGAGAGATATTTCATTCAAACTTAATATTTGTTATTGAGGTAACTTAAGGTTGTGGAACCTTGAGTTGGGATTGGATTACAACTTGTAAGGGGGAGCGAGTGTCCAGGCGAAGGAACTTACTTGTACTGAGGTGCCAAGAACCCACTGAATCTTGGAAGTTATAGTGAAACTCTCAGAGAAGCTCTGAGGATGGACGTAGGTCAAAGTGGTTGTGGCCAAACCAGTATAACTCTCGGTGTACACTTCGATGATATTTCTCTTTACTCTTTATTGCTTTATATTCACCGTCAAGTTTTTATTTGCAACGAAATTTTAGTATCACCCAATTCACCCCCCTCTTGGGTGAAACGCTTGCTCTAATAGGTTTGACTATTAAAAAACAACTCAAAAAATGATAGACTCGAATATGGCAGATTCAGCAACAACACTTTGAATTCCAAATTAGGGTTTTCTAACCAATCACCCAAAGATCACATCCACATGTTACTCCTATATAATTTTAGCCATAGAATCCATTTTTAACATCAAATTGATCAAAATATAGCTCCAACCCCAAGAACACAAGTTGATTGAATCTGACCCTAAGGAACACAAATTGTGTTCTTGCAATTTTAACCTCAAAACATGTGATTAACCATCATAAACCCTTAATTAACATCATGCTCATCATCAAAGACCCATTAAAGCTCTAAATCACCCTCTTGGCTGAAACCCTAGGGTCCTATAACTTTAAAAATATTCAGTAAAACATTAAAACGTTATACTCAATTCAAAGCTTATGATTTCCTTTACATCATGCTCATCCAATCAGTTCTTGATTTCGGCAGTACTACCACCAACAAGTTGACACCAAACACCTTTGATTAGAGATACAAAATTGTAGAAATATAGCTTTCAATGAGTAGAAGAAGATTCGTGAAGGCACTGCGAGCTAGAAACACTGATTCGGTGGTGAAATCAGCTCGGGAGCTTAAGAACACTCAACTTCTCTCATCTTTCTTTCTCTCTTGAATTTTCTGATTTTTCTTCTATTATTGATGGGTTGCACGAAATTAATGAGGTGTCGGGGTGCTGAATGCTCCTTTAATTACATGTGTCATGTGCATAAAAATCCTGGGTGCTCGGCACTCTTTTTAGAAATTATTGGGTATCCGGTGATTTGGTGTATTAGATGCTTTTTCTTGAGACTGTAGGGTGCCCAATGCACCATCTTAAAATTTGTCTCCCCTTATCCTTTGTTATGCTTGACCGACTTCATTAGCTAGGAAAGAGGAGGCCTGATGAATTCATCCAGCTTCTGGTGTAGTGTTTGGGAAAATCGGGTATGTGGCTAGACCAGAGACTGAAGAATTAAACTAGCTATTCTTCATGTCCCTAATATATAATTGTAAATGTCTTCATATGATTGGTTAACCAGGGAAGAAGTCAAAACGTTAATTTAATAAAGCTACTTTAATAAAGCTATTTTTTGATATAGGGCCGCTCAGTTTTGTGACACATCTCATGCTGCTCCCTTATTGCTGGCATGTGTTCTAGAGACTACTCGGAGGATGCCTTATGTCCCTAGTGACAATGAGATGGTGACACCTACCCCTGAGTGTCCCAAACATCTGACACCAAGTCGATATCTCTTCAAAAACGTAGGGTACCTGCACCTGCCATGAAAATGTATGTGTGCACCTATACTGGCATATTTTTTTTGACTAATTAGTCACAGATGCCTATGTCTTCAAGAATGCACCACGTGTGTGCTGTGTAGCATAAGATGGTGCCATATGGCTAAAAAAACTGCCACATGAGAGCCTATGTGTCTTATGGCACATCGAGTATACACAGACACTAGTAACTTTCATCCCCTTACAAATCTATAAGGCAACTTCTCATTGCACCACCTTAAAAGCTACTTTATGGATGTAGGACCTAGATGGTGCCACATATGTGTCTGGGTGCCACCAAATGGTGCCAAGTATGCCTAAGTGCCCATACACTCACATCTTACATCCGACTACTTATACGTACTAAGCCTTATGGAATCAGGAGACTCAGTCTCAACTCAGAGGGCTAAATCATATAATCCCATAAAACTCATTCTATCTTTGGGACTCTTGCCATACTAGGCTTTGTAGTCTTCTTGACTTAAGCTTATTTTCAAGCTTGTAGGCCCAAAATTCGAGATATAACATTTTCCCCCATTTAATAAAATTTGTCCTCAAAATCTCGAACATTGTATAGATTTTTAACTATACCTCGAGGAATTCACTTCTTATCACTAAATCTATCTCTTTCCCATGCAAGCTCACAAAGTATGCAACACAAATTATCATATCATCAACAAAGATTCCAAATAACAAAGCAACGATCAGAACATATCCTCTGGACTCACTAGTCCATTACCACAGTGCTAGGTACAAAGGTCTTACTGCCCAGGGAATCATCCTAATGCTACAAGTACTTCGGGACTTATTGCCTTTGGTCACTGCCTGTCACAAGTTTGAATACATAACAATTTTCTGGCCTAAGGACATATTAGTCCAATAGGTCTTATGGCATCAGGACATGCAGTCCAACACCCACGTTGAATGCATATCAAGACTAATAACCTTGGGACACACAGTCCCCTAGGCACTCTAAATACATTATAGGCTCCACCTCTTGCTACTCAAGCCATTCATATACTTTGTAATGTTCATTAAGCATGCTAAACAAACCATCCAATCACAACAATAGTCTTAAGAGCATTCTTCAATCACAAATACTTGACCATTGGTCCACACTAAAGCACTTGGTCTCACCGGTCTTATAGTTAAAGGTGTCTACCCCATACAAATGTGCATCCGGATCATACCCCATGTAGATTTATACACTGCTCTCAATGTCACACTAGCGTCTACCAGTCTTATCTTGAACTAAAGCATTTGGTCACATAGTCTCATTATCTCACAAGCGTCCGCCCGTCATATTCTAAATGCTCATGCCAGCCTAGGGATACACTGGCCTACTAGGTCTTATGGCTTTTCACAATAATTCCATATATTCATAAAATGAATACACATGATGATAAACACATACATGTAAAACAATTACATAAGACATGAGAGCATGAGTTTCTTGGCTTTCTCTATCTCATCGTGCCTATTTTACCATATTTTTTCCTATCTTTCTTTCGATTAAAAGCACTGGAGCACCCCATGGCGATATATTAGGTCATATAAAACCCTTTTTCAAGGAAAACTCTCCCATTGTGGAACTTGTTACAATACACCGCTCTTCAGAGTCAATGTCCTGGTGGCTCCACTATATGATTTGACATCCTGGTGGGTCCACTCTACATCTCTTTACTCGACACTTTACTTAGTCACTGACTAGTCAGCCCCTCTGGTCAGATTCTCTATAGGTAGTCCTCTCCGGTTAGAACCCTTTGTAGGTAGCCCTCTCCAATTAAAACTCTCTATAGGTAGTCCTCCCCTATTGGTTGGCCTAAATGACATCTCGATCGCTCCATATTACAGCGCTTCACTCAACTTTCTATTGGTCAGCCCCTCTATAGGTAGCCCTCTTGGTTAGCCGTCTCTCAACAAAAGTACCATTGTAATGGTAACTCAAGGCCTTATAAGGCTCTTCTTTCTCTAGTAGTTCAGTGTTCTACTTCTTTAATTTTGCCATCTCATCTAGGGTCATTCTCTATAGACTTTCGATATAGGTCCAGCTCCAGACATAATCACAAATTCCACTTCTCTACTAGGGTAGTCTACTCATGTCTTTTAAGGAATCAGTAAACCACTAATGTATTTTCTATTATCTGTCTCGATCATTAGACCATAATTTGTGGATACTTTGGTTCTATCCACCACTTTGTTCCATCAGGAAACTAACTCTCAATCAATCTTTTCAAGGAAATATTCTATTGTTAAGATCTTTTCCTTTGCTAGATTAGTAGCTAGCAACCTTCAAAAACCTCATGCATATTTCTAGTACCTCAATTTACTCAAGCTAGTTCAAATTTCTTAAAAATTAAACTCATCAGTTGATTCTTAGGTCATAATTCACTCAATTGTAATTCTTAGAATAGTTAATTTTAGAACCTTCTAACATCAGCATTGATCACAAGATTTCGATTTTCCATCAAACCTCATTATCATAGGTCATTCCAAATGCCTAAAGAATCAATTCAATCTCTAATTGAATATTCACCCAACTTCTAAATTCATAAATAAATTTAGAACCTCAACAATACCTGAGTCGAGAAATTGTCTTTCCTAAATTATACCCAACATACATATATACTAGGAATCATCATATAGCACTGTATGTCACAACTAACTAAGATAATCACTTATAATAAAGAAGCCTTAAAACAACCACTATACCTCAAGTTTCTCTAACATTATCAAATAAACTTTTCTGGTCAGCACTTGCTGCAACAGAAATATTTTGGATTAAAGATCAAAACTTACATCACCATCTATATGCTTCTAACCATTCTTTATGTCATCTAAGAATAACATCTCAACTCAACACAACCTTCATACACTCTAACCTTTAGTTAAAGGTTTCAACATGAGAACTTCCCAGAGGGTGAACCATCCTAAGACTACTTTCATCCAAGTACACTTAACTGCGGAGTTTTGATGCATTCTGGTAGATTAGGGCAGTCCGAATCCATATACATCTGAGCATCTCATTGGGTATCGGTATCTAATATATATTTTGATCCCAGTATATCATATTATCCTCCCCAGAAATGCTACATATTGTCCCCACAAGGGAACATAAATAGTACCAATTGCTTGGTATAACTCTTCTATGTATTCCCGTAATACAAGATAGGGATTTAGATCATTTTTTAATTCAATATCAAAAGCACTTAAGTTAGCAATAGAATCTAAATCCTGTGCTACCTTATCTATCTCTAGAGCCTCAATCTAACTAGCAAAAAAATCTATACTAAAACGAGACACTGCCAAAACTACTATTATCGGAGCTTATACCCTTTCCTCAGGTATACACCATCATTGTTCTATTTCTTTCTCTATAGACAGCTCTGCCTTTTCATTTGATAGGATGTTTACCAGATGGTGACCATGAGATGGTGACACCTACCCCTAAGTGTCCTAGACATCTGACACCAAGCCGGTGCCTCTTCAAAAATGCAGTGTACATGCACTTGCCTTAAAAATGCCATGTGCACGTACACTAGCATAGTTTATCTGACTAATTAGTCACTTATGTCTATGTCTTCAAGAATACATCACATGTGTGCCTGTATGGCATAAGATGATGCCACATGGCCAAAAAAACTACCACGTGTGAGCTTGTGTATTTTAAGGCACACCAAGTGTACATAGACACCGATAAATTTCATCTGACTACCGATACACAAGGCAACTTCTCATTGTGCCACCTTAAAAGCTACTTTATGGATATGGGACCCAGATAGCATCGTATATACCTCTAGGTGCCGCCAAATGGCGCCAAGTATGCCTAAGTGCCAATACACCGTTATCTTATGTCTGACACTTATACGCACTGAGCCTTATGGAATCTCAAGACTTGGTCTCAACTCAGAGGGCAGAATCATATAGTCCCATGAAACTCATTTTATCTTTGGGACTCTTGTCAAAATGGGCTTTGTAATCTTCTTGACTTAGGCTTATTCTCAAGCTCCTACACCCAAAATTCAAGATATTATAAAACCTATTATTAAAGTTCAAGGTTTTAATGCATCCAAGCTTATACATTTTGTATCTTTATAAGCATTTCATGGATAATCCACTTTATTATTTTTAATTTTATTATTGTTCATTTCTTGAGGGTATTGCATGTGAAGAATACTTCAGTTTCTTCCATGAACGCTCACTTCTACTATTCTCTTAGACAACCTTCAATATGTAGGGAGAATAATAAATGACAAAGCTATTATGTCAAGTGTAATATCCTAAAACTATGTTCAAGGGCTATATGTACTCAATAGATAGTGAAAACAATGATACTAATGTCTTGGGAAATTTTATAATGACTTTAGTCATGATTAGTTAGCGATAATCATCTGGTTTTTCGCTTAAAGTTAGAAATCACTGAAAACCTAACTTGGACAAAAGAAGGAGAGAATTTAAATTCAAACCTATACATTGAAAAGTTAAAAGTAAAAGTGAAGAAGGGAAGAAAAGTCAAAACTTCAACTTGAAAATTTTGACCAAAATGCAAGTGAATTGCAAGAACACTTGGTCAACACATTTTTCTCTTCAATTGGGCTCATAAATTTTGGTTAAACGCAAGAAAAGAGAGAGAGAGAATTTAATTTGAAACCATCTTGTATCCCTTAAATAAGTTAACAAGCAAAAGGAAAGAGAGGAAGAAGGAAAAGTCAACAATTGTAATTTGGAAAATGTTGCCTCGAAAAGCAAGACAACAAGAGATAATTAGTCAATCTTTTTCCTCCTTCTTGGATAAGAAATTGGTCAAGAAAGTTACCTCCTTTTTGGGCATATATTTCAATCAAGTGAGAAGAGGAAAGAAAGAAAAAAATTTAACTCAACTTTGCTTAGTCAAATTACCACCAACTTTTTACCAAGAAGACTAATTGTGGACTACATAGTTTTCTCTATTTCCTTTGGCCAATTTTCGGCCAAGTATAAGAAAATAAGGGAATAGGAAAATCACATCATCTCACTACTCTTTCTCTCCTTCAAAAATTGGCCAATACAAGCAAGAAAGAGAAAATGAAGAGTAAGAACAAGGTAAAGCCTGCTAGTCCAATTTTCTCCTACTTAGACACTTCTATGGCTCAAAATATCTTCATAAACATTGTTCCTCTAGCTAAAAGCTTCGATTCTATGGTTTTTATTTTTCAAGAGGAGGTGTTTTGTGTTGTCAAAGAAAATAAAAAGTTGGAGAATCAAAGAATAACCTAGAGAAGGTGCTAGAGGTGAGTAAGATCTTCATTTTGACTTATATATTGTGTTGATTGGTTGAGGATTTGGAATGTGAATTTCTGACCTAATTTTTAGTTATGCTAGGGTTTGGAGGTTTCATGGTGTTTTGATTGTATAAATGGTGTCTTGTGATGTTTAAAGAGCATAAAAAACTATTTTAAGGATTTAATTAGAAGTTTAGTGATTATTGAATTGTGTCTAATTTCTGCAAAAACTAGACACATAGAAGGAATAGGAATTTGATAAGTTTGATGCCACCAATAATTTCTACACAAAAAACTATTGGGAATAGCCTTTAGTTAGGAATTTTGGATCGCTGGAACAAAATACCTAAAACTGGACTTGCTGCCAGTTTAGGGCTTCTATGTGGAAGTCTGAATGCAATATATTTTTGGATAAGTGAATAATGTCTAATGATCATGAAACTTTTCAAATTTCAAGTAGACATCATAAGCTTTAATTTTGTAGGTCATTTGTGCTATTTGGATTACTATAATATGATATATTAATTTTTGAAGTTATACCTTTAAAACTGGCTAAATTTTGTGGCAGTGTGAGTTTTTTCATGATTTTGGATTTTTGTGAGTGGGGCTGACTAAGGGAGATATTTGTCACTCAAAACAGAGTTAATGAGTGCCACATAGGACTTTGAACCATCCCAATTGTAGTTTTCTAGACAAAGTTATGAATTTTTAAAGTTTGTTGAAAATTCTCTCAGTTTTTGGTTAATAGGCGTACATGAACTAATTAGGGCCAAATGTAATAAGTTGGAACTTCAAGGGTTATGTTAAGCCCATAAAGCTAGTGTAGGCCCATTATGTAGTATCCCAAATTTTAGGCCTAGGTCTTTGAGGATAAGTCTATATCAGCATATTACTAAGCTTAGTTTGGGAAAGGTCCGAAGAATGTCGAGAGATTGAAAGACTCTATGGGAATATGTGATCTAACCCTAACGGGCAGAGGGCCTAGTATAAGTAGATAGTAGGATTAAGTGTCGGTGCAGATGTTCACATGACACATACAATGTCCTTAGGTTGGTAGAAAGACGCTGCCCAGATATAGCATGAGGCATGGACTAAATGGTCGAGTGAAATAATGTGTGCACATGGCATTTTCAAGGCAAACATGTGCACCCTATGTTTTTGGAAAAGACATCAGTATGTGGTGCCAACATATATACTCTGACTTGGCATCATCTTGTGGGCTTTGATACACATAACAATCCTGAGTAAGTCCAGAGTGAAACCCGAGTAGACATCGATAAAGTAACTTTAATAAGGTAAGTCATTATAACTAATGATGACTCAAATTTTGTAGTGGATGAATAAGAGAGTGACAAGTGTCCTCTCATCATGACAAAGTACCATGTCACTTTTGTGTTGGCTTGATAGGAAGGTAACACATGTCCCTAATGATGACACTTTCTTTTGGCACACTCATGAGGAGCGAAATGTCACTTGAGTCAAGGATATCCACCGGTTCCCGGTCCGGTCGGGTACTTAACTTTTTTGAACAATGAACTAGGGAGTCAAGCTTATTTATCAGTCCTCCCTTCCGCTGACCAGGAAAAAATGCCACCTAAGAGAGAGAAAGAGAAGCCAAGATGCTTTTTGGACATATGGCACTCTTGCACTCTAATCTTGTGATACTTGGCAAGCTAAGGAGAGATCAAATTACAAGATCAAATCTCAACCATTCCCTTCCCTTTTAAGTGACATTTCGGCCAGCCATGGAAAGAGAGGAGAAAATCTAAAAAAAATATCACACAAAATTGTTAAAGGATAGAGAAAGAGTGAATAGTAAAAGTTCTTGAGCTCTAGAGCCAATTCTGACCTCGGATCATTGTTATCGTCCAGTGAGCCCTTCAAAAAAGTTGTTCTACTCACTAAGAGCTTTATTTCTATGGTCTTAATTTTCTGATTGGACGTTTTTTGTGTTGTCTTGTTAGCCGAAGTACTGCTGAAATACCGAACCAGTTGTAGAATCACGAAGAGGTAAGCGTAGGCTTCGTTTTGAACCGCATATGTTGTCATTTCATTAAGTTTTCTTGGACCTTAAGATGGCCTAAGATTTTGACTAAGAGATGACTTTGGGGTCTAATGTTTGTTTTAGCATGAATATGGTGAAATCATATGTTTAATGACAATATAAGACTAGTTTAGTGCCTAAAATACAAACTTGATTGTTGTTGTTCTTGAGCATGATTTGCAGTCAGAACTAGAAACTGGGAAAGGAGAATGATTTTGGTATTTTTGAAGTTTCCATTGGATTCTGCATAAAAAACTATGTAGGAATAGGCCCTGATTATGATTTTAGGCAGACTGGTTTAAAAGCTCAAAAGCTAAAAATTTAGGCTATTTATGTCATAAAGCTCCCATATTGCATTTTTTACTAGTAGATCTACTTGTTGGGATTGGTAGGCACAACTAAATAATTTTAAAAGTTTCCACCAATCCCGATTGAGGATCTATCAACAGCATTTAAACCAACTTAGGAATAATTGTACCTTTTCAAATTTAGGGTTTTTGATCTCTAGGAACCAACACCTCCGATCAGCTCCCTCTACCGGTATCCACACGAATGTTACTCCAACACAGACTGCATGCTAGTGCCTCCAACGTCTGCTAGGGTTTTCTTGTTGCTCTGAATTCTCATCCGTATATGAGTTTTTCTGCTCTATCATTTTTATAACCCATGAGGGCTATATTCAAATTTCAAAATTAATCTTGATTAATTTTGAAATTAATTAACCCTTAATTATCTTGATGAGATAATTAAATAAATTCTGTTTAATTAAATCTGTCGTACAGTTTAATTTTAAACTATTTATTTAATCCGAATAAAAAGCCAATAGATTTAATTTATCCTTATAAATTAAGTATGAGATATTATATCTTTATCATGTTAGTTATTAACCTTAATTTATCTAATAAAATTAAATTTAAAAATAACATAATATATAATAATATTATCATATATATGTGTGTGTGTGTATTTCAAAAATACATACATATATATATAATATTATTAATTTTCTTTTTCCATGAATTTTATATTTTATATATAAATATAAAATTTGTCCATCCTAGATTAAACATTGTCTCACGTTGGGCTATTCTTGTGTGCAGCCCTGTAGGCCCATATAAAGTTGACAGTGGGCCAATAATTGAACTAACCCACAAGTCACAAGTGGCATATAGCAAGACATTACGACTACCCAATTCATATAAGGATTGTTAACACGATGCAACCTATCATACAACCATGTCACGTCCTTTTTGTCACATGATATTTTGGTCAAGGATGATGCATAGATGATGTCATCCTCCTATTCCTTACCATTACTTTCTCTATTCTTGAGTAGTCTGACAATAGAAATGGAAACTCCTTTCCATTGTAGTATGGCCATACATTTCTCAGACTCACTTATCAAGGGGCCTGGTAATATCTCTTTACTAATGTGAGGGATAAATTCCATCTTGACCATTCATATTCCTTTGCATGAAAAACCACCAAGCCCGATTGTAGCCTTTATCATCACCCAGTCAAAGATGACTTTTGACTAGTTCAAAGCTTAGCAATTGTCATGTAGGAATCCACGATGACCTCAAGTCGAAGGGCATTATGACATGGTTATACATAAGATAAGCTTATGGCTTGATCCATACAACTTTTTCATAGTGGGTTGGTCCAGCCGCTTGTACTCTTACCAGTGCCTAAAACTTTGATTTGTATTTCTATATCTTATCAAAGTCATACTAGTCTTGTTTCATCTCTGCTCCCGCATAGATGGCTGACCAGGGACATTTAGGACAATCTTTATGATTTATCTAAGGATAAAGTCATTATAGTGAACAAGCGAATACTATAATAACATAATGGAGAAATTTTATTAAATTAATAATGTTCAAAGGACAATGATTAGCCCCTAGGGCACAATTTCCAACATTACTGTGGTGAAAATTTCACTGTCCAACTTTGTTTGATGATGGTGATAATTTCCAGATTTAAACTAGACATAATGAGCTTTAAATTGATCTGTAATATAAAGGATTGGGATTAGTGCACTAGGAGTTATGAGTGTTTGAAGTTAGACTATTAAAACTGGAAAGATTTTCTAGCAATAAGGGTAAAATTGGAAACTGGGAATGGTGCGTTGACAGATAGCAGTAGAAAGCATTTTTCCCTTAAAATAGATTTAATAAGTTAATCATAAAATTTTGAACCACCTAATTTGGATATTTGTAGAAAAAGATATGAATTTTTAAAGTTTCTTGAAAATTCTGCCAACTTTTGGAAATTATGCAAAAATAAAAAGGTTATGGCATTTGGTAATTAAGTTGAACTCCAAGGGATAAGTTAAACACTTGGAGCTAGTATGGGCCCATTAAATACCCATTGGGCCTAATGTGGTAACTTTAAAGTTAACCACCCAAAGTGTCTTGAGTTACTAAAAAAAATTGGGACAAGTATGGGCCTAAAGATAAGGGACATATCCTAAAGGCTAAGGTAGCCATATAGGGTATTCATTGTCATGACTCTAATAATATGACTATTTATCTAGGGCCATGAGATGACAAAGAATAGGAAACAGAAGCAACTTCAGTGGTTGGATGAAAAGGTACAAAAAGGGGACTCAAAGACAAAAGGTAGTAGGCTTACCTTACTTACATGTACTTCATATTTATGCTTATGTATTGATGTGAGTAATTGCTTTGCTTGATTATGTGATACATATATGACTAACCGAAGCTCTGTTTCTATATATGCTATGGCCATCAATATAATGTATGATACATTGAGCATGAATTTATGTTATTGTATTGGCATAAATTCATGTAAGACAAGTATGCCATGTGTTAAGCATTTATCTTGCATGCGAAGTGGTATTGTTTGCTTCTGAGATTCCCTCGATTCTCACCCTCTCTCAACCAACCATATAGGCAGTCAAGCACAAAAGAGGAGTATAGGATGTTGTACCAAGAAAGAAGATGCGATAAAGAAGAGAAGAATTATTCACACACTAGTCTGTTATGTAAATTAATAAATTTGTAATGGTTAACTGTATAACCTGCATGACGAATCAATTAATTGTCTAGGCATGATAATTGAACTAGGAATAGGTAATCATCGATACCAGCCTATTAGTTAAGAAACCTTCTGCACATAAAAATGAGAAAATAATCACTCTAATTAAGATAATAAAGAGAATTAAGAAAAGATAAGTCACAATGAGTAGGGAACTACGGTAAACAATCTTACAAAATTTTGAAGTTATTCAAAAAACCCCTTTAAGTGTAAGTTCAAATTCTGTATTGGAGTTGGGATTTGAAATTGTTTACCAAGTCACTTAGTGGTTCAGATTTACTACGAAAGACTCATCAGAATGATAATGTAACTAAGTTGTTACATTTATTAGTATCAGAGCAGAGATTTTGGCATTAGGCTAATGTTCTCTACTATTATGAATAGGTATAATGATGTCTTGTTAGTGATTTCATAACTAGAATGAAATATGGGTGAAAGCTGAACCCAGAGAATGATGAGAGAAATAGAAATTTCCCTTAACAGCTAGTTGGCAAACTAGTTTAAAGGAAAGGGTAGAGCTGTATATAGGGAATGAAATAGAGCATTAGTGATGTATACCTAGTAGAAAAGGGCATGAGATCTAGAGAATTTGATGCTGAGCTAGCCTGTGACATGGATTCCAATGGAACTCTGTGGTTACACGTGCTTAGGTGAGAGTAATCCCGAGATGGGTGATCATCCCCTAGGAAGTACTTTAGAAATTTGAAAACTTCTTGATTAAAGCTTTGAGTACCTTAAGGTATGAAAGATAGTAATCCTTAGGGATGGCATAAGGATGTTAGAATGAATACGGTGAAGGTTGTATATATGCTTGAATTAGATCTAAGTTGAAATAGTGTTTAGCTCAAAATATGACTAAGGTTGCACTATGTTTCGATACATGAAAGTATGAACCTTGTGATTAATGTTGCGCTATTAGGAATGCTTTGGGAATATTTGAGGATATTTCCTAAATGTTATGAGAATATAATAGAAGCTATGAATCATCATAATCCTAACATGCTTATTGGGTATAGATGATGTTCTAGAATTAGGTTGATAAACCTAAAAGTTGGATAGACATCCAGAGTTTTGCTACCAACTAAACCGTGACTTAAGAATCAAACAATAGTTGAATTGATCCTTTAGGCATTTGAATTGACTTGAATGAATTGAGGTACTAGAATATGGTATAGATGGGAATGAGGTTCCTGAAAGTTACTAGCTGCTAATCTAGTATAGGGAAAGTTCTTGATAATAGAATATTTCCTTAGAAATAATGAATGAAAGTTTGTTCTCTGATGGAACAAAGTGATAGAAAGAATGAAGAAGGAAATAGCACTCAGACAAACTAGGAGAAAGAAGGAATTTACTTGTCAATCCGCTAACTCGAGGTTATACTAGGAGTCGATTAGTTGACGGTAGACAATGTGTTGAAAGGTATAAGTAGAATACTCTTGGTTAGGGATATAGAATTTGCAATGCTGCCTTGAGTTTGACCAATATCCAAAGTCTATACAGAATGACCCCATATGAGATGATAGAATTGAAGAAAGAATATTGTAGATTTGCTAGAGAAAAGGGTCTGTGTTACCAAGTAAATCATCACGGGTTGCTCTCGTATAGTTTGTAGAAAGAAAGATGAGGAAGGGAATGAAGAAAGAAAAAGCTCGATGGTATAAAGGAAAGCAACTCTTGCTCTCATATCATATGTAATGGTTTTGCACGTATGTTTATACCATTGAATATATTCGTGTTATGAATATATAGTAAGCAGTAAGAACTACTGGGCCAGTGCATCTTTAGGCTGTCAGACCTGATAAGCATTCAATAAGAAGCCCTAAGTGCTGTCAGACTAATACGTCCATAAGCTGGCAGAAGCATTTCATATGAATCCTTAAGTCCTATTGGACCAGTGTGTTCATAGGTTTACAGAATGCATTCAAAATTAGAAGGGTAGAAGCCCACAGTTATGAGACCAAGAATATCGGGTAGCGTCCCGAAGAGGTTGCAAAGCCTAAGAATTATAGGTAGTGTCCTAGAACGACTGGAAGGCTGGCATAGAATAGACTATGTGTCCTAAGAATTTCCCAATGGACTATATGTCCTATTAATGCCAAACTTGATGATTAGGTCTTATGAATGAATATGAATGCTGAACTGGATTGGTTAAGTCTTGTGAATGAATAACTTAACCTGTTAGGTCTTGTGAATGAATATGAATGCTAGAAAATGATGGTTTATTTTGCGTGTTTCAGGAATATTATACAAGGGTATGAATAGCTTGAGTAGCAAGAGTGGAGCCTAAAATGTATACAAAATAAATGATCTTCTAGAATAGTTGTCTAGTTGCTGAGTATTTATGAAAATTGAATTTTGAGCTAACCAACACACCTGTTTTTTTTTGTGAATTATATGAACTGAATTGTGAACAACATTTTTCAAGAAATGAATTTTTGAACAAAATTTTTGACCAATTTGTAGCGGTCATTTTTTAACTTTGTTGTCTCAAAAGAAAGGATCCTTAGAGGAACCTAAAATAGTGGGAGCAGTATAGAACTGGCAAAGGCCAGAAACTGTTACAAAAATACTCAATTTGTTGGGTCTTGCCAGATGAATTCATAATTTTTCTTAAATTGTTTTGCCACTCACTTGAAAAAAGGAATTGAAAGAAAGAATTACAAAAAAAATTTCTTAAGTGGGATGATGTCTATAAGAGGATTTCATATGGCCAAAGGAGAAGTTGAAACTCATACCAGTATTGAATATTCCTGATTCTAGAATGTGATCCGTATGTGGTTTGCAAAGAATGAATAAGGCAACCTGCGCGTGGCCTGTAGAGAAGTACGATGCGCAATGTATAGTTTCACATGAATTGTCAACACTTTCAACTTTAACATACTTATTAGAAGTATACATATAAGCAAGAGTATCCCAAATATCTCTAGCAATAGAGCAAAATTTAATTTTCTCAAAATCATTTTCGTTTAAAGAACTATACAAAATTTTCATTGCTCTAATGTTCAACGAAAACATTTTCTTTTCTCTTTCTATCCAATCCTTTCTCAGTTTAAAATCAAAGACATTTGTAAAAACATTCACATATCAAAATCAAAAATCAATATCTTTTAAAAGAGATGGAATTGTATAGTTAAAACCTTCAAAAAGCATATAACACCCAAAATCAGCCATTATACTCTCTTGAGATGGTTAAGTCCTTTAAACAAGAGTCCAACTATGATACCAAATGTTGGAACCGGCTGACACCTAAGAGGGGGGTGAATTGGGTGTAAGATAAAAACTTAAGAACTTTGAAAATCTTTTCGCATCTTAGTAGAAGCAGTAAATATGAATGTAATTAATCATAAATCACAGTTAGATATTTAAATGATATATGCTTGAAATATAAGAGATTAGGGAAGAGAATATGTAAACTGTGATTTATCCTGGTTCAGTCCATTCCATGATGACCTATGTCCAGTCCCTAGGCTCCTCCTAAGATTTTTAATCCACTATCTTCCTCAAGTTTAACTGGGTACTTGAGAACCGCTATAATCCTACAAGTTTAGTCGGGTACTTGTGAAGCCTTTTACAAATCTCTCACTGAGTTACTCCTCCTTACAGCAAGTCCTACAAGCAGAGCAATTCTAAAGACCTTTCTCTCCTGCTTACTCATGCAACTCTTACGAGTAGCAACGTTCTCTACTCTTGTACCTTGTAAGTCTTACTAGCAGAAAGTCTTATCGATAATTCTCTCTACAGCTTCTCCCATAAGGAAATCAATGGTCCCTTTACCTTGAGATCAATTCAAAAATACAGTTGAAAGTGTTTACAGACTCTCTCACAGGGTAGATATAATGCTCACTGAAGTACAATACAAATAATCTCACTTTTTAAGGAAAATAATATCAAAGCTAGACAAACAGAGAGCATTCGGGCAAGAGCAGATGCTTCATAATCTTAGCATGTTTTCCATTGTGTGTTCTCGTTGGTGTTGCTCTTCATTGAATGTTCCCATATTTATAGATGAGTTGTGATAGCCACTGGAAGCATTTCAACTTGTCTGTTAGAGTGGCGTAGCTTCATTTGACCATTCTTTGATTTTGAAAACTAGCCATTATTGTTGGTGAACACTCCGCTTCCGTATAGTCAACTTTTGTCTCTTCACATAATCTCTTCATTGTATTCCTGGAGAAATGCATTAAACACTAATACAATGAAGTGTAAGAGTGATTGGAAGCAAGAAGAGTGAGTTTCATAATTAATCCCATGATTTTCAAAAGCTTAAGTACATTGTTCTATTCTCTTGGGAAGCATTACTCGAGTGGCCACTCGAGTAAGCCTAGGCCATTACTCGAGTGATCCCTCAAGTAATCTCTTTTAAAATCTGGCCAAGAGTAACTTCTCCTTTGCTTACCTGATTATTCGAGTGATCCCTAGAGTAATGCTTTCTTTTCATTTCATGTTACTCGAGTACTCCCTCGAGTAATGTCACTCTTTTTTTGGTCGAGAGCTACTGGATGATTTATTCTCTGATTACTCGAGTGATCCCTCAAGTAATGTTTCAAATAACTTTGTAGATTACTGGAGTGATCCCTTTGAGTATGTAATTTCTGACAGAGAGCTTTCTAGAACAATTTCTCACACATTCTCGAGTGGTCCCTCAAGTAATCTTTGAAATAACTTTGCATATTACCTGAGTAGTCACTTCGAATAATGTTTTTATTTTAACTCTAAACATGGCAAATAATATATCATCAGAAAGCTCTTACCATATACATTATAATGCAACAAGAATCAGCATCAAACTCTTTGTAAACAGAAAGTTATGACCAAAGAGTATCTACTATTCTTAGACAATCTCTAAAACCATGAGCAGCAACTTCCAAAAGGCATAGCCTTTAGGATATAAATTCAAATATGCCAAGTTTCCTATCCATAGAAAGCTCTTTAAGTATGCTTTCATATGGCACTAGTTTCGTCACAATCCAATGGTAGTTTGAGAGTTATGTCCAAAATATCAAAATTGTTCTAGTAAAAGATGTTGATTCATATGTCAACTTCAACAGATCATATCTCCCTCATCTAAAGTCCTTTGAATGTGATCTTGGTGTTTATTTTTCATTTTGGGAGTCTATTTTGATATACAACTAGTTTCAGTTCAATTCGACGTATGGTTAGAGAGATATCACCAAAATACTGTACCTTTATTCTACCACCCGAAAAACAGAGTACATTAGAGTTCTCATTACTCGAGGGATCCCTCGAGTAATCTAGGTCATTACTTGAGTAAGCCCTTGAGTAATCACCTCCAAAATGAGGCAGTGGCATATTACTTGAGTGATTACTTAAGTAATCATCTCTGGAGCTGCCATAACTTTAGTATATGTCATTTTAACTTCGTATTGACTCATTCCAATCTCCAGTATCACTTATAAGAGCTTGAATCTTGATATTCTCATTTGATCTTGTAAGTTCTTCTTTCTTCAATCTTTCTTCTTCTTTGCTTGACTAATATCAGCTTTTTGAATATCTTCCTGTTGATGATTTTTCTTCATAACTTAACTAGATATCATCTTGAATATCTCCAATCTTCTTCTTGCTCTTGCTTGACTAATCTACAAGATATACAACATTAAACATAGTAGTTAGTCAATGTAGAAGATTATGTACTCTTAATGCTTGACATCTATATTTGACATCATTAAAACTAATCATATGTAATAGAAGAAGCTCAGACGCAAGATAGATGGGCAAGGTCTATTAGAATAGAATAGAACTAGAAATAGAATTAAATGAGAAAACCTCTAGAATTTGAGGTATTGGGAATTTGGAGTGTCCTCTAGAATTTGAAGTGTTGATAGACCTCTAGAATTTGAGGTGTCAGAAAGGAGTAGAAGTCAAGAAGTGAAACCCTCTCTATAATGATCCTTTTGAAGTATTATTAAGAATCAGAACAATAACAAATTTTGAGGATGAAATTTATTGAACGAGTAGAGAATTGTAATATCCTGAATTAAAAAGGCCTAGGACATTAAGGATAAGCCTATATCAGGCCGACTACTAAGATCAGTTTGGGAAGAGTTCCAAAAATGTTGAGAGAAAGAATACTCTAGGACACAATGTGATCCAGCCCTATCAGGTAGAGGGCCCGGTATGCGTAGGTAGTACGATCAAGTGTCAGTGTAAATGTGCACAAGACACATATACAGTGCCATTAGGTTGGTAGAAAGATGCCACCCAGATATGGCATAAGGTATGGGACTGATTAGTCTAGCTAAATATGCCGGTGTAAGTATGCACATGGCATTTTCAAGGTAGACATGTATACCCTGCGTTTTTGGAAAAGACACTGGTATGTAGTGCAATGTAAGGCCTACATACATACTCTAACCTGGTGTCATCCTGTGGGCTTCGATACGTGTGACATAACCCTAAATAAGTCTTAAGTGAAACCCGAGTATACATCAATAAAGTAACTTTATCAAACTAGCTTTAATAAGGTAAGTCATTATAACTAATGATGACACAACTTTTGTCATAGATGAATAAGAGAGTGACAAGTGTCCTCTTATCATGATAAAGTACAATGTCACTTTTGTGTTGCCTTTATAGGAAGGTGACATGTGTCCCTAATGATGACACTTGCTTTTTGCCTCTTGTGTTGGCATACTCATGAGGCCCTACATCTCACCTGAGTCAGGTAAACCCACTGATCCCTGGTCCAGCTGGGTACTTGACTTTCTCAAATAACGAACCTGGGAGTCAAGGGAATTTATCAGTCCTCCCTTCTCCTGACCAGAAAAATGCCACCTAAGAGGGAGAAAGAGAAGCCAAGATGCTTTCTAGACATATAACACTCTTACACTCTGATCTTGTGACACTTGGCAAGCTAAGGGGAGATCAAATTGCATGATCAAATCTCAACCATTCCCTTCCCTTTTAAGTGAAGTTTTGGCCAACCATGGAAAGACAAAAGAAAATATGAAAAAAAAAATCACATAAAATTGTTAGAGGAAAGACAAAGAGTGAATTGTAAAAGTTTGTGAGCTCCAGAGCCGATTTTGGCCTTGAATTGCCATTATCGTCCACTAAGTCATTTCTATGGTCTCAGTTTTCTGATTAGAGGTGTTTTGTGTTGTCTTATTAGCCAGAGTACTATCGAAATACCAAATTGGTTGTAGAATCACAAAGAGGTAAGTGCAGGCTTTGTTTTGAACCGAATATATTGTGATTTCATTGAGTTTTCTTAGACCTTTGTATGGCTTAAAATTTCATCCAAGAGATGTTTTGAGCTCAAATGTTGTTTTAAGCATTAATATGGTGAAATCATATGTTTAATGACAATATAACACTAGTTTAGTGGCTAAAATACAAGCTTGATTGTTATTGCTTTTGAGCATGATTTCTAGTCATAGCCAGAAGCTGGGGAATGAGAATGATGTTGTGTAGGAATAGGCTTTGATTATCATTTTAGGCAGACAGGTTTAAAAGCTCAAAAACTGGAAATTTAGACTATCTATGTGATAAAGCTGCCAGTATTGCCTTTTTAACTGGCATATTTATTGTGGTGAAAATTTCATTGTACAAACATTGTACAAATTTCATATGAAGGATTTGGATTAGTACACTAAGAGTCATGAGTGTTTGAAGTTAGACCATTAAAACTGGAAAGAATTTCTGCAAAAAGGGTAAAATTGGAAACTGGGAATGGTGTCTGGATAGATGGAAGGGGATGCATTTTTCTCTAAAAATATACTTAATAAGTGACATATAGAACTTTAAGCCACTTAATTTGGATATTTGTAGAAAAAGATATGAATTTTCAAAGTTTCTTGAAAATTCTGCCAACTTTTGGAAATTGTGTGAAACTAAAAAGGTTATGGCATTTGGTAATTAAGTTGACCTCCAAGGGTTAATTTAAACACTTGGAGTTAGTGTGGGCCCATTAAATACCCATTGGGCCTAATGTGGTAACTTTAAAGTTAACCACCCAAAGTGTCTTGAGTTATTGAAAAAAATTGGAATAAGTATGGACCTAAAGATAAGGGACATATCCTAAAGGCTAAGGTAGCCACATAGGGTATTCATTTTTCATGGCTCTAATAGTATGGCCATTTATCTAGGGCCATGAGATGACAAAGAATAGGCAATAGAAGCAACTTCAGTGGTTGGAAGAAAAGGTACAAAAAGGGGACTCGAAGACATAAGGTGTTGGACTTACCCTACATACATGTACTTGATATTTATGCTTATGTATTGATGTGAGTAATTGTTTTGCTTGACTATGTGATGTATATATGACTAAGTGAAGCTCTGTTTCTATATATACTATAGCCATGAGTATGATGTATGACACATTGAGCATGCATATATGTCATTGTGTTGCCATAAATTTATATTAGGCAAGTATGCCATACGTTAAGTATTTATCTTGCATGCTAAGTGGTATTGTTTGCTACTGAGATTTCCCCAAATCTCACCCTCCCTCAACCAACCATATAGGTAGCCAAACACATAAGAGGAGTACAGGACGTTGTACTAGGAAAGAAGTTGCAATAAAGAAGAGAAGAATTATTTATGCACTAGTCTGTTATGTAAATTAATAAATTTGCAATAGTTAACGGTATAATTCGCATGATGAATGAATTAATTCTCCATGCATAATAAGTGAACTAGGAATGGGTAATCGCGTGATACGAGCCCATTAGTAAAGAAACCTTCTGTACATAAAAATAAGCAAAGAATCTCTCTGATTAAGAAAATAAAGAGAATTAAGGAAAAATAGTCATAATGTGTGGGGAACCATAGTGAACAATCTTCAAAAAGTTTTAAGTTATTAAGAAAGCCCCCTTTAGGTGCAGGTTCAAATCTTGTATTTCAATTAGGATTTAAAATTAGTTACCATGAAATATCACTTAGTGGATTAATATTACTATGAAAGACTCATCAGAATGATAATGTACTAAGTTGTTAGACATTAACTACACATTATGCTTAATGCATTGATTTTAAAAGATAACCAACCTAAGTGTCATGAGTTACCAAGAATTGGAACAAGTATTAGCTCACTGTCCATAAATTCTAATTTATAGGATTCGACATTTGCCCAAAATGCCCACTAAATTTGGAACAAGGACAGAATTTGGAAAGGCGATCAAGAAGTTCCCTATCCCTTATATCATATGTCCTGTTGTATATGTATGCTATGTCTTCTTCTTATGTGTGGGACAGTTAGTCCGTAGGCGGTAGGACTCGTAAGTGCAAGCTGTACTAGGAGTTACCTAAGAGCATCTTGAGCTAGGTAGGCTAGAGGCAGAAAGCCCGTGACTGCACCTTGTATGAGGCAGAGGCGCTGGGCTGCTAGAGCAAGTTCACCAAGCGTTGTAGTTATGTGATAAGGAACCTGTTAGGCCCTTTTTGTTTGTTTCATTATTGTAAGTTATTGCTTTGATGATTTGTTTTACATGCTTAATATTTTGCATATCATATGAATGATATGTGTATTACTGAGATTCTTTTGAATCTCACCCTTTTTCAACCATGATATACAGCAAAGGCGTCCAGCTTTAAGGGCAAAGAGGGTAATATGGACATTCGAAGAGAAGGTTGACTAACTATGGACTATCTGGTTATCTTTTTTTTAGATGACTAGATAATTTGTGAATGTAATTAAGTAGAAGTAGTAGCAGCAATACCAGTAACAGCAGTACTAACTGTACTAGTTATATCTAGTACGTTAGTACAAACATCAACCGTGCTAGTGTCCATTTCTCCTCTTACTTGTAACATAGGATGATGAGGAGTGGAGCTCTAACATGCTAATTAGAGGATTGACGCATGAGATACAGAAAAGGTTAGTCTCCTAACAGTTTACATAATTCAATAAAGCTGTGGAAGAATGTTGGATTATGGAGAACAAACTAAGGACCCTGTATCTAGCTAAGGGTATCAGAAACCATAGTGAACCCATTAAGGAAAACTCTTTCTAAAAGGGGAAAGGCCAATGGTCCTTATCTAAGGGCAACAGTAAGAAATCGTATTAGCCTGAGAACTACGGGAACCAAAGATCTCCTTCACCTATATCATGCTCATAATAGGGTAAGACACATTCTAGAAAGACATGTCTTGGATAGATAATTTGCTACATCTGTCGACAACTGGATCACTTTCTAGCGACTACAAGTAGTGATCAGTAGAGCCCAGGCCTAGAACTCAAGAAAGAGTCTTTGCTATGATTCACGAGGAGGCATGAAAATCCCCTGAGATGATTCAAGGTACAATCCTCCTCAATGGCACTACACTACAAATTTTGTTTTATTCTAGTGCTAGTCACTCATTTATTGCCTCTGACTGTGCTAGATGATTAAAGTTGAATGTGATAAGCTATCGCATGATCTGATTGTGTCAACATTGATCAGTGTCAGAATTATTACTATTGATTCCTATATGAACTATGTTATAATTGTAGAAAGGCATCAGTCTAGGGTAGATTAGATCTATCTACCATTCCAAAAAATCAAAGATTTCCCAGGAATTAACTAGTTAATATCGAATAATGTATTGTTGGACTATAGGAACAAGAGGATCGTATATCCCGAACCACATAAGTGTGACGATGCTAATACTCGTTTAAACTTTTTCTCCATAGCTAAAGCTGAAAAATGTCTGAAGAAGGGTTGCCAAGGGTACTTCCTTTTCTTCTCTGTACAGGTATAAGCGAAAACCACCCTGGAGAACATACCAGTGATGAATGAATTTCCTAAGGTATTTCTAAAAGACATTAGTGGTTTACCTCCACAAAGAGAAGTAGAATTTGTTATTAAGATCATGTTTGGTACTGGGTCCATATCCAAAGCCTATTACCAAATGGCACCAAACGAAATGGTAGAACTAAAAAAGAAAATCAAACAATTATTGGAGAAAGGGTTTATACAGCCCAGTATCTCACCATGGGGAGCTCTAATATTATTTGTTTAGAAGGTTAAGAAGAAGGATAGGAGCCTATGATTGTCTATCAATTACAGAGAGCTAAACAAGGTGAAAATCTAGAACAAATATCCACTCCTCTGAATCGATGATCTTCTTAATCCATTATCTAGTTCTAGTGTATTCTAAAAGATTGACTAATGATTAGGCTACCATCAGCTACAAGTAAGAGTTGAGGATGTGCCGAAAACAACTTTTAGAATAGATATAGACATTGAGTTTTTGGTGATGCCCTTTAGACTGACTAATGCACATATTGTGTTTATGGACTACATTAACCAGATTTTCCAACAATATCTGGATCATTTCGTAGTAGTCTTATTCGACAACATTTTGATATACTCTAAGAGCAAAGAAGAACATGAAGAGCACTTAAGGATAGTACTGGGTATTCTGAGAGAAAAATGACTCTTTGCCATGCTGAGTAAATATGAATTGTGGCTTTCAGAAGTCAAATTTCTGGGTCATGTAATCTCACGAGAAGAAGTCTCTGTGGATCCTAGTAAGATGGAAGCAATATTGAATTGGATGATGCCAAAAATTGTAACTAAAATACGTAATTTTCTGGGTCTTGCCAGTCACTATAAGAGATTTATACAAAATTTCTCTTGAATTTCCATGCCATTGACGAAGCTCACAAGAAAGAATCAAACATATGTGCGGGATTACAAATGTGAAAGGAGCTTCACGGAGTTGAAGAAGAGATTGACATCCACATCAGTATTGATTATCCTGGATCCCAGTGAAACCTATATGGTTTACAGTGATGCTTGTAAGCAGGGATTGGGATGTCTCCTTATACAGAAGGGTAGAGTGGTGACGTATGCCTCTCGGCAGCTGAAGCCTCACGAGATGAACTATCCTACTCATGATTTGGAGCTTGTGGCAGTCATGTTTGCATTGAAAATATGGCGATACTACCTGTATAGTGCCATTGTGGAACTGTACTAGGACTATAAGAGTCTTAAATACTTATACGACTAGAAAGAGTTGAATATGACACAACAAAGATGGATGGAGTTGTTGAAAGACTATAATCTGGAGATCAAATATCATCCAATGAAAGTAAATGTCATCACCGATTCTTTGAGTAGAGAGGCAGTACAGGTAGCAGTCATAATGGTGCACAAATAAAGGTTGCCGAAAGAATTCAGAGATCTGAACTTGTCTAATCAAGTGTTCATGAACATGAATGTACCAAATGAAGTATTCCTTTCTAGCTATAGTGTCAGCCAGGAGGAAAAGGATATAAGAGTAGAAGTTGAGGGAGCTCAATTGCAGGATGGACAAGCAAGGTCTATATGAGATATGATCATACGAGGTGAAACTCAGGATCATGATCCTTAACTAAGAGGATTACAAAGATACAAGAAGTGCATACATGTTCTACTAAAGGCTCATCTGAGGCAAAAAACTATAAATGAGGCATACAAAAGCAAATATACCCTCCACCTAGGAATAATCAAGATGTACTATTATAATATGAAGTCTATGTACTGGTGGCCAGGACTGAAAAGTATGTGGCACGATGTCTCACTTGTTAAAAGGTGAAGATCGAACATTAACGACCACCAGGACTTCTACAAAGCCTAGAAATACCTAAGTGGAAGTAGGAAAGTGTTACCATAGATCTAGTAATGAGGCTACCTAGAATCGGAAACTATGATATGATTTAGGTAATTGTCAATCTCTTCACAAAGTTAGCACAATTTATTCCCATCAATGTTAGCTACTCTCCCAAGAAATTCACAAAAATATATATAAGGAAGATAATCAAACTCCATGGCACACCACAAAATATTATCTCATACAGATATCCCATATTCACATCAAGATTCTAGACAACTCTACATCAAGCTTTGGGCACAAAATTAAGATTCAGTACAACCTATCATCCACAAATAGATAGACAATTAGAGAGGACTATACAAACATTGGAAGATATGTTAAAAGCATGTGTACCAGACTTTAACGGAGGCTGGGATCATTTCCTTGCACTAGCTGAGTTTTCCTAGAATAATAACTATCACATGAGCATTTAGATGCCTTGTATGAAGAGATGTACGGAAGGAAGTGCCAATTGTAATACCACAGATTTTGAGATTTGAGGCTAGAGAATAAGCTTGAAATAAGTGGACTGCTAAGGCTCGGTTTAACTGGATCCCAAATGTTGATTAAGGGTTTAAGGACTCTAAAAATGGATGTGATTAGTGACAAATAACCCTTTTGGAGATTATAATGTGAACTATAATTCGTATGTATTGTGAGAAGTGCCGAAACCTCGGTATTTAAGCTTAATTATGGATTAACATCTCAATTTACTTAAAATAAAGGGATAGCGCACATTATGGCTAAAAGAATGAAAAAATGTATTTGGTGGTGATTTAAATGCAATTACCACAATTAAGGGCAAAATGGTAAAGTCACCGACCAATTGGTCAGTTACCGAAAAGGAAACTCATTGGTAACTCTAAGATCAAGGTTGTGATTGATTTGTGTAAGAGATCAAAGGGTGGAATCCCATGTGTATGTGTGTATGTGAGCTCATGAGAGATGTGGTGAGATTGTGACAAGTATTACAATATAGACCCTTGGATCAAGTCAAATGTTAAAAGTTGCTTTTGCTCTTCCTTTCTCTTTTACGTCAGTTTTCATTCTCCAAAACTAATCTCATTCTCTCTCTCCTTCAGCCTCCATGGATGCTCAAGGCAAGGGAAGAAAGAAAAAGGAAAAGGTGATTTTTTTGTTGGTTTAATGTCCTCTTATGCTCAAATCATTTTCTATAATGTTGTTCATAGTGATGAGATCTTTATTGCTATGTTTTTAGATTTGTGAAAGAAGGTGTTTTGAAGCTTGAGGAAATTTGGAAAGATGAAGAATCAATTAACTAGCTTAGGAAAGAGGAAGAGGTGAGTATTTGTACCCTTTTGATATAAGTTTGGTTATTTTTTGTTAAGTTATGTGGATTGTGGATTTTTCCTTGATTTTGTGTGACATGTAATTGTATGAATTGCATGTTGCTTTGTGTTTGAAATGGTATTTGGATGTGTTTTAGTGTCATTGGGATTGTTTGGAACTTTAGAAGGGAAATTGGTGTAAATTGGGTAAATTGTTTAATAAGTGTGACCAAAGTGGAAAATGTCATTGTGATGTGATTTTGGTTATTTTGAGGTGGCCAATGGGTTCCTTGTGTAAAATTGTGTTGGAGTAACTTTGTGTTAGAGTTTTGGAACCATTGGAAACATATGTTGGAAGTTAGGGAAAATTCTGATATCTACTGCGTTTTGGCTTCAGATAGAGCCTCACTCGAGTGCATAGGGGTTTTCAAGTTTTGAAAGAGATCTTTGGTCAAGTGTTTCCCAACCTTTTAGGCATGTGTTTAGGCTTTGTGTTGCCACCTAAAGGTCTTAAATGATAACCGACTTAAGTGTTTGAAAGTTAATGAATTGGAAAAGGGATTAACCCTACGTCCTTGCTTTAGTTATAGGGTTTGATATTCTCCCTGATCAGGAGTTGCTGGTGCTGGAGCATACATAGAAAGGACCAATGTAGGGAACTTACCTCTCCTGTATGTATTTGATATTTGTTTTGGTGTATTGATACATGTATTTGCTTTACTTGATTATGTGAAACATGTGTGAATGATTTAAAGCTATGTTTCAATTTATACTATGGCCATAAGTATGTTGTTTAAAGCATTAAGCTTATAGATTTTTCATTGTGTGTGAGCATGAGTTATGCAATAATGTCATGCATTAAACATCTATCTTGCATGCATATTGGTAATGTTTTCCTACTAAGATTCTCTAAAATCTCACCTTCCCCTACTAACCTTTCAGATAGGGTAGTATATCGAGGACGGAACTGGCACCCTGTGCGGTGAGGTCTCCTTCAGAATGAGATTTTGGTAGTTGGTTATCATAGTTGGGAGTACTGTGTATTGGATATTCATATTTAGATTTGGATGTGTATATGTGGATGAGTATTCAGATATGTCTTTGAGATGGACTTATGTAATCCCCGTATGAGAACTTGTAAAGGGTGAATGTGATTTATCTTGGTGTAGTAGTTGTATTCGAAATGTGAATATGAGACCAGGTTGTTTGGATTTTGAAAAGTAATTATGAAAACCCTATCTTAAATGATGGGATATTAAATGAATTTTGGTTATTATTGGTCTCTATTTCACTTTAATCACATATTTCAGATATAATT
The DNA here is from genome assembly GCA_963855925.1 of Inga laurina. NCBI lineage: Eukaryota > Viridiplantae > Streptophyta > Magnoliopsida > Fabales > Fabaceae > Inga > Inga laurina. Next base: position 21,327,877 of record OY979713.1, read on the forward strand.
ATGGAAGGGGGTTACATTTTTGGTATCAGAACTGCAGTTCCTGGCAAAGATAGGATTTGCTAGGATAGTAGGAGTAGTTGCTGCATTTAGTCATAGAGAATGACTTTATTTGTTTGTGGTATAGACATTAATGTCCTTACTATTATGGATATATGAGTTTAAGCGTTGTGTATACATTATCTGTGATGTAGATGTGGTGAATCAGTATGGTTCGCCAGAGAATTTGGTATGTAGACCTAAAGGTAGAGGTAATCAGACCCATCATCTGATTGGAGAACAGAGGAAAATTATTTTCAAGGTATGTGATAGTAAGGTTCTAGGTTTCTTAATGAACCAGAATTTTGGTTTAAAAGCCTTAATCGGTATGATATCACCTACCAGTGATGTTGTACTAGACTTGTGTGTTTACAGGCCCAAGACCTAGGGGACTATAGTGCCTTAGGCTGGCAGAGAGGTTAAAATTTGTGTCGGAGTTGATGATGCTCCGTGGAAATAAGGGAAGTGATTTCCTGGTTCAACTAAGGTTGAGGTTTGGATAACTGAATTGTGATCCAAGGATCAGACTCAATAGTTAAGCTGATCTTTAGGAACTTGAGTTGACCTGGATGGTCTATGATACCAGAGTATGGTACTATATCTGAATTGAAGGTGTATCAGGTATCTTAAGGTTGCTAGTTGTTAATCAAACACAGAGGAAGAGTTATCTATGGAGGGTTCGGCTCAGAGAGTGCTACCTATGGAGAATTATGACTAGAGAGGGCTACCTAGGGTGATATCTAATCAGAGAAGCTATTTGTGTGTCTATCACCTGCGGCTCATCGGTGCTGACGGTGGGAGGACTGTGCCTTCGGGGCGGTGGAATATGGTGGATGAGACTATATAAGCCGTAAGGCTATTTCTTCACCTACAACCCATCGGTGTTGACGGTGGGAGGACCGTGCCTTCGGGGTGGTGGAATATGAGGGATGTGTGTGAGTCTACTACCTGCGGCTCATCTGTAGTTCCAGTAGGAGGACCGTGCCTTTGGGCCGGTAGCATACGGGGGGTGAGACTATTTGATTATGTGAAAGCCTCCGTGAGGATAAACCCTAGTATGCAGCTCCTGTGATAATAAACCGTAGAGTGTAGTCACCATGACATTGAATCGTAAAATAGAGCTATAGGAATGTTCAGAGTATGGGCTCTCAACGATGTGTTGGTTGTGGCTTCTGGAAGTGAAACTTTGGGGCCATGTATTTGTGTGAGAAGGGGGTCTTGGAGGATTCCAATTTAATCTTGTGGTGTGTTGTGAACAAGCAAGGGTTTAGGTGTGTCCTACTCAGCTTGATGGATTATGTAGATTGTGATATGGAAAAGGCAATGGTAATGAATATACCCGGTTCCAGCTTGATGTGATTGTGTATTGTGAGCTATCTCTCCGGTTGGGCTGGATCGGGTTGGTCCGGTGGGCTACGCCTGGTTGGCATAGGCTCAGGATGTGACGAATATTTGTGATGTTTCTCACTCGTGGCCGCATGGGTGGTTTCCATGGCGGAGGACCGTTCCACTGGGGCGATAGTTTATGGGGGATTGACTATTTGTGAGCCGTATGGCTATATGTATACACCGCCACACCAATAGTCCTTGAGTCGCTAGCAACGGTTCAGGTGACAGATTGTGTCTTCCTGATAGTAAAAAGGGATGAGGGCAGGGTATGACAATTATGAACAAGCTGGGATAGAGGTGTGGTTGTAGCCGTAGAGCAGAGCTAGTTCAGCTGATGGCAAATTCGACTACATGCTCTGTGGTTTTCACTTGTGAGGGAACTACCTTGGCATAGAAAGCAAGTGAGCCACCATACTGGTTGCACCGGTGTTGACCCCAGGCCGAAAGGCGGTTCGTAAAATTAGAATTTATGATATGAGGTTTTGTGAAGGCAATGTGTATGTGATTGTGAGTGCCAAAAAGGCAATGTAATATGGGCGCAAGTGGTGAAAGCCGAGGTATTCTTGCAAATGTATATGCACTGCCACGCCAATAGTCCTTGAGTCGCTAATAACAGTTCGAGTAAAGACTGTGTGTGCTCTCGGCAGTAAAAGGGGATAAGGGTGGAGTGTGATTGTGGATATTGTGCCGTTGGTCATGTATTATTGTGTATACAGCCGACAATGTTGTTGCTTGTGACTTATGGGTCAAGCATCATTGTGATAGTTTAATACAGCTGGGAGTGCTGACATATTGTGACTTGTGAGTCACACATCAATTTGAAATCTGCTACGGATCTTGTGTAGTGCCCAAAAGTCCCAGTTACCATTAGCGGAGTTACTGGTGGGTGTACCGGTAAAGGTAATGTCGTGAAAGTTAGTATGGTGATGTGATAATGTGTTGGACACCCAAAGGTCCTGGTTACCACTAGCGGAGTCACTAGTGGGTGTACGGGTGAGGGTGATACTTTGAAAATGGATACGGTGAAAGCTGAGGAACATGTGAAAACAGTGAAAGCATTTGTTATGTGGAATGAATATGTGTGTTATGAGTTATGCCTGAAAGGGGTGATTAAATTGAGTAGAGCATGGTGGTGGCCATGCCGCCCAACTGCGGAGATCTTGTGAAATGGCTCATGATTTAGAGCCTTCGACGATTGGGGTTATGTGATGTGGTAATGGTTTGGTGGCAATCGTATGCGGAGGCAATTGTAATTGTATGGTGATTGATGACGCCATATCCTTGGCATAAAGAAATGACGCTGTTACCTATTTAGGGTGATAATAGAATTGGATGGTGATTATGAAGATCCCAAATATTTGTGTGGGAAACCGAGCACGATACGTTAGTTTATGTAAGATTCTTGTGAGAATCGGATTTGTGGTGCACAGATTAGGTGGATGTTCTAGAAAGGATTGTCCCACTAAGGAATGAATTGTGAAACTAAAGCCATCATAAAGAGGCATTCGAGCTTATAGGTTATGCGGTGCGACAAATTTCAAGGATGAAATTTATCTAAATGAGGGGAGAAATGTAATACCCCAAATTTTGAGATTTGAGGCTAGAGAATAAGCCTGAAATAAGTGGACTACTAAGCCCCAATTTAGCAGGATCCCAAATGTTGATTAAGGGTTTAATGACTCTAAAAGTGGATGTGATTTGTGACAAATAACCCTTTTGGAGATTATAATGTGAATTGTGATTCGTATGCGTTGTGAGCAGTGTCGAAACCTTGGTATTTAAGCTCAATTATGGATTAACATATAAATTGACTTAAAATATAGGGAGGGCGCATATTGTGGCTAAGGGCCTGTTTGGTTGGAGGGGAGGGGATGGGAGGGGATGAAAAATGACCCCCTCCCCTTGTTTGGTATGAAAAGTAGGAGGGGAGGGGCCCCAAAAAAGGGGCCCCAAATCCCTCCTACTCCCTCAAATTGATTCCCTCCAATTTGGGGGGTTTTGGAGGGAGCCCAATATTTGGGACTATTTTTCCCCTATAGTCTTTTCATATTCTCAATTATATCCTATAAGTCTTCAATAAAAATATAACTCCTTCTTGCTCTCAACTGTTGTCTCATTCTCACTGTGCAAGTTTCATTCCCGTCTGGATCTCACTGTTAGCTTTCTACCATTTATTTTTCAAGTGCTCTACATATTTTTTTTCAATAGGAGGAATTTTCTATTTAATTTGACATGATAATTGCTGAAATATTTCATATAATGAGACATTAAGTTTGGGGGAATTGAAAACTATTTCCATTTTATATCTTCATCTTTTTTTATAAATTATATAATTTATATCGAGGTATAAATTAATTTAAATTATTTATATAAGGAAAAATATATAAACTAATATCTAATGATAAAATGGTAAATTAGATATTATCTCCCCTCCCCTCCCCTCTTAAACCAAACAAAGGATCATTAAAAAACATTTCCCTTCCTTCCCCTCCAACTAAACCAAACAAGGTGATCCTCCATCCTCCCCTCCCATCCCCACCCATCCATCCCCTCCCATTCCATCCCCTCCCTTTAAACCAAACAGGCCCTAAAAGAATGAGAAAATGTGTTTGGTGGTGATTCAAGAGAAATTACCATAATCAAGGGCAAAATGGTAAAATTACCAACCAATTGGTCAGTTACTAAAGAGGAAACTCATTGGTAGCTCTAAGATCAATGGTTGTGATTGATTTGTGTAAGAGATCAAAGGGTGGAATCCTATGTGTATGTGTGTATGTGAGCTCATGGGAGATGTGGTGAGATTGTGACAAGTGTCACAACATGGACCCTTGGATCAAGTCAAATGTTGAAAGTTGCTTTTCCTCTTACCTTTCTCTTTTTGATCTGTTTTCATTCTCCAAAACTAATCTCATTCTCTCTCTCCTTCAGCATCCATGGATGCTCAAGGCAAGGGAAGAAAGAAAAAGGAAAAAGGTGATTTTTTTGTTGGTTTAATATCCTCTTATGCTCAAATCATTTTCTATAATGTTGTTCATAGTGATGAGAGCTTCATTGCTATGGTTTTAGATTTGTGAAAGAAGGTGTTTTGAAGCTTGAGGAAACTTGGAAAGATGAAGAATCAATAAACTAGCTTGGGAAAGAGGAAGAGGTGAGTATTTGTACCCTTTTAATATAAGTTTTGTGATTTTTGGTTAAGTTATGTGAATTGTGGATTTTGCCCTTATTTTGTGTGACATGTAATTGTATGAATTGCATGTTGCTTTGTGTTAGAAATGGTATTGGGATGTGTTTTGGTGTCATTGGGATTGTTTGGAACTTTAGAAGGGAAATTGGTGTAAATTGGGTAAAGTGTGTAAAAACTATGACCAAGGTGGAAAGTGTCATATTGATGTGATTTTAGTTGTTTTGATGTGTCTAATGGGTTCCTTGTGTAAAATTGTGTAGGAGTAACCTTGTGTTAGAGTTTTGGAACCATTGGAAACAAATGTTGGAAGTTAGGGAAAATTTTGATATCTGTTATGTTCTGGCTTCTGATAGAGCCTCACTTGAGTGCATAGGGGTGTCACTCGAGTGCAGCATTATATTCCCTCTTGTCCCTTCAGTTTTGATTGTACTTGCAAGTGAAAGAAGCAAGAGTACATTTCCTCACCTGCGGGTAATGAGGGTTATCACTTGAGTGATGGTGGTCTCACTCGAGTAATCATGTACTTCTGCACTATGAACCTGCTTCTCAGGTTATCACGCACAGTTGATTTGTCAAGAGTATGAGCTAGTACTCGAGTGTCAGAGCTAGTGCTTGAGTGCACTTTTGGCTCTGGGTTTTCTATGCTCTTGGGTGAGCACTTATTATGCCTCACTTGGTGGGACTCAGGTGAGTGTGGAGGCATCACTTGAGTATTGATCTTGGTGCTCGAGTACTATGATCACTTCCTGTCTTTGTTTGTGCTTTTGGCCAAGCACTTGCACAAGTAAGCCATCGTCACTCAAGTACAAGTCAACCATTACTCGAGTGCTGAAGCCAAAAATGGGATTTTGAGGTTTTGAAAGAGATCTTTGGTCAAGTGTTTCCTAACCCTTTAGGCATGTGTTTAGGCTTTGGGTAGCCAACTCAAGGTCTTAAATGATAACCAACTTAAGTGTTTGAAAGTTAAGGAATTAGAAAAGGGATTAACCCTATGTCCTTGCTTTGGTTATAGGATTTGATGATTTCCCCGATCGGAAGTTGCTGGTGCTGGAGCATACATGGAAAGGACCAACGTAGTGAACCTACCTCTCCTGCATGTATTTTGTCACGCCCTTATCTCATTTTCACCTTTATCAGAGTATTCACGGAAAATGATATGCAGTTCAGTAGGCAACACAGGAATAGCATACCTATACTGATAATATATGCATGATTACATAAATTCCCTGTAGGATTTATACAGAATACTTACGATTAAGATATCCGCACAAAGCTACTAGGGTGTCTAAACTCATCCCAGTGAAAAGGAGACTTCTTACCGTCTTTGTTCCACTACTGTAATCCCCTAGTACTGTACTCTGTATTGTTGTTTGCATATCTTTTGTCGTCTCATGTCTAAATTGTTGGTAGGGGAGGGTGAGATTCGAGTGAATCTCAGTAGGAAACAAATACCATAATGCATGCATGATAGATGTTGTGTATGACATGTTAGCTTTATCTAGATGTATGCCCCATAATGACATTTCTGCATGCTCAATGTTTCATACAACAAGACTATGACCACAGTGAAAACAGAAACAGAGCTTCATTTATTCAAATATGCTCTACACAATTAAGTAAAGCAATCACATACATCATTACACAAGCAAAGATATCAAATACATGCAAGTAAGGTAAGCCCCTACCTTAACCCTTTTCCGCCTTGAAACGCGTGCCTTGATCTACTTGTAAACAGCTCATGGCTCCATATTCGATCCTACAATTCCAAATATACAATTTAGACACAAGAGTTTGGAAGTTACCTCAAGCTCCTACTAGCTTTTCTCAAGATGGCTGAACCATAACCCTTGAAACACCAAAAGATGAGCTTCCAAACCTTAAATCATATGCAAAGGAAGCTTAGGAATGGAGTTATACTCATTAGGAACCGATTTACCAAAGAAATCACTTACCTTTACAAGTTTTTTTCCTCCCCTTCTCTCTCTATAAATCAGAGTTCTCTCTCTCTTAGGGTCTGTTATGGCGTCAAAAATGGGGTTGAAGAAGGAGATGATCACTTTATATCATATCCACTTTTAATTAATTATTTTTCCCAATTTCGGATTTTTACAAAGTTTTGGCAGATTTCTGCCCAAACTTCAAAAAATCATAACTAATTCTAGAAAACTCGAATTGGAGTGATTCCATTTGAGTCTAGTTTCAAGGAAAAATATAGAATTTTGCTGAATGGAATCACAAAATTCCCAGAATTTTAATCTTTGCATGCTGTTCCAGAAACTTCACAGTTTTTCTGGGCCGAATTCAAAAATTCATATCGTTTTATATATAGCTCTAATTGATTCATATGACCTATCAAATTAAATCTTAGGATGTCTACTTTCATCTTGTAAAATTTCATAATTTTTGCTCATCATTTGATTATTCAAAATCACATGACAAGCTCACTACCTCATAGGCGATTTCACCGAAAACATAATTATATTCTCCAAAAGTCACCATTTTACTTTCAGAATACCCCGAAGATATAGAAATCATTAGGGGATAAATCTGGGCTCCTATTAAATTGGGGCTTAGTAGTCCACTTAATTTAGGCTTATTCCCAAGCCTCTAATCCCAAAATTCAGGATATTACATTTCTCCCCCCGTTCAGTAAATTTCGTCCTCGAAATTTGAACGTATACAATTTAGGGATTAATGCTATCTCATTCTATTATCACATGCAAGCGCATAAGCCATGTAACACCATAGTCATATTCCCATTGCTAATCTCAGATAATATTCAGCATTCATCATCCATTTTGTACATAGTATGTAGCGTGTAATCAAACACAAGTTCCTACAGCACTTGGTTCCATAGGCCTTACAGCCTGTTCAGGAGTTCACCTGAATTCACACAATCACTTGTTTTTTGTAACGGCCTAATCCTCAGCCGTTTAATGAGGCCTATTATATGTCCCTCACCCCTTTAACGAGGTCTGTTGGGCTAGTGAGCCGGCCATAGTTTACTTCGTTAGGTTCCTCCCATGGTAGAATGTCGCACCTCACGTGAGACTGGTACCATTGGACACCAAAACGCTTGGTCACACTAGTCTTAATGCCTCCGCTACAACCTGGTATGGTTTGAATGTTCTACCAACCTTAAAAGATTATCTTGGACACACCAATCCAATGTCATCGTGCTAGGCATCAACCACAGCACTAGACACACAGGTCTTATAGCCTAAAGACACCGTCCTATGCAACCTTGCATATTGGGTATTACCTTCTTTGTTCTCTGTTTTGTACTCATGGGCCACCCAACCCATTGCTGTACTGATCGTCCATCAAGACACTAATATATTATTCTAAGCCTCATTGCCTTGTTGGAATACTACCTTATGTATTTAGCCTTGCAGTTTGTGTCATTCTACTTGCACAACACTGAATATCCTTGTGTCACAGCCCTGTACAAACCTGTACACTTTCTGTAATTTATGCCTACTTGTTCGGTGTTTAGGATCAAATGACTATTTGACCCTTACTGGCTGTATTGTGTGCACTATTCACTAGCCATATGATGTGCACTATTCACTTGTCATACCATGTGCACTGGTCACTATGTGTACTATTCACTGTGTGAACCATCCACTATTTGCACTATATCACAAGTGGATGATTCATTCTGTGAGGCTACAACCATAGAGATGCTTATGCCTCTACTTGAACTTGTTGTATCAGAACACATCCCAATCTATGCCTACTTGCATCTATGTAGACCTTAAAGCTCAACTGTGGATCTGGGATTATTGTCACTGGTGCTGTTGAGAGTTATTTGCCACCAATATGCCCACTACACTAGGGTTCATCCCAATTCCAATTCACATGTGTCACCACAAACTACAAAGGTTGTGTGACTATTGACCATATAGGTCATCATACTTTACACCACGCAGGGTTTAATACTGTACACCATGCAGGATGTAATACTGTACACCACTCAAGGTGTAATACTGTACAACACGCAAGGTGTAATACGGTTCATCACATATACCGTAACACTGTTGACCATCAAGGCCATATTGTGTTTTGGGATGATCATCACTGGTGCGAACATCAACCCCTCCTGTAAGTTTCAAAATTGCACCTAGATTCACCACACTTCCGCTACCCACTCTGATGCTTCACACTATTAAATACAATATAGGTGAGGCTATACTATCCGCCTACCCTTGTCTTACTACCTCAATTAGATTCCACTTGGCCTCCATAGTAACCCACAATCATCCATAGAAAATGTGATAGATAAATGTGTCATGCATTATATGGTGTAAAATGAAAATCACATTAATCCATGTGTGTACACAAAGTTCAGTGCCAAACATCCAGTTAAAACAACAATCCGTGTGTGTACACAAAGTTCAGGGCCAACCATCCAGTTGAAACCCTTACGTGTACCTCAGCTGAGTCACAGACTATAGCTAGGTAAATTGTGTATCATAGCTGGGTCCTTACTAGGCCGAATGGTACATATACACTTCCCATCGGACGGTACATATACACTTCCTATCGGACGGTACATATACACTTCCCACTCCACAGCTAGATAATATTCATGTACCTCGACTGGGCACCCAACCACAACCAGGTAATGTTCGTGTACCTCAGCTGAGTCCCAGACTACAGCTAGGTAATGTGCCCCTAGGCACATGTTTATATCATAGAATATAGAACATACAACATATTAACCATCACATAATGTACGAGAGATTATAGTTACTACATTGGCCTTTCCTGGATAATATTGGATTTCTAATCTTTCCCTGGTCTGTGTTCTGCTGCATCTCTTGTAGCTTATTACTATGATCCTTGATCATTACATACCACTTGTTATCGATCTGAATCATAATAACAATATGTAGTTTAGTGTACCCATAGTTACAGTGGCTGCACTCTAGGGTTCATCGCCACGGTGGTTGTACTCTACGGTTCGTCGTCACGGTGGCTGTACTCTACGGTTCTGACTCGGCGCTTCACACAGGCGCCTATACACTTGGTCAGCCTCCTTCCGATCAAAATTTTCCTTAGGTAACCCTCTCTGATCAAATTTCACCATAGGTAGCCCTTTCCGATCAGAACTTTCAATCTTTGTGGTCGCAATATAACTCCAAAATTACGCCATAAAGGCAACATTGTCAGATTCAATACGAACATTCTTATCATCAACTCAAGATTATGGATAGAATAGTTCAATTCCTGAAGCTTCAGCTGACGAGATGCTTATGCCCTCACTCGGCTTGCATCAATTCTCATCTTGATCTATTGCCTGTTCGTATTTGGCGATTCAATTCCCTTTCCAATCCATGCCATCTGGCATCAGTGAAGTCACCAAAGGCCCACTATGGATCTGGGATTATCAGTGTTAGTACTTTAATAAATTTTCATCATCAACTCTCTGAAGCTCCTCTCAAAATCATCATCCCATGCATAATGTTGAGTTCCAAGAAATTTCGATATAGGCATCTAAACAAGATTTAAAACACTACGTATCACAACCACAGTTTCCGTAATTCAGTTCGGCTGGAAACGTTCAGGGCCAACTACTGTTACAATCCCAACTTGTTCCATAATTCAGTTTAATGTACCTGTAGGCCCCATATTCGATGTACCCATAGGCACTATTCATCAGTTTCGGTAAATCCACCCCCTATCGGTAAGCCTAATATAGGCCCAAGGGACATGGTTTTCAGATTCATCAATTTCATCTTTTTATTGTCATAGTCACACTAGATCATACTAGCATCGCACCCTTCCGGGGTAAGCTGGGTAACTGGGTACCTGGACTCAATCGAATATCCTCGCTCACCTTTTTATTATCACATCCCTATTCTTTCTGATTGGACCGCAATTTGATGACTAGACGACCTAGTCGTCGAGGCCAGAGATGGACTCACAAAGATATCAGCATTCCCCCTTTCTGATGCCTTTCTTTCGGCTTTTGTAGGATTCAAACACTCACCCTAGGGGTAAAGATGAGCGCCGTGGCAAACCCTGATACCATTGAGTTAGTGTCACACCCCCAATCTCTACCTAGACCCCACTTACTGATACTAGATCACCTGGCCTAGAGGCACCGCCTTGGGGTCGAGGGTGGACTTACAAGGATATCCCTACTTCCCTGATCCTCAATCCAGTTGTAAACCATACATCATGAATACCACTCCAACTATGGGATCGGTAATGAAACCTGGATCTGTCTCGATCTTGTCTGTTTGTGGCATATCTTCCTATCACTTAACTACCCACAACTGTGGTTGGTCACTGTTCAGCCAACTGGTGATTCTGTTTTAGGAAGAGGCTCTACACTTTGGCCTTATGTGGATCTGCTAACTTGGTGTCTATGTCATCCTTGTACCATCCTCTCACTGGTATGATGACATGTACTACCTTCCAGGTATTCCACTATTTCCTTTAGGCATGTCTGTACCTTTCAGGGGCTTGTGAACTAGCCGAAGTAATTTACTTCATTATACCTACCACTGTGTAATCAAGCATATCAGTATACCGTCCTATTGCCATAACCACTGCACTTACTCTGAGCAGACAATTCCGTGGCCAGAATCCTTGCTCTAATACCAAAATGTCACGCCCTTATCTCATTTTCACCTTTATCAGAATATTCACGGAAAATGATATGCAGTTCAGTAGGCAACACAGGAATAATATACCTATACTGATAATATATGCATGATTACATAAACTCCCCGTAGGATTTATACATGATACTTACGATTAAGGTAGCCACACAAGGCAATGAGGGTCTCTAAACTCATCCCAGTGAAACGGAGACTTCTTCCCGTCTTTGTTCCACTACTGTAATCCCCTCATACATTACTATGCATTGTTGTTTGCATATCTTCTGTCATCTCCTGCCTAAATTGTTGGTAGTGGAGGGTAAGATTCGAGAGAATCTCAGTAGGAAACAAATACCATAATGCATGCATGATAGATGTTGTGTATGACATGTTAGCTTTATCTAGATGTATGCCCCATAATGACATTTCTGCATGCTCAATGTTTCATACAACAAGACTATGACCTCAGTGAAAACAGAAACAGAGCTTCATTTATTCAAATATGCTCTACACAATTAAGTAAAGCAATCACATACATCATTACACAAGCAAAGATATCAAATACATGCAAGTAAGGTAAGCCCCTACCTTAACCCTTTTCCGCCTTGAAACGTGTGCCTTGATCTACTTGTAAACAGCTCATGGCTCTATATTCGATCCTACAATTCCAAATATACCATTTAGACACAAGAGTTTGGAAGTTACCTCAAGCTCTTACTAGCTTTTCTCAAGATGGCTGAACCCTAACCCTTGAAACACCAAAAGATGAGCTTCCAAACCTTAAATCATATGCAAAAGAAGCTTAGGAACAGAGTTATACGTATTAGGATCCGATTTACTGAAGAAATTACTTACCTTTGCAAGTTTTTTTCCTCCCCTTCTCTCTCTACAAATCAGAGTTCTCTCTCTCTCTTAGGGTCTGTTATGGCATTAGAAATGGGGCTGAAGAAGGAGATGATCACTTTATATCATATCCACTTTTAATTAATTATTTTTCCCAATTTTGGATTTTTACAAAGTTTTGGCAGATTTCTGCTCAAACTTCTAAAAATCATAACTAATTTTAGAAAACTCGAATTGGAGTGATTCTAATTGAGTATAGTTTCAAGGAAAAACATAGAATTTTGCTGAATTGAATCACAAAATTCCCAGAATTTTAATCTTTACATGCTGTTCTAGAAACATCCCAGTTTTTCTGGGCTGAATTCAAAAATTCATATCTTTTAATATATAGCTCTAATTAATTCATATGACCTATCAAATTAAAGCTTAGGATGTCTACTTTCATCTTGTAAAATTTCATAATTTTTGCTTATCATTTGATCATTCAAAATCACATAACAAGCGCACTACCTCATAGGCGATTTCACTGAAAACATAATTATATTCTCCAAAAGTCACCATTTTACTTTCTTAATACCCTGAAGATATAGAAATCATTAGGGGATAAATCTGAGCTCCTACTAAATTGGGGCTTAGTAGTCCACTTAATTTAGGCTTATTCCCAAGCCTCCAATCCCAAAATTCAGGATATTGCTATTTGATATTTGTTCTGGTGTATTGATGCATGTCTTTACTTTGATTAATTATGTGAAACATGTATGAATGATTTGAAGCTATGTTTTAATTTATACTATGGCTATAAATATGTTGTTCGAAGCATTGAGCTTACAAATTGTCATGTATGTGAGCATAAGTTATGCAAGCATGTCATGCATTAAACATTTATCTTGCATGCATATTCGTAATGTTTTCCTACTGAGATTCTCTAGAATCTCACCCTTCCCTACTAACCTTTCAGACAGGATAGTAGTTCGAGGATGGAGCTGCCACCCAGGGCGGCGAGGTCTCCTTCAGAATGAGATTTTAGTAGTTGGTTATCATAGTTGGGAGTTTTGTGTATTGGATATTCATATTTAGATTTGGATGTGTATATGTGGATGAGTATTTAGATATGTATTTGAGATGGACTTATGTAATCCCTGTATGAGAACTTATAAAGGGTGAATGTGCCCTATGACTTCTTTGTAAAGGTTTGAACTCGAGATTGCCAGGATTATTGTTGTGCATCTTGATTATAATGAATGTGATTTATCTTAGTTATTATTGGTCTCTATTTCACTTTAATAACGTGTTTCAGATATAATTACAGAAAGGAGGTTACACCAATCACCTCTCTACTGGACGGAACTTTTTGAACGAAGGCTATATAGGCCAGATCTGGTAGATCAAATTAAGATTATCCAGAAGAGGCTCCTAGCAATGCAAAATAGACAATAAAGCTACACCTATAGAAGGAGAAGACTTATAGAATTTGAAGTTAGGGATCATATATTTCTAAAAGTATCTCTGGTTACTAGAATTGGTAGAACAATAAAGCGGAAGAAGCCGAGCCCACAGTACATTGGTCCTTTTAAAATTCTAGCAAGGATTGGGCTAGTGACGTACCGAATAGCCCTACCCCTAAACTTGTACAGACTTCATAACGTATTCCATGTATCACAACTGAAGAAGTACCAACTAGAGCCTGAACATATTATTGGGTATGAAGATATCAACGTGCAAGATAACTTCACATATGCGGTAGAGCCAGAGCAGATCATTGATCAGCAAGAAAGATGTCTCAGACACCAAAGTATACCATTTTTGAAGGTGTTCTGGAAAGGACATCCCTAAGGGAAGCAACCTGGGAAGCAGAAAAATACATGAAGAGACGATACCCAGACTTTATGCCTTGAGATGTGTAATGTAATGCCCCAAATTTTGATTAAGGGCTAATGACAATTATTGAGAATGATTTGTGAATTAAATCTGAGTTATTATATGTTTTAAGGCAAATTCGGTAAATGTGCCAAAATCAGTGGAAAATTATTGGTTAATTATTCAATGATTAATGGAGAAATTAATTACTAACTAAGAGAAATGAGATGTGTAACTAAATGGCTAATGGAGTAGTTAGAGTAACTAATTAGTTACTTATTTTAGGAGAGCCAATAAGAAGTGGACATGTGGCAAGATTGTGTGTGTGTGTGAAGGGAGAATAAAGGAGAAAAGTCAAACCAATATTTTATCAATTTCTCTTTCTTTTACCTCCTTCTTTTTGGCTGTGCAAGCATGGGGAAGGCATGAAAAAAAAATAATCATTCCATCTTTATCTTCAAGCTATCATCTCTCTCTTCTCTCTCCATACTTCCGGCGTCATTGTTGAAAAAAAGGGAAGAAGAAAAGATTGAAAAAGCTAAGAAGAATGACTCTAAATGCCAAAACTCATTGCATTAATGTTGTGTCTTGGATTGAGAGCTTTAATTCTATGGTTATAGATTGTTCATTGGTGTTGATTTAAGCTCTCAAGGAAGTTTAGAGGTTGAAGAAAGAAGAATCTCCTTTAGGAAAGTGGTAGAGGTGAGTAAGAGACACTTTTCTATCTAGGTTTTATTCCCATTGAGTTAGTTTTGAATTTTTGGAATTTTTGGCCTATTTTCAAAAAATGAGGGTTATTGGGAGTTTGGCATGTTACTGTCATGAATATGGTCTTTTGGTATGAGTTTTGGATAGATAAAGTTGGTTTAAGGTTGAAATGTTAAGTTTGAGGAATTTAGGATTTTGGTGTTTAATGTTGTTTCAAATGAAAGCATGACAATAGAGTACGAATTTAGTGATTTTGTTATTTCCATTGCCTTCCTTATGCAATTTTATATGGGAGTAGCCTTGGTTGAGAATTTAGGACCTTTGGAAACACTTGGGCAGAGTTTGGGAAGTGCTGTCAGTTTTTATGCATTTATTATGGCTTCTGATAAGCATCACTCAAGTGCATGAGGGTCTCACTTGAGTAAAGTGCTGCATTTGCTCTGTGTTCTTTCAGTTTTCTGATGCACTTCAGTGTGTAAAGTCAAAAGTGTTGCCTCACTTGTGAGTATTGTGGGTTCTCACTCGAGTGAATCATGTCTCACTCGAGTGAAGGTGTATCTGACACTATGAACTTGCGTCTCGGGTTGTCACTCGCGGCCAATTTCTCAAAAGTGTGTCTTAGCACTCACGGGTGTTAAGTTATCACTCGAGTTCCAGGGTTCATGCTCGAGTGATGTTCCCTTCTGAAAGTTGCTTGTGCTCTCGGGAGAGCACTTCCTAACCCTCACTTTATAGAACTCGGATGAGCATTAGGCTACCACTCGAGTGGTTTGGTTTTTGCTCGAGTACAATAAGCATTTATGGTTTTTGTAATTCCTTTTTGCTCTCGGGTCAATAATTTCTGTATCTCACTTCCTAAAACTCGGGTGAGCATTTAGCTATTACTCGAGTGTTGCTTGCAGGACTCGAGTGTAAGTCCATTATCACTCGAGTAAGGCCTTCTTCAATCGAGTGCAACAGTGAAAATTCTGTTCTTGAGCTTACAAAAGGGGATCTTTGGGATAGTTCTTCCAACCCTTTAGGGCTTTTGTTAGAGGCAATTTTAGCTTCTTAAAGGAAATAAATGATAACCAATTTAAGTAACATGAAGTCATTTGAGTATTGGAATAGAGGATAATAGTTTGTCCCTAATTATGAATTATAGGATTTGATATTTGCCCTATTCGGGAGAGACCAGTGCCAGAGCACCCACAGAAGGATCAAGGTAGTGACCTTTCTCTTATGTTTTGTATGATGCTTGGTATGCATGAATTATCATTGTGTTGTATGTGTTATTGGCCGTAGGGCATTACAACATGAGCAGTTCAGCATGAGTAGTAATAGGGGTGATGGTTATCACACCTACCCCTGCTGTTGCATCTGCCGTTGTAATTGCCGAGGCTCTGTTGTGGAATCGTATATTCTTGTTTGATTATCCAGCCAATATGGCTATGTGTATGTGAAATCTTTTATATGGATTCCAGCTGTGGTGATATATGTGATATGAATATGTGGTTGTGCAATAGTACCCAAGCACTTCAGCGTGAGCAAACGTAAGGGTGACACACGTCATACCTTCCCTTTTCGCTGTAACTGCTGTTGTAGTTGCTATGTGTTGTGTGATGATTTACTTTCATACTTTGTTGTTGTGCATACTGTGAGTGATTTGACACTACGATGATTCCTTAGAATCACACTCTCCTAAAAACAAATTTTTAGATAGGGCCGAAGGATCTAAAGGAAAATGGGTGACAAAGAATGGATAAAGCTCTGGGTTAGGAGTTTACTTTGGATTTTGGTTATCATTTTGGATAATTGTATATGATATTTTTGGATATTTGATAATTTTGTGTAATCCCCTAGTTAAGGGAAATGGATTATGGGCACTTGTGCCTTGTAAAACCCTTATTTGATTAATAGAACCCAAGTGTGTCAGGATTTACATTGTACTCTAATATTTATGAATGAAATCGTACTATACAAGGCATTTGTGTGATTGAAATGTGAATATGAGACCATTGTTAAACTGGTTCAGAAAATTTTTTGGAAACCCTGATTTTGGGAAATTTACTTTTATTAAGTCCCAAATCATCTTATGGTCTCTAATTCCATATAATCACGTAATTATGAACTTAATCTCGACCATGATGATGAAGGGGGTTACATGTAACAAGTTTTAGGGATGAAATTTATTGTATGGGGGGAGAATTGTAATATCCCAAAATTGTGTTCAAGCGTTATATGTACTAAAAAGACAGTGAAAACAATGATACTAATGCCTCGGGAAATTTTACAATGACTTTAGTCCCGATTAGCTAGCGATAATTATCTAGTTTTTTGCTTAAAGTTGGAAATGACTGAAAACCTAATTTTGGCATAAGAGGAAGAGAATTTAAATTCAAACCTAGAGATTGACAAGTCAAAAGCAAAAGAAGTGAAGAAGGGAAGAAAAGTCAAAACTTCAAGTTGGAAATTTTGACCAAAATGCAAGTGAATTGCAAGAACACTTGGTCAACACATTTTTCTCTTCAATTAGGCTTATAAATTTTGGTTAAACCTAAGAAAAGATGGAGAGAATTTAATTTGAAACCATCTTGTGTGCATTAAATAAGTCAACAAGCAAAAGGAAAGAGAGGAACAAGGTGAAGTCAACAATTGCAACTTGGAAAATGTTGCCTCAAAAAGCAAGACACCAAGAGATAATTGATCAATCTTTTTCCTCTTTGGATAAGAAATTGGTCAACAAAGCTACCTCCTTTTTGGGCATATATTTCGGTCAAGTGAGGAGAGGAAAGAAAGAGAAAAATTTAAACCAACTTTATGTAGTCAAATTACCACCAAATTTTTATCAATAAGAATAATTGTGGACCACATATTTCTCTATTTCCTTTGGCCAATTTTAGGCCAAGTATAAGGAAATAAGGGAAGAGAAAAATCAGATCATCTTACCATTCTTTCTCTCCTTCAAAAGTCGGCCAAGATCAAGCAAGAAAGAGAAAGTAAAGAGCAAGAACAAGGTAAAGCCTTTTAGTCCAATTTTATCCTACTTAGACTCTTCTATGGCTCAAAATCTCTTCATAAACATTGTTCCTCTTGCTAAAAGCTTCAATTATATGGTTTTTGTCGTTCAAAAGGAGGTGTTTTGTGTTGTCAAAGAAGAGATAAAGTTGGAGAATCAAAGAATAACCTAGAGAAGGTGCTATAGGTGAGTAAAAGCTTCATTTTGAGCTATATATTATGTTGATTGGTTGAGTATTTTGGAATGTTAATTTCTAACCTAATTTTCAGTTATGTTAGGGTTTAGAGGTTTCATGGTGTTTTGACTGTATAAATGGTGTCTTGTGATGTTTAAAGAGCATACAAACTAGTTTGAGGATATAATTGGAAGTTTGGTGATTGTGGGATTATGTGCCTAATTTATGCCAAAATAGGACATATAGAAGGAGTAGAAATTTGATAAGTTTGATGACACCAATGCCTTCTACACAAAAAACTATGTGGGAATAGCCCCTGGTTAGGAATTCTGGATCACTGGAACAAAATACCTAAAACTGGACTTGCTGCCAGTTTAGGGTTTTTGTGTGGTAGTACGAATGCAATGTGTTTTTAGATAAGTGAATGATGTCTAATGATTATGAAACTTTTCAAATTTAAATTAGACATTATAAGATTTAATTTGATAGGTCATTTGTGCTATTTGGTTGAATATATTAAGCGATATGAATTTTTGAAGTTAGAACTTTAAAGCTTAGGAAATTATGTGGCAGTGTGAGTTTATTGGTGAGTCTAGAGTTTTGTGAGTGGGACTAGCTGAGGGAAGTACTTTTACTGCATTACTATAAGTTATTGCTTTAATGATTTGTTTTACATGCTTAGTATTCTTATCATATAAGTGATCTATGTACTATTGAGATTCTTTTATATCTCACCCTTTTTCAACCAATGATATATAGCAATGGTGTCCAGCTCTAAGGGCAAAGAAGGTAATATGAAGATGCGAAGAAAAGGCTGACTAACTATGGACTATCTGGTTATCTTTTATTTTGCATGAGTGTATAATTTGTGAATGTAATTAAGTAGAAGTAGTGTAGCAGTACCAATAGCAGCAGCACTAATTGCACTAGTTATCCAAAACATTAGTACAAACATCAACAGCACTAGTGTCCAAATGCAATAAGTGAATTAGAATCAGGCAACCAACGCTAAAAGCCTATAGGTTAACTACTACTATACGGGCTATTGCCAAAGAACTCTCTGTGTTTTAAATAAAAGGTTTTGTAACTGATGAGTGGTAATGAATTTGCAAACCAATTTGAAACCACACTTAAAGTATATATTCAAAAGTTTTCGAAAAACCCACTCAAATACAGGTTTGAACCCTGTATTGAAGTCGGGGCTTAAATTATTTAAAATAGAATAATGTCTCAAATTTATAAACATTACCTAACTAAACTCATCTAAATGTTTTATAGAATATGGTGTTACATCATACATATAGAAAGACTTATAGTATATGTATATATCCAAGTTATATGAAAATAACAATTTGAACACTATTAGACACACACACATATACGCATTCCAAAATAAAACTTTAAATATAACACCCCAATTTTTATCACCAATGTTCCCTTTATGTAATGAGATATTTAATTGATAAAATGGTGAATGGTAATGTATATAAAGGATAAATACTCCAACGGGTGGTCACACAACACATGAGTAACCTAAACCCTAAACCCTAAATGTAATACAGATGACTATAGCTCATTCAGCAATAAGCATCTTCACATTGTGTTGTGCTTCTTTTGTTGCTAAAGTGCTCTTGATACTTGGTTGAGCTCCAGGAGTTGTCCTAAGAGCAAAATATTTTCCATACTTTTAGGATCTTTCCTCTTCTTTGGGTCACTTTCAACATTTGCTTCTTCAATATCCTCTTCTTTTAAATCTTCAACTTCAATAAACTTTTTTTTTTAAATTTCTTTCAAAGACTCTGTAATCTTATGACGTTCATTATGAGGAACCTTTTTTAGTGAAGCAATTTGCCACACAACACTAGTAAGATGTTGCTTCATCCGGTGTATGCCATCTCCTTTGAAGCTTTTAGCACAAAAAAGGCATGTATAAATAGTTGTGTCCCCTCTTTTTTGTAGGCAACATATGCCCATGCTGGATCAGTTTCGGTATGAAATGAGGTATTTGGAGGAGGACTAGGATTAGTGTTGGAATTGGGAGTAAGAGTGGCATTCTCATATCTTGAACTTGAAATATCCATCCCTGCAACAAAATATCAAATAACAAGATTAAAAATATCATCTTCAAAACAGAAAAATAAAAATCCAGAAAGCAATTATGTTGATAGATTGCGAACTAACCATATAACAAGGTGCTCAAGTTTAAATGTTTTTGGTAAGTAATCAATTTAATTATTAGTGCAAACCAAAGTTCATATTTGAGGATCGAAGTTTCAAACATACATAAAAATTTCTCATAAATCCTACTATAAACATACATAAAAATTGCTCATAAATCCTACTATTGGTGCTTTTTGTATACAAAAACATGTCAGATACTAATGAGCAATAAAATTTTCATAAAAGTACTTATACACAATTTTTCCATAATTAAAAAGGATTTCTTATTAGTTTTACTCTAGATGAGAATCCTATTCAATTCGAAGAAAAATAATCTTAGATCTTTGGTCATATTTCTCATTATTTAAACTGGTTTCAAGTGGTTACAATTTGAAATATTTTTCAAATTAAATGATTACATACACTATGATATAACGATTACTATTTACAAGCAAGAAAGCCAAGACCAATAAAAGACCTTGCACACAGCCAGTGAGTCCTAAATCATTAAATCAGAATCGCAGCTAATGAGAAGACAAAAAAAGAGTTCAATTTCATAAAGTCCCAAATTAGAAACCACAGCCAGTGAAATCTATCCCAATATAAACCAATAAAACTATCACTGCTATCACTGTGAAGTCTTGAATAAACCAAGATAAACCAACAAATCAGAAACTGCAACCAGTGAAAAGAAAGGCTAAAAAAAGAGTTCACTTTCATCGCTTAGTAAATCAGAAAATCAAAATACCTTCAACATTAGACGATCGCTATTATCATCATGAAGTGGACACTCGCTACTATTATGTGAAGTCTTGAATATCGATCACCCAGCTATCACTATCATTGTCGTCGCTCGTCATTCATCGGTAGGGCATAAGGTCGGCGGCTTCAACGTTGGATAGTAAGCTAGGGCATAGGGTAAGGGATGGGGTTCCACAATCAACATTCTAATTTCACAATCAACATTCAATTTTTTTTAAATTATAGCATCCTAAAATGACGTCGTTTTGGGACAATTTCGGTCAAATTTATTTGACTCAGGTAATCCATCTGACTCGACGGTTTTCCCGTGTCAACTCCAAATCAAGTGAGTTGACTCAGTTTTGACATAGTTGACCTCCCTCCTTCAAGGGTCAAACTGAATTGGACCAGGGAGCCGATTTGCTATTTTTTTGGTTAGACCTACTAGTCTAGTTCAATTTTTTCCCATGATCTAACAAAAAAGAATGAAAGGGAAGGGGAAAGAGAAATCCAGCAACTTTATTGTTGTAATACACTGAATTTTGAGATTTAAGGCTAGAGAACAAGTCTAAAATAAGTGGACTGCTAAGCCCCAGTTTAGCAGGATCCCAAGTTTTGATTAAGGGATTTTGACTCCAAAAGTGAATGTGATTATCGTTATATCGACACTTTTGGAGAATGTGATACACTTGGTGATTCGAATGTATTGTGAGCTGTGCCGAAACCCTGTATTTAATTTCAATTGTGGATTAACATCTAAATTGACTTAAAATATAGGGAGGGTGCATATTGTGGAAAAATGGAAAGATATAATATGTTTGATGGTATTTTAAGAACAATTACCATAGTCAGGGGCAAAATGGTAAAGTTATCGACCAATTGGTAAGTTACCGAAGAGGAAACCCCTTGGTAACTTGAATATCAATGGTTGAGATTGAATATTGTGAGATCAAAAGGGGTGGAATCATGTGTGTGTTGCCTTTGTGAGCTCATGGAAGATGGAGCAAGATGGTGACATTTGGCATAATATGGACCATTGGATTATGGTCAAGATTTCAACTCTCCCCTCTCTCCCCTCTTCCTTCTAGATCGGTTCTCATGCTCTAAAACTGATCTCATTTTCTCTCTCTTTATCCTCCATGGACGCTCAAGGCAAGGGAAGAAATAGAAAGTGAAAGGTAATGTTTTAGCCTTGTTCTTGTCCTTTTTAGCTTAAACACTTTTCTATAATGTTGTTAATAGTGATGAGAGCTTCATTGCTATGGTTTTAGATTTGTGAAAGAAGGTATTTTGAAGCTTAAGGAAATTTGGAAGATGAAGAATCAAAAAACAAGCTTGAGGAAGAGGAAGAGGTGAGTATTTGTTACATTTTTATCTAAGTTTTGTAACAACTGATTAAGTTTCGAGGATTGTGGATTATGCCTTGATTTTGTGTGACATGTAATTGTATGAATTTCATGTTGTATTGTGGTTAAAATGGTGTCATAGTGTGTTTTGATGCCATTAGGATTGGTTTAGATAATTGCAAACAAAGTTAGTTAAATTGGGTAAAGTGTGCAATAAGTGTGATCAAGGAGGAAAATTGTCATTGTGATGTGATTTTGGTTGTTTTGAGGTGTCCAATGGGTTCCTTGTATAAAATTGTGTGGGAGTAACCTTGTGTAAGAGTTTTGGAACCATTGGAAATATAATGGTTAAGTTGGGAAAATTTTGATATATGTTGTGTTTTGGCTTCTAATAGAGCCTCACTTGAGTGAACAGGGATCTAACTTGAGTGCAGCGTTATGTTTTCCCTTTCCCTTCGGTTTTGGTTGCACTTGTATTTGGAAGAAGAGTGAGTGCACTTCCTCACCTATAAGTGATATGGGTTATCACTAGAGCAATGGTGGTCTCACTCGAGTGATCATGTGCCTCTATACTATGAGCCCGCTTTTCAGGTTAGCACTCGCAGCTAATTTGTCAAGAGTGTGTATTAGCACTCGTGAGTTTTAAGTTGTCACTCGAGTGGTAGAGTTGGTGCTCAAGTACACCTTTCTACTTCAGGATTTTCGTGGCTCTCAGGTAGTCTCTTTCTGGGCTTCACTTTGTAGGACTCGGGTTGAGTATATGAGTATCACTCAAGTATTGATCTTGGTACTCAAGTGCAGCGAGTATTCCTTGTTTGTGTCTATGCTTTCGGCCAAGCATTAACACGAGTAAGCCGTCCTCACTCGGGTATGAGTCATCCATCACTCGAGTGTGTCATCCATCACTTGAGTGATTTAGTCAAAAATGGGATTTTAAGGTTTCGAAAGATGGTCTTTGGTCAAGTTTCTCCCAACCCTTTTGGCATGTGTTTAGGCTTTGAATAACCACTTAAGGGTCTTATATGATAACCAACTTGAGTATTTGAAAGTTAAGGAATTGGAAAAGATATTAACCCTATGTCCTTGCTTTGGTTATTGGGTTTGATGTTCGCCCTGATCGGGAATTGCTGGTACTAGAGCATACGTGGAAGAACAAGTATAGGGAACTTATATCTCCTGCATGTATTTGATATTTGTTCTAGTGTATTGATGCTTGTCTTCGCTTTGCTTGATTATGTGAAACATGTATGAATGATTTGAAGCTATGTTTCAATTTATACTATGGCCATAACTATGTTGTTCGAAGTATTGAGCTTACTGATTTATCATTGTGTGTTAAACATCTATCTTGCATACATATTGGTAATGTTTTCTGACTGAGATTCTCTAGAATCTCACCCTCCCCTACTAACCTTTCAAACAGGGTAGTAGATCGAGGATGGAGCTGGCACCCAGGGTGGCGAGGTCTCCTTTGGAATGAGATTTTGGTAGTTGGTTATCATAGTTGGGATGTGTATATGTGGATGAATATTTGATTATGTATCGGAGATGGACTTGTATAATCCCTGTATGATAACTTGTAAAGGGCAAATGGGCCCTATGACTTCTTAGTAAAGGTACGAATCCGAGATTACCGGGATTATTATTGTGCCCTCTGGTTATAATGAATGTGGTTTATATTCGTATAGTAATTGTATTCGAAATGTGAATCTGAGACCAGGTTATTTGGATTTCAAAAAGTATTTGTCAAAACCCTATCTTAATGATGGGGAATTGAAATGAGTTTTGTTTATCCAACGATCTCTAATTCATTTTAATCACGTATTTCGAATAACAATTACAGAGGGGGTTACAACTGTAGGCTTGAATTTTTCAGTTAGAATAGCGATTATGATTAGTTGTAGTTTGAGTTTTGCTTTTAATTGGGTTTGGGCCCTTGCTACTTACCAAAACAAAAAGCAATACATATTATTTCAAATTAAAAATATAACCAACAAAAGTCTAACACAGTTGGTAGAGGGTTGGGTCCTTTAAACATAATGTCTTGGGTTCAAAACAGGCTGTTGCATGGAAACGACTTTGTGGGGAGAGGCAAAGTAGAAGTTTTGGTCCCTCAAGTTTGATTTTGTTTAAAACATTGTTTCCTTAATTAAATAAAAACTTAGACCACTTTGCCTTTTGAAGGACCAAAACTTATGATTTGAAACTTGAGAGACCAAAATCAAAATGAGAGCAAACTTAAGGGATTAAATATTATATTAACCTTAAAAATAAATATATAAATCGCTATAATTTTACCGCATTTTTAATTAATTCTTTATATTTTTTATTTCAATTAGGTTCTTATAGTTTCCTTAATTATACATATTAGTTTCTATACATATAATTTAAGGAAAATCACATATAAAGACAGGTGAATTACCCAAATTTTAATTTGGGTCACTAAACATAAAAAATTATATTTCAAGTTATGCATCATAATTAAGGATTCAAAATTTGGCCCAAATTACTTTCATATCCCTTAGTTATCATAAAAACAAAATTGAAAACATAACCCTATTATTTGCTTTATCAATTAATTCTTTAGGAAGTACGACTTTGTGCTCCGACTTATTTCCAAACATTAATTATGCTTGATATTCTTTTTTTTATACAATATTAAGTTTTTATAGGAAATTAGGAGTATATATAAATGAAAGAGATGAATTCTTGTGTAGTACAATGTTTCACGAATATCTTTATATAGGATTTTCCCCTTTTATAAAAAAAATTAATCATAGATTTTATATTCAAGATATATTATATATATACATGATTCAAAAGTTAAACATAAGTCATAAAATTTTGAATAAAAATATAAATATCAAAAGAAGGTAATAGATCTCCACGTGGATACATAAATCTAGCATCACAATAAATTTCAATTTATTCTAATACATTATCATATAAAACCAAATATTGTATTAAAAAAATTATTGTGTATACATTTTTTATTGAGATAATATCAACAAACCCATAACAAAGCTTTCATAGCTTGATGGTATATATTTCATTCATCAACGCGTGCATAATTTATATTTGGAAAGAAGTATGAGAACAAAAGGTGCTTCGTTGTATAGTATTTCCTAAGGAATTAATTGATAGAACGAATGATAGGATTATGTTTTCAATTTTTCTATTTTAATAACTAAGGGTTATGGAGATAATTTGACCCAAATTTTAAATCCCTAATTATGACGCATAACTTGATATATAATTTATTAAGTTCAGTGACTTAAATTAGAATTTGGGTAATTTAACCGTCTTTATATGTGATTTTCCCTATAATTAATTTATTAATTTATGAGAGAAACAACCAAGTAGTTAATAATGTGGCTCTCATAACATACCCTTGGATTGTCACATTAATCTAAAATCAAAATAAACCACATCATCCCCTATCATACTATTGTCAATTTTTATATGGAATATTGGGTTCAATTGGATTATGCTCCCGAGGTTGTCAAAATGCAAACTCGTAAGGTAAGATATTTTGGTATCAGTAATAAAAATTAGATTCCATATCAAGACTTAATATCTCCAAGTCAAAAACCTCCCCAACCACTCAAATTTTGAGAACAATCATTGTCATTGGCCACTTCTCTTTTTCCATCTCAAGACTACCTCTTTCTACTACAGTTGCTGGTAAGATCATCTACTTTCTTTAACTCAGCTGCCACTACCGTATAAAATCATCTGATTTTTCTCTAAAATCTTGATTAAAATTCTGTCTGAAATTTTTTTGCATCCTATTCTTCAAAGTTTATATTTATTGAGGGAAATACAAGACACCCGTTGATTTTATAAAACACAATCCATAGGGAAGGAAAAAGGCGAACATTATGAACTATCCACACATCAAAATGGTCCTACAAAAGGATACAGAGGAGTAAAGGAGGAGATCAGTTCAAACTCAAAGGACAAATGATATAGAGGAGCAAAGGATGAGATCCGTTCAATCTCAAAGGATAAATGACAAAAAATGGTGACCAAGGCATCTGAAGAGGGGGAAAAGAAATTGAAGTTCAAAAGGCTATTGCAAGGCTATCTTAAGAAATGCCAGGGCATCACAACTTAAAACATTGTTTAATATAAAACCTTGTTTATATATAGGAATTCTATAAGTATTGATTTGAACAAGGAGTTTCTTAGGATTAGGGAGCATGATCTCAAAGAATACATCTAGATACGACTTCATACGTACCTAGAATCTAAATGACTCCTTGAAGTACCCACATGAATTTGGAGCATCAATACAAATCCCGATCACGTTACATAGCAAATACACTAACTGAAGAAGAAATAAACATATATTTTAGGTGTATTACCCTACATAACCCTTGAATCCTTATGCCTTCTCATATATGTATGTATGTATGTATGTATGTATGTATAGGGTTCCTCGAGGAATATCATAAATATCCACCCAAACTTTTCTATTTTCATACTTTGATCCCAATGCTCTTAGGCTTAGGCCCTAATCCACTAAGGGTGGACTAGGTATATTCCGACCTCTATTGTGTCACATGCTGGGGATAGGAGAACATGGAAAACCTAGCTTTACTATTCTTGTGTTTTGGGTTTTCAGATTCAAAATCTCGCAGCATGATAAGTAGGAAAACATGAGGAATCTCTTACCTGGAATGTTAAGGATGAATATATTGAGAAAATTCATAACTGTTCTTGGAAACCGCTGATGCTTTTGTTGCTAGTGCCAAAAAGCTTGAAAATCAAGCAAAATCTGAGGAAGCTAGTATTATAGAAACATATTCCCTAGCTGATAGTTGGCCATTGTCAAATGACTCTAAATAAGCAAGATTTTTTGAGATAATTCAAAGAGAATTTAATACGCTTATTAGAAACAAATATTTAGTTTCTAGTTGTAATGACCCAATTTGGGATTAAGGCCTAATGATTATGATATTGATTATGATTTGTGTAATTAAACACTTTTAAAGAAATATGATGTAAGTTTGATAAAAATGTTCATGGGTGATTAGAGATCAAGGGTTGAGATCTATTGACTATGGGTCGGAATCCCATGCTCAGTATCTATGTGAGCTTATGTAAGAGTGTGTAGGATGGTGACATGTGGCATTGTATAGACCCTTGGATGGCATAAAAGGACAAAACATCACTTTTTCCTCTCTTTTCTCTCTCTTATGCGGTTTGTGTGTAGGGGAAGGGAGATCGAGAATGCTTGTTCATCATCATCCTTACCATTTCTCATTTTCTCTCTCTTCTTTCCCCATTCTTTCCGGCGATCAAGAAGAAAGGAAGAAGAAAAGGTGAGATTTTGATGTTTTGGTTTATCTTTAGTACCCTAAACCTCTTCTCTAATGTTGTGCACCTCATTAAGAGCATCATCATGGTGATTTTAGAATGTTGAATAGTGTTGATTTGGGATGTTGGACGAAATTGGATGTTTGAGAATCAAGATGCTGACTTTGGCAAAGTGAAGAGGTAAGTATTTGATGCATTTTGATCTATTATTTGTTATTTTTGGACAAGTTTGGGAAAATTCTGGAAATTAGCCTTGAGTTTGTGTCAATGTTGAGTATATGGATTTTGTAATGGATGATGTTGAAATTAGTCTATTGTGGAGTTATTTGATTGTGGAGTTGATTTGAAAAGTTTGAATTGAGTTGAATGAAATTTGGACATTGGGTGTATCATAGAGACCTAAGTGTTTGATTGTGGTTAGAATGGTTTTTTTTTTGTGTTTTGGAAGTTGCCTATGTGTTCTTTAGGCATGGTTAAGTGTGTATGTGCTTTATGTGAAGTTTGGGAGTCATTGGCATTAGTTCTGTCCATCTTGGAATTTTCTGTTATTTTCTGTGTTTCTAGTATCTGATGCACAACACTCGAGTGAGGGAAGATCATGCTCTAGTACTGCGTGTATTTTCCTTTTTATGCTTCTAGTTTTACCTGGGTTCTATGAGTGGAGCTTGAGTACACTTCTGTAACCGCGAGTGAAGTTGGGGGGTTACTCGAGTGAACAAAGGATTGCTCAAGTGATGGTGTGAGTCTAGAGTTAGGGTTGCTCTCGGGTCCTTACTCGCTGGTCTTCTGTCAAGAGTGTGCTCTGACACTCGCAAGCATTGTTGTCTCATCCGAGTGCTAGGGGTCATCGAGTAAGCTTTTCCCTCTAGTGTGATCTGTGCTCTCGAGTTGTAACTTGTGTTGCACTTTAGGGTACTCGAGTGGATTTGGAGTCTTCACCCGAGTGTAAAGTTTCATGCTTGAGTAATGTCAGCACTTTCGGGTTAGGGTAATTGCTCATTGTCAAATACTCACGAGTGAGAGCCGTTCTCACTCGGGTATGAGTCGCTCATCACTCGAGTGAGGTCATGTTCACTTGAGTGAGCCAGCCTAAAACCACTGTTTTAACTTTCAAAAAAGGGGTCTTCAGGGTAGTTCTTCCAACCCTTTAGGCATATGTTTAGGCCTCTAATAGTCATCTAAAGAGTCCTAAATAATAACTAACTTAGAGTATTATAGCAATATACCTTTGGAAAATAGATTGATTGGTTGTCCCTAATTTTGTATAGGATATGATATCTGTTGCCCTCGTGAGCTTGCAGAACCAAAGAACGTCAGGAAAGATTTAGGTAGTGACTTTTCCTTTATATCTTATGTGATGCATTGTATGTGTGTTATATCATTGGTTTGTGATGGATTCGTATGCTGCAATATTTGTGAAATGGTGTATGAGCCGCTATATCAATAGTCCCTGAGTCTCTAACAATGATTCGGGTAAGGGCTATGTGCCTTCCCAGCGATAAAAGGGGATGAGGTTAGGGTGTAACATTGTGATTATGTGAGCTGAAAGGCTATATGTGAGCCATAAGGATATTCGTATGCACTGCCATACCAACAGTCCTTGAGTCAGTAATAACGGTTCGGGTTAGGACAGTGTGCCTTCCCGGTGGTAAAAGAGGATGAGGGTGGAGTGTGGTTTGTGTTGTTGTTGTTATATGATGATTTGCTTACATGCTATGTGATTATGTGTGGTATGAATAATTTGTTACTACTGAGATTCTTTAGAATCTCACTCTTTCCAAATGACTAATATTTTCAGACAGGGTGAGTGGTTCCAAGGATAAGCGGCCAACCAGGAGTGGTTAAGGCTAGTAGGGACATACTGGAGTTCGGACCGTTGGTTATCTGTTTTGGATTTTGGATTTTGGGATTACTTTGTATATGAGATGTAAATATGAATTTTTGGTCATGTAATCCCCATCTTGGGAAACTTTTAAACCCAATATATATATAAGTAACCCGGGGTTGCCGGGATTTTGGTTACGTACTCTGATATTTATTATGTGATATAACTGCACAGGTAATTGTATTCGAAAGTGAATGTGAGACCAGATGAATTCTGTTTTAAATGTTTTGTTTGTTAACCCCATCTCTCGGAGATGAGTGATTATAAAAATGATTTTTGTCTTATTGGTCTCTATTTCACTTAAATTTCGTAGTCCGGATATAATTACCGTGAGGGGGTTACACTAGTTATCTCAATCATGTTATAAAATTAGCCAAGCATAAGATATCAGAACTTGACGTTAGATCTCAAATTCTAAACCATGCTTTAGCCTATCAAATTCTCGCTCAAACTCATTTATGGTTATGGTTTTGTGATAAATGAGGGTAAAATTACTAATCCCATTGATGATTTAAATCATTAAATCAAATTTACATTCCTGAGTTTAAGGAGATGATCCTTCTCAATGAAAATATCAGTGCAAAGAAGGTGACTACAAGGGCGATGATCCTTTTGGACAAATATGGCCACCAAACCATCTCAACTTGTACATTATATAGGACAAAGAAACATATATGTAACAAAAAAAAATTGGATGGGTTCACTTGTGCATCAACAAGTTGAATAAGGGTATTCACAATGAAAATTAGGCGATGAACAAGATAAATAAGGGAGTTAACAACTCCCATAAATCCAAGTGTCATGTCTTTATAAACAACTAGAATAAAGGGATTTACAACAAAAATTAAGGATTAACACAACATATATAGGGAAATAACAAGTGTTCCAGTTGAAAAGACCCTTTCTCACAAACAACAATTAACCAAAATAGTCCAATTGAGACTTGATTAATAACATATAATTGATAGCATAAACTTTCAAGAAAATGCATCAAGTCCAAGGCATAAAACTCACCCACAAACCCTCTATAGAAAGCCAAGACTTTGGGGACAAACAATTAGGAATGAGAAACCATAGCTCACAAGTTATATTCACAACACTAAACCCCACAAAAAGGGTATACACAAAGCATAAGCATCTTTTAACTGTAGGTTGTACTAGTGGTGTTATATCCCATATGTTTTGATGATAACAAAGATTGGATCAATAATATAAAAGGATTTAATAACAAACAAATGGATTTGAACAAAGTGGCAAAACATCACTTGGAGTAACCACTGGAAGTAATCAACAAATCCTTCAAAGGCTTACTCGAGTAGCTACTCAGGTAAGAGAAGCCATTACTCGAGTAGCCACTCAAGTAAGGCACTGATAAAATTTGGACAAATTTACTCAAGGGACCACCTGAGTAATCTGGAAAGTTATATAGACCATTACTCGAGTAGCCACTCGAATAACAAGATTTTCATAGGCATCACTCGAGTAGCCACTCGAGTAACCAATGAGAAAATGGCAATACTTGAGGAACCACCCAAGTAATCTACAGAGTTATTTGAAGTACTACTTGAGTAGCCACTTAAGTAACCAGATAGTAAACTCTCGGCCAAGAATTTGATGCCATTACTCAAGGGAGTAATCGAGTAATCTGCCAAGTTATTTGAAAGCCACTCGAGTAAGGTGTGAAGAAAAAGGAAGCTCACTCGAGTAGCCACTCGAGTAAGCAGTTTACCACAGTGATCACCCGACTAATCTGTAAAGGTAAAGACATAGCCACTCAAGTAATTAGGTAATCTCAAGGTTTGTAATATTTCACTCCAAGTCTTACCCAAGTGATATCTGATTTAAAATGTTAATCTGCTCACTGCCATATTTTAGACAAGTTTACTCGAGGGACCACTCGAGTAACAAACTTGATTACTCGAGTAGCCACTCTAGTAAGGCAGTTCAGAAATTACATTTTCATCGAATATCTCTTGATTTGTTATCCATATGATTAACTCTTCATTGTATTAGTATTCTAAGTACATTTGCATAGAAACAATCAAAGAGTATGACATATTTGAGAAGTCAAATAAAAGTCCGAACATTCACCTACCGCTACCTACCGCCACCTACCGCCAACGAATAGTTTTCAAATACAAAGAATAGTAAACCATTGCTACGCGACTCTAACGGACAAGTTTGAATTGCTTCCAACTGACACTACAAATCATCTATATATATGGAACATTCAAAGAGAAGAAAACATAAGTCAAAAACTGAGATTACACTTATCAACCCATTCTTAGTGCTTTATTTTCATATAGTCATTCATTTGTACTTCAGAAATTATATATTTGCTCTATGATAGAGTTTTTCATTACAAACTCAATATTTGTTATTGAAACAACTTAAGGTTGTGGAACCTTGAGTTGTGGATTTGATTGCAACATATAAGGGGGAGCGAGTGTCCAAGAGAAGGAACTTGCTGTATACTGAGGTGCCAAAAACCCTTTGAATGTTGGAGAATATGGTGAAACTCTCAGAGACGCTCTGAGGACTGGACGTAGGTCAAAGTGGTTGTGGCCAAACCAGTATAACTCCCGGTGTACACTATGGTGATATTTCTCCTTACTCTTAACTGCTTTTAATATTCCGTCAATTTCTTTATACGCAACGAAATTTCTGGAATCACCCAATTCACCCCCTCTTAGGTGAAACGCTTGCACTAACATTTGGTATCAGAGTGTACGTTTTCTTGTTAAGGTTTAACAGCCTAAGAAGGATCCAATGGCAAGCATGGGTGAAGGCATTCTTCCCGACAGAGCTTCTATCACAAGACCTCCGGGTTTCAATGGCGAACACTTCTCATTCTGGAAAGTGAAATTCAAAGTCTTCATAATGGCTACTAAATATGGGCTATGGGATGTGTTTGAGAGTGGAAACTACAAACCTGAAAAGATTGTAGATTCACAAAGAGTTCCCAAGACACTAGCAGAATATGATGAGAATGACAAGAGACTTATCACACTCAATAGCAAAGCAATTCTAATTATTCAAAGTGCCTTTAGTCAAAATGAGTACTTCACAATTTGCATACTCCCAACAGCTAAAGAAATGTGGGAAGCTTTGGAAATAGCTCATGAAGGAACTTCTGGAATAAAAAAAAATCAGATCAATACTCTGGTTACTGAGTTTGATTTACTTCAAATGAAGACAGGTGAGTTGATAGCTGAATTTGAACTTTGATATACTCACCTTGTTAATCAACTTGCAACACTTGGAAAAGTCTATGATCAACATATCCAAGAACGAAAGATTTTAAATATTCTTTCTAAAGACTGGGAGACAAAGGTCACTGCAATTGAGGAAGCAAAAGGTGAATCAATGCGATCAATTGCTTCTCTATTCGAAAGCCTTTCTGAATATGAAAGCAAATTAAAGTTCAAACGAGAACTAGATGATATTAACAACAAGAAGAAAAGAGGTCTAGCACTAAAAGCAAAAGAAGAAGAACAAGATGAAGATGAAGAGCTTGATGATGATGAAATGGGCCTAATCATAAAATGATTCAGAAAGTTTTATAAGAAGGGTCAAGGATTTAAAAACTTTCAGAAAGCAGGAACAAGTAATAAAGAACACATCATCTGCTATGAATGTGGAAAGCCAGGACATTTCAAATCAGAATGTCAAGAACTAATTCAGAAGAATAAAGAGAAGAGAAAAGGCAAATTCTACAACAAGAAGAAAGCCTTTGTATCTGCCATATGGGGAGATAGTTCTTCTGACGAAGAAAGTGATGAAGAAGAAGTAGCCAATATTTGTCTAGTTGCTCAAGAGGAAACAGAAGAAGAGGTAACTGATTCTAATCCTACCTATGATGAATTACTTTCCGAATATAATGCTTTACATTCTGAATTCATCAAAGTAGTTAAAGAACTAGTTATTTTCAAAAAGAAAAACAAAATTCTTGAAGTAGAGCTTAAAGAGAATTTTGAAAAGGATTGTGAAAATTGCACTTCTTTGATAAAGAAAAACACTAATCTTACTAAATCTCTTGAAAAATTCACTAAAGGAAGTGAAATGCTAAATGTGATTTTAAAAGCTCAACGATTTGTGAATGATCGATCTAGAATTGGATATGATCCAAAATCATACAGAAGGAAAGGAAGAAAGAAAGCTGGAGGTAAATCATACTTGAATTATTTTCAGCATTCTATGCATACATCAAATCCTTTTGCACATTGCAATTATTGTAATAGAAAAGGTCATTATACTTCATCATGCATTCATAGGAAGAAAGGAAATATAGGAACCTACAAATGGGTACCTAAAGGTTCATATGTCCTGAAAAATTTTTGTACTAACCCAAAGGACCCAAAAAAATGTGGGTACCTAAGACTTAATCGTATTTGATTGCAGATATGTCTTAAAGCATCCAAAAATAACAAGTGATACATAGACAGTGGATGCTCTAGACATATGACCGGTGATTTCGAAAGTTTTACCACATTACAACCTAAGGAAGGTGGAAAGGTAAAATTTGGAGAAAATCAATCCAGAAAAATAGCAGGAATTGGTGAAATCAAAAAAGATAAAGGAATACAAGTCAAAGATGTATACTACATTGAAGGCTTGTGTCATAACTTGTTGACCGTAAGTCAAAGTGCAGATAAAGACAACTGGATAATATTTGATTCAGAGGAATGTCTGATTGTCAATAAGAAAGACTTACAACTTGATAAGAAAAATATCAAGGCAAAGCTCAGAGCAAAAAGGGAAGGTAAGTGCTATACACTTGATATAAATAGAAATAATTGTGAAAATTGTTTTCTGAGTAATGCCGATGAAAGTTGGTTATGGCATAAGAGACTAGCTCATGTCAACATGTACCAACTAGGCAAACTACTCAAAAAGGATTTAGTTCTTGGTTTACCAAAAGTAAGTTTTAAAAATGATTTTATCTATGATTCATGTCAAAAGGGTAAACAAACTAAATCATCTTTCAAATAAAAAAATGAGATTACAACAAATCAACCACTTCAACTGATACATATGGATTTAGTTGGTCTAGCAAGAGTTAAAAGTCTTAGTGGCAACTTATATTCATTGGTCATTGTTGATGATTTCTCTAGATTTACATGGATTATTTTTCTGTCATTAAAGGATGAAACCTTTGCAGAATTCATTGTTTTTGCCAAGAAAGTGCAAAATGAGAAAGGTATGTCCATTACAGGTATTAGGACAGATCACGGTGGAGAATTTGAAAATCAAGCCTTTGAAGAATATTGTGATTCTAATGGCATTGATCACAATTTCTCTGCTCCAAGGACACCACAACAAAATGGAGTCATGGAACGTAAGAATAGAGTGCTCACTAAAATGGCTAGAGCAATGCTAAATGAAAAGAACATGCCTCAAGTTTTCTGGGCCGATGCAATAAGCACAGCATGCTATGTTTCAAACAGAGCCTACATTAGAACAAAACTTGGAAAGACACCATACGAGCTATATAAAGGAAGGAAGCTGAATCTTGCTCATTTACACATCTTCAGTTGTAAGTGTTTTATTCATAATAATGGTAAAGCTAACTTAGGAAAATTTGATTCAAGAACAGATGAAGGAATTTTCCTAGGATATTCTAACCGAAGTAAAGCATATAGAACTTTCAATAAACGAACATGTGTTGTTGAAGAATCAATTCATGTTGTATTTGATGAATTTGAATCCTCTGACAAAACCATTAATGATGATCAG
The DNA here is from genome assembly GCA_963855925.1 of Inga laurina. Lineage (NCBI taxonomy): Eukaryota > Viridiplantae > Streptophyta > Magnoliopsida > Fabales > Fabaceae > Inga > Inga laurina. The sequence goes on from OY979713.1 coordinate 21,362,868, forward strand.
GAAGTTGTTTTAAATCAAGAAAATGGTCAATCTATTTCTAAATTTCTTATTCCAAAAGTTGATCAAACCAAGGAAGAAGAACAGTCACTAGGTCAACCTAAAGCCTGGAAATACAATAGGAGTCATCCCCTATATCAAGTCATAGGAGATGTGAATCAAGGAGTCAGAACTAGAAATAGAATTTTCAATGAAGTAAGTTTTTCTGCATTCATTTCTAAGATTGAACCTTCTAACATTGACGAACCCCTATCAGACAATGATTGGGTTATAGCAATGCAACAAGAACTAAATCAATTTGAAAGAAATCAAGTTTGGGATTTGGTACCCCGACCTAAGGATCATCCGATCATTGGCACTAAATGGGTATTCAAAAACAAACTTGATAAATCAACAATTATTGTCAGAAACAAGGCAAGATTGGTGGCCAAAGGCTATAATCAGGAAGAAGGAATTGATTATGAGGAAACGTATGCTCCAGTGGCTAGATTGGAAGTTATACGAGTACTCTTAGCCTTTGCATGCATCAAAGGATTCAAACTCTATCAAATGGATGTAAAGAGTGCATTTCTAAATGGCTACATCATGGAAGAAGTATATGTAAAATAACCTCCAAGTTTTGAAGATGTAACCCAACCTGACCATGTTTTTAAACTCAAAAAAGCTTTATATGGTTTAAAACAAGCTCCTAGAGCATGGTATGAAAGGCTCAGTAAATTTCTTATTGATCAAGGTTTTGTACGGGGAAAATTCAATACAACACTTTTTGCAAAACGAAAACGTGATAATATATTAATTGTGCAAATATATGCTGATGATATAGTTTTCGGTGCTACTAACAAAACTATTTGTAAAGAATTTTTTGAGATAATGCAGGGGGAGTTTGAGATGTCAATGATAGGAGAATTAAATTTCTTTCTCAGTTTGCAAATCAAACAAAGAAAGAATGGAATCTTCATATCTCAAACAAAATATTTGAAAGAGCTATTGAAGAAGTATGGATTGGATGAAGCAAATGGAACGGACACACCCATGAGTTCAACCACATTGCTTGATGCAGATGTCAAGGGAAAAGATTACAACATTACAAAATATAGAGGAATGATTGGATCATTACTCTATCTCATTGCAAGCAGGCCTGACATTCAATTCAGTATGGGCATGTGTGCAAGATATCAATCAGCACTAAAAAGGTCACATGCTAAAACTGTCAAATGTATCTTTCTATATCTTGCTGACACGCCAGAATTGGGTCTTTGGTATCCCAAAGGAAGAAGTGAATACCTAGTTGCATACTCAGACTCTGATCATGGAGGATACAAGACGGATAGAAAGAGTACAAGTAGACAAGGCCAGTTTCTTGGAGGCTCACTTGTATCTTGGTTTAGCAACAAACAAACTACAGTGTCCCTTTCGTCAACGGAAGCTGAGTATGTTGCAGTATCAAGTTGTTGTGCTCAAGTAATATGGCTAAAGCAACAACTCCAGGATCTTGGTATTTATCTAAAAGAAACACCAATATACTGTGACAACACTAGCACGATAAGCTTGGCAAAGAATCATGTTTAACATTCCAGAACAAAGCATATTGATGTTAGATATCACTTCATCAGAGATCATGTCCAAAAGAAAGATGTTAAAGTAATATTCATTCCAACTCATCTTCAACTAGCAGATATCTTCACAAAACCCCTTGCTAAAGATCAATTTTTATACATTAGACGAGAATTGGGAATGGTAAATCCCAATGAGTTGTAAGTTATTTAGTGTTTACAAAATGTTAGATGATATTATTTATTGATATTTTGATGATTACTAACTTAAGCATCGGAGTTTCTAGCAATTTGTTTTGTAGAATCATAATATTCTATTTTGGGGTATGAATAGCAGAGGTTAACAGAGGACAACATTACTAGAGTGACAACTTCAAGTAATAAGCATCACTGGAGTGACAACTTCAAGTAATAGATGTATCACTAGAGTAACAACTTGAAGTAATGGATGCATTACTCGAGTAGCCACTCGAGTAATGAACTTGGAAATGTGCCAGTGAAACATTAATTTCAAATAAAAAGGCACAACGGTTGAAAATAAACAGTCAGAAGGTGAAGAGACAGCTTACCCGAGGGAGGCATCGAGTGATGTTCAATGTTACTCAAGTAAAGCCTCGAGTGAACTTGGGTGCAAATTTTAAATCATCTAATTTTCAGTACAAATCTATTCTAAAGAGTCATCTAATGATCAAGGGAATATACATGGATAATTGCAATATTATTCATGCCAGGTACGCACTCAAAATTGTTTTTTTTTTAAATTTCTCATATGATCACTCACGTAGCTACCCGAGTGATGATGATGATCACTCGAGTAAGCCCTCGAGTGATGTTGGGTTCTAGGTTATTTTTCCTCGAAACTCGGTCATTTCTCACAAAATCTCCTCGAGTGATTCTTCTATGCTCTCACAAAATTTTTTCAAGGAATCTTTCTCTTCCTTTTACCGTCAAAACCCAGTGATTTATTGCTTCAAAAACCTCTCAAATATCTTTGAATCACTGTCCGAAACATGTGACAGTTATCCTTGTTTTCCTGAAACTTCTCACTTTTCAAAATCACAATGGTAAGGACAAAATCTCCCAACCTTAGTACTCCTTCTGAGTCTTCGGAGCCTTATCAACCTTCTGATTCACTTTTCTCTCCTCCTACCAAGAAGAGGAAAATGTCTCCTAAACCCAAAGCTAAAGCCAAACCGCAAACCAAACCTAAGGTGAAAGGGGTTGTGATCAAAGAGCCCATTGCCACAAGAGCTCAATCCAAGAAGAGTTCACCTCCAGGAAGAGGCAAAACAACAAAAGAGCCATCTCCTCCCTTCTCTGATTCTTCAGACACACCTACCTTTACCCCCAAGCAGCTGAAGAAGCCTAAGGTCAGTGAGAAGCTTACCAAAGTCATGGTAGGCATGCTTGAGCAAGCTTTTGAGTCTAAAGATGCAAAGAAAGGGAAAACTTCAAAGCAAACTGAGGAGAAGGATGAAGAAATCACATTTCCTCCAAAAGGATTTAATGTGAAAAAGCTCGAGGAATCACATGAGTACCTGAGTCATTTTGCAAGAAGAAATGTGTGCAAGATGCACTATATTGATTACAAGGTGCTTTAAGAGGTATTGAAATTTGATCTCAGTCCCTACCCCGATTCCTTTATGCCTTGGTTATCTGTCAAGCTACCTTATTGCACCAAAATTGTGAGACATTTCTATTGTAACCTCAAACCGATTAATGATCCTATTAGGAAGTCAGTAGAAGAAGAAATGACTTATGAGGTTAGAGGTCAAAGAATTATTATCTCACCCTCCTGAATCAATAACGGGTTAGGAATAGAAAATCCTCCTGATGATGATTACCCTAACCTTTCTCCAAATCAAATTTTTTCTATCCTTAGACCTGGTGAGGTTGTGGGACCTCTCAACTTCAATCCGAGTGATATGAGTGATTTCCATAAAGTCTTATGGTATATCTACTCTAGAGCCATAGTGAATAAATCCAACAACTTCACTCACTTCATTGAGAGGGACTTCAGGAAATTTGCCTCAGTGATCCTTAAAGGGGAAAAAGATTTGGGAGAGTATATCTTCAGTGAGATCAAGTGGTATAGATATGAGGGAAAACCAACTACTCCTGCCTTATCCTCAATTAATTTCCTTGTGTCTCAAGAAGAACAAGATCTGGTATTTGGAGAGTATGGAGCCAGTAGAGAGGTTAGCACCAGTAGGAAGGAATCAAATTGGAAAATTGAATATTGAGATTCCTTTGAAGACACCTCTTGAAGCAAGCCCAAAGAAAAAGAAGACTGAGATTGCAACTAGCCGAATGGATGACACACAGTCTTCTGCTCCAGCCAACACATCTTTTCTATCATTCTTTGGTACTGCAATGCAAACATTTATGGAGAAACTTTTGAGGAGTTTCCACATTGATATTGCAAATGCCAATGCAGAGTTGATTACCCACATGAATGAGAAAATGGGACAACTCGTGGAGATAATGGACAAGAGGCACGAAGAGTTGCTTGCTAAACAACGTGCCCAGAGTGAACTTCTGAGATCCATTATGGCTAGATTTGATGCTATGGCATCTGGATCTTCTACTCTTGGTCCTTCTGATATTCCTGAGCCTATACCTACCTCTGAGTCTGGACCCTCTATTCCTACTGAGCATAGACCATCTAAGAGTGGACCCAACAATATCCTATTCTCTATGCCAGATCCTGAAATATCTGAGCCATTCACATCACCTCTGATGAACCACCTCAGCCTATTCAGCTTGAGCCCACACCAACTCCCATTGCATCTCCTGCACACACTGAGGAGGTAATTGTGTCTTCACTGGTTGCCACAGAGGAAGTAGAGATTACCTCTCTAGTTCCTTACCCTTCATCTCATCTGGTGAATCCTCCAGGTGATCTTCAGACACCGCCAGTGAACCTTCCTGAACTTGAATCATAATCTTCAGTATCTTCAAGTTCTGATAGTTCATATGAGTCATTGGCTTTTCCTGTCACTCCCATCTCAGCCGCTAAGCCACCTACTCCTCCTCATGATTGATTCCACCTTTGTGATGAAGACAAAATGGGGGAGAAGACCTTGAGTGATTTTGTGAAGAATGGCTTAGTCTATAGATTGGGATTTAGGTGTATGGGGTTTTTAGGGTGATTTATTTATTTTTGTTCTTGAACGATTTTAAGTTTAAAGTTTGATTATGTATTAACTTCTTCATTATGCAATTTTTTTCTTTATGACATCTCATTGAAATTATGTTGCATTTTGGGACTAATGTGCTTTTGATTATGTATGCAAGGTAAACAATTAATCATAAGAACAAAAACTATGAAAAGATCTTTAATAAGTTATTTCACAAAGAGTTTTCAAATTTAAATTCAACAAAAGATTTCATATGAAAATAATTTGAGAAGCATATGTTTGAAAACTCAACTTAAAAAACTTTGTTCAAAATTACCAAGTTTTGTCATCATCAAAAAGGGGGAGAATGTTAGATCCCATATGTTTTGATGATAACAAAGATTGGATCAATAATATGAAAGGATTTGATAACAAACAAATGGATTTGAACAAAGTGGCAAAGCATTACTTGGAGTAAGCATTGGAAGTAATCAACAAATCCTTTGAAGGCTTACTCAAGTAGCCACTTTGGTAAGATAAGCCAGTACTCGAGTAGCCACTTGAGTAAGCAAAGAGAATTTCATCCAGAGAGGCACTACCAAAATTTGGACAAATTTAATCGAGGGACTACCCAAGTAATCTGCAAAGTTATATAGACCGGCTACTCGAGTAATAAGATTTTCACAGGCATCACTCGAGTAACCAGTGAGAAAATGGCATTACTCGAGGGACCACCTGAGTAATCTGTAGAGTTATTTGAAGTACCACTCTAGTAGCCACTTGAGTAACTAGATAGTAAACCTTCGGTCAAGAATTTGATGCCATTACTCGAGGAAGTAATCGAGTAATCTGCCAGGTTATTTGAAAGCCACTCGAGTAAGGTGTAAAGAAAAAGGAAGCTCACTCGAGTAGCCACTTGAGTAAGCAATCTACCACAGTGATCACCCGAGTAATCTGTAAAGGTAAAGACATAGCCACTCGAGTAGCCACTCGAATAATCAGGTAATCTCAAGGGTTGTAATATATCACTCTAGGTCTTACCTAAGTGATATCTGATTTAAAATGTTAATCTTCTCACCGCCATATTTTAGACAAGTTTACTCGAGGGACCACTCGAGTAACAAACTTGATCACTCTAGTAGCCACTCGAGTAAGGCAGTTCAGAAATTATATTTTCATCAAATATCTCTTGATTTGTTATCCATATGATTAACTCTTCATTGTATTAGTATTCTAAGTACATTTGCATAGAAACAATCAAAGAGTATGATAGATTTGAGAAGTCAAAATTCCGAACGTTTACCTACCACTACCTACCGCCAACGAATAGTTTTCAAATACAAAGAATAGTAAACCGTTGCTACGCGACTCTAGCGGACAAGTTTGAATTGCTTCCAACTGACACTATAAATCAAAGAGAAGAAAACAGAAGTCAAAAACTGAGATTACACTTATCAACCCACTCTTAGTGCTTTATTTTCATATAGTCATTCATTTGTACTTCAGAAATTATATATTTGCTCTATAAGAGAGTTTTTTTATTACAAACTCAATATTTGTTATTGAAACAACTTAAGGTTGTGGAACCTTGAGTTGTGGATTTGATTGCAACATGTAAAGGGGAGTGAGTGTCCAGGAGAAGGAACTTGGTGTGTACTGAGGTGCCAAGAACCCACTGAATTTTGGAGAATATAATGAAACTCTCAGAGACGCTCTAAGGACTGGACGTAGGTCAAAGTGGTTATGGCTGAACCAGTATAACTCCCAGTGTACACTACGATGATATTTCTCCTTGCTCTTAACTGCTTTTAATATTCTGTCAATTTCTTTATACGCAACTAAATTTCTGGAATCACCCAATTCACCCCCCTCTTGGGTGAAATGCTTGCACTAACAAGTGGATCCCCCAAAATATTAGAGTATACAAAATAAGGCCTTAGTCCTAATAAGAAACAAAAAATTATCCATAATCAAGAGTCCTATAAGGCTATTGACGCATATGCCTCTGGCTGCTTTCCTTGGCCTCTAGTAGGATTTTTATAGGTCTCATCTGAAAAATGTTAACAACAATGGGGTTAGATATAAATTCTCAATAACCCAAATCAATTTACAAAGTATATAAAAAAAATGACTGCAAGTCAGAGAAGTAGGTTTAACTATAATAATAATAATAATAATAATAATATCAATAGTAAAACATAATAAATACTTTTAAGCAAAAGTAATCAACCCACCCATCCACCATACTCAACCTTATCTCCTCTGGACTTGGGTTCAGCCCATCAATGCTAAGCCAACTTGGCCACAGGATACTTAGCCACCTTAGGTCCAACTGATCCCTCCTATACCACTTGTATCAAACCAAGGTAAGGACGTGTCCACCCACACCAACTCAGCTGAAACTCAAGCAAAGGAGGGAGTTGAGGGGCCCAATAATTCATTATCTCCTTCACAACTCAACACAATCCCACAACTGTAAGCATAGTATAGGTATATAGTTTTTGGAAGCATTTCATATGATTAGCATTCCATATAGATCATTCCATCACAATCATCATAACCATCACAATAGTAACAATCTTAATCATAATTCCAAATCATACATACAAGTTGGAAAATACGCTGCTCTACTAAACTAAGTTCATATTCAAACATACATATGATTTTCCAAAACACATACAAGTAGTATAAGATAAAAGTAAGGCGAAACACCTAATAGTCCAAAGCATACATACAGAATAAATTAACCCCAATAACCTAAACTCCAAACTTAATCTTACAAGCTTTAAGAAACAAAGACATAAATCATAATTCAGTCACAATTCAATCTACACAATAATGTAGATACAAATTTAATACATAAATTAAACAATTAACTCGATTATATAATTTTAAAGTTTTGAATTAATTACCCTGAAATTACAATTAAACACTCTAATCCCAATTATTCATTTTAACATTAGTTCAAAAATCTAGCTTAACCCAAAAAACTTATTTGAATCCCAAATTTACCTTCCATTTCATTCTATTGGACAAATTCCCCAATTTAAAGTTTAGGTTTTCAAGAATAATATAAATCTTCAATTTGTCAAACAATCTAAACCGATTAAGACTTCAACAATACCTCCAATAACCCAAATAAGTTTTTTAACCTAAATTTAATTGGTAAAGACATCATATAGAAAATAATTTATGCATTGTTTATAAAAATAAATTAACTATAAAATCTTAAAACAACCATATAATAAATTAAAACCGATTAAGATTAACTATTAGCCTTCCTCTACTTATAGTCATCTATTATCAAAACTCTCGCTAAACTCTAACTTCAAAACTTTTCCTAATTAGTACAACATTACCATCATTAGAACTCTAACTACACATACCCTTCATTCTTTTTATAATATATATATATATATATAATTTATTTTTTTTACTTCTTCCTCTTTTTTCGGCACTTTATTTTCCCTATTTTTTTTCAAATCTTTTCTTTTCATTTTTATTTTTTTTTTCATTTTTTCAAATTTCTTTTTTTTTTAACTCATTTTCCTTTTCTTTACTTCCACTTTCTTTAATATGTTAGGTATTCTTTTTTATTAATATTAAAAATAACACTAATAACAATATATTATTATCATTTCTGCATTTTTATTACACTAATTGTGTAACACCCCAAATTTTATATTCACTAAATATATTATAATTATGTGATAAATTCAATAAAATGGTGAATATGCATGAATTTGGAATTTATGGATTTCATAAATGTTCATTTTCTTGAGAAATTGGGTAAAAATAATTACAGAATGAATTTAGGTAAATTAAAAAGCCTAATATTAAGGTCCAAAAATGGATAAATAATAGAGACAATATTGTTTCCAAAAATAAATAAAAATTTTCCAAATAAAAAGAAGGAGAAAAGAAATTAAATTGAAAAAAGTAATTGCAAGATCGTAATTTTGCCAATTTAGCACAAAATTAATTATTTTCTGATTAATTGAAGTTAATTTAATTAATTAGTGAAAATAAAGGAGAAAAATATATTTGGAGTATTTTGGTCAAACAAATAAGAATTTATAAAAAACCTTGAGCAAAAGTGCAATTTTGATCAAAATTGTGACTTTACATGTATACGTAACTTGAACAAGTTGTGAAGCCAATTTGGACCTAATGGAGGGATCTTTGGGATGTGATTAGATACAACAAGAAGAGGAAAATGTTAGATACATGTTGATTGAACTTATGACATAATTGGATGAAGATAGAAGCTTTTGCATGAAAGTCCAATTTTTTGAATTTTTGGAAATTCAATAAGCATTTAAAATATCATATAATAATATGATAAAAAGCTTCATCTTCCTCCTTTAGCTCCCATTTCCAACACTAAACAGCCCTGAATAGAGAGAGAAAAGTTCAGATTTTAAGAGAGAAAGGGAGGAAGAAATCTCACAAGATGAGCTGATTCCTCCAATGATTTAGCTCCTAACGCATATAACTCTACTCCTAAGCTATTCTTTTATGTTCTTCAAGGTCTGTGAAGCATACATTTGGTGTTAGGAAGTTAGGGTCTTTCGGCCACATCAAGGAGAGCTAGAGGGAAGCGAAAGGTAACTTAAAAACCTTCAAATATTATTTATTCTGGCTGCTATGAGTAGTTTAATCGATGAAATTTCGTCGGATTGTCTTTGTTTGTAAACTTGAAAAATGGGTTGTGGGGGCTGTTATGCTTCCAAAATTGGTACTAAATGGTAGTTATAATGTAATTAAACAGTTAATAAAGTGATTAGGAGTAGAAAGGAACACGTTTGCGAAGCCAGAATCAAGAAACCCCAATTTTTCCTAGGGAATAACCAAGTTTCAGCCAAGTCTATATCTAGGGGTTAGAGTTTGATTTTTGATTTTTTGATAATTCCATTGAGTTTAGAAGGGAAAATTAGGTGGGGTTATAGTTGGTCTCTTTTTTGGAAAAGCCTGAAAAATCATAATTACGAAAACGCCCCTAAAACCTGAAAAATGAGACTGCCAAGGGCATATCTGTCTTTTGGTTGTGAATTTGATAATTCTGAGTCTATAAATAGATTCCTTGACCAAAATTTTGTTAGAATAGCCCTAGTCAAAATTTCAAGAAAAGTGCGGTCGACCCGGTACATCGACGTCGGGCTGGGACCCCAGGGGCATTTTGGTAAATTTTTACCATAAGCTAATATAAACACTATAAACATTATAGAAGTATCTAAAATGATACGTGAATGGATTTTAACCTAATTCTTGTACATTTGACATTTTAGGACTAAGTTGGGAGCCTGAGGTTGGCACGTTGTACGAGGAGAACATTTCAGGGTGAAAGAGACTTGAGGTAGGGACATTATCCTTCATACATCATGCCATAGTTCATATGATTGTGTGGTTTCCATTGTTCATAGCGTTTATTAATCAACATGGTTTGCCAAGAAGAGGCAATTAGTGTCAGAAGTGCACTTACAACCGGGGGTTAGATAAGAATCCAATCAGTGTACGAATAGTAGGGTAGGAGCCCAGATCATGTATACATGATGATGATGTTTTATATTGTTCATTAATATATGCATATATGGTGCATACCATATCTACTTTTTGTATTTTATATGAATGATAGTATGTCGCTACTGGGATTCTTTGGGATCTCACCCGTTTTTCAGCACAAAACATCTCAGTGAGTGCCAGCGGCTCAAAAGAAAAAGGACGTAGGTATAGAGAACTGACGTACACATTTCCCGAGACTAAGACAGTGGCTATATGAAGTTTGCATTTGGAATACTTTTGGATATTCTGTACATATATTTATAGATTTTGCCAAACTCTGTACTGTTGATTCCGGTTTGTAAACAAATAATTATTATCAGTATATTTATACTTTTTCTGTATGCCTGTCGAACTTGATCTCTATTACTCTGTGAATATCAAAATGGAAACGGGTGTTGACAAATTGTTTTTACTATAAAAAATCATACTTTAAATAAACTCTTTTTATTGTAATAATGACATGATAAATCCACTTTTCATAAATAATTTATTCATAATTGTAATGAAATCCTAAAATAAAAATTGGTTGTTACACTAATGTGCAAGGTTTTTTTTATATCTAATATATTTTTTTGATGAAAATCTATTTAATATATATATATATATGTGTATCTAGACACACTAAATAAGATTTCGTCACGAAAGGACTTACTGCAAAAATTAAGGATTAAACAAAATATGAGGGAATTAACAAGTGTCCAAGTTTGCAATGTTTTTTTCATCTATTTAATATACACACATATACTACATAAGATTTCTCATGACGTGAGATTCCAGGTATTCTATTGCACTCTATGTGAAAAAAAATCTCATCTTTATTTGTTTTCTCTTGTTTGGCTTTTTTAATGGGATGTAAATAAAATATTGATCTTTTTATTTCCACAAGAGATAAAAAAGATAATGTTGTTTTCGAATTTTGCGAAATGTTGTGAGGGGAGGATGGAAGGAAATGGTAGTCCAGCGTGTTAGATATGTATAATTTTGATAATGTCAAATATAGATGTCAAGTATTAAGAGCAAAAAGCTTTTATAATATACTTATCTTCTACATTGACTAACTACTATATTTAATGTTGTATATCTTGTAGATTGGTCATAAACCCGATGGTGGGTTAATGTTATTTTGCTTATAATGCCTCATAAATGGAGAATGGTCATCAAGAAGATAATCAAGAGGCAAGGGATTGAAGAAAGAAGAAATTGTAAGATCTAATGGGAATATCAAGATTCAAGATTAGTCAAGCAAAGAAAGAAGAAAATTGAAGATATTCAAGAAGATATCTAGTCGGGTTATGAAGAATGATCATCAATTCAAGAAGATATCTAGTTGGGTTGTGAAGAGTGATCATCAAGTGGCAAAACAAGAAGAAAGAGATTGAAGAAAGAAGAACTTGCAAGATCAAATAAGAATATCAAGATTCAAGCTCTTAAAAGTGATACCGGAGGTTGGAATGGGTCAATATGAAGCTAAAATGACTTATACAAAATTATGCTACCCCCAGACGGGATTACTCGAGTGATCCCTCGAGTAGTATGCCACTACCTCTTTTTAGAGATGATTACTTAAGGGCTCCCTCTAGTAATGACCCAGAATTACTCTAGTGATGACTAGAGTAATGAGAATTCAGATGTGCTTTGTTTTTGCATGGTAAGATAGAGGTACAGTATTTTGGTGATATCTCTCTAACCACGTGTCAGATTGAACTAAAACTAGTGGCATATGAAACTAGACTCCCAACACAAACTTGAGACACAAAAATCACATTAAAAGGAGTTCATATGAGAGAGATAGGGTCTTTTGAAATTGTAATTCAAATCAACGTCATATTCCAGAACAAATTTGGTATTTTGGACATAACTCTCAAACTACATATCAAATTGATACAAATCTAGTGTCATATGAAACTAGACTCAAAGAGCTTTCTATGGATAGGTAATTTGGCATATTTAAAGTTATATCCTAAGATCTATGCCATTTGGAAGTTGATACTCATGATTTCAGACATTGTCTAAGTGCTGTAAATATTCTTTGGATCATACCTTCCTGAATACAATGAGTTTAGAGCTAATTCTTATTGCATTGGAATGTATACAGCAAGATCTTTCAGATGATATATTATTTGCCATGTTTAGAATTAAAATGGAAAGATTACTCAAGGGATCACTCGAGTAATCAGAAAAGAAAATAAAGTATTACTCGAGGGATCACTCGAGTAATCAATTAAGAAAAGAAGCAGTAGCTCTCTGCCAAGATTTGAATGACATTACTCAAGGAAGCACTCAAGTAATCTGAATTGAAAAAGAAAGAATTACTCAAAGGACCATTCAAGTAATTCGACAAACAACATATCCAAAGCTTCTGAAAATCAATAAAATGATTATGTAATTCATCCATCTTGCATCCAACCATTCTAACACTTTATTGTATTAGTGTTTAATGTATTTCTCCTGGAATACAATGAAGAGACAAAAGATGACTTTACAGAAGCGAAGCATCAATGTTCATAACGGCTAGTTTTTAAATTCAAGCAAACGGTCAAATTAAGCAGTGAGACTCAATGGATAGGTTGAATTACTCACAATGGTCATATCCTACTCAACTATAAATGCAGAAGATTCAAGTAGACAACAACAATGAAAAACATGCTAAGATCATGAATCATCCACTCTGACTCAACTATTCTCTATTCTTATATATTTTCTATATGATGTATATTTAGGAGAGAGATTATTTATATTGTACTTCAGTGTTCATCTTATTCACTTCTGATAGAGAAGATCGATTGTAATCTTTTATCATCAAAGTTGTATCCTTACAATGTGTAAATGGGAGCAACTAGATTGTATCCTTTTAGTGTGTAAGGGGGAGTAACTCAATGAGAGATTTGTAAAAGGTTTTGCAATTGTTCGGCTAAACTTGTAGGTTGTAAAGGATTTTCTTGTGCCCGTATTATACAAGAAAATAGTGGATTTAAAAATTTCTAGAGGAGCCTGAGGACTGGATGTAAATCAATGCAGATTGGACTGAACCAAGATAAATCACAGTTTGCATATTCTTTTCCCTAAGCTCTTATATTTCCAGCATACATGATTTAATCTATTTTTTGATTTATGATTCATTACTTTCATATTTACTGCTTCCATTAAGATATGAAAAGATTTTCAAAATTCTTAAGCTTTTTATCTTACACCTGATTCACCCCCTCTTAGGTGTCAGCCGGTTCTAACATTTGGTATCAGAGCTGGACTCTTGTTTAAAGGACTTAACAGTCTCAAGAGTTTATAATGGCTGATTTTGGGTATTATATGTTTTCTGAAGGTTTTTACTATACAATTTCACCTCTTTTAAAAGATATTAATTTTTTGTTTTGGAAAGCTAGAATGACTAATTTTATAAAAGCATTTAATTTTGATATGTGGAATATTTTTACAAATGCTTTTGATTTCAAACCGAGAAAGGATTGGATAGAAAGAGAAAAAAATGTTTTTGTTGAACATAGAGTAATGAAAATTTTGTATTGTGCTTTAACCGAAAATGATTTTGAGGAAATTAGATTTTGCTATATTGCTAGAGATATGTTTGGATACACTTGATGAAGTTACAACTGTGTTGAAGTTGAAAGTGTTGACAGTTCATGTGAAACTACAAGCTGTATATCTATGGTTCATGAACAAGTGGAAGTTGACAATGAAGAAGGAGAAATTATAGAATACTTCCATGATCTGGTCCATATAGAAGAACAAGAGGAAGATGATTCCCAAGAAGAGCTTATTATGGACAAATATGATGGATTATCCTCTGGAGCTTAAGATCTACATATGGTAAATAATTCCAATTCTTCTGGAGTTATTTTAAAAACAAATTTTCAAAGATTGCACGAAATTGTTTTTCAACCAATTGTTGATTCTATTGAGAAAAGCAAAAATGTTTTCAAATATGCTAGAAAGTTTGTTGGGAAGAAAGAATATTCAAATAAAATCCATTCGAGTTTCTACTCTCATGACTGACTCAATACTTACATAAAATCTCATAATGCATATCATTCTATTATTTGCAATTATTGTGGTAAATCATGTCATTTTTCTCACACATGCTATATTAGGAGAAATTCTAATGTGAGAAATAAATTTTTTTGGGTCCCTTAAAGGCAAGTAAGGTCTAATGCTAACAATAAGGACCCAAGTATATGTGGATACCAAAATGTCCATCTAGTACTTTATGTATGCAGATTGAATATAAGAAGAATGGACATTAGGGTATGGAGATGATGAAGAAGAAGACAAGAGTTTCTCATGCACTAAGAAAGAGGTTTATATCATCTATATCAAAATGAAGAGCTCTCGAAGCACCGATTGCTAGAACTACACAATGTGATTATGAAGAGAAGCAATGGATAAAAAGAGTACGTTCCACCTTAAGGAAGAGCTACCAAAGTGTACCATTTAACTATAATGAGGAGAACAAGAAAAGGAGGATCTCTCAAGCATCAAGTAGAAGACTCTTGGAGTCTATATATTTTGAGAGAAGGTTTCCAGCACCTAAAGTAAGATATTCAAAGTATCACCATCATAGATAGATGCAGTGGGTTAGTGAAAGAAATCCTCCAAGTATCTAAGGCAAAGATACACAATGATAAAACCTCTTATACTATTGTTTGTAATATTTATTGAGGTTTATACCTTGTTACCTTAGGAATGAGCATTGCACATATGTTTTCACAATCTTTAGAAAATTTATTCATAAAGAATCACAATGTTCAATATCTTAACACTTTATGTCTATATGCATACTTCAAGAGAAAATATTTTTATGCATAAAGTCATGTTTAATTCATTATGCTCAATTTCTTCGAATTGACTATATTCTTAGAGCATGTGAATTATGATTCCTACAAGCTAACTATGAGTGGATCCAAGTAAAACTGAATACCAAAGGAAGAAAAAGATCTATATGGTTTTGTAGGAAGAAGAAAAGAAGAGCTTCATCTCAAGATTATGACTACATAGAATTTAATTTAAATCTTGGTGAAGTTGAGGAAACATTACAAGTGCCTAGCTAGCAATGAAGGATTACAAGTGCCTAGCTAGCAATGAAGGAAGAAAAGATCCACAATGAAGCATCACTCAAGTAACCAATCAAGTGATCATCATTATTGCATAACAATTGGGAGTGAATGTTTAAGTGATAAGATCAACTGGAAGATTGGAAGGCAAAAGTTAAGGAATTATGCACAAATGAACTTCAAAGGATAATTTCTTAAGTAATTACAAGATTACTTAAGTATGGTATTGTCTTCTTTATCCTTACCTGATACTGTGCTTATATAAATTATTTATTTAGGTAATGAATAATTTGCTCATTATTGCACACCATTAGCAATAAATCAGTTTTGGTTTTTCAAAATGTTTCTAGATTGCTAAATGGATTGAAAGTGAAATTGTGCATAATCTTTCTATATATTTAAGTTTTAAAATGCACATTTCAAACATGTACTTAGATTCCAATCCATCTTGATTGTAAAAATGCATACACATTATTTGAAAATTATTCACATTTTGTTTGTATTCAAATTGGTTTTAAAATTGGAAGTTAATATTTTTATGTACTAAACATCAGAAATGCTTCACATTTATCCGTCAGAGTTTTTCCTATTATTAACATCTTGATCATTAGTTATCTTGTACTTGAACTCCTTAGTCTTTACTTCCTAACTAATTAGACCTTATATCTAACAAGTTAACTATCATCTATGAGTCTCAAGCCTATTTCCTAGAAAAGAATTCAATTTTTGAAATCCTTATGCCTAATGCATAAATCCTTATTGGCTAAGTTATTCCAAGCATTATGAATGTTTATAATTGCATTGAATCTTAATGCATTAACCATTATAATGGAATAACTTGCTAGGATAAAATTCTAGCAAGCTAGTCATTTGGACTAACAAGTCTGTGCTTCGTATTTAATAAATCCATATACATGTTCATGTTGATCGAATACATTGAATATTGATATGATCTATCTTTAAGTAACCAATATCATGTATTTGAATCCTTAAGTTGAATATTCATATCTTTCAAGACATAACTCTAAGTGTCAAGATAGTCTATCGATCAATAGCAAAGTCAAGATGCTCATATATGTCTATCAAGCTAATACTTTTGGTTATCTATATGACTCTTGTTCTTTGAAAAATTGTTCAACATGTTAACTCTAATTATTAACATGTTATCTTAGTGAAGCTGTTTTACATATATTTTATAACTATTGACTTCCACTATTTTTAACATGAGCATCGATTGTAAACATGTTTTAAAAATGAGTTTTACATGTATTCAAATCCCAATTTCAATGCATTGTTATGATTTAAAATTACATCTGAAATTTGAAACAATTTGCATATTTCATTCTTGGAAAACTTGATTTCATTTATGATTTATCATTTCACAAAAAGTTGATGAAAAATTTTATGGATATATATCTACTAATTTTTTTTATCTCACTTACAGACCTTGCATGAAAATTTTATCAATTACATATTTTTGATACAAAGTGTATTAACAAATTGTCATTGATAATTGAAAATCATCATTCTTGGTATTATTTGTTTGTTACCTATTATGATTCAATTGCTTAAATTTATTTAATTGGATAAAATTATATTTTGATCTTTGATGATTTATTGTACTCTTTGCTCAAATATCATATGGTTTAATTATATAAGATTAAAAGAATTGTTATGTCTAATATTGTGTGGACCCAAGAGAAGTTGGGTACCAATGTGTCTAGAGATTTGTTTTGCAGGAGTCAACCAAGATGATATGCTTTCTAGGTACAAAGAATAGAAGCTAAAAGCTCAGGTCTAACTAGCAATGTTGCATGTGAGTAGAAGCTAAATCTATGGTATTACTCAATTGATGACCCGAGTAACACCCCATCATTAATAAGTAATTATCTAGTGGTGCAATCAGAGAAAGTAGAAGAGGAAGAAGACCTCTTAATGGGCCTAGCAAAATTCAATTCGAAGAAGCTCAAGCCGAGAGACCAAGGATACTTATGAGTTGGACTCATACTTCCAACACTATAAGCCTTCGCCATCCAGTCATCTTCCCTACTACCAAAAGGAGCTAGACTTCTCTACTGCAACATGGAGGATGATGAGTTATGCTTTAAGGAAGGCACAATAATTAAAGAGACATTAGAGACAACAATCAAAGATTAGAAGGTCATCATCTCAGTCTCAAAAATCAATAAGTAGTTGGGATACAACAACCCTCCCACTAGACCTTTCAAGGAGTTCAACGAGCCTAAGAAGTAAAAAAATCATCAAACCATAAGAACTAATGAGGATTCTAAACTTCAATCATAGCTCTATATGCAATCTTCACTAGATTATCTGCTATACTTATACTACATCTATGGTGAATAAGACCAATAACTTCACTCACTTCATCGGGAAGAATTATCACATAATGGCCTATATTATCAGCATAAAGGAGAGGAATACTGGAAAGATTATGTCTGTCAGAGAATAAGAGGTACATATATACTTCTACAGGGCCTACTCCAATGACATACCCTCATTTGGTATCTCTACTCATTAAGGCCAACAAGATATGGTACCTAGAGCCAAATGAGCCCCTTGTGAGGACTCATATGGTTGATAAGCTGCACATCCAAAGGGTGAATATACACTTGTCACTAGCGGGCAGTACTAGCTAGAGACAAAGAGTAGAACCTAAAGAAATCAGAGATAATAAAGAGCAATCCTCGTTAGAGCTAAATCAACTGGAATTTCTTTCATTGAATCGATGATTCAAACAGATTGAACTTCACTTGATGTTACCAATTAGAAGCTCATTAAGGTTGTAGAAAAAGAGTTAGGAAGTTACGTACTGTGGTGAATCAAAACATCCAAATATTGTTTACTAAACATTGGACCTTCAAGTAATCTACAATTACTCCAAGTAATTCTGAGGATCACTTCAAGTAATTCTAAGGATCACTTCAAGTAATCTGCAATTACTTCAAGTAATTCTAAGGATCACTCAAAGTTATCTGCGATCACTCCAAGTAATCAGCAATTTACAATCACTCTAAGTGATTCGCAACCACTTGGCTTAAATTATTAAACCTTACTCCAAGTTAACACAAGAGGCATAGAGGATGACAGCTGAGACTTTAAGGATGATGAGA
This sequence comes from Inga laurina, assembly GCA_963855925.1. NCBI lineage: Eukaryota > Viridiplantae > Streptophyta > Magnoliopsida > Fabales > Fabaceae > Inga > Inga laurina. Next base: position 21,381,293 of record OY979713.1, read on the forward strand.
TACAACACTTTGCTAGAGCTAGTCTCCCTGTCCTTCATTCTTTGGTCCATCTATCCAAGGCTATTTGACAAAGGGGCTTCAACAATCACACAGAGCTTGCTACAAACAATGCTAAGTTCATCACTTTTGTGAATGGCAAGTTTAGACAACTCTGTGAATTATCAACCACAACTCTAAGGCCTTATTCTAAGCTAATCTTGGTATCCAAAAGTGCTCACCAAAGACTATACTTCAGAATCTCTCAATACTAATCACATCATCAAACAGTGACTAGCCAATGATGCATCAATGGACTTCAGAGGATTATGACTCAAGTGATTACAAGATTACTCGAGTGAGGTATTGTATTCTTTAATTCAAATTCTCTGAGTTGCATCACTCAAAGTGAACACTTGAGTGATAATTCAAGTGATACAGGGTTACAACATTAAAACCCTGAATAACATCATCATTTTCAAAACTTGATCTTTAAATTTTCATACTCATTCTCTCTACAAAATTTCCAATGACTTTACAAATCTAGGAGAGTTATTAACTTATTATTCACAACGATTTTCTTTTAAGCCATGCATTCATTAAGGGGGAGCTTTACATTTACATATGTTTTATATCTTAAAAGCTCATCTCATTTATTGAAAGAAAATCCTTTTAACATACTCATTTGAATTCACTATCTTTTAATTAGTTTTGATGATGAGTTACTCGTATATTTTACTTTCATGATCTTAATTTTAACATATCATATAGAAAGATAACTTTGATTTGTACATTAAATTTGATAACTTTATAGCACTAATCATTCTTTGTGGAAGAAAGATTTATACTTGTAGCAGGAGAATTTGTTTTGTGCAATAACATTCTTCAACATACTATAAGAAGAGGAACGATGCTTTAACGCTTAAATAAGGGAAATATATTGGCTACAATATTCAAAGCAACAAATACCTATGCCAATACAAAGGAGTGTTAAAGCATATTGTGATAAAAATATGGAACAAAAGCTCAAATCAGTAAGAGTATGCTGGAGATACCATGAATATACATCAAAGTTGCACAGCGAAAGTAGGGTGAACTAGACTTCATGGATCTATCATCAGCTTGCCAAATCCAAATGAGCATTTCTAAACCATCTATTTATATTTCGAGAATACTTTTCATATCTTTCATTTTAATTTACCATGATTATGAAAGTTTTCTTGAAAACCTCTCCAAATTGTTTCAAACTTTTCACTATTTTTCATTTGCATCAAATTACCTTAAAATCGAGCAAGAGAAAATTTTCATGACACATTTACTTCTCTATAAATATTTCTTCCTTATACTTCAAACTTTTTGCTGATGTCAAATAGGGGGAAACAAAAACAAGAAAAATATGTTGATCTTACTATGCCTTTGTAAATCATACATATTTTTCTTAAAGGATTTGTCATCATTAAAAAAGGGGGAGAATGTTAGATATGAATAGTTTTGATGATGTCAAGTATTAAGAGAAAAAAGTTTTTATAATATACTTATTTTCTATATTGACTAAATACTATATTTAATATTGTATATCTTGTAAATTAGTCATAAACCTGATGGTGGGTAGATGTTATTTTGCTTATAATGTCTCACAAATGGATAATGTCATCAAGAAGAAAATCAAGAGGCAAGGGATTGAAGAAAGAAGAAATTGTAAGATCTAATGGGAATATCAAGATTCAAGATTGGTCAAGCAAAGAAAGAAGAAGACTAAAGATTTTCAAGAAGATATCTAGTTGGGTTATGAAGAACGAACATCAATTCAAGAAGATATCTAGTTGGATTATGAAGAATGATTAGAAAGTGGCAAAACAAGAAGAAAGAGATTGAAGAAAGAAGAAGAAAGAAGAACTTGCAATATCAAATGAGAATATCAAGATTCAAGCTCTTAGAAGTGATATCCGAGGTTGGAATGGGTCAATATGAAGCTAAACTAACTTATACGGAAGTATACTACCTCCAAAGGTGATTACTCCAGTGAACCCCTGAGTAATATGCCACTGCCTCATTTTAAAAGTGATTACTTGAGGGCTCCCTCAAGTAATGACCCAGAATTACTCTAGTGATCACTACAGTAATGAGAATTCTGATGTGCTTTGTTTTCACGTGTCAGATTGAACTAAAACTAGTGGCATATGAAACAAAACTCCCAGGAAAAACTTTGGACACAAAAATCACATTAAAAAGAGTTCATATGAGAGAGATATGATTTGTTGAAGTTGCCACTCACATCAACGTCATATTCCAGAACAGCTTCGGTATTTTGGACATAACTCTCAAACTGCATATCGAATTGATATAAAACTAGTGCCATATGAAACTATACTCAAATCGCTTTCCATGGATAGGTAATTTTGTTATATTTGAAGTTATATCCTAAGAGTTATTCATCTGGAAGTTGATACTCATAATTTCAGACATTGTCTAAGTGCAGTAGATACTCTTTGGATCATAACTTCCTGTATACAATGAGTTTGGAGCTAATTCTTGTTGCATCTGAATATATACGGCAAGATCTTTCCGATCACATATTCAGAATTAAAATGTAAAGAGTACTTGAGGGGTCACTTGAGTAATTAGAAAAGAAAATGAAATATTACTCGAGAGATAACTCAAGTAATCAATTAAGAAAAGAAGCAGTAGCTCTCAACCAAGATTTGAATGACATTACCCAAGGGAGCACTTGAGTAATCTGAATTGAAAAAGAAAGAATTACTTGAAGGTCCACTCGAGTAATGCGACAAACAACTTATCTGAAGCTTCTAAATATCAATGAAATGATTATGTAATTCATCCATCTTGCTTCCAATCATTCTAACACTTCATTGTATTAGTGTTTAATATATTTCTCCAGGAACATAATGAAGAGATGATGTGAAGAGACAAAAGGTGACTTTACAGAAGCGAAGCATCAATGTTCATAACGGCTAGTTTTCAAATTCAAGAAAACTGTCAAACTAAGAAATGAGACTCAACGGATAGGTTGAAATACTCAAAACGGTCATATCCTACTTAACTATAAATGCAGAAGATTCAAGCAGACAACAACAATTAAAAATATGCTAAAATCATGAATCATCCACTCTGACTCAACTACTCTCTGTTCTTATCTATTTTATATATCATGTATATTTGAGAGAGAGATTATTTGTGTTGCACTTCAGTATTCATCTTATTCACTTTTGAGAGAGAAGATGGATTATAATCTTTCATCATCAAAGTTGCATTCTTATAGTGTGTAAGCGGGAGTAACTAGATTTTATCCTTACGGTGTGTAAGGGGGAGTAACTCGGTGAGAGATTTGTAAAAGGCTTTCCAAGTGCCCGGCTAAACTTGTGGGTCATAAAGGCTTTTCTTGTGCCCAGATTAAACAAGAAAATAGTGGATTTGAAAATCTCTGGAGGAGCCTAGGGACTGGACGTTGGTCATCCCAGATTGGATTGAACCAAGATAAATCACAGTTTGCATATTCTCTTCCCTAAGCTCTTATATTTCCAGCATACATTATTTAATCTAATTTTTTATTTATGATTCATTACTTTCATATTTACTACTTCCACTAAGATACGTAAAGATTTTCAAAATTCTTAAGCTTTTTATCTTACACCCAATTCGCCCCCTCTTGGGTGTTAGCCGGTTCTAACATAATGTTTGGCAAAATCCCCACTCAATATTGGGTATAATCCCAATATAGAAGATACAAGTGCTCCAATTTAACATGACTTTCCAGAAGCTATTTCTTCCTAATTTTTCATAAACCATTTTCTAAAATTTATTTTCTAAAATCACTTTTATCTTTTTTTCCTTCCTTCGGGAGCTATTCTCCAAAAGTTAATCATAACACATAGATGTTTGGTTGGTATTTTCCACTATCTTAATTTCAATAAACTAAGGAAAAAGTGCTTTTAAGAAATCGATGAGATGTTCATGATTAGAAATGGATCATAAAAATTTACAAATGATAATTTAACCTTTAAGTTTTAATATAGCTATTTGAAAATAAAACCTTTGTACTACACATAGATGGAGGAATTCTACATGTAATATCCTAAAATTCATGTGAGAGCTAAGAATCCCTAAAGCCAGTGTAATTGATATTAGTGCAATCACTTTGAGAATTTTGTATGAAATTAATTCCCAGATTCCCATTGTGTCAGTCATGAAAATTAAGAAGTTAGGATTGTAAAATTCAAGTGTAAAATTCAAGTGTAGGTAGTCAGGGGAAAATTCATCAGTGGCCACAGAGTATAGAGGCACCACTTTTGAGATTTAAGGGATCAGGTGTCATGTGGCATGCCTCAATATGTGTGCCACAGTCCCAACTAGAATCCCGAGTAAGCACCGGTAAATTAACTTTATTAAAGACATGTTAATAAAGTAAGAAATGATGACTCATGATAACACACCTTTTTGGTTGGTTAAACAAGAGCTTGACATATGTCCCTTAATCATTACAAATTATAAGGCTACTTTTGTGTTGGTCAAATGAGGAGATGATAAGTGTCCCTCATCATTACACCCACTTTATGCCTTTTCTGTTGTCATATTCGGAGTATGCCTCTTAGCAACTAAGTCTGGGAAATCCACCGGTCTCCGGTAAAGATGAGTACTTGACATTTCAAACACCAAACCCAGGAGTCTAGGGAAATTGTCAGGCCTCTCCCTTCCCCTGACCATTTATACACCACTTAAGAGAGAGAGAAAATGGAAGACCAATGGCTATAAGACACATGACACTCTTAAGCCTTAATCTTGTGATACTTGGCAAGATAGATGACATCATTTCGTGAGATTAAATCACAACCATCCATGCCTAATCAAAGGCCAAATTTTCGGCCAAGTGAGGAAAGAGAAAGAGAAATTTGATTTCTTAACTCAAGAACACAAGAAGAGAGAAGGAGGAGTGAATAGTGATTTATCCTGACTATCAGAGTCAATTCTGACTCTGACTCTGAATCGTCATTATCGCCTAGTAAGCCCTTCAGGAAACTTCTTCTACTCATTGTAAGCTTCAATTTTATGGTCTTATAATTCTCATACAAGATTTTTTGTGTCCATTAGATAGCCGGAGTGCCACTGGAATTTCAAACCAATTGTAGAAACACAAAGAGGTAAGCCTCAGCTTTGTTTTGAACCGATTACTTCATGTTTTTGTGGAGCATTTCTTGACTCTTGTGCCACCCTTGATTTTCAGCCAAGAGGATTTTTGAAGCAAGATATGTTTTTAATCATATATTAGGTGATATATGATACTTATTGATGTATTACACTTGTTGGTAGTCAAAAACACAAACTTGATTTTTGTTATTTTTGATAGTTTTGATCAAGGGCAAATCTGGGAGGAGGAGTTTGATTTTGGTATTTTTGAGGTTTTCATTGGATTCTACATAAAAAATTGTGAGGAGCAGACTCTGATTATAATTTTTGACAGCCTAGTTTAAAAACTCAAACTGGAAATTAAGTTTGCTTGTGTGATAAAGCTGCCAGTATGCGTTTTTTACTAGCAGATTTGTTGTGATGAAACTTTCACTGTGCAAACTTCATTTGATGATGATGATATTTTCCATATTTGAGGTACACATAAATACCTTTAATTTGATAGGTATTATGAAGGATTTGGACAAAACACTAGGAGTTATGAGTGTTTAAAATTAGACCATTAAAATTGGTCAGATTTTCTGGTAGCTTAGGTAAAAAGGGAAAATGGGATTTGTATGAGATTAAGTGGCTACTGGAAGTATTTTTCCATTAAAGTAGACTTAATGAGGGTCACATAGGACTTCAAACTACTGCAAGTGGATTTTTCTACAATTAGTTATGATTTTTCAAAGTTGAGTGATATATGTGGTAGATTAGGTGGACCCATGAAATTATGGCATCTAAGGTAATTTGAGCCAAGTACGATCCAAATAATAGAGTCAAGTCCTAGAGGCTAAAGTAGCCCATTATACAATTGTCATGGCTCTAATAATGTGGTTATATATCTAGGGCCATGAGGTGACAAAGAAGAAGCAACTTCATTGGTTGGAAGAAAAGGTACAAAAAGGGGACTCGAATACAAAAGGTAGTGAACTTACTTACTTACATGTATGTGATGTTTATGATATGTATTGATTTGCTATATTGCTTTACTTGATTATATGAAGCATGTATAAATGAATAAAGCTATATTTCTATTTTTCTATTTTTGCTGTGGACATAAGTATGTTGCATGAAACATTGAGCATGTAGAATATCATTACGTAAACACGAGCCTATATAAGGCAAGTATATCATTCACTAGCATTCATCTTACATGTATTGTCCAAAATGTTTGCTACTGAGATTCCCTCGAATCTCACCCCCACCAACCATATAGGCAGCCAAGCACAGAAGAGGAGTGCATGATGTTGTATCAGGAAAGAAGTTGCAATAAAGAAGAGAAGAATTATTCATGCACTAATCCATTATACAAATTAATATATTTGCAATGGTTAACTGTATAACTCACATAACGAATGAATTTGTAATGCCCCAAATTTTGATTAAGGGCTTATGATGATTATTGAGAATGAAATTAATATGGGAAAATGTTTTTGGTGAAATAGAAGTGAATTGTGACTCGAATTAATAATAGAAAATACCCAACACCTTATATTTTAGTATAATTATGTGATGAAGTAATTTTTTGGGCTAAAATAAGAGGGAATAGCATATGAATGAGAGAAAGGAATGAAGAAATCTGTTAAGTGGTGATTCAATAAGAATCTCCATAATCATAGGCAAAATTGGAAGAATGGAAAATGTACCGACAATTAGTCAGCAACTAAGGAAGAACTTAATTACTAACTGATGTAATTGGTTAGTGTAACTAAGTGGAAGATACTTGTGATGAGATCATATGAGATAGTGACATGTGGCAAGATTGGATAAAGTAAGAGAGAGTTGATGGTAAAAAAGGCTAAACAATCATATTTTATTCTTTCTCTTCCCTCTCTCTCTCTATTTCGTCTAGGCATGGGAAAAAGGGGAAAATTCAGACCTTATCTTCATCATCACACACTTTCTCTCTCTTGCTCTCTCCATTTTCGTCCAACAAGAGGTAGAAAGAGAAAAGAAAAGCTTGAGATTAAGGTAAGATTTTGACCTTGAATGCCAAAATCTCCTTCTTTAAAGTCGTTCATCTTGTAAAGAGCTTTCATCCTATGGTTTTATATTATCAAGAGGAGGTGTCTTTGTGCTTGAGAAAAGTTGGAAGTCGGTGAAACAAGAATCAAGTTTGGGAAAGTGCAAGAGGTGAGTGTTAGCTATCTTTTGCTATATGAGTTATGGCTATTGGTTGAGTTTTGAGTTTTTAGTATTTTGCCCTGATTTTTGCCTGAATTTGGATTGTGAGAATTGCATATGGTTTTGTTGTGGAAATGGTATATTATGGTGTCTTTTAGATATTAGAATTGGTTTGAATCATTGAATGTTGAACTTGGCAAATTATGGTTGGTTGTTATGTTTTGGTCAAAACAGAACATATAGTTCGGATGTGATTTTGGTTGTTTTGATATTTCTATTGGATTCCATGCAAAAATTGTGTGCAAGTAGTGTTGGTTATAGATTTTGGAACCATTAAAAACACATTGAAAATTCAAAAATTCTGTCAAGTGAAACTTTGTGCTGGGCAGTTGGTTTGCATGGATATTTTGAATGAGCAGATGGTGTCTAAAAATTCAGAAACTTTCTATTCTAATATTCCACATGCCAAGCTTCAAATGGATATATAATGGATGTCATTTCGATGTGTGTGCTGGGAGCTATGAATTTCCAAAGTTTGAGGTTGAAACTGGACTTAATTTTAGAGCAGTGTGGACATTTATTGAATTCTGTGTTTTTGTGGTTATGTAAAGTAATGATTTATATTTTTCCTATAAATAGGACTTAAAAGCTTTAATTACTTGGGATCACTTCATTTTGATTTTTCTATGATTAGTTATGGTTTTTGGAATGTCAGCTAAGAAACAAAATTTTTTCTGGCTGCAGCCAAAAACCTTCAAATCACTTTCTGGCTGTAGCCAGAAAATTCTTGGTTGTAGTAAAAAACTCTCTGAGTTGTTTTTGGCCGTAGCCAGAGATTTCTTAGCCGCATCCAAACCCTATTTTCAGCACTTTGAAATTTTGAAAAGTGGTTTCTAACCTAGTACTTCCCAATCCTTTTAGGCTATTGTTAGAGACTTTCATAGCTACTTAAGAGACTTTAATGATAACCAAATCTAAGTGTTTTGAAGTCATTTGAGTATTGGAATAAGTGGTAACTTGGCATCCTTAATTATGATTATAGGATTTGATATTTTCCTGGAACGTAAAAGGCCTATTTCTGAACAAGAACGGAAAGACCAAGGTAGTGACACTTTCTCCTATATCATGTTTAATGCATTGTATGTTTGTATTTATCATTGAATTGGGTTATGGCGGCTAGCCTGGCCTTGAATGCTACTATTACTGATTGAGTCAAGGCGAGTAGCCCGGCTTTGAATGAACGATTGGGTTGTGGTAGTTAGCCCATCCTTGAATGTTGCCGAAGGTATGATTGAGTCGTGGCAGTTAGCCTGGCTTTGAATGATCGATTGGGACATGACAGTTAGCCCAACTTTGAATGCTGTTGATGCTGATTGAGTTGTGGCGGGTAGCCCGGCTTTGATTGTTACTAAATTGTGCTATATACTTACATGCTTTGTTTAATTATACATCATATATGTGAAATGTTACTACTGAGATTCTTTTGAATCTCACTCTTTCCAATTAACATTTTTAGCCAAGGCAAGTAGATCAAGGGATAAGCAACTGAACAAGGGTGACTAGGATTGCCAGTGGTAGTCTTAGCTTTTTGGTTTTTGGTAATCATTCTGGATAAATGTAAATATAGGTTGACCTTGGAATAGTATTGTTGTGTAATCCCCGATAAGGGAAACTGAGATAGGCGATGAAGTCCTATAAAACCCTTTGGTTAATGAGTATATCCCGGGTGAATGTTGGGAATTTTGCTAGTACTCTGATATTGAGTATGTGACAAACCGAACAGGCACAATATCTTTATTTAAAAATGAATGGAGATCGTATTATATAGGTTTTGTAAAAAATTTTTAATTATCCTTGATCTCTTATTCAATTACAAAACATGTTTTAAACACTAATCACAGCCTTAATGATGACAGGGGTTACAAAATTAATTATCCAAGCCATGATAATTGAATTAGAAATGGGTAATCACATGGTACTAGCCATTAATTAAGAAACCTTCTGCACATAAAAATAAGCAAAGATCACTCTGATTTTGATAATGAAGAAAATGAAGGAAAGATGAGTCGCAATGAGTAGGGAACCATGATGAATAATCTTCAAAAATTTTCAAGTTATTCAGAAACCCCCTTCAAATGTAGGTTTGAATCCTGTATTAGAGTTGGGATTTGAAATTTTTTACCAAGAAATATCACTTAATGGTTCAGATTCATTACGAAGACTCATCAGAACGATAATATAACTAAGGTGTTACACTACACCTAAAAATTTTATTGGGAGAATGATACTAAAGTAACAAGATATCCATATGAGAAAGAGGGAAAAACTTAAATGCTCATAACGAAATTTCAAACATTTTGCATTTGGAATAATATCCTAAAACCACTTTTTTTTAAAACAAATTGATGCCATAGCTGTAGAAAATACTAACCAAATACTTAAATATCCAAAAGTGATGATAGACCCACAACCGTGGTCGGAACGAAACCCATGCTCTTTTTTCTTAGAATTAAAGGGAGCATCTGGGCTTCTACCAAATTGCTGAATCAATCTTGTAATCATTATTCAATGGGTCAATATTCTTTTTTTTTTTTGAAAAAATATGCTTTGTATTCATCAAGCATTATTTGGATTACGAGCCTATTTGAGAAAGTGGTGAAAAAGCACATTCACGCAAGTCAATACAAATTCCTCTCATAGATGTCATCGTATACTATAAATCAAGTTAGAAAAGAAAATTCTACTAACAATCCAAATAGGCACTACCATAGTCCATATCCTTCCATCATCCCAATTGAGAATTTTGCAAAATCCCAAAACAACATCACCTTTTCTCTCTCTTCCAAAATAAAAAAGATCATAATTTTATATACAATCCATTAAAAAAGCTGAAAAAGAGAAAATAAATAAAAATGAGATTTTTTTTGGCATATAATAGATTGTCGATAATCTTATTTCTAGGACAAAATCTAATACACACACACATATTAAATAATTAGATTAAAGTGTATACAAAATTTTGAACACTAGAATGTGTGTTTGGAGTCTAAGGGTTTTTGAATGATTGGGAGTAAGACAAACTATATATATTGTGCTTAAGAGAGTAAGAAGTGATTTGAAGGTCAAAATAGGAGATCAAGTCATTCCACAAGTATACATAATAAAGTAAAAAAGAAAGTTTTATCGTACTACTATTCGACCAGCAATGATTTATGGTAGTAAATGTTGAACTTTTAATGGACTACATGAGCACAAAGTGGGAGCAATTGAGATGATGATGTTGAGATGAATATGTTGTCATTCAAGGAAGGATAAAATTTGTAATGAAGTAGCTATAGTTTCCTAATTCAAAAAATTAGCTTTGCAATCATCTTTAACTCTTTTTTGGGAAACAAACTTCTCTATAAATATTTTTATTTCACAAAATAACTAGCTATAAATTTTCCTTACTTTTTCTAGGCCTTTATATATATTTACTAGCTATTTCTTTATTAACTTTTTGGCTTGAAAATAAAATTTTGATCAAATAATTTACTTTTGAGGATATTTAATTTTTAGGTAACATCTATAGGCCTTCAATACACCAAATAATCCTCTTCTAAAATTTTTCGGATGTTACAATAGGTATAATATTTCATGATATTTAATAATGCTTTCACAATGCTACTTCTTGTAGTACCCAATTTTTTATCCAATATGGTTATATGTTACTGTTAAAATATACATATTTTATTTTCTGGACATCGATTACTTATCATATGGTTATGTAGTTTTGTTTCTTGTGATATTGGTGTGCTATGAGCTTCTCTGCATTGTTCTATATATGTATGCATTTCCTAAGCCATTGATGGGGAGGTATTACAGTTCCAAGGCTGCTTCACTAGGCCTAAAACTATTATAGAAGATGTTGCTAAATGGGACATCCTGACTGAAGAAGTGTAATACCCCGAATTTTGAGATTCGAGGCTAGAGAATAAGCCTGAAATAAGTGGATTGCTAAGCCCCGATTTAGCAAGATCCCAAATGTGGATTAATGGATAACTCCAAAAGTGGATGTGATTAGTGATAAATAAACCCTTTTGGAGAATATGATGTGATTTAGGATTCAAATGTGATTCGTATGTGTTGTGAGCAGCGCCAAAATCCTGTATTTAAGTTCAATTATGGATTAACCTCTAAATTGACTTAAAATATGGGAGGGCGCATATTGTGGTGAAAAGGAAAGATAAGAAGTGTTTGGTGGTGATTCAGTGAGAATTACCATAATCAGGGGTAAAATAGTAAAGTTACCGACCAATTGATCGGTTACCAAAGAGGAAGCTCATTGGTAACTCAAAGATCAATGGTTGTGATTGATTGTTATGAGATTAAAAGGGTTGAATCCCATGTGTTGTGTTCATGTAAACTCATGGAGGTGAAACAAGATTGTGACAAGTGGCACAATGTGAGCCCTTGGATTGGTCAACGTGTCAAAATGCCTTTCCTCTCTCCTCTCTTCTCTTTAGGTTAGTTTGGGCACCCAAAACACTGACTTGTATTATCTTCATCATCATCTCTCATCTCTCTCCTTCATCTCCATGGATGTCCCAAAGCTTGGGAGGAAAGAGAAAGTTTGAGGTGAGTTTTTAGCTTGCCTGGTGACCTCTTTAGCTCAAACACTCTTCTTTAATGTTGTTCATAGTGATGAGAGCTTCATCCCTATGGTTTTAGATTATTTATTGGAGGTGTTTGATAGTTTGAGGAAAAGTCGAAAGATGAAGAATCAAGAAATTTGTTTGGGAAAGAGGAAGAGGTGAGTATTTGATGACTTTTGACCTAATTATTGTGGTTATTGGTTGAGTATTTTGAATTTTGGTTTTTTCCTTGATTTTAGTGGAATTGTGAAATGAATGAATTGTCATGTGTTTTGTGTTGAAAATGATGTTTTGTTGTGTAATTTGGTCATTGGAATTGGTTTGGCATTGGAAATGGAAAAGTTGCAATGTTAGAGGTTGAAATGTGAAATTGTGTGACATGTTGAGATTGCTGTAAAACATGTCAATATAATGTGAATTTTGTTGTTTTGGTGTTTCCAATGGATTCCTTGTGAAAATTTGTGTGGGAATGGAGTTTGGTATGAAATTGAGACCATTGGAAGCAATTGAGCCAAAACTGAAATGTTGTCCATTGAAAGTCTGTTTTAGGCAGTCTAGTTGTGTGGACGTTTTGACTAGGCAAATACTGTTAGAAAATTATGAAACTTTCCAGTCTTAAATTTCACATCCCAGGCTTCAAAATGGACATAGAATTTGTGTTGTGAGTTGGGATTTATGGTTGTCTAAACTTTGAGGTCGAAACTGAAATCTGTTTTAGAGCAATGTTGGATTTCGTTTAATTCTGTATTTGTGTGATGATTTCTAGTAATGTCCAATATTGTTCCTGTGTAGAGGACTTAAATATCTTTCATTTGGCTTTTGAATCACCTCATTTTGATTTTTGTGGAATTAGTTATGATTTTTGGAAGTTCAGCCAAGAAACAGAATTTTCTTGGCCGCGGCCAGAAGTATTCTGGGTCGTGGCCCAAATGTTTCTGAGTTGTTTTTGGCCACGGTCAGTGAACTTGTGGGCCGTGGCCAACCCCCAAAAATCAGCATTTTGGACTTTTAAAAGGTGATCTTTGGTCGAGTGTTCCCAAGCCTTTAGGCATGGGTTTAGGCATTGATTAGCCACCTAAAGGTCATGAATGGTAACCTACTTTAAGTATTATGAAGTTGTGGATTTGGAATAAAGAATAACCCTATGTCCTTGCTTTGGTTATAGGATTGATATTCGTTCTGATCGTGAGTAAGTGGGGCTGGAGCATACGTGGAAAGAGTGTAGGGAACTTACTGTAATACCCTGAAAGTTGGGATTGGAGATTGGGAATGAGCCTAAATTAAGTGGACTGCTAAGTCCCAATTTAGCAAGAGCCCAAATTTATCCTCTAATGATTATAATATCTCTGGGGTATTAAGAAAGTAAAATGATGAATTTTGGAGAAAGTAATTATATTTTTTTGTGAAATCGCCTATGAGGTAGTAAGCTTGTCATGTGATTTTGAATGACCAAATAATGAGAAAAAATTATGAAATTTTATAAGATGAAAGTAGACATCCTAAAATTTAATTTTATAGGTCATATGACTCAATTAGAGCTATATCCAAAACGTTATGAACTTTTGAAGTCAGCACAGAAAAACTGTAAAATTTCTGGAATAGTATGCAAAGATTGAAATTCTGGGAATTTTGTGATTCTATTCAGCAAAAGTATATATTTTTCTTTGAAACTAGACTCAATAATGGTTTCATAGCCTTTAGAATCACTCCAATTCGAGTTTTCTAGAATTAGTTATGATTTTTCAAAGTTTGGGCAGAAATCTGCCAGAATTTTGTAAAAATCCTAAAATTGGGAAAATGAATTAGTTAAATTTCTGATATATTATTAAAACATTTCATCTCCTTCCTCAAGCATAAACTGATGTGAAGTTCAACATTTAGAGAGAGGAGATGCAGAATTTTTAGAGTGAGAGAAGGGGAGAAAAAAGCTTGCAAAGGTAAGTGATTTCTTCGGTAAATCAGTTCCTGATATGTATAACTCCGTTCCTAAGCTTCCTTTTCAGATGATTTAAGGTTTGGAAGCTCAAATTTGAATGTTGAGCACCTAGGGTTCAGCCATATGAAGGGAGAGCCAGTGGGAGCTTGAGGTAACTTCCAAACTCTTGTATATTGACTATTCTGGCTGTTACAGACAATTTAATCGGTGAAATTTCACTGGATTGTCATTGATTTTAAAAATGGAAAATGGGTGTGTGGGGCTTTTATGCTGCCCAAAATAGTACTAAATGGTAGTTGTAACCTAATGGAATAGTCAATAAAGTGGTTAGGAGTAGAAAGGAACACGTTTACAGAGCCGAAACCGAAAAACCCCGATTTTTCCCGGAAAACCCATATAATTCGGTCAAGGCTGTAAATGGGTCTTAGAGTTAGATTTTCAATTATTTGATGGTTCCATTGAGTTCAGGAGAAAAAATTAGGTGGGGTTACAGTTGGGCACTTTTTCGGAAAAGGTCGAGAAAGCATAATTACGAAAATACCCCTAAAACACTGAAATAAGGGCAGCCAAGGGCATTTTCATCTTTTGTTAGTGAATTTGGTAATTCCAAATCTGGAAATGGATTCCTTGGGCGAAAATATGTCAAGATAGCCCAGGTTAGAATTTTGAAAAAAGTACAGTTGGACGGGGTACGATGGGGTCGGGTCCCCGTGGGTATTTTAGTAATTTTTCAAGATAGACTCATATAACCCCCAGAAACACTATGGAAGTGTTGAAATAGTACATTTGATATTGTAGGGTTGAATATGGAGCCCCGAGTGTTGGCACGCAAATCAAGGAGAAAGATTGGAGGTAGGGGACTTATCTTACTTGTATGTATTTGATATCTTTGCTTGTGTAATGATGTATGTGATTGTTTTACTTGATTGTGTAGAGCATATTTGAATAAATGAAGCTCTGTTTCTATTTTCACTGTGGCCATAGTCTTGTTGTATGAAACATTGAGCATTCAGAAATGTCATTATAGGGCATATATCTAGATAAAGTTAACATGTCATACACATAGCATCAATCATGCATACATTATGGTATCTGTTTCCTACTGAGATTCTCTCGAATCTTACCCTCTCCTACCAACAATTTAGATAGGAGATGACAGAAGATATGCAAACAACAATGCAGAGTACCGTATGAGGGGATTACAGTAGTGGAATGAAGACGGGAAGAAGTCTCCGTTTCACTGGGATAAGTTTAGACACCCTAGTAGCCTTGTGAGACTACCTTAATCGTAAGTATCATGTACAAACCCCTATGGGGAATTTATGTAATCATGCATATATTATCAGTATAGTTATGCTATTTCTGTGTTGCCTACCGAACCGTATATCGTTTTCTGTGAATACTCAGAAAAAGGTTAAAACAAGGTAACGGTGTGACACTTACCTCTCTTGCATGCTTTAATATTTGTGTTTGTGTATTGATGCATGTATTGCTTTGCTTGATTATGTGAAACATGTATGAATGATTGTAGCTCTGTTTCTAGTTATGCTATGGCCATGAGTATGTTGTTGAAACATTGAGCACGCAGATATGTTATTGTGTGAGCATGAGTTGTGTATTCCAAGCATGTCATGCATTAAACACTTATCTTACATGCATATTGTTATTTGTTTCCTACTGAGATTCTCTCAAATCTCACCCTCCCCTACCAACATTTTAGACAAGGTAGGTGGACCAAAGATGGAGCAATCAGGAAAAGTCGATGAGAACTCCTTCGGGTTATAGATTTTGGTAGTTGGTTATCATAGTTAGGAGTATTATGTATATTTGGATTCAGATTTGGATATGTACGGGTTGTAATGTGTTTGGGTATGATAATTGTAGATGTATTTGAGAAGATTTGTGTAATCCCTATGTGGAAATTGTAATGGGCAATTGTACCCTATGTACATTTAGTAAATATATGAACCCGGGAGTTGCTGGGATGATGTTGTTGTGCACTCTGATATTTGTAATGAATGTGATTTATATTTGCATAGTAATTGTAATTTGGGTATGATAATTGTAGATGTATTTGAGAAGATTTGTATAATCCCTATGTGGAAATTGTAATGGGCAATTGTACCCTATGTACATTTAGTAAATATATGAACCCGGGAGTTGCCGGGATGATGTTGTTGTGCACTCTGATATTTGTAATGAATGTGATTTATATTTGCATAGTAATTGTATTTGAGATTTGAATATGAAACCAGGTTAATTAGATTTCGAAATGTATTTGTGAAAACCCTATCTCAAGGATGGGATTGTAAATGAGTTTTAATTGTTATTGGTCTCTATTTCTCTTTAATCGCATATTTCGGATATAATTAGGAAGGGGGATACAAGAAGTATATGTTATATATGATTAGTTTTGATGATGTCAAATATAGATGCTAAATATTAAGAGCAAAAAGTTTATATAATGTATTTAATTTATACTTTGACTAACTACTATGTTTAATGTGAAATATATTGCAAATTAATCAAGAAAAGATTAAAATATATCAAATTGGAATATAGAATGATCAAGAGAAGAATAAGAAGTTATTGAACAAAAAAAGTTATCAAATATGGGGAGAAGAAGTCAAGAAAAGGAAGAAGTTATAAAGTTGGATTAATGAGATTGATTAAAAGTAAGACAAAGAAAGATATTGAAGACATTAGTCAATAAAGCAAGGAGTTATCAAAAAGATTATGGAGAATAATCATGAAGAATGAGAGAAGAAATTAAAGAAAAAATAAATAATAAAATATAGTGGAAATATCAAGTTTCAAGTTCTTAGATTTGGGATTGGAGGTTGTTACGCTAAATTGAAAGTTGGAATGGTAATTGGAAGTTAAAGTGCATTATATCAAAGTCATATCAACTTCTCTCGAGTGATAATTCATTATCACTTGAGTTTCACCTCCATAAGTGATTTCTACATGTTTGACTTGAGTGAAGGAGGCATCACTTGAGTGATTATCAAATTTCAGCATACTTTGTTCAGCTCTATTTTGTTTCAGTGTAATAGAGGTTCAGTAATTTGGTCATATCCCTCAAACCATAAATATGATTGAGATGAAACTTATTGCATATGGAACTAGACTTCATGGGGAGTTAATTGGGTGATCACTGAATATTTGAATTGTAGATAGAAATTGATAGAATTTAAAACATAGTTTAAAGCTAGGAAAAATATCATCGAAGTGTACACCGGGAGTTATACTAGTTCGTGTAACATCCCGAATTTTGATCACCAAAATTCCTTATATTTATTTAAGGGCATAAAATGGTGAATTAAAGAGCACATGAAATGACAAACTAAGAAATTAGTGATTACACAAAACATGATTATGCTTGGAACACAAATTGTAAACATTTAAATTTGTTGCCAGTGAGTTTTCATGTGTAGCAGTCTTGTTGTGTAACATTTTTAAATAGGCAAATGATGTCTAATGCCTATCATATTTTCTATTATGAAAGTAAACTTATCAAGCTTTAATTTGATAGGTCATATGAACTATTTGGACCATACACTAAGAGTTATGAATTTCTAAAGTTTACCCAGTGAAACTGGCTACTTTCTGGGACATCATCCAAAGATTTAAATTCTGGCAATGTTGAGCTTTTAGTTGGCTAAAGGCTATATGTTTCCTTGAAACTGGACTCAATAAGGGTGAAGTAGCCTTTAGAAGCACCTCAATTAAATATCTACAAATAAAGATATGAATTTTCAAAGTTAGAAGAAAATGCTGCTAGCTTTGTGCAAAAATCACAAAATGTATAGGAAAAATGGTAATTTGCTAATAAAGTAAGAGACTTATTATTTTTCATTCTCTAAAGCACCAATTAGTCCAAAGAAAGAGAAATAAGAGGGGAAAATAATTTATTAGGGATTTATAATCATTTTTGGGCAAAGGTCAAAGAAAACAAAAAGATAGCAAGAAGGGGTCAATAATTGCAACTCATCTTAATTTTTGTGAAAGACGATAAAAGTGCTAATTGAATGCATATTATTACTCCCTCTTGAGACACATTTTCGGCCAAGAAAATGGCCATATAAAAGATGATGATGGTCAAGTGAAATTGGCATATATTTATTTATAATAAAATAACATAAAAGAAAAGGGTGGATGAAGATATTTTTAACAAAGCTTCTTATCTCTTTTGGTCATTTTTGTGCAAGTACATCAGCCAAGAGGGAGAGAGAGACAATAGTTGAACAAAACATGAAGAATAAGGGAGCATAAGAGAGATCAAATTTCAAAGTGATTTACAACTTGTTCTTGCCTTCTTCTTCATGATAACTCTCTCTAATCTCTATGCCTTCTTCAAATATTCATGAAACAAGCACAAATCAAGAGAGGGAGCATGGAGATGTCCCATGGTATTCTTGTGTAGAGAGAGAAATCAAGAAGTAATCATACTAAACCTTGTCCTTTTGTTGATTCTTGATGGTTGTTGATGTTGTGGTTGGTTGTTGGCTTGGTTTTCATGATTTTGTAATTTTGGGAACACAAACCCTAACGGGAGGTGCTGCTCAAATTATGGTTAATCATGTTAAAGAGGTGATTAAGTGATTAAACAAGTGATTAGAGGTGTAATGAAGGTGTTTTATTGATTGGAATAAAAAAACTCCAATTTTCTCAAATTATGTTGATTTTCGTCCAGACCTATTTTTCACTTTGTTTGGACTGGATTTTGGTGTTTTTTATGATTCCATTGGATTTAGAATGGAAAATTGTGTAGGGTTCATGTTGTGTGTGAAGTGAGAAAAGCCCTAGAATGTAAAGTGTCAAAATACCCTTGAAAATCCTAGGTTAGGAGTTGAAATGGCAGTTTCATACTTTTGCAGTGAATTTGTCAAAACCGAGGTCAAAAATGGATTCCTTGGGTGAAATTATGTAAGAATAGCTCTAGTCATAATTTTTGGAAAAGTACAAAAATACCGAGTATAAAGGGGCTTAGATCGGGTCTCCAGGGGTATTTTGGTCATTTTATAGTTTTAAGCCTATATAACCAACAAAATGAGTTTGTAATAATTTATGAGTGACTAATAACTTATTTATCATAATTTTGAAATTATAAAAAATACCGATAGCCCGAGCCTGATACAGTATTGAACTGACAGTCGGTCAAGGAAAGGGTGATTCAGGTAGTGAACCTACCTCTTATGCATGTATTTGATATTTATGCTTGTGTATTGATGCATGTGACTGCTTTGCTTGATTATGTGAAACATATATGAATGATAGAAACTCTGTTTCTATTTGTGCTATGGTCATAAGTATTTTGTTTGAAACATTAAGCACATAGATAAGTCATTGTGTTAGCATGAGTTTTTGTAAGGCAAGTATGTTATGCATAAGCACTTATCTTTATCAGTATAGTTTGCTATTGAGATTCCCTCGAATCTCACCCTTTCCATCAATATAAAAAGCTTTCAGTAGATAGCAGCTCAGAGGGTAGAATCATAATTACCGATAATATAAGGTTCCAGATGAGCACAAGAGGAGTCGTTGGTTACCTGAAGACCTTTTTATTGTTAAAAGGTTTGTAATTATTATGTATGAACCCCCATAGGGAACTCCTGTATTATAATCAAGCAATCTTGTTTCAATAATATTAGTATATTTATGCTATTTCTGTGTGCTCGCTGAGCTGCGTATTGCTACTCTGGTTAATATCGCAATATTAAGAGGTATGTAAGATGAGGTCTTAGAGTTTGGCTACAACCACTTTGACCTGTGTCCAATCCTCAAAGTTCCAATGAGAGTTTCACTATATCTTCCAAGATTCAGTGGGTTCTTGACACCTCAGTACACAATAAGTTCCTTTATTAGACACTCGCTTCCCTTTACACAATGTAAGCCAATTCCCAACCTAAGGTTCCATAATCTTAAGTAATCTCAACAATGAATATTGCTTTTGTAATGAAAATTTCTCTAACAGAGTGAATATAGAATCACTGAAGTACAGAGTGTAAGGAAAACAGAGCAAATATATATTGATCATTGATGGCTTAGTGTGCTATTCTATCTTGTCATTGCATGCTCTAAATTCTTCTGTATTTATAGTTGAATTGTATTAGCCGTTGGCAACAATTCAACTTATCCGTTAGAGTCATACAGCTTCTTTTGACCGTTCTTTATATTTGAAAAACAGCCGTTGTGGTAGGTAGACGTTACGAATATACGTTTTTTGCAAAGTGATTTCTCTCTCTTTAGCATGATATCTTCATTGTTTTCCTGTAAAAATACTTCAAATTCTAATACTACCTCCGGTCCTAAATATAGACACAGTTTGTAGTGTAAATTGCACTACAAAATATGTCCTATATTTAGGATCGGAGGGAGTACAATGAAGTGTTTGATACCAATGCATTAAATCAAAGAATAACAAATAATTATCATACATTCTAGGATTCATCACTCGAGTGATCGCTTCCAAAACTTGGCAGAGAGTTAAAGTAGCTTTCCAAGCTTTATCACTCAAGTGGTTACTTGAGTGATTCAGGGACATACTCGAGTAACCACTCTAATGATCCCTTGCAATTTCAAGCAGAGAGTCAAAGGCTACAATTCTTACCTCATCACTCGAGTGGTCACTCGAGTAATTCTTAGTCATCACTCAAGTGATCCCTTCTAAAATTAGCGAGAGACTTCTTTTCTTGCACTGTGACTTCTTCTCTTTCTTCATCACTCGAGTGATGGTTTTGTATGCTTCAGAACACTCTATTTGTTAGTTGAAAAACCTTTGTTTATGATCGGGTGCCTCTTACCCCGACATGGCTAGGCGGGTTGTGTTAGTGCAAGCGTTTCACCTAAGAGGGGGGTGAATTGGGTGATCCCAGAATTTTTGTTGCATATAAGAAAATTGACGGAATATTTAAAGTAGTTAAGAGCAAGGAGAAATATCACCAAAGTGTACACCAGGAGTTATACTGGTTCGACCACAACCACTTTGACCTATATCCAGTCCTTAGAGCGTCTCTGAGAGTTTCACTATATTCTCCAAGATTTAGTGGGTTCTTGGCATCTCAGTACATAGCAAGTTCCTTCACCTGGACACTCGCTCCCCTTTACACATTGTAATCAAATCCCCAACTCAAGGTTCCACTACCTTAAGTTATCTCAGTAACAAATATTGAGTTTGTAGTGAAAAACTCTCTCACAGAGCAAATATGTAATCACTGAAGTACAATGAATGAGTATAAGAAAACAAAGCACTAAGAATGTGTTGATCAGTGTAATCTTAGTTCGTGTCTTGTTTTTCTTCTTTTTGAATGCTCCAATATATAGATGATTTGTAGTATCCGTTAGAAGCAATTCAAATTTGTCCGTTAGAGTCGCGTAGCAATGGTTGACTATTCTTTCAATTTGAAAATTATCCGTTGGTGGTAGATGGCTGTAGGTGAAGTTCAAACTTTCATCTGACTTTTCTATTCTTGCATGATCTCTTTATCATTTTTTCTACAAATGTACTTAAGATACTAATGAAATGAAGAGTTAATCATATAGATAACAAATCAATAGATATACAATGAAAAACTTAATTTTTGGACTGCCTCACTCGGGTGGCTACTCGAATAAACTTGTCAAAAATATGGCAGTGAGCAAATCAACATTTTACATCAGATATCACTCGGGTAAGACATGGAGTGATATATTGCAAACCTTGAAAATACCTGATTACTTGAGTGGCCATGTCTTTACCTTCATAGTTTACTCGGGTGCTGACTGTGGTAATCTGGTTACTCGAGTGGCTACTCGAGTGGCCTTCATATGTCTTCATACCTTACTCGAGTGGTCCCTCAAGTGGCTTTCAAATAACCCGGCAGATTACTCGATTACTCCCTCGAGTAATTGCATCAATTTCTTGGCCGAGACTTTGCTTTATGGTTACTCGAGTGGCTACTCGAGTAATGCTTCAAATAATTCTACAGATTACTGGAGTAGTCCCTCGAGTAATGGCTTTTTCTTACTGATTACTCGAGTAGCTACTTGAGTTATATGTTGCATTTCTTGGCCGAGAGTCACTGGAAGATTTTTAACCTGGTTACTCGAGTGGCTACTTGAGTGATATGTGTGAAAATAACGTTACTCGAGTGGCTACTCGAGTAATGGTCTATATAAATTTACAGATTACTCAAGTACTCCCTCGAGTAACTTCTTCCAAATTTTGGCAGTGCTTCACTGGATGAAATTCTTCTTGCTTACTCGAGTGGCTACTCGAGTAATGGCTTCTCTTACTCGAGTGAGCCTTTACAAAACGTTGTTTATTATTTCCAGTGCTTACTTCAAGTAATGCTTTGCCACTTTGTTCAAATTTATTTGTTTATTATCAAATCATTTCATATCATTGATCCAATCTTTGTTATCATCAAAACATATGGGATCTAACAGGTTGCACCACACTAGTTGATTACAATCGAGAGACTAGGCATAAAACATGTGTGCTGAGGCAGTGTGGCCAGTAATGTTACACCTTGTGTGGTGTACAGTGACATAACTAGTATGGTTTATAGGGTACAACCTATATGGCCGAAGTCACATAACCAATATGGTTTGTGATGACGCATATAAACAGAGATTGGGATCAGCCCTAGTATAGTAAGGAAAAATGGTACCGAATACTCTCTAAACTGTAGCCTCCTAGAATCAAATACCCACTTATATTGGCGGTAAACCTAAATGTACATGTTTGTACAAGGTAGTAATACCTAATAGGCTATATGTCCTAAGATTATTAGTCTTAATATTTATTCAGCAAAGATGATAAACTATATGTGCTTAGGCCATAAGACCTGATAGATATGTATGTCCTTAGGCCAGTAGAATGTTATGTTTTTAAGAATGGTAACGAGCAGAGACTCAAGGCCGTAAGTCCCGAGGTACTTGTAAGCATAGGGTAATTTCCTAGACTATAAGACTCAACATGCAAGATTGCATTGGGCAGCGTCCCTGACTATAAGATCCTATATGCCAGTTATGTTGTAATGGACCAGTGAGTCCAAAGGCCCTAAGACCTAGTAGATTAATATGTCCTTAGGCTAGCAGATGAATTCAGAAATGTGATGGGCAGTGACCCAAGGATTGGGAGCAAAGACCCTCAAGTGTACGATCTTATATGCCAGTTCTTTATGTTGTACATTGATTATTGAATGCAAACATTAAATGAAAAATGCTTAATACTATCAGAGATCTAAGAATATGATAATATTGTGGCATGCTCGATGACCTTGCATAAGAAAGAAATAAATTGAATAATGACTTGTGTTGCATGCTTATTGAGCTTGCACAAGAGAGGGATGGACTAAATGTCTAGAAGGATCCTCAAAGTGTAAATGTTTAAATTTTGAGGACGAAATTTATTGAATAGGGAAAGAAATGTAACAGTCAAATTTTAGTCACCAAAATTACTTATATTAAGGGGAATAAAATGGTGAATTAAAGAGCACAGAAAATGACAAAACAATGCAATTGGAGGTCACACACAACATGATTATGTTTGAAACACAAATTGTAAAATTTGGATTTGCTGCCAGTTTGTTTTTCCTACGTGGTAGTCTAGTTTTTTTTTTATAGTTTTGGATAAACAAATGATGTACAATAAATATGAAATTTTTCAAAATAAAAGTATACTTATCAAGCTTTAATTTGATAGGTCATATAAGTTATTTAGAGTTGTACACAAAGAGTTATGCATTTTTGAATTTAACCAAGTGAAATAGGCAAGTTTATATGGCAGTGTCTAATAAATGGCAATTCTGGAATGCTATATGTAATGCCAAAAATTTCAATTAAGGGCTAATGATGATTATTGAGGATAATCATTGAATTAAAGTGGAATAATTATGTATTTTATGGCAATATTAATTAATATGCCATGATTAGTGGAAATTGAAAGAATGAAATTTTTGGGCAATTAGTTAGTGATTAATAGAGAAATTAATTACTAGCTAAGTGAAAATGAAAAGTGTAAATAAATGATTAATGGAGGGATTAGAGTAACTAATTGGTTATTTATTTTATGAGAGCCAATGAATTGGTGACACTTGGCAAGTTTGGAAGAAGAGAGAGTGTAGAAAAAGTCAAATACACAATTGTTTAATATTTTCTATTTCTTCTTCTTCCCTCATTTTCGGCTGCAAGTTAGGGGGTGTAGCATTATCATTCTTTATCTCCTTCACACTCTTTTCTCTCTCATTCCCTCCTCCATTTTCAGCAGTTATGGGAGCTTAGGAGAGAGAAAGAAAAGCTAGAATTTAAGGTAAGTTAAAGACCTTTAATGCCAAAGTTCACTTCATTAATGTTGTTCCTTGGAGTGAGGGCTTCAATTTGATGGTTGTAGTTTCTCCATTGGTGGTGATTTGAGGAATCACGAGAATCTAGTAGTTGGAGAAACAAGAAGTATCTTTGGAAAAGTTGAAGAGGTGAGTGAAACAAACATTTCTATCTATGTTTCATTTCATTTGACGAAGTTTGGAATTTTTGGTACTTTTGGCCTTAAATTCAAAATTGAGTTTTGATTATTATTGGTCTCTACTTCACTTTATTTGTGTAATTCGGATATAATTATGGAAGAGGGGTTACATTTTTGGTATCAAAGATGTAGTTCCTGGAAATTATGGGAATTTGCTAGGATAGCTCCCTTAGATCTCCGCCTTGGAGGTAGAAGAAGATTTGTGATAGTTGTGTGTATACACATGTAAGATATGTTGTTATGGATATATGATATTTGTGGACTATGTGTATACATTTGCTATGGTAATGGTGTGGTGAATCATTGTAGAGTTAAAAGACAAAATGGTTCATCCTATAATCAGGTGTGTAGACCCAAAAGTGGAGGTAATCAGACCCATCATTTGATTAGAGTACAGAGGAAAAAGATTTCTAGGTAATGTGATAGTAAGATCCTAGGTGTCGCGATAAACTTAGATGTTTGGTTGGAGACCCTAGGCTATATGATAATATATGCTAGTGATGTTATAGTAGATTGGTGTGTCTAAAGGCCACAAGACCTAGGGGATCAGTGTGCCTTAGGCTAGCAAAGATATTTGAATTGTGTAGGGGTTGTGAATGCTCCGTGGAATTGAGGAAGTGATTTCTTGGTTCAATTGAGGCTGAGACTTTCAAAGTTGAATTGTGATCCAAGGATTATACTTAATAGTTAAACTGATTCTTGGGGATCTTATCTAACCTGAATAGTCTGTGGTACTAGGGTATGGTACTAGAAGTGAATTAAAATGTGTATAAGGTATCCTGAGGGTGTTGGTTGTTAATCCAACACAGGGAGAAAGTTATCTATGAAGGATTCAGATCGGAGAGTGCTACCTAAGGGGAATTTTGATCAGAGAGGGCTGCCTACAGTGACATCTGGTTGGAGGGGCTCTTTGTGAATTCTTCACCTGCGGTCCATCGGTGTTTCGGTGGGAAGACCGTGCCTTCAGGGTGGTGGAATATGGGGGATGTGTCTTAGTGAGCCGAAAGGCAATTTGTGTGTCTTTCACCTGTGGCCGTATAAGGGGTTCACATGGTGGAGGACCATTTCACTGGGACGGTAGTTTACAGGGGATTGCTTATGTGATTTTGTGAACTTTGTGAAAGCCGATGTGATGATAAAGCCTAGTATGCAACAACCGTGATAATGAACGGTAGAAAGCAATCACCGTGATGTTGAATCGTAGAGTAGAACTATGAGGACGTTGGGAGTATGGGCTCTTAACAATGTGTTGGTTATGGCTCTGAATGATTCGAGTTGAATCATGCCAAGATTTGGCCAGATTGTGGGTGTGGTCAGGTATAGTGGGACATTCCTATGGGACTTCTACTAAATCAACCTGACATTGTTAAATCACATATGAGGAGTTAGACCTTAGAGTGTGTAGTGGAAGCATGGTAATATGATATGTTTAAGAATTATGTTGAGCAGAAGCTCAAGTTCGCAAAAACTACAATGTGTTAGTGATGGCTTTGGAAGGTAAAACTTCGAGGCTGAATTATATTGTGAGAAGGGGTCTTGGAGGATCCCAGTTTGGGGAAAAGAGTTATAGTGCTAATGATGTGGTGTTTAAAGGCATCAGTGTTGAATATGTAATCCCCTCACCGTAATTACATCCGTACTTCAAAATTTAAGTGAAATGGAGACCAATAAAAAGATATAACAATTTATAATCCCACATCCAAGAGATGAGGTATTTCAAAAATCAATTTCCAAAACATATTTCACCCTGGTCTCACATTCACTACGAATATAATTACTTGAGAAATCAAATTAAATAATGAATATCAGAATGCGGAAGCTAAAATCCCGGCAAAACCCCGGGTTTACTTACATATAACATGGGTTTATGGTTTCCCAACAATGGAGATTACATAACCAAAATATTCATTTACATCACATATACACTTAGTAATCCCAAAACCAAAACAAGGATAACCAACATCCAAATATAAAATGTCCCTAAGCCCTAACCACTCCTAGTTGGTCGCTTCCCTTTCGAGCCACTCGCCCTGTCTGAAAAGGTTAGTCATATGGAAAGAGTGAGATTCTAAAGAATCTCAGTAGCAACAAGACACTCATACGATATATAAACATAAAGCATGTATGTTCATCATTTTCAGCAGCTTCACAATGATCTCTGGCTTGCGCCACATACGACAGCACTCAAGGCTGTAATCACAATGCACTACGCCCACTTTCGTGGTAAACACTATGCCAGCTTTCGCTGTATTCACTATGCACAACGCCCGCTTTCACGGTGAACACTATGTAGCAGCAACACAAAGCACAAAGCACCACAACGCATCTCAATGCACAAAGTATCACAAGGCAGCAGCAGCAACAACATCCACACAATGAATGACAGACAAACATACAATACATTTACACAAAGTATAAGAGAGGAGTCGCTACCTGTATCTTTCCTGACAATCTTTGGCACAGTGGGCTCACATGTTCGGCAGATATCAAATCCTATATCAATTAGGGACAACCAATCAATCTCTTTTCCATATATATATTTCAATAATACTCTCAGTTGGTTATCATTTAAGACTCTTTAGGTGACTAATAGAGGCCTAATTATATGCCTAAAGGGTTGGAAGACACTCCCCAAAAGACCCCTTTTTCGAAGGCAAAACACTGATTTTTGGCAGTTTCACTCGAGCACAGATGCTCTCACTCGAGCGCAAGTACGGACATCACTAGAGCACAAGAGAAAGTGAGACTACGAGTGAGCACCCGAGAGCACAAAGAAACTCCCAGAAACTGGCTCACTCGAGCACAAGGCCAAATGCCTCACTCGATCACCTGCGAGTGAAGTTCAGGAAGTGAGGACCCGAGAGCACACAAAGCTCTCCAAGAACTGGATCACTCGAGCACACACCTTATACTCGCGAGTGAGAAGGCACACTCGAGCACCTTACTCGCGAGTGAGAACCCGAAAGCACCACTCCCACCTGAGGCACAATCTCACTCGAGCAGACCCAAGCTCACTCGAGCATGTTCTTCCCTCACTCGAGCACAAAGAGCTGCACTCGAGCATTATTCATAAAACCTAGATGAACTCGAAGCACAAAAGGGAAAAACTCACGCATCACTCGAGCACGTTCTTCCTCTGCTCGAGTGATGTGCATCAGAGACCCAAAAATGCAGAAAAACCAGAAAACGCCAGATGGTCAAAATTATGCCCAATGGTTCCCAAACTCTTCTCAAAGCTCTTACATTTCAAGCACTAACTAGGGAACACAATGGCAACTCCAAAAACACCCCAAAAACCACTTTGACCACAATCAAACACTAAGGTCTCTATGATACACATTATCCAAATTTCATTCAACTTAATCCCAATCTTCCAGATTATATCCAACAACCAAATAGCTCAACATTAAATCATTTCCACTATCAAACACCATAAAATCCACATTTTCATCATTTGGCATAATTAGGTCAAATTTTCCAGATTTTACCAAGTTTAGCCAAAGATCACAAACAACATACTAAAATGCTCTAAATGCCTACCTCTTTACTTTGCTCAATTCAGAATCTTGTTTCCTCCAACTTCCAAATTCGACCAACTCACAAATCAACACTATTCAAGACTCTACAACCACCAAAATGTAGCTCTCAATGAGACACACAATATTAAAGAAGAGGATTAAGGCATTAGAGAATCATAACTCACCAAGATTCAAGCTTTTCCTTTCTCTTTCTAAGCTTGATTCAACGAAAATGGAGGAAGGAAGAGAGAGAAAATGAGTGAGATGGAGGAGATAATGATGATGATGATGAAGTCAACCTTTTTCTCCCACACACACACACTCAACTGAATAGGAGAGAGAGAATAAGGGAAAAAGTGTCTTTTTGTCACTTAGTGCATCATCCAATGGCTCACACAATGCCACATGTCCAAATCTACACACTCTCTCAAAGAGCTCACACAACCGCAAAGCATAGGATTCCGACCCATTATCAATGAATCTCAACCCTTGATCTTAAATACCACACATCTTTATACCAAACTTCACATTACATTAATCCCAAAAGTGCTTAATTACACTAATTACAATGATTATCAGAGTTATCAGCCCTAATCTCAAATCGGGATATTACAGAATATACCCAGTTCTAGCTTGATGTAATTGTGTATAGTGAGTCCGCCCATTCTCCTTTATGTGGGGGAGTTCCGGTGCCGTCGATCAGGATGCCGGTTGAGACTGTCGACGGAGCCCATCCGGTAGGATTGCCGATTGAGGATGCCGGTGGGGGTAGGTGTGACAGTAGTGTACTAATATCATTATGATTCCTCGCCACGCCAAGTGCACCACCACTGGTTGAGCCCTCAAAGGGGTATACGGGTAGGGTGTAGGCAGGGTAAGCACCGCCACTGGCTGAGCTGGGAAATGAGAGTATCGGTACACGGGTGGGGTGTGAACAAGCTAGGAT
Source organism: Inga laurina (assembly GCA_963855925.1). Classification (NCBI taxonomy): domain Eukaryota; kingdom Viridiplantae; phylum Streptophyta; class Magnoliopsida; order Fabales; family Fabaceae; genus Inga; species Inga laurina. The sequence goes on from OY979713.1 coordinate 21,410,124, forward strand.
TGTGGTATTATTATGTAGCATAGCAGAGCTAGTTCAGTGGATTGTGAATTCGACTACATGATCGGGGGTTCTCATATGTGAGGGCACTTACCCCGGCATAGCCAGCATGGCTAGCCACCAAGTTGGTTGCATCGGTGTTGACCCTAGGCCAAAAGGTAGTGCATAAAATTAGAGTCTGTGATGTGTATTGTTGTGAACGGTGTTGTGGTGCAATACAGCGTAAGTAGGTCAGCGTGAGCTGTCGTAGGGGGCAATGCTCATGATACCTACTGTAACCCCCTCCATAATTATATCTGAACTACGCGATTAAAATGAAATAGAGACCAATAATAATCAAATAACATTTACTAACCCATCACATGGTGGGGTTTTCAAAAATACCTTTCGAAATCATTTATAAACTTGGTCTCATATTCACATTTCGAATACAATTACTACGCGAAGATAAATCACATTCATATAAATATCAGAGTGCACAATATAATCATCCCGGCAATCTCGGGTACATACCTTTGCGAAAGATATATAGGGCACAATTACCCATTACAATTCTTCAAATGGGGATTACACAACCTCATCTCGAATGAGTCCTGCGCTCCCTCCACGAGCCACTTGCCCTGTCTAAATTGTTGGTAAGGGAGGGTGAGATTCGAGAGAATCTCAGTAGAGAAACATTATCAATATGCAGGCAAGATAAGTGTTTAATGCATGACATGCTTGCATCACATAACTCATGCACACATACAATGACAAATCTATAAGCGCAATGCTTCGAACGATACACATATGGCCATAGCATATATTGAAACATAGCTTCAAATCATTCATACATGTTCCACATAATCAAGCAAAACAATAACATGCATCAACACATTAATACAATTATCAGAGCATACAAGAGAGATAAGTTCCCTACCTCCAGTCTTTTCTCCTCGATTTGCGTGCCAGCAACTCGGGGCTTCACATTCGATTCTACAATGTCAAATGTACTATTTAGACACTTCCATAGTGTTTCTGGGGGTTATATGAGGCTATATTGAAAATTTACTAAAATACCCCCGGGACTCGGCCCCGCCGTACCCGGTCCGGCTGTACTTTTCTTGAAATTTTGACATGGGCTATTCTGACATATTTTCACCCAAGGAATCCATTTCCAGACTCAGAATTATCAAATTTAATGTCAATTTACAAATTCACCCTTGGCAGCCCCACTTTAAGGGTTTCAGGGGTGTTTTCGTAATTATGCTTTTTCGGCATTTTCCGAAAAAGTGACCAACTGTAACCCCACCTAATTTTCGCTCCTGAACTCAATGGAATCATCAAATCATTGAAAATCCAACTCTAAGACCCATTTATAGCCTTGGATGAAATATACAAGTACTCCGGAAAAAATTGGGGTTTTTCGGTTTCGGCTCCATAAACGCATTCCTTTCTACTCCTAACCACTTTATTGACTATTCCATTAGGTTACAAATACCATTTAGTACCAATTTGGGTAGCATAACAGCCCCACACACCCATTTTCCATTTTTGAAACCAATGACAATCCGGCAAAATTTCACCGATTAAATTGTCCACAGCAGCCAGAATAGTCAATACACAAGAGTTTGGAAGTTACCTCAAGCTCCCACTAGCTTTTCCTTGTCTTGGCTGAAACCCTAGCTTTTTTAACACCAAAGGAGGACCTTCCAAACCTTAAAGAACATAAAGGAGTAACTTATGATCGGAGTTATATGCGTTAGGAGCTAGATCATCGGAGAAATCGGCTTACCTTGCGAGTTCTCTTCTCCTTTCTCTCTCTAGAAATCTCAAACGTTTTTCCCTTTGTTCAGCTGAATAAACTGACGGTTTTGAAGCTTGGAGGAAGAAGATGATATTTTGTATTATGCTTATGTCATTATTCCCTTATGATGATGTCATAAATTCCAAAATTGACATTTTCGGATTTTCTGGCAGATTTTCTGCCCAAACTTTGAAAAATCATAACTAATTCTAGAAAACTCAAAATGAGGTGATTCTAAAGCCAAATGAAGATACGTAAGTCCTCCTCATAGGAAAAATATTGGCCATTACTAAAAATCACCACACAATTCCAGAATTACATAAAACTCATCACTGCCCCAAAACAGAGTTCAGTTTCCATCCCAAACTTTGGACAGTCATATCTCCTAGTTCACAAAATGAAATGGCACAAATTATATCTCCATTTTGAAGCTTGAGATGTGAACTATAAGACTGGAAAGTTTCAGAATTTTTAGACACCATTTGGTCATTCAAAACGTTCACACAAACGGACTGCCCAGAATAGAATTTCACTTGACAGAATTTCAGATTTTGCATCTTTGCTTCAATTGGTTCCATTTTCATACCAAACATCATTCCCACATAAATTTTCACAAAAAATCCATTGGAAACACCAAACCAATCAAATTCACATTCCATTGACATGTTTCACCAATAATCACAACATGTCAACACAAGTCACAATTCAAACTCACATTGCAATTCTTTACTTTCCAAAGTTCCAAACCAATTCCAAGGAACTCACACACATGGGATTCCACCCACTCAATCTCACAAAAAATCAACCCTAACAATTGATCTTCAAGTTACCAATGAGTTTCCTCTTCAGTAACTGACCAATTGGTCGGTAACTTTACCCTTTTATCCTTGATTATGGAAATTCCTCCTGAATCACCACTAAACACATCATACTTTTCCATTTAGCCACAATATGCGCCCTCCCTCTATTTTAAGTCAATTTAGATATTAATCCATAATTGAACTTAAATATTGGGTTTTACAGCTGCTCACAACGTATACGCATCACAGTTCACATCATAATCTCCAAAAGGGTCCATTTATCACTAATCATGTCTGCTTTTGGAGTCATCAACCCTTAATCACAATTTGGGATCTTGCTAAACCGGGGCTTAGCGATCCACTTATTTCAGGCTTATTCTCTAGCCTCAAGTCTCAAAATTTGGGGTATTACACCTACCCCGGCCATTGATATACCGTTGTAAACGTGAAAGCCGTAAGGCTATGGAATCACAGTGAAGCAGGTTAACATGAGCCGTCGTAGGGAAGGCAATGCTCATGATACCTACCCCGGCCATTAATATGCCATTGTAAATGTGGAAGCCGGGAAGGCTATAAGATCATTCTGGGAATTGTGATGTGAATAGAAGCCGAGAGGCTATTTAAAGATGTAAGGTTATGTGAATGACAGCATGAGCATGTCGACGTGAGCCGTTGTAGGGTTTGATGTTGGCCATCTCTACCATCGGCCATTGATATACCGTTGTGAATGTAAATGCTATAAGGCAATGTGTACATGTGACCACGCCAAGCGCACTGCCACTGGCTAACCCTGTTAAGGGATACGGGTGGGGTGTAGGCAAGGTGGTGTAACCCCCTTCACAATTAAGGCCAAGATTTACATTTATAAATACATGATTAAGGTAGAATTAGAGACCATAGATGATTTGGGACTTAAGAAAGTAAATTTCTCAAAATCGGGGTTTTCAAAACTTTTACAAAACCTGTTCTCAACAGTCTCATATTCATATTTTAATACATAAATGGCCTATACAGGTTGATTTCATTCATACATATCATAGTACAACATAATTTCCTGACACACTCGGGTTCCATTAATTAAATAAGGGTCTATAAGGCACAATTGCCTATAGAGTTTCCCATAATTAGGGGATTATACAAATATTATCCACTATGTACAAGTAATTCCCAACAAAATATATCCAAATAATTTATACATGATAACCAAATAATCCAAAAGTAAAACTCCTTGCCCCTCTAACTACTCTTTGTCGCCCACTTTCCCATGGATCCTTCAGCCCTATCTAAAAATTTGTATTTTTGGGAGAGTAAGATTCTAAAGAATCCCCGTAGTAACAAATCACTCATAATATGCACAACATCAAAGCATGAAAGTAAATCATCCATACAACACATAGCAGTCAGAACAATATTTGCAATGGCCGGGGTAGATATCATAGGCATCGCCCCTACAACGGCTCACGCTGAACTGCTTGCTGTATTGCACATCGATATGAACAAATCACATATATCACTATAGCTGGGATCTATATAAAACATTTCACAACACGCAGCCCCACAGGCTAGATAATCAAACAGGAATCCACGATTCCATAATGAAGCATCGGCACTTACACCAGCAGATACAACAGCTGGGGTAGGTATTATGAGCATTGCCCCCTACGAGGGCTCACGTTGAACTGCTCACGCTGTAATGCCCTATGGCTCATAACACATTCACAATGATAAACATGCATACCAAGTATCATACACAACATGAGAGAAGAGTTACTACCTTGATCCTTCCGGGCGTGTCCTGGTGCTAATTTCTCCCGAGTAGGGCAAATGTCAAATCATATATTCATAATTAGGGATGAAGTGTCAATTCTCTTTTCCAACTCTCAATTACTTCTTTATACTTAGTTTGGTTATCATTATTACTTGTTTAGTACCCATAAATAACCCTATCAATAGTTCTAAAGGGTTGGAAGACTATCCCCAAAGATCCCCTTTTGGAAGCTCAAAACTGATATTTTCCATTGTTTCACTCGAGTGAAGACAACCTCACCCGAGTGATGGTACGGTCTATACTCGGGTACCACAGAGTGCAAGATAGCAAGTAAGCACCCAGAGCACAAAAACGTTTTCAGAGGCAGGGACACTCAAGCATACTAGACCTCACCCGAGTGATAGCCAAATGCCTCACTCGAGCACTAGAGAGTGAAGTCCAGAAAGTGAAGGCCCGAGAGCACAAGAGATTTCAAGGAACAGGAGTACTCAAGCACAGCCCATTGCACTTGAGTGCATATCACATACCCGCAAGTGAGAAGCCACACTCTTGTACTATAACCGTGAGTGACAACCCGAGAGGCAAGTCCTTGGTGTCAAATACACCTGCATTCGAGTGATAGGAAGCTCACTCGAGTGATGTCCCACGGCACTAGCAAGTGAGGCAACAATAACACTGAGACCAGAAAGGAAGCTTGCACTACCGTACTCGAGTGTAACTCATCACCACTCCAGTGTTAATCATCCTACACTCAAGTGATTCTATCATATACCAGAAAACGCAGAAGGTATGACCGCACTTCCAAAATTTTTACCAAGTGATCCAAATAAACCTAAAACCTCTACTAAAGCTACTCCCACACAAAAACATCCAAGGAATTCAATGGAATCATCAGAATTATCCAAATCCTACTCCATTATCATGCTTTTGTTTTGGGCAACATAATCATCCAATTTTCCAATATCACTAAACTCAATCATTCAATTCCCAATCAATCCTATTTGTCCATATACATTCCCACATACCATTACTATGCCAAAAGCCCAGTGGTCATCATTTTTGGATTAAAGGCCAAAATTTCCAGAAATTTCAATCTTAATCATTTTGTATAAAGCATAGATAGAAGGATTGGTTTCACTTACCTTATCAACTTTCTCAAAAACACTTTTTGATTCTCCAACTACCAGATTTTCATGATTCCTCAAATCATCACCAATGGATAAACTACAACAATTAAATTGAAGCTCTCAATCCAAGGAACAACATTAATAAGAGAATTTGAGTAATGGAGTTCATTATCTTACCTTTTCTCAAGCTTTTCTTCCTTTCCTTTGGGCAACAATGGTGAAAGAGAGAGAAATGAGAGAGATGAGTAAAGGAGATGAAAGAAATGATAATAATTCTCCCTCCCCCATGCAGCAGCCGAATTGGAGAGAAGAGAGAGAAAGAGAAACAATAAAATATTAGAGTATTTGACATTTCCTTACTCCTCTCTCTACTTCCAAACTTGCCACATGTCACACTACCATTGGCTCCCATAAGGTAAACAACCAATTAACTTCTCTAATCCCTTCATTAGGCATTTAATCACACATCTTATTTTTCTCTTAGCTAGTAATTAATTTCTCTCTTAATTACTAACTTATAGCCAATAATTCCATTCTTTCAATTTCCCCACCACTTATGGCATCTTAATTAAAAATTGCCACAAAATACATAATAATTCCAATTAATTCACAAATATTCACAATAATCATTATTATCCCTTAATTAAAAAATCGGGGCATTACAGTGGGCATCGCCATGCCAAGATTTATCTGCGTAAGCAGTTCAGGTGAGGGACTGGGTCCCCGTAAACCCGCTAAATCAGATAAGGATGGGATTGGGAGATTGAGACTCCCGGTAGGCTGCCTGAATAGAAGAGACTAAAACTTTAGGTGGACCGTTATAGTAGGGTGCTTCGGATAGAAGAGATTGAGATTATGGAGTGGCCCGATATTGTTGTTGAAGCCCAAAAGTTCGGGTTACCATTAGCGGATTCACTGGTAGGTGTACGGGTGAGGGTAATGGCTTGAAGGTGGATATAGCGTAAGCTGAAGTATTATTGAAAGCAGCAAAAGCTGAGATATATGTGAATATAGAGGAAGCTATCGGTTGTGCGCAGTGAATCTATGGTGCTTGAGTTGTTCCCAAAAGGGGAAGAGACTTAATGATTGAGATTGAAGAGGCTTAAAGTCGGGATGAACAAGTATAGTTAGTCTGAATAATGATCGGGTGAGGTAACGACCTCTAGAGTTTGGAAACGGAGATCACATACTCTTAAGAGTGTCTCTGGGTTCGAAAATTGGTAAAGTGATTAAGAGAAAGAAACTGAGCCATGAAGTATTGGTCCGTTGAAATTCTTGAGTGAATCAGACCTGTAGCGTACTGTTGATACTAGTAGTTTTAAAAGGATTACCCTTGTGAGAAACAAATTGAGGAACGGAAGCCGTCTTGAAGAGGCGTCCGAGATTTATGTCCCAATGGTGTAACAAATTTCGAGGACGAAATTTATTGAACGGGGGGAGAATTGTAATGCCCCAAATTTCAATTAAGGGATAATGATGATTATTGAGGATAATCATTGAATTAAAGTGGAATAATTATTTGTTTTGTGGCAATATTAATTAATATGCCATGATTAGTGGAAATTGAAAAAATGAAATTGTTGGGCAATTAGTTAGTGATTAATAGAGAAATTAATTACTAGCTAAGTGTAGTAACTAATTGGTTACTTATTTTTATGAAAGTGAGAATTTAGGATAGTGAATAACCCTATGTCCTTGATTTGGTTATAGGGTTGGGTATTCGCCCTGATCACTTCATTTGCATAATCCGGATTTAATCCTTGATTTGGTTATAGGGTTGGGTATTCTTCTATAATTATATCCGGATTACGCAAATAAAGTGATCAGGGTGGAATACCCAACCCTATAACCAAATCAAGGACATAGGGTTATTCACTATTCCAAATTCTCACTTTCATAACACTTATAGTTGGTTATCATTACTTCTCTTTTAGTACCCGTGAATATCTATATCAATATCTCTAAAGGGCTGGAAGATTATCCCCAAAAACCCCCTTTTTGAAAGCTCAAAACTGATATTTTTCACTCAGACAATCAAGTGATATTGTACGGATACTCGAGTGAAGAAGACCTCACTCGAGTGATGGTATAGTCTATACTCGGGTACTAGAGAGTGAAGAACACCGAGTATACACCTGAGAGCACAAGAACCTTCAAAAGACTACAACACTTGAGTCCAGAACACCACACTCGAGTGACAGCCAAATGCTCACTCGAGTACGAGGAAGTGAAGCACAGAAAGTGAGGACCTAAGATGAGAGTTCGTGGTGTCAAATACACCCACACTCGAGTGAGAACTCACAACACTTGCAAGTGAGACAACACTCTTGCCTCTACACATAGAAGTGCAACATGAAACTAGGAGGAGAAAGGGAAATTGCACTACCACACTCAAGTGGAACTCATCACCACTCGAGTGAACCCCAGATTACTTGAGTGATTTTATCAGAAACCAGAAAATGCAGCTAAACTAACCACATTTCCTAACACTTGCCTAATTGATCCAAATGGACCTAAAACTTCTACCAAAGCTACTCCCTCACAAAAAAAATCCAAGGAATTCAATAGAATCATCAAAACTATCAAATTTCTATTCCATTATCATGCTTTGGTTTTGGGCAATCACAAACATCAAAATTCCAAACCTATCAAACTTAATCATTCAATCCTAAATCCCTTTCTATCTATCACAACTCACCACAAGATACCATTTTCATGCCAATAACATACCAAACTCCCAATGATGAACCCATGTCGTGTGAGTTCACAAAATAAAACTAGGTTTGAAAATGTAGCGTAGTAGCTCAACCTAAGTCGTTCTTGTGAGGAGATTAATTTTCAAGTTTCCAAGTAATAAAGTGATAAAAAACTTTAAAGTTATGAGAAATCATTTTGAGAATTTGATTTTTAAACTAATGAACTAATCTAAGCTAAAGCAATATTTTTGTATTTTTTAGTTTTTAAAACAAAGTAGCAAAAGGAATTGAAATTAACACTAACAACAAGATAAATTCAATTAACTAATATAATGATGAGACAAGATTCCCTTGAGTTGGGGTTTTAGTCTTCCTTGCTTGCTAATAATTTGAATTCCATAATGAGCCAAGAGAATGGAACTAAGCTACCACTAGCTCCATACTTGTAATAATCATTTAATTCATTCTACCGAAGCAATTAAATGAATACCACCAAATAATTCAGACTCAAGGAGATGAATAACTAACTTTCAATTCTAAATTGTAATTACCATTACAACAATTCAAAATATTCAGTTTAATCATTTAAATCCACTTAACCAAGTTGGAATAAACAATTCAACTTACCCCTAATATAAATCATACAAAGCTTAATTAATCAACTCCTAACTCAACCACCAAGTTTATTCACTTGGCAGAGAACAATCTAGATCACAATTACATACTTAATCAAGCTACATAATCATGAACTAAAAAGAGATCTTAAAGGAATTCCATTGAAGTTTAGAAGCTTAAACCATTACCCAACTCAAGAAAATCACCAAGACTTAGCTACTCATAGAGGAAGAGAAGGATGAAGCTTGATGAAGGAAAAAGAGATTAGCCATGGAAATAATATGCAGCAACCAACCCATGCTATTCTCCAAGTGGAGGCTCTCAACTTTTCTCTATGTTCTCCAGCGCCTCCTCCTCCTTCCACACAGCCGCAACCATTCTCCTCTTTTATTCCATTCGATCCCCTCCCGTGTTGCAGCTTGCTCGTCTTTTTATTCCTCTTTAGCCACCAAACCCTTTTTACCTTCATTCGGTCCAGTTTGCCTTTCATTGTATTCGGTGCTCAATTGGTTCCCCAAGACCCAATTCGATCCAGCTTGATTTTTATTCTTGGTCAACCATACCCTTTTTAATTCCACAATTTTGGCCCACACTTCCTCTCTTTTTCTAATCCAGCTGCTGCCTCCTTTCAATTCAGCCCACATCGGTCCACTATCCCTTTCTTCCTTTAGTTTTGGTCCAGCAATTCCCCTCTTTTAATTCTCCAATTTCAGTCCAAGTCTCTACCAATGCTCCAGCTTCCCTTTTCTAATTCATCGGTCAACTCTTCCCTTCTTTCTTTTCGTGTTTCTTCTCTTCTCAATAACCTCCCTTTACACTTCCTTTATTCATTTCACATGGGCCCTTCTACTAGTCCAGCTGCTGCTATCTATAATTAATTTCCATTCTCTAATTCAATTCGGTCCCATCCTCTCATCTTTAGTCAACAATTTTGGCTTCACTTCTTTATTCCTTTATTCCCTCACGGTCCAGATTTTATTCAACAAACCAACTGCTTGTTTCTACCTCTCCCATTCCATTCGGTCCAAGTCATTTCAATTCTTCAACTCAGTCAACACCACCTTCTTCATGCTTTTCGGTTCAGCTTGCTTCATTCATTTCGGTCTCTCCCTTTCCTTATTTCAATTTAGCCACTACTCTCTCAAAAAACAAAGGTCCCCACTTCCTTTTCTTTCTTCAATTCATCTAGGTTAAATAAGTCAGTTGTGCCACATCATCACCTACAAAATTAGATTCATAAAGATAATATCTTTTGTTCACAATTAAAGAATAATAGGAATACCAAATATTAATTAAAAATATAATAATTTAACCACTTTAATTCTCAAATTATTCTTTCACTAAAATCTCACATTAACACTTGATTTATGCCCAAAATATTCAATTAAGTCCCACAAAAGCCTAAAATTAATTAATAAAAAGATATAAATATTGAGCTCTATCCTCATTTTCGAATTTAAGGCCAAAAGTACCAAAAATTCCAAACTTCATCAAATAACATAAAACATAGATAGAAAGGTTTGTTTCACTCACCTCTTCAACTTTTCCAAATACACTTCTTGATTCTCCAACTACCATATTTTTGTGATTCCTCAAATCACCACCAATGGAGAAACTACAACCATCAAATTGAAGCCCTCACTCCAAGGAACAACATTAATGAAGTGAACTTTGGCATTAGAGGTCTTTAACTTACCTTAAATTCTAGCTTTTCTTTCTCTCTCCTAAGCTCCCATAACTGCTGAAAATGGAGGAGGGAATGAGAGAGAAAAGAGTGTGAAGGAGATGAAGAATGATAATGCGACACCCCCTAACTTGCAGCCGAAAATGAGGGAAGAAGAAGAAAGAGAAAATAATAAACAATTGTGTATTTAACTTTCTCTACACTCTGTCTTCTTCCAAACTTGTCAAGTGTCACCAATTCATTGGCTCTCATAAAAAAAAAGTAACCAATTAGTTACTCTAATCCCTCCATTAACTATTTATTTACACTTCTCATTTTCACTTAGCTAGTAATTAATTTCTCTATTAATCACTAACTAATTGCCCAACAATTTCATTCTTTCAATTTCCACTAATCATGGCATATTAATTAATATTGCCACAAAACACATAATTATTCCACTTTAATTCAATGATTATCCTCAATAATCATCATTAGCCCTTAATTGAAATTTGGGGTGTTACACTGTACGCACAAATACTCTGAAAAATGTGGAAATAAGATAAAGGTCTAACAAAATCCCTTAAGCTGGAGTCCAAGAGGTTGATCTTGATTGCCACCTTAAGTCGCTTTCTGTTTATTCCTTCATTTTATTTCTCTACTATGTATGGTGTCCAAGGGTGGGTGATCCCCTCTTGGCACTTTCAAATGGACTCCTCACCGTCTTTGTTCTTACTGTTGCACCAAAAGGTTACACGATTAGTGTTATATATAATTTGATGAATAAAGTAAGCACGAGTTCTGATTTTTCTCTTTTTTCATTCGTTGAAGATACTCTCCTATTGGATAAAGATGTTTCGGACTGTACTTATCGTCTTGTATATGTGACTTGTTTGTGCTCTACTGGTATTTTAGCATAGTGGTATCGATTTACCTTCATTTTATTCTAATAGTTTGGTACCAAACATGGGTATAATAGTTTCCTATGACTTTATGATCCACGATAACAAAACTTACCTACATGCCATCTAAGAATCGTTTCCTCCCTTTCAAACGATGTTTGTCTTTAACCCTTTTAACGCAAGTGGGATTGGAATCCATGTTGGCTCTGATACCAGTTGCTGATACCACAAAGTTGTAAGACACTGGTATATCATCATTTGATACCAGCTATTCTTTCATCCTCCTTACCTTCTCTCACAAGACTCTTTCTTTCTACTCTTTTCCTTGCTCCATTTTATTTTAATGGTTAGATATCAAACATGGGCGCACCTGCCTCCTACGACCTTGTGGTCCATCATAATGAAATCATTCCATCCTACTCAAAGAAGGTTCACCTTTGACCCCTTTTATGTAAGTGGGATTTGAATCCGAGCTGGCTTTGATACCGGTTGCTGATACCATAAAGTTGTAGGAAACTAGTGAACCATCGTCTGATACATGCTTCTTGCATTAATGTTATACGTTGCCACCTTAACTAATTCATATCGTATTAACAAACACACATGCATGCACGCGTGCAAACAATTTTTTATGTGCTATGTGTATTCTATACTCTTAAGGTTGCTATTAACACTCCAAATTTCAAGTGACAAAAATGTTTGAATTGTCTTCAAACTAGTTTGATTTCGGTATGCTTTTAATAATCGATCATAATAATGATAACAACCATATAGAAACAAAGTACTAATATTTTAAGAAGTATTGTCATTATACTTTTTCAATATTTTGAATTATGTTGAAGCTAGGTTGCATTCAAATTGGTATAGTTTTTTTTTTTTTACAAAGATAAATAACCATATTTCATATAAATAGTTGGGAAAATTCCTAAAATGGGAAAATTCTAAATTGGGTTGATAAATTCAACAAATCCCTAATTGAGTTATTTATCCAATTTAGGATTTCAAAATATAGATAAAATAACTTTAATGTCCTCTTATCTCTCTTCTCTACTCTTAGAAGAGTCTTGTTACTTTGGAACTTATATTTTCCAATTTATATCATTATTAATATATAATAAAGTAAAAATATGATTGGCTACATCAGAGGAATTTTTTGCATTGATCATCAATAATAATTCAAGGAAAAAAAAGTGTCAACCACAAGTATTCAACTTTCACTCTCTTCATCAAGCACCACCAACTTCTATGTTCAAGCATTCAACTTTCGCTCCCTTCAATTGCTATATCTCCCCCTACTCTGTTTTCTCTACCATTTGATACTCCTAGCCAAAAACATATCGATTCCTCTTACTAAAATGTTTCATTTTAAAGTATGAGTGCATATCTTTTATTGCGTGAATTTTTTACTGCATTTTTTTTTTCATTCGTTCTCATTTGCAAAATTGAGTGGTGGTTGTTGTTCAGATTCCAATGCTTTATCTTTTTTTTTTTTCCTGGAATTATTCTTGAATTCTGATGATCCAAAACACAAAAAGTTCATTTGGTTTAGGGAGTCATGTTTTATTTTATTTTATTTTACACACATATATTGGGAAGATAAGTTACAAAGGGACTCGTTTAAGAGAAGAGGAGAAAGGAGAGAGCATTGAAGTCATTTAACCCATATTTTTAAATCCTAAATTGGGTTAATAAATTAATTAGAAATTTGTTGAAATTACTAATCTGATTTATATTTTTCCTATTTTAGTTATTTTATAAGGGATTTTCCCTAAATAGGTTCTTAATCTTTATCTTCTTGTTTATTTTAACGGCAGGTGTTATGTTTTCTAAATATCGAATTACAATCCTAAATAAACTATTTAGTCTTAAAAGGAAACATGAATACTAAATCTTAAAGGTTAAAGTATATTTTTAGTCCTTTATATTTACATCAAGTTTCAATTTAGTCCTTTAAGTTTATAAAAGGTATTTTTAGTCCTTTAATGTTATTAATGTCGTTAGTCTTAACTAATGGAAAATTCTGACTCATCACTCTAGCCAATTAAAACACACCAACTCACATTATTTTGATTCTAGTTAGCATCTACTTAATTTACATTTTATTTTATTATTTTAATACGATTTTAATGATTTCCTTTTTCCTATACCGTGTCTTCTTATCTCTCGGTCTGCAAAATCAGCTTCGTCAACCCTTTCTCACCCTTCATCCTTCATTCCACTGTTTAGAGAACCAGATCGGACCGGATGGTCAAACCACCTGCCGATCACTGAGGCGGGCCGAATATATGCACTGGACCATTTTCTGAGGGAGCCATTTTGGACTGTTGTTTATCCATTTTTGGGCTGAAAACCGGACTGGTTTTTTAAAAACCGTCTAGCCTAATAAAAATGCAAAAAAAAAAAAAAAAAAAAAAAATTTTGCTGCAAAAAAAAAATTTTTAAAGAAATTGATGCTACAAAAAAAAATAAAAAATGTCATATAAATTTTAGACATATTACTTTATTTTATTTATATTATATGTTACTGATTTTAATAATTTGGTTGTTGCAGACAATTTTATAAAGATGATTTTGAAGAAAAAGGCCAAGGTTCATCCTCAAGTTAAGGATGAAATTGGAAGTATTGAGATTGGAGTTGAAGGTCTTGATTTTGAGTCATTTCTTCAAGAAGATGATGGCATTTAACAGTATGGTCCAAATGCCTTTCAAGAAACTCATGTTATCAATCAAGAGCCAACAATGTTTAACAAGTCATGAAATCATTATTGTTAGTGCATTTTGTTAGATTAACTATTGACTTAATGTTCTTCCTTAAATGATATTTTGTGACTTTATTAACTTTGTATGAAATTAGATTAAAGACTAATTGTAATACATATATATAATATTTTTAAATTTAATTGTTACTTCACCGATCTGACCGAATAGCTCGACTGTTCTAACCATTTAAACCATGATCTGCTAACCTTTCCGGCTTAACATCCGTCTGATTTTTAAAACATTGCTTCATTCTATTTCTTCACGAACCAGATGCTATGAGGATATAGAAGTTGGCATATTGAACCTGCTTCCTCAACCCTTTCTCACGCTTTATACATCATTATACTCCCTACATTGATTTTTTTTTTTTTTTTTTGCTTAGACTACATTGAATTGATTATTATAAAAATGTGGACTGTTTCTAATTTTTTTATTTCAAAATCAGATCGACAATTTGCATCATTATATACACAATTTCACGTGGATATAACGTACATAGACAATTTCACATCTCTACCTTGCCCCTTCGACTCAAGTGTTCTGAAATCTCATCTCTCGTCTATCCAATGTTCGGAAATCGTCTCCTTCTTCCAAAAGAGCTTGCACTGCAGAAGAGGGTTTGCGATGGAAAAGGGAGAGCGTATAACAGATCAAAAAGGAATAAAATTAAGTTATTATATTATTATATTACAATTAAAATCTAGTTTTTTTTATATTTTTCTTATTTAAAAAATTTAAATTTGCTTTATCAACATTGTATAGTCACCATTTAACTTTGTATGATTAGCATTTTCTGTCAATAACATTGATAGTATTAAATTTTAAGGACTAAATATACATTTTATAAATATAAAGGATTAAAATGAAACATCATGTAAACTTAAAGGACCAAGTAAATACTTTAGCCACTGGCAAAATAAAAAATAAAAAACACTTTAGCCAAAGTCTTAAATAAATCTCATAACTTCTTGATATGGTGGATTATGCATGCTGCTCTTTGATTTGCTGGTGGATCCCCCCTTTTTGGAAAAAGTAGTAAAAGGGCCTTTCTTACTAGCGGTGCATTAAAAGAAAAATAAAATAATAGGGCTCGTAAGTCTATGGCGCTGTCGTTTCCCGAAATCTTTTTTTCAGACCACAGTACAAAAATTAAATTGGAGGCCTTGATTAACAAGCCCATAAGCCCAGTGAAAACTCAATAGCTACATCCATTTAGGAGTGTATTTGGACTTGGACTTGCATTGTCCAAGTTTGTGGTCCAACTAGTTTCAGGAGGGAGCAACTGAGGGTGTGGGAGCTTCATCTTTCATGGGTTGGATTGTCGAGTTATTAAACAAACAATTTAAGCATTAATGAAAACACCAAAACTATTAGTACAAGCCTTAAAGAAACTCATCCTAAGAGACGAGCATGTTAAATGGAAAAAGGCCTTTTAAATTTGTAAACTTCGCTTTTTGTTTTGCTTGAGCTCCCAATTTATCACGCATATAAACACTCATCACTTGATCCAAGAGGTATTTTTATAATTTACGTATTCATTTAATTCCTCTACTCATAAATGACTCTCTCGTGCCCTTTCTGGAATATTTTTAAAGCTCACACCAACTCTTAGAGCTTATTTGGTATGAGAGGAAGGGAGGGAAAGTGAGCGGGGAAATATTTTTGAGTTGGATTTAAACAAATGAGAGAAGTCAGGTTAAAAGCTTTTAACTAATTTTTCTTACTTTTTTATCTTACATTTCCTCTTTATTAAATTTTTGTAAACCCAATTCTTCGATTTTCTTAAATCTCACTCATAAAAATTTTCCGTCATACCAAACAAACCCTTAGAGCCCATTTTGTTTAAAGAAAGTGCTGGAAATGAATGAAATTGAAGAAAAAGAATGAAAAATATTTTTGTCATAAAGGTGTTTGGTTTGCACGGTAAAACAAAATGGGTTGATAGAAAATTTTTGTTTAGTTTAAAGAAAATGAGCCATAAAACCATTTTGCCCCAAGAGTAAAAGTATGATTTAAATGCCTATGGGACCTACGCACCCACTCGCCTTTTTATATCAAATTCAAGGGCACATCAAGGCCTTTTGTGCCTTTAAGCCATTTACCTCCTCACTTGAAAATTGGTACCTATCAATTTTGGTGGGAACACATTTTCAATGATACAACTAAAAATGGGTTCCGACTAGAAACCATTTTCCAATTGAAAATAGGAACCAAATGTTGGCCGCTGGCGGGAAAATTTAATTTTCCCTTTCTCACCTCCATTTTCAATGAACCAAACGGGCTCTTAAAAAGCGCAATCGCAAAACCATAATTGTGAGCCACCTTCTTAACAAATTTGAAAAAATCTCTGTAATGAGAATGATAGCCTATTATAAGTTAGTTTGTCAAAAATTGTTAGCCCTAATTCCTAAATATAATTTTACCCCAGAGTCATTAATAAATGTTTTTCTAAGTTTACTCCTAAAAATGCATGTGAGAGAAAATGTATAACATCTTTTTTTTTCAATCCTTATTATTAAAGAAGGGAAAGTTTAGAAAAGTCAATCAAACATATTAAAGGTCTTAGCTTCTATTTGTATGAGACTTGGTCAAACTAAACTTATAATAAGGAGGGGAGTGATATGAAAATCCAACAAATTTTAATCCCTCACTGTTTTTTGTAATTCACTCCTGTATTATTGTTGTCATGTCAAACTTCATGAGGACTAAATGTCATCTATCATCTAACATGGATTAAAATAAGCCTCAGGGATTTGGAATAGTATTACTTCAGTATAGAACCATTTTTATAAGGGAGTTGGAAGGGTAGTGAAGAAGGGGACTACTACTAGCTTCTGGTGGGATCTCTAGATGCCTTTAGAAGAGAAACTCATTAATTATGTTATTTCTAACTTGCATTTGTTGAAGCCTGGTGATAAAGTTAGTGATTTTGTCTTGGAGAATCGAGAGTGGAATATCACAGAATGGAGGAAGTTTCTTCTTGAATAGGTTGTTTAGGTTCTTGCCAAACTAAAGCCTCCAAGTAGTGTGGAAGAGGACAAATTCTCTTGGAGAAGCGCATCTGATAGCAATTTCAGCGTAAAGGCAGCCTATAAATTTGTATCCAGGAAACAGGAAACACCAGCTGTGATTGTGTGGAAGCACGTGTAGAAGTTACCCATCCCAGAGAAAGTGAATTTCTTCCTGTGGTAGGTCTTTCATGATAGATTACCTGCAAACTCAATTAGAACTTAGAGAGGAATAATGGATAGTGCCGAATGTCCCTTTGAGTGTAAAGAGAGGAAAACACTTTACATTTCCTTCGTGATTGTGAAATAGCGAGAGAGGTATGGATTGAGATTATTAATCCTAACTATCGTTTTAGTTTCTTTTCTTCAAATTTGCAGGAATGGCTAAGGAGGCGTATGACAAAAAATCTATGCAACACGAGATTTTCTAGGTGGCCATGGATTTAGGTGTTCAGTTTTATCTCATGGCTCTTGTGGAAAAATAGGTGCAACGGGGTTATACAAGGGCATCAATGTAAGGCGAGAGACATCATTCATGGAGGTATTTCTTAACTACTAGAAAATGTGGCGCAAGGATACCTAGAACAGTAAACTTTTAAAGTTGATGACAAGGTAGAGGGATGGACACTGGCCCCGATTGGATTTGTTCGGTTGGATACAGATGGTTTGGTCAGAACACTACAAGAGGCAGCATGTGGGGGGCTTATTAGGGATGCCAATGGAAGCTGGGTAACTGGTTTTCAGTGATGGCTAGGCTTTCTCCCTCAAGCAGCGATGGAGCTGATGGCAATATTTACTGGACTGCAAGTGTGTCGATAGCAAGGTCACCGGCATGTTCTAGCATATACTGACTCAATGGAAGCTTTCCAACTTATAATGAGAGACAGTGGTGGCAATCACCCCCTTCATTTTGAGATTAGTGCAGTGCGTGTGTAATATCCAAATTTTGATTATGGGCTAATCATGATTATTATGGATAATTATGGATTTAATTGGCATTATTATGTGTTTTATAGAAATATTAATTAATATGTCATAATTAGTAAAAAATTGGAAGAACGAAATTATTAACCATGAGTTGGTAATTAAGGGAGAAATTAATTACTAACTAAGAGAAAATGATGTGTGAAATTAAAATGGCTAATGGAGGGATTAAGTGGCTAATCGAGTGTTTACCTTTATGAGAGCTAATGGTAGTGTGACATGTGTCAAGGTGGAAGTATGAGAGAGCATGGGAAAAAGTCAAATGCATTGTTTAATATTTTCTCTCCTCTCTTCTCTCTCAATTCGACTGGAAAGGCGGGAGTAGGGTCATCATTGTCTCTCTTCTCTATCTCTTCACTCCATCTCTCTTCTCTCTCTCGTTTTCTCTCTCTTTCTCTCTTCTACAAATCTGGTGGCCAAGTTGGGCAAGAAAGAGAAAGAAGAAGCTTGATTTAAGGTAAGTAAATGCCCTTCTTTGCTCAAACACCATTCATAAATGTTGATCCTTGAGTGATGTGCTTCATTTTGGTGTTTTTAGTTTGGCCATTGGTTGTGGTTTGTGATCACATGAAAATCTGGGTGTTGGAGAATCAAAGAGTGTTTTTGGAGAAGTTAAAGAGGTATGTGAAACCAATTTATCTATCTAAGTTTCATGCCACTTGAAGTAGTTTGTAATTTATGGAAATTTTGGCTTGAATCCTTGTGCTCTCGGGTTCTCACTTTCTGGACTTCACTCTCAGGTGCTCGAGTGAAGCATTTGGCCTTCACTTGGGTGAGGTCCAGTGTGCTCGAGTGTTGTGGTGTCTGAAAAGTCCTTGTGCTCTCGGGCGTTCACTCGCTATCCTTCACTCTCTAGTACCTGAGTGCAAACCATACCATCATTCGAGTGAGGTCTCCTTCACTCGAGTATCCGTACAATTTCACTCAAGTGAGGCCATCTTCACTCGAGTGCCTCAATAGAAAATGTCAGTTTATGTTTCCAAAAGGGGATCTATGGTGATAGTCTTCCAACCCTTTAGGGCTATTGTTAGAGGTATTCTTGAGTACTAAAAGAACAATAATGATAACTAATTAAGTGTTAAGAAGTCATTGATAATTGGAATAGATAATTGACTCTTCATCCCTAATTATGATTCGAGGATACGATATTTGCTCGACGTAGGAGAGACCAGTGCCAGGGAACGCCCGGACGGACTCAAGTAGTGACTCTTCTCTCATGTTGTGTATGATACTTGGTATGTATGTTTATCATTATGAATGTGTTATTGGCCATAGGGCATTACAACATGAGCCTTCGTAGGGGGCAATGCTCATGATACCTACCCCGGCCGTTGTATCTGCCGCTATAAGTGCCGAGGTTGCGTTGTGGAATCGTGGATTCCTATTTGAGTATCCAGCCCGTGGGGCTGTGTGTTGTGAAATGTTTTATATAGATCCCAGCTATGGTGATATATGTGATATGTTCATGTAGATGTGCAATACATCAAGCAATTCAGTGTGAGCCATCGTAGGGGCGATGCCCATGATACCTACCCCGGCCGTTGCAACTGTTGTTGTGATTACTGTGTGTTGTATGGATGATTTACTTTCATGCTTTGATGTTGGGCATATTATGAGTGATTTGTTACTACGGGGATTCTTTAGAATCTCACTCTCCTAAAATCAAATTTTAGATAGTGCCGAAGGATCTAAAGGAAAGCGGGTGACGAAGAGAAATTAGAGCTCCAGTTTAGGAGTTTATTTTGGTTAATGGTTATCAATGTAAAGTTCATTGGATATTTTGTGGTAAATAGTTGTATATTTTTGAAGTATAGTGTAGTTTTGTGTAATCCCCAAGATAAGGGAAAAGAATTATTGGCTTTATGCCTTTGTATAATCCCTTCACTAATTAATGGAATCCGAGTGTGTCGGAAATTTATGATGTACTCTGATATGTATGAATGAAATCAACCTGTACAGGCCATTTCTGTATTAAAAGGTGAATATGAGACCGTTGTGAACAGGTTTTGTAAAAGTTTTTGATAAACTTGATTTTGGGAAGTTTAATTTGAATAAGTCCCAAATCATCTTACGGTCTCTAATTTCACACAATTACATATTTATGAACTAATCTTGGCTTATGGTGCAAAAGGGGTTACAGCGTGAACTTTTATATTCAAACTGGGAAATTGGGATTCATTATGCTCCACGGAACAACATGAGGTGTGCGGATGTTTTAGCAAAAGGTGCCCATTAGTTGGATGAGGAGATGAGGATTCTTCACGAACCTATCCCTGGATGCGGATGGTTGCTTAGTGTAGACAATGCTTATTTTAACCGAGTTGGTTGAATACCACTTGACGTGATGTAATCAAGTTTATCATCTTGCCTTTTCAAATGAAAAAAAAATATATGATATATAAAATCTCCTAACGTTTATTTCAAGCCCAAACGTCAACTTTAACTTTACCAAGATTATAATTTTAACTTTTAACATTAAATCACATCGTTACATTTTCCCCCCTTATCAAAAGGTCTATTGACAAAATTTAGCTTAGTGTTTTAAGCTTCCTATTTTGGTTTTAATCCTTGGCTTTTATAAAATAATGGTCCATCTACCGGTGGAAAAATCACTTTTAAGACCGAGTAAAAATAACATTTTAGATCGGTTCCGAATGCGGGCTTAATACAACTAGTCTAAAAAGTCTATTATTTTTTAAACCGGTTAAGAAATTGGCTTAAAAAATTAGTTTTTAGACTGGTTATTTATAAAACCGGTCTTAAAAGTATGACAACAAAAAAAGTAGTTTATGTATAAAAAAAGAATAAACATAATTCATGATAATTACTTTAGCTAGCTAACCTTCAAAGTAGTTTTATAAAGGAATATCCTCCCATATCCCTTCATGATGTTCGTTTCTTGTGCCATGTTCATTATCTGCTTCATCTTCTTCATTCAACTCTGGTAGACCCCTAGAAAACGGAGGAGTCTCAAGAAGATCATTTATTGAATGACTTTCCTGATTAATGTCAATGATCCTTTTTCCTTGGAGAGCTATGGACCACATTTTATTTGCCTGATCGATAATATAGAACACTTGTTTCGCCTGATATGTCATAATAAAATGTTCATTTCCAAAACTTCTACTATTCAGATTAACCAATGTAAATCCTAATTGATCGATCATCACACCATTGTTGACATCAACCCACTTGCATTTGAAAATGGAAAATTTAATTTTAACATAATTAACCACCCAAATCTCTTTAATAACCCCATAATAAGGTATGATTGCTAATCTAGGTTCTTATCTTTCAAACTAGAGAAGTGTATAGACTCAGCCACTAACATAACATTACTATTCTAGACAGTGCTCCTAGCATCTAGGGGCTTCGTGTAAAACATATAACCATTGATCATAAATGAAGTTCAACTTATGACATCAACCTCAGGACCACATGCTAACCATTTAATTATGTCAGAAACACATTCTTCTCTGTCAACCTTTTGTTTGAACCAATGTACAAAAGTTTTGTTATGCTCCCTAATTAACCTTTGTTCAGTCATTAGACAATTTCCTTTCCGGACAATTTCTTTATGAGCATTAATGTAATCTTGAACTTCATCAACATTATTCAAGATGAACAAATAGACTTGTTGCAATTCATTAGGATCTACACTCTTTACTATAGCCCCGCGTCTACCCCATTCTTCATCATGATGTTCAGGAAGCCCAATATGTCTTACATTTGACAACTAATCTTGGCAAAACTCTATGACTTCTTCAAAAACATATTTCTGAACAATAGATGCTTCAGGCCTATGTGCATTCTTCACATACCCTTTTAGAATTTTCATAGTTCTTTCAATTAGGTATATCCATCGTAAATAGATAGGGCCACACAATTTTATCTCCCTCACTAAATGAACAATTAGATGTACCATGATTTCAAAAAAAAGAAGGAAAAAAAGCTTCTTAAGCTAGCACAAGATCGGATATCCTTCATTTTCCAGTTCATCCAATCTTTCTGTCTCAATGACTTTACTACAAATAGCATTGAAGAAGAAACAAAGTCTAGTCAAAATATGTTGAAGATCATATTCGATAATGTCTCGAATAGCTACTGGGTGTAGTTGTTGCATTAAGACACGACAATCATGAGACTTTAGCCCTACTAACTTCAAGTCTTTCATCGACACAAGCTTCTTAAAATTTGAAGAATACCCTGAAGGAACCTTGATGCAATATAAATACTCACAAAATCTTCTTTTCTCATCCTTAGACAAAGTATGAGAAGCTGGAGGACAAAAATTTCTCTTACCATATGGCATTAGATGCAAGTCTTCTCGTATTCCCATTTCTTGCAAATCTAATCTTGCCTTCACGCTATCCTTAGAACTACCTTGTATGTTAAGAAGTGTCCCAATAATACTATCACATATGTTTTTTCTCCATATGCATGAAATCAATACAGTGTCTCACATCAAGATTGGGCTAATAGGGAAGATTGAAGAAGACAGACCTCTTTTTCCATTTATTTTTTTCATTACTATTCTTTATAGTCTTACCAAAGATAACATTGATATTTTTCATCTTGTCATAAAATTGCTCCCCAGTCAATGCCTTCGGAGTATCTTCAAACTTTTGTCCACCAAAAAAAGGTTTCTTTAATCTATGATATGGGTGGCCCCATCTAAGAAATCTCCTATGGCCAAGATAAACCGTATTTCTTCCATGTTGAAGTTGATGGTAGCATGTGTCTTTTTCACAAATTGGACATACTTTATGGCCTTTAACACTGTATCCTAACAACTTTTCATATAGAGGGAAGTCATTTATAATACAAAAGATTATGGCTCATATTTTAAAAACCTCCTTCTTGTTCACATCAAAAACATCAACACCTTCGTCCTACAACTCTTTTAAGTCTTTGATCAAGAGTTCTAGGTAAACATCTATGTCATTTTCAGGTTGTTTTGGTCCTAAAATCAATATAGACAACATGATATACTTTCGTTTCATGCATAACAGAGGAGATAAGTTGTAAATAAGCAATATAACAGGCCATAAACTATGTATACTGCTTAGGCTCCCAAAAGGATTCATGCCATCCATGCTAAGCCCAAGCTTAAGGTTCCTAGGTTCTTCGCTAAAGCTAGGAAATCATTGATTGATTTTCTTCCATTAAGAAAAATCAGCCGGATGTCGAAGCTTTCCATCGGATATCCTCTCACCTACATACCATCTCAAATTTTTACATCGTTTTCATTAGCAAACAAGCGCTTGAACCTTGGTATGATACCACAATACTTTTACAAGGGTGTTATTTGATTTAAACCTCTGGGTTTCACTCTTCATGCTCTTTTCTATACAATATACAATCATTAAGGCATGCATGAATCTTTTTATACTTCATCCTTAATGGACACAGTATTTTCTTAACATCATAGCATCGATAAGGCAGCACATTATCATCTGAAAGCATGTCCTTAAAAGCTTCAAGCTTTTCTGAAAAACTCTTGTTGCTCCATCTATGGTGCTATATCCATGCCATGCTTTCAATCTTACCAATTTCAATATTGCTTTCAACAATTGGTATCTTTTACACCCCGGGTACAGCGGCTTCTCAACATCACTGCACATATTACCATATGCATGTGATTTCTCAAAAGCCTCTTCTTCTATATCACAAATAATATCCTCTATCCGATCATCCATATCCGTATCATTATCATCAAAGGCCACTCCACCCTGTTGAGATGAACTAAGCATTTCTAATTCTTCACCTTGCCATACCTATACAGTAAAAAAACTCTTACAAAATCCTTCACAAATTAAATGTGTATATATATCTGTAACACTTAGTCTATTCTCATTCAAACATACTACATAAGGACAATAAAACATCTAACTCTCATCATTGACATTTCTTCTAGCAAAGTCTTAAAACCCCTCACCCCATTATCGTATTCAACACTCGTCCATTTAGCTTTTATCCAACTACGATCCATATATTTCAACACCTTGCAGCACCCTATCCAATATCAAAAGGATAGACAAAAAAACAACAACCACAGAGTTTTAGAGATTTCAACGAAATTAAGAAGCATGCATACTAGGAGACAATAACTATACTTGTAGCAATATACAAATAAATTATGGCATAATAAGAACCAGCAATATTTCATAATAAGGGTATATAGATACAAGTTTTAAAAATTGCATTGCAAAGCTATTCAGTTTATGCATTAGGTTTCAGCTAATTCTAACATGCACCATTTGAAACTAAGATTGTTTCAACAAACTAATAACATTTACAATCAAACAATCATACTAAAATAAAACTTAGAATGGTATTACTCCAAGCCAAATATAATATCACCGGGATGTACAAGTCAAAGCATCTAACCTAGATATGCAGATTATTTTTCCATTATACGTTACCACAAAACAGTTGGATTTCCAACAACCTATAACAGAAACTTGTAGGAATTAATGCTCAATACAACATTAAGAGCCATTTTCACAGGACATTATTAATAATTGAACAACAACTCAAGAACATAAACACTAACCTGATTAAAGACCAAGGAGTGAGCTTCTAACCAAAGTCACGGTAGCATCGACTGAGCTTAAAATGAAGTCCTCAAACTCGTGGCACTGACAAAGGAAAGTCACGGCAGAGGAGAATGGTCACGGCGAAAAATAGAGGTTGCGGTAGAGGAGTGTGGCAATAATCAAAGAACAATGACGAGGGCACACGGCAACGACCACAATAATGACGGAGGAGAGTTGACTAAAACAAGAGCGGGGCGCGATGGAGGATTTCAGAATAATCAGGGACAAAGCTCACAGAGAAATGGATGGTGACAAGAGAAGAAAGGGTTCAAAGGGTGCAAGAATTTTGGCCAAGAAAACATATTTTAGACCGGTTGTCACTAACAACTGGTCTTAAAAACACATTTTAGACCGGTTTTACAAAAAATTGGTCTAAAATTTTTTATATTTAAGACCGGTTATTTATTTTAACCGGTCTTAAAAGTTAAAAAAATTAAAAATTAAAAATATTTTATATTTTAAACTGGTTTTATATATAACTGGTATAAATAATATATTTTATATCGATTATTTTTAGAACCGGTCTTAGAAATTCTCTACAATTACAAAACTATCACCAATCATCTTTTTTAGACCTTATCCGCTATAACTGGTGTAATATCCTAAATTGTAATCAAGGATTAACAACTTTAAAGTGATGTAATTAATGATAATCAAGCACTTTTGAAGTATACGTTGTGCAATGTGATATAAAGGTGCTTGGTGATGGTTTAGTAAGCATTGTGATAATCAGGGGCAAAATGGTAAATTTACCAATCGACTAGCTAGTTATCGAAGAGAAAACTCCTTAGTAATTGAGATCAATGGATAGGATTGAAAGAGCAATAGGTGGAATCCTATGCATGTAAGTCCATGTGAAATCATGGTAGGAAGAATAAGATGGTGCCAAGTGGCAAAATATGAGCCATAGATGAGGTCAAATTTTCAAACACTCTTCCCTCTCTCTCTCTCAAGTCGGTGAAGAGGTATGGGAAATCAGAAAAATGAGATCATCTTCATCAACTCATCTCTCTCTCTCACCATTCTCTATTTCCGACGGAACCAAGGAGGAAAGAGAAAGGAAGGGTTTGAATTTTAGGTGAGTATTTGACTCTAAATGCTCACTTCACCTTTATTGATTTTATTCAAGAGATCAAGAGCTTCATTTCAATGTTTTCAGATTTTTGATTTAAGGTGTGTGGAAACTTGAGGAAATTTAAAAGTGGAAGAATCAAGGTTTTGATTTCAGCAAGTTTAAGAGGTAAGCTTTTGATGAATTTTGGTATATATGTTATGATTTTTGGTTAAGTTTAGTAAATTCTGGAATTTTCCCCTAATTTCATGAGTATTGAATAATGAAGGAGTTTGGTATGGTAATGTATACGAAATGGTGTTAAGATGTGTTATAATGTCATTAAGTTTGATTTGAGGTTGAGTAAGGAAGTTTGGCAAATTGTGGTTTTTGGTGATCTTGTGGTCTAGAGATGGGAATGGGTTGCTTGAGTAGGAGTTTAGTTGTTTTGAGGTTACCAATAGGTTCCTTGTGTTAAAATAAGTGAGAATGAGTTTTAGTACAAGCTTTAGGACCATTGATAGCAAATTGGTCAATTCTGGAAAACCTTCTCAGTTGTTGTGAATCTGGCATCTGATAAGCCTCACTCGAGTGAGGGAGGGTCTCATTCGAGTGCGGTATCAAATTCTGGGTATTTTGGTTGAGTCTTCAAGTAGAAATTACGGGTGCACTTCTTTATCTTCGAGTGACGTGCGTCATCACTAGCGAGCATTGAGAAGTCACTCGAGCACTAGGGCTGGTGCTCGAGTGCACTTGTCGCCTGGGGGTTGGGTTGCTCTCGGGCAGTCACTCGTTCCGCCTTACTTCTTGGTGCTCGGGTGCACTTGAGGTCATCACTCGAGTGCAGCTTCTTGTGCTCTAGTGAGTATGAGAGATATTTTGAGGTTTGCTCTCAGGCAAACACTTTCTATGTTGCACTCGCTGGGACTCGAGCACGGGTGAGGGCAACACTTGAGTGAGACCTTCTTCACTCGAGTGAGGAAGCCCAAAATCAGTGTGCTTTACTGAAAAAGGTATCTTCAGGGTAGTTTTTCTCAACCCTTTGGGGATATGTTTAGGCCTATAATAGCACCCTGAAGAGTCTAAATAATAACCAACATAAAGTATTACAGAATTAAGAACTTGGAAAAGAGATTGATCTATTGTCCCTAATTTGGTTTATAGGATTCGACATCTGTCTTCCTCGTTAGCCCATTATGCTAATGAACGTCAGGAAGGAACAAGGTAGTGACTTTTCTTTTATGCCATATGTGATGCATTGTATGTGTGATATATCATTGATTGGGATAGATTCGTATGCTAAGATATTTATGGATATGTGTAAGCACTGCCATGCCAATAGTCCCTGAGTCGCTAACAATGGTTCAGGTTAAGACGGTGTGCCTTCCCGGCGGTACAAAGGGATGAGGATGGGGTGTGATATGTGTGATTATGTGAAAATCTGAAAGGCTATTTGTGAAGGCTGACGGGCCAATTGTGAAAGCCGGATAGCTGTATGAGCTATAAGGCCATGTGTATGCACTGCCATGCTAATAGTCCTTAAGTTGCTAACAATGGTTCGGGTTAGGACGGTGTGCCTTCCCGGCGATAAAAGGGGATGAGGGTGGAGTGTGATTTGGGCTGCTGCTGCTGTATGATGATTGCTTACATGCTATGTGCTTATGTGTGGTATGAATGTTTTGTTACTACTAGGATTCTTTTGAATCTCATTCTTTCCTTTGACTAACCTTTCAGACAAGGCAAGTGGCTCCAAGGGAAAACATATGACCCGGAGCGGGTAGAACCCTATAGGGGCATTTTGTTCGGGCTATGTTAGTTGATCATATTGGACAGGGATTTTGTAAATTATTTTTGGGTTGTAATTATTAGTTGAATATAGTTGTGTAATCCCCTCTATGGGAATTATAAACCTTTTAGTGAATGAATGGAACCCGGGGGTTGCCGGGATTTTTTGTTATATACTCTGATATGTATGAATGTAAATTAACTGCTCAGGTGAGTATATTTGATATTTGAACTTGAGACCGGGAAAGGAAAGAAGTTTTCAAAATGTTGTGAAAACCCTACCTTAGGGAGGGTGTTTAAAATGAGTTTTAAACTATCCGTCGGTCTCTAATCCAATTTAATTATATGTTATCGAATCTTAATTATGCTAATTAAGGCAGGGGGTTACAACTGATCTAATTGTGACAATCTAAAAAGCAAATTTTCTACTAGTGATCTCTATTATTTAATATGAAGATATTATTAAGCAATTTTGGGGGGAAATAGCCAATTATGATGATATTATTAAAATCAACATATTAATAATTATTAGTATAAATTTGATATCGATATGATATTTGTAAAAATTAAAATACATACAAATTATAGAAGACATTATAAAAGTAAAAGGAATAAAGGGTTATTTTGCCCTGTAAGTTTATAAGGTGAGGCAATTTTACCTCAAAAGTTTTTTTTGAATACAATGATTGGTCGACGCCACACCATTTTTTTTTTAGGTTTATGTGCAAATTTACCAAGGAGATCCAAATAATATCAATTTCACCAGGGTTGTTAGTGTCATCCACTTCTCTCTTTTTTTTTGAGAGGACAACCACTAGTGATATCATGAAAACTTAAAAAAGTTAAGGAAAAGTAAATCTATTTTCAGAAAACTAGAAAACGAATTCTATTTTTTGGAACATTTGCAAGGCTTGCATAAACTCTTAAGAAGCCAACTCACAAAACCATAATTGTGAGTCACCTTCTTTCCAGAATTGAAAATTCGAAGTAATGAGAATGATAGCCTATTATAAGTTGGTTTGTCAAAAATTTTTAGTCATTACTCCTAAATATGATTCCATCACCCTAGAGTAATTAATGCTTGTTTTTCTAATTTTATTAGAAAATTTAGAAAAGTCAATTAGACAAATTAAAGATCTTAATTACCTTCTGTTAGATATGATTAATTTTGATGATGTCAAATATAGATATCAAGCATTAGGAGTACATAATCTTCTACATTGACTAACTACTATATTTAATGTTGGAAATCTTATAGATTAGTCATAAACCCAATGGTGGGTTGATGTTATAATGCCTCATATATGGAGAACAATCATAAAGAAGAAAATCAAGAGGCAAGGGATTGAAGATATTCAAGAATACATCTAATTGGATTATGAAGAATGATAATCAATTCAAGAAGATATCTAGTTGGGTTATGAAGAATGATCATAAAGTGGCAAAAAAAGAGAAAAGAGATTGAAGAAAGAAGAACTTGCAAGATCATATGAGAATATCAAGATCCAAGCTATTTGAAGTGATATCGGAGGTTTCTATGGTCAAACGGAAGTTGGAATGGGTTAATACGAAGCTAAAATGATGTATACTGAAGTTATAGTACCTCCGGGGATGATTACTCGAGTAATCACTCGAGTAATATGGCACCGCCTCATTTTAGAGGTGATTACTCGAGTGGCTACTTGAGTAATATGCAAAGTTACTTTAAGATTACTCGAGTGACCACTCGAGTAATGGCATACTGTGTTCGTGTGGTAGAAAAGAGGTTTGGTATTTTGATGATATCTCTCCAACCACATGTCGAATTGAACTAAAACTGGTGGCATATCAAACTAGACTCCCAAAGAGAACTATGGACACCAAGATAACATTAAAAAGATTTTAGATGAGAGAGATATGATCTGTTGAAGTTGACACATGAATCAGCATCTTTTACCAGAACAAGGTTCGATATTTTGGACAGAACTCTCAAATTACATATCGGATTGAGACGAAACTAGTGCTATATGAAACTAGACTTAAAGAGATTTCCATGGATATATAATTTGTCATATTTTAAGGTGAAGGTGAAAATGTCAATAAGGGCCTAATCTCGAAGTAGAGGTGGAGAAGATGAAGGAAGCAAAGATCGCTCAGTGGAGAAGATAGAGGTGGTTGTTGATGATGGCGATGATGTTGCTAATGATTGGGGAAGTTGATGGTGGCAACGACATTGATGAGTGGGGTGGTTGATGGTGGTTGTGTGTTTGCTGTGAATTATGACAGTAGAAGAACTACAAACTTGAAGAAGAGGATAGGCAAAAGTGAATTGTAGGTCAAGGAATTGAAAATCATGGATTTTTAATAAAACATAAATTGCACATAATGGTGATGAATTGCATAAAGGGAAGATGGATTGCACATAAGGAAAGATTGATTGCATAAAGGGCACATAGAAAGATAGATTGTATATAGGGAAAATCTTCTGCACATAAGGGAAGATGATTTGCACAAAATGTAGTTGCACATCGAGACTAATTTTACACATATGGAAGATAGATTTCACATACAGAAAGATAGTTTACACTTATGAAGATTGATTGCATAAAACGAAGATCACTTGCACATAAAGAATGATTGTTTGCATTAAAGAAAGATTGTTTGCACATAACATACTTTGCAAATCAAACTAATTTTGCAACACAAGGGAAGATGGATTTCACATAACAAAAGATGAATTACACACAAGGGAAAATAGATTGTACATAAGATATATTTCACAAAGGAATGTTTTTATTAAGGGTAATTTTGTCTTTCTCTTATTACAATCATATACACTCAAGGTCATGGCAAAAAAAAAAATCATATACACTCAAGGACCTCACATCTATACATGATTTTATGTCCCACTTAACAAATAAATTTTCAAATAGAGATTTATGGGCAATTTTTCCAAATTAAAACGGCAAAAATCATAGGATCTCTTTTGCTTAACTTTTAATATAATAAAATCCATAACCCGTTTAATTAAAATCATATCCATGTGTTTTATTTGTTTTTGGTGAATAAAATTTATTTTTATATCATGTTCACACTATCGGAATTTTTGGATTACACACACACACACATATTAAATTAGTTGTTTCATTGGGAAAATTTCAGAAAAATACTTTTAGAATATCAAAATCCCAAATAAATTAGGTATTGACTATTGGTGCTAAAATAACCGACATGTCATAATTAGAGTAATATATTTAATTCGTATGTGACTCTAAAAATCAAGACAAAATTCATATTTTATAAATTAAGATTCTTCTAAATAGAGAAAATGATAAAAAAAAAAGAACTTTAAAATTACAAAATCCTAAATTAGGCTTGTTATTAGAAATTGATAAGGTAATAATGAGATTTGATAAGCAATTCACAACTTTTTTTTTTATATAAAAATACCTTATTTTGAATTTTTCAATTTCAAAGTTCTTTTTCTATATTTTTTTTCCTTTTTTGTACTATAATTATGAACCGTATAGATAAAATTTTAATATTTTAAATTATTTATTTTTATTTATAATAATTTTATAAATTATTAAATTTGAATAATCATCCATTCTTGATCTAAGGAAAGATATGGGATTCTAAGAAGGATGAGGAAGAAGAAAAAGGAGAGGATTTGGATCCATCTCCACAAATTCTTCTCCGTGAACTTTGAAGATAATTATGACATGATGCTTTAATAATCTATTTATATGTAATGTAAAAATTTATTTCACATGAAATTAAATCATTTTAACAAAAAAAAAACATGCACAAGAAGTTAATTCAAATCAGTGTAACAAGGTTGATCTAAAAGTGAGGAAGGAATTGGGCTAGGCCCCCTAATAGGCGCTTACAACCTAGCCTACATAAAGCTTAATCTAGACTATTTAGTAAATAGCTAGGCACAAGCTCAAGCCTATTCCTAGACCTATTTTCATAAATCCTAGCCTGCAAGTCTACAGGCCTAGCCTATTTAACTTTTTTTTAAAAAAAATTTATACTATTATATAGATATATATAATATCATCTAAATAATTTATCAATTTAACATTAATTCTAAGTTTCTTATTTCATCGCCATTATACTTAACCCTTTAGCATCAATCATTCCTCCTTCCCTCTCTTCTCTTTGATTGTTCAAAATGGCAATGCTAACTCACTTCGTATCCCTTATTTTGTGTCATCCACTAAAGTATAATAATAATTAAGAGTTTATTTTAGTGCCAAAATGAAATATTATAATCTTAGTAGAGGGAGTTTGTTTCAATTTATGCAGGAAGTGTAAAAGAGGTAAAATCTAGTTTTATATAGTGTTTGTTATGTTTGGTCAATTTTAGAAAATATATCTCATTAGTCAACAGATGATTAGTTTTTCTTATTTCTATTTGCTTTGACAATTTTGTCACTAGCTATTCTTTTCTTTTCCTTACTAAGCCCTAATATCACGATAAGAATAAATGTTAAGCTTTTAAGATATAATGTAGGACTGTGAATAAGTGTGAAGATATGAATTTGGAGACATAGATTTTAAATGCTATTTAAATGCTTACATTTTAAATAGGCCTCTGAACAGGCTTCAGGCCTTGTCAGGCTTCTTAAAGGCCTAGGCTCAGGCTTAAAAAAAAAAGCTTAAATATAGCCCCTAAACTTAGGCCCAAGCTCAAGCTTTGAATCTCTGTTGCAGGCCTAGGCCTATTTTGATAAAATCTAGCCTATTTCCACTCCTATGTAAGAGCATTGCATATATTCTGAAATGGATTTTTAATACTCAATAAAGTTTTCAAGCATAAAATATAAATAATAACAAGAGGTAGCAAAAAAGTAAAGGTTAGTTCCCATAAGTTTTTTTGATAAACTTATTTTCTAAAATAAAATTACAAAATCTTCAAGCAAGATCATAGAGAAAGATCATAATATGACCTGTGGAAATGATGCATGAAGAGTGAGAAGCTAAAGGATGCCTTTGTAGTCTTCTAATAGAGATTGGGTTATGTGTCATGATTTTAAGAAGTCTTAAAGGATTAGGGTATGTGATCTCTAATCTCACACTAAGTATTCAAGGACTCCTTTGGGGAATGACATGGCAAAATAAGCTTTGTTGTATGCCAGCGTAACAAAACATAGAAAGTCTAGCTTTGCAGCAACTGTGGGGAGGACTTTTCAGGTTCTAAATTGTTGTGGCAGCATGTCGTGCAGGAGCACATTGAGAATCTCTCACGTAAATTACATGTACTTTTGCCTCTAAGCATTGGCAATGAATGGATTGAGAAGATTAGTTACTCTGTTGCTTCCAAAATGCTCAAATAAACTAGTATTACATAAGCCATTGAAGTTGAACGGTCTGTCATTGTTGATGGTTAGCCATTATTAGGTGACTTTGAATGTGAAGGACTTCTTGAGAAAATCCATAAAGAATTTGATTTTCTTATGCGACAGAGATGTCTGGCTACTAGTCATCATAGCAAGGTGATCAATTTACAATAGTTGAGATACAGCAACTTGCAATTAGAACTCAACATCTAAACCATGGTTTAAAGCAATCACCATTATGCATATGTTTTTTTAAGAGCCACCCAACTTGGGAAAATTTTGAAATTTTTGTTAGATCTATATCAAGCTGCTTGTGATTTGGGGATAAATACGAACCTCAGGTTTGATTTTAATCAAACTCTTGAGATTGAAGAGGAGATTATTCTTAGTGTAGATGTGTTATTCCTTCTTTTAGAAGAACATTTCATGCCTGCAAAAATCATTCCGGCTGGTAAAACAAAGACATCATCAATGAATTATATGATTTACCTGACTTCTAATGTAGATTTAAACAATAATGATAAAGTGAACTTGTGCACAAGCAACTTCTATGTAATAAATTTCAAGGAATGACACTTGTTGATACTTTGTAGCATATGTTTAGTTAGGCCCTAGTTGTTACATGTGGTATCAGAGCCAGTTGACAAGTAGTAAACAGGAGGTATTAGAGTCAAGCTCAAGTCTTTATAAGAGTCTGAATATCTCTTGAGACCTACCCTCTCAACGTGTTTTAAAACCTGAGGGGTCATGGGGCCCCAAAGTAGGCAATTTTGAGAGCGAGGTGATGAGATGCAATAGGTGGTATTAAAGCTAGCTGTAATGCTACACTACAAGTGGTATCAGACAGGTGGTTTCAGAGTCAAGGCTAGGATATTACAGTTGGTAACAAAGATAATCTCAAGTCTTTATAAGGGTCTAGATACCTCCTCTTTTTAAAGCAAAAATTATGGATTAACAAGAAATATAAGGGAATTAACTAGTGTCCCGGTGTGCAAGGTTTTTTCATCTATTTAATACACACACATTGCATAAGATTTCGTCATGAAAGGGATTTACCGCAAAAATTAGGGATTAAAAAGAAATAGAAGGGAATTAACAATAATCCAAATGCGCAAGGATTTTTTATCTATTTAATATACACACAAATATGATATATACTACATAAGATTTTGTCATGAGGTGAGATTCCAGGTATTCTATTATATTTTACATGAAAAAATCTTGTCTTTATTTATTTATTTATTTTTAAATTTTTTAATGGGATGTAAAATAAATTATTGATATTTTATTTACAAAAGAGAGAAAAAAGATGGTGTTGTTTTGGAATTTTGTCAAATGTTGTGAGGGGATGGTAGAAGGAAATGGTAATCCAAGGTGTAGCAAAATTTCCAGTCAACATTGATTATAATCCCAATATTAGAAAATACAAGTAATCCAATTTAATGTGGCTTTCCAAAAGCTATTTTTTTCCTAATTTTTCAAAAAATATTTTCTAAAATTTATCTTTTAAAATCACTTATATCAATTTTTTTCTTCGGAAGCTATTCTCCAAAAGTTAACTATAACACACACAGATCATATTTGAGACATTATCAGGCACTAAATGTGGGCACCTCTCTCAATAGGGATTCAAGCTTGGACTCACTACTTCGTGAGGACTAGCCCATTCCGTTAGACCTAACCACAATTTGGTAATTGAAGCCACAGTTGAATAAAATACTAACCAAACACTTAAATATCCAAAAGTGATGGTAAGCTCGTAACCGTAGTCTGAATGAAGCCCATAGGGTTTGGTTAAAAAAAAGCCCCAAAGCACAACACTTTCTTTGGCATGTGAGGATAGCTTATGGGCTTTTGGCAAATTGCCTAATCGATTTTGTAATCATTATTCAATGGGGCCATATTCTGTATATTTTTTTTAAAAAAATATTGTTTATATTTATCATGCATCATTCGGATTACCATCATAGTCCATATTTGTCCACCTTCCTCACTGAGCATTTGGCAAAATTCCAAAACAACATCATCTTTTTTCTCTCTTGCAAAATGATAAGATCACAATTTTATTTACAAGCCACTAAAAAAGCCGAAAAAGAGAAAATAAATAAAGACGAGATTTGTTTCTGTATAGGATAGAGGGAAAATTCCAAAAAAATATACAGTGGAAATTAGAAAAGGACATAAAGGGGCAGTGAATTTCTCATATCCCAAATCAGTGAGGCTATAAGAATATGGAATATGAAATATTCATACAATTACCTAACTACCCTCGTAAGTGAGAGCCCAAAGGGAAAGAAAAAGACACGAGGGAGGCAGAATTTGAAATGGCCGAAAGAAACAAAGGAAGACGGGAAACCTAGGGGCGATGAAGAGACGATGAGAAGGACGGTGGCTTGACGGTGGTTGGTGGCGATTTGCGGTGTCTTTGAAGAGTTTTTATATTGTGCTTCTTGAATGTTAATGGAAAATTGTTTGTGGTTTCTGGCGGAGGTTTATGAAATCAGAACTTTCGCGTTCTGGGTAAAGGGAGTATTAGATGATCAGAGAGAAAAGGTAGTGGATTTAAGGTAGTGGGACAATGTTGATGGTTGACACACCCTTATCTTATTTTAACTTGCAGCAGAATATCAATACGTGGTTCAGTGGGCAACACAAGAATAGCATAAATATACTGATAATATGTGCATGATTATAGAAATTTCCTCATAGGGGTTCATATATGATACTTACGACTAAGGTAGCCGCACAAGGCTACAGGGTGTCTAAACCCGTCCCAGTAAAATGGAGACTTCTTCCCGTCTTCGCTTCACCACTGCAACACTCTCTCGTGCAGTTCTATTCTTTGATTTATGCGTACCTTCTGTATTTACTTGTCTAAGGAGAGGGTGAGATTTGAGAGAATTTCAGTAGGAAACAGATACCATAATGCATGCATGATAGATGCTACGTGTATGACATGTTAGCTTTATCTAGATACATGTCCCATAATGACATTTCTACATGCTCGATGTTTCATCTAACAAAACTATGGCCATAGCAAAATAGAAACAGAGCTTCATTTATTCAAATATGCTATACACAATCAAATAAAGAAATCACATACATCACTACACAAGCAAAGATATCAATTACATGCAATCAAGATAAGTCCCCTACCTTAGACCTTTTCCACCTTGAATTATGTGCCTCGATTTGCGTGCCAATCCCTCAGGCTTTTAACTTGATCCTAAAATGTCAAATGTATCAGTTTAGACATTCTATAGTATTTCTAGTGGTTATATAAGTCTATGGTGAAATTTTACCAAAATGCCTTAGGGACCCCAGCATGGCCCCGCCATACCCGATCAGATTGTACTTTTCCCAAAATTTTGACATGGACTATTCTGACATATTTCAGCCCAAAGAATCCATTTCCGGACTGAGAATTATCAAATTCAATTACCAAATTACCCTTGGCAGTCCCACTTTAAAGGTTTCAGGGGCGTTTTTCATAATTATGCTTTTTTGGGCTTTTCCGAAAAAAGTGACCAACTGTAACCTCACCTAATTTTCCCTCCTGAACTTAATAGAACCATCAAATCATTGAAAATCCAACTCTAATCCCTCCAAACTAGACTTGGACGAAATTCTTAGTCCCACGAGAAAAATTGGGGATTTCCAATTCTGACTTCACAGACGTGTTCCTTTTTGCTCCTAACCACTTTATTAAATATTTAATTACATTATAACTACCATTTAGACCCAAATTTGGTAGCATAACGCTAAGGTCACCTCCTTTACCAAATTTGAAATTAAAACAAATCAATCAGAATTTCACTGATTAAACTACTAATAACAGCCATAATAATCGATATTTCTAAGTTTCGAAGATTACCTTAAGCTCCTTCTGGCTTATCCTTCTTATGGCTGAACCCTAACCTCTTTAAATAGAAAAAATTTTGCTTCAAACACCTCAAAAAATATAGAAGAGAAGCTTAGGAGAAGGATTATACACGTTAAGTACGAATTCACTGAAGAAATCAACCTACCTTCTGAGATTTTCTTCCTTCTCTCTCTAAAAATCCTCACAAGCTCTCTCTCTCTCTCTCTCTATGCCTATGCTTGCACGACAGTTTTGGATAGAGGAAGAAGGAAAAAAGTGTTTTTGATATGTCTTGCCTTTTTGTCTATTTATTTAATACAAGAAAACCAAATTTTATGACACATTTGGACTTTGACCATACCCTCTTCCAAAGTGGTGTCATAACGTGAATTAAGCTTGAATCAATCCCTCCTTCTTTGGACAGCCCAAATTCACGTCCTAGATCCTTCCATCAACCAAAAATAAGCTGATCATAATTTATCTTATAATTACAATAGTTGCCATCACATTTTTTCCATTTTCGGATTTATGGGAAATTTTGGCATATTTTCCTCCCTAACTTTGAAAAATCATAATTAAATTTGTAGACATCATTTCAGAGTGATTGCAAAGGCTATAGAACCCTTATTGAGTCTAGTTTCAAGAAAATTATAGACTTTAGCCAGTTGGAAGCACATCATTACCAGATTTCATTTCTTTAACCGCTACTCCAGCAACTTTTCAGTTTTTCTGGGCTAACTTCAAAAATTCATAAATTTTTGTATATAGATTTAAATGATTCATCTAACCTATCAAATTAAAGTTTAGGATGTCTACTGTTACCCTATAAAATATCATAATTTTTGAACATCATTTGATCATCTAAAATCCCAAGACATTCTCACTACCTCGTAGGAAATTTCACTGGAAGCATAATCACTTCCTTCAAAATTCATCATTTTATTTTCTTTAATGCCCCAAAGATATAAGAAACATTAGGGAATAGATTCGGAACACCTGCTAAACTGGGGCTTAGTAGTCTACTTAATTTAAGCTTTTTTCCCAAGCCTCAAATCCCAAAATTGGGGATATTACATTTCGCCCCTCGTTCAATAAATTTCGTCCTCGAAATTTGCTGACATACATAGCCATAAATTCTAGGGAATGCTTTTTCATATTCAGTTCTTTGTGATTATACCAATACTTCAAATCTTGGTGGTCACGGTACAACACTACAGTCGCACCATAATGGTACGTCTCCAGATTTTCAGTACAACACAATTGCTTCTAACTCAAGATCATGTGTGGGATAATAATTAAAAAAATTTCATGAGGCTTCCATTCTCTAAATTCATAAGCCAATACATGGCCATGCCGCAATAAAACGCTTCTTAATCCTACCTACTGGCATCAACACGGACAACAAATGTCCACAGTGGATTTAGGATTATCAATATCAGTGTCGACGTTAATTTTTGTGTCATCTCAGTGAAGGTCTTCTCCTAATTATAGTCCCACAGATAATGTTGAGTTTTTAAAACTATTCTGGAGAATTTCGATATAAATTTTCAGTAATATTCAGTAAGACCCAAAAAAATTTACGTATTTCAGAAACAGTCTCTAACCTTTTTCAGTTTAATACTTCTTCCACCCTGCAAGGATCTACTAAGACTCCTTGTTGTGAGACTACATGGCACAGAAACTTATCTTCTACAAGCCAAATCCCACATTTGCTTAGATTCCAGTGTGTTCAGTACAGTTCAGTCGGAAACGTTCAGAGCTAACCACTGTTGCAACCCCTACTCGTTCCGTGCCTCAGTTGAATTCCACTTGACCTTCATAGTAACACACAATCATTCATAGAGAATGTGAAAATGTATATGCCTTGCACCATATAATGCAATATTATACTAACACATAACTCAGTTCAATCTGAAATGTGTTCAAAGCAAACCACTATTGCAACCCCTACGTATTTCGTACCATAGTCCTCGTCTGGGTATATCAGTGTACCTGTAGGCACTACCCGAAGGCATTATTCATTAGTATACCTGGAGGCATTGCCCATAGGCATGGTTCATCAGTGTACCTAAAGGCACTGCCCGTAGGCATTATTCATCAGTATACCCGTAGACACTGTGTATCATACATATTGCAGAAGATGGCATATTCAAAGCATATAAACATTCACATAGTATATGAAGGATAAAGTTACTACATTGGCCTTTCCTGGATAATATTGGATTTCTATTCTTTCCCTAGTCTGTGTTCTACTGCCTCTCTCGCAGCTCATTATTATGATCTTTGATCATTGATCCGTGTTTGATATTCTGCTAATATGTCAAAGATTTACTATATTGGGTCAGGTTCTAGCTTCTTAACCCGGCCCAACATCTATACCTCTTAGCCTTACCATCTTTGTGTTTTATTATATGAAACAAGAAAAAGGTAAATTTCACATAAACAAAGGGCCTATCTGTCATTTTATAAAGTTTTAAGTACACAGGTACCCCAAAAACAACATATCACAAGTGTTTACAGTAGTTAGGGAAAGCCTGTAAAAACATACAGCCTCTGAACTACTGTACAACATGTTCTTACTCTTTTTCCATAATATCACATAACATGTGCAACAACTTTCCATGGGGTCACCCATCATGGCATTTCCCTGGGTTGAGCACGCTTAACATTCGTGTACTACTGTCAAAACGCAGATACCGGCTCTATTTACTCTTGATCACCGGTACCTTGAGACTACAATTGTCTCAAACATCATGCCAGCTACCTCTTACTGACTAAATACTGTGTCTGTACCTTGGCCTTGGCCGTAGCTGCTTCCTCATATTTCATAATATCCTTGGATCATCCTTAGTCTGGTATTGCACTACTTACTGCCCTTCATATATTCCCAAATCTTTCGGGGCTAATTCACATAACAGGGGTAGTTCATTTCA
Organism: Inga laurina; assembly: GCA_963855925.1. Classification (NCBI taxonomy): domain Eukaryota; kingdom Viridiplantae; phylum Streptophyta; class Magnoliopsida; order Fabales; family Fabaceae; genus Inga; species Inga laurina. The sequence continues at coordinate 21,449,784 of OY979713.1, forward strand.
CTAGTAGCCCATTTGGTGCTTATCTCCTTTTACCATGTAATCAAGACCTTATCAGTATACTATCATTTTTCCCGAACCACTTCGAGCTCCTCCAAAACCGCTTTCGGCTCTGATACCAAATGTCATACCTTTATCTTATTTTAACTTGTAGCGGAATATCAATAAGTGGTTCGATAGGCAACACAAGAATATCATAAATATATAGATAATATGTGCATGATTATAGAAATTTCCCCATAGGGGTTCGTATATGATACTTATGATTAAGGTAGCCACACAAGGCTACTAGGGTTTCTAAACCAGTCCTAGTGAAATGGAGACTTCTTTCCGCCTTCGCTTCACCACTGCAACCCTCTCTCGTGTAGTTCTTTCCTCTGATTTCTGCATACCTTCTATATTCGCTTGTCTAAATTGTTGGTAGGGGAGAGTGAGATTCAAGAGAATCTCAGTAGGAAACAGATACCATAAAACATGCATGATAGATGCTATGTGTATGATATGTTAGCTTTATCTAGATATATGCCCCATAATGACATTTCTGCATGCTCGATGTTTTATCTAACAAAACTATGGCCACAACAAAATAGAAACAAAGCTTCATTTATTCAAATGTGCTATACACAATCAAATAAAGCAATCACATACATCACTACACAAGCAAAGATATCAATTACATACAATCAAGATAAGTCCCCTACCTTAAACCTTTTCTACTTCGAACTGTGTGCCTCGATTTGCGTGCCAATCCCTCAGGCTTTCAACTTGGTCCTAAAATGTCAAATGTACTAGTTTAGACCAAGATTCTGAAACCCGGATCGGGAATTGAACCAGTTGAGGTATTGGGTTAAGGGTTAGTGGGTTAGACCGGAGTCAACCCGGGGTCAACCCAGGCCTAGACCGGAGAGGTATAAAAATTGAAAAATAATCTAATTTCTCATCATACCATCCAAATTTTCAAATACGATATATCATTTCCATACCTTGAATTAGTAGCAAAATAATCATTTAATCCAATACTTGTCATATATTGGTTACAATTTTTGCTACAAATTGACATCAATGTATCATAATTCATATACCACCCAAGTTCCAATGAGGCAATGACACATAAATGTTCATCATAGCAAAATATCAAAAACAAGCATATGATCACTAAACTAATAAATTAATAATCATCATCATTGAAATCATCATTAGCATCATTCAACTCCCTAGGTATTGAGATATCTGGAGGTGGAGCTATAGGAGGAGAAGCAAAGGCACTAGAAGCAACATGATCATCATTTAAAGATGGAGTCCCAACACTAACATCATCATCACCTATATATGAAATGAATTAAATTGTTAATACTTATGTAAAAAGCATACTTATATTCTTTTGTGTAAGACTATCATCTAAAATAATAGAAGAGATAGTTAGAAACCTTCAAAATCCCTTGCCATTTGTTCAAGTTGATGATTTGTCGCTTCTACATCATCAAATTCAGGAGTTTGGTCTTCTTCAAGCACCCAAAAGTCAAGTTTATCAATTGATTCATAATCAATAGGGTCATAATTATCTTTCTTCTTCTTCAATTCACTCCTACAATACCAACATGATAGAAAACTAACATAAATAAAATGTATAGTGATATATATATATAATGAAATTATGAATAACTTGCCTTGTACATTTGCAAAATGGCTAAATTGCATATAATACTAGAATTACACATTCAATCTTATCATGACCAATTAAAAGAGTACCAAAATGCAACAAGATGCCAAATACAGCCCAAGAAAATGCCAGAAAGTATGACTGCTGATTTACATCACCATTCCTCCATCAATAGTGAAAATCTGAAAGTAAGTTATGAAGAAGTTTACCTAAACTTTAACCTTAGATTGTAGTTAGTGAAAACCAAGTCGTCAAGCCTTTGATGCTTCAATATATTCCTTCTTTTAGTGTGGATACGCTCAAACAAACTCCAATTTCTTTCACAGCCAGAAGAAGAAGAAGTTTGACTAAGAACACGTATAGCAAATTCTTGCAATTCCAGTACTGAACCCCCATAGTACAACCACCAATCATCTGTAAAATAAAATCAAAGACATTTAGTATGCATTAATATCTCAATATGTGCTTTTGAATATGAAATTTAATATACTTATGAGGGACAAGTTTATGGGCTATTTTTTCACATGAAACTAGAAAAAAATGATTCTTTACGCTCACGGTATACACCAAGTTGCTTCATCATTGTAACATAATAATCAACATTGCCAGGTGAGTTTGCCTCAAATAAATCAATCAAAGTTCGCAAAAACAGATTTCACATATTGGCATCTTTAACTAAATCTGAAGCATCAACAAATTTCACAAAAACCATGCCATGTACTGAATAGACTAGGAAATTAATCAAAGTTTGCTGTCGAACATCTATCCAACCATCAGCCATGATTATGCATCCATTTTCTTTCCATTTAGCTCGATGGCTATCAATGACAAGTTGACATTCCTTTTTTCAATCTCTCAATATGCTAACTCTATACTCATGATAACTAGGGACCTTAAACCCAGGCCCAATTGTAGTAGCAGCATCAATAGCTTTTTAAAATAAGGGACAAGTTAATGCATTAAATGGAATACAATTCACATAAACCCATTGACCAAAAACAATTTTTGCATTATTTTGAGCTTCTTGACTTGCCTATGTACTCTTGACGCTTGGTTGAGCACCAGGAGTTGTCCTAAATGCAAAATAATTTTGAACCCCCACAGCTTTCCTCTTTGAAACAATCGGCTCTTCACCTTCTCTAGCTACATTGACTTCAGATACATCGTCATTATGAACAGGATTTTTCTTCGAGCCTCCTATCAAAGATTCTTTCATTCTAGCACATACATCATGGGAAACATTTTTACAAGAACTCACTTGACCACTAACCCCAGCTAAATGTTATTTCAGCCTATTTATCCCACATCCCCTATAACTTGAACCACACAAAAGGCATGTAAATACATTTACTTTCCCCTCTTTCTTAATAGAGACATATTCCTAAGCAGGGTCTGTTTTTTGACACTCGATTGTGGTGGCTTTGAACTATTGGTTGGGGGATTGGTAAACTCAGGAATGGGGGTTGTAATATTCTCAATATTTTGATCACTTTCATTAGTAATATTTATATTTCCCTCCATTAGCAAACCAAAAGCAAATGAGCACCCTTCAAATCAACAGAGTTTGGTTTAATAACAACCAGATAATAACAGCCAGCTACAAGGAAAAAACAAAACAATGACATATAATTATATAAACATAAAAAACAAAGCACCAGCAGCAATGAAAATTGAAAAACCATAGATAAAAAACTAGCAATGAACTAGAATCATTCAATCAACAGAAACGAATCATAGAGCAATAAACCACAGAGCAACAGGGAAGAAAGAATGCTAGTATCATTCAACAGAAAGGGTCAACACTGCAACAGAGCTAAATGGAAACACTGCCAAATGCCAATATCAATGAAGCTTGCTAGAATCATTCAAAAAAAATGAAAATGAAACTATTTAGTATTTAGTTATTTACACAAACTATTTCAGTATTTCCACAACAATGCAACAGGGAAAAAAAGACCCTATGAACTTTGGAGTGATAACCAAATCAGTGAAGCACAAAGCCTATAGAGTAATAACTGATAAGTGTAACTGAGCATGGGAAAAAAGGGAACACAAACTAATCGAGCAAGGTAACTCAACCTGTGACCAGTGACCTTCAAGCTTCAATGGCGAAACCAAATACGGAAAAACCAAACAAAAAGGAACCTCTGTAACCGGCGACCTTCAAGCTTTGCTGGCAAAACCAAAAAGAGAACTCAACCTCTATAACTGATGACCCATTCCGGAACAAGGAAGGTCACCTTCGAGCTTCCACAGCGGCGAAATGAGGACGACATTGAGACAGAGGGGGAGTGATTCAAGGATGATGATGACTTCGACAATGATTCCGTGATTCCTTGAAGCTTGAAGCCTGAACTGACACCATCTTCTTCGTTTCTTAGTTCTCTGCTTCTCTTCTCAGTCACCCACTCTCCCTTAACCTCCGACTATGAACCGATCTCTGAGTTGAAGTGAAAGGGAATAGTGAGAAACCGTAAATGTCAACGTGTTCAAAGGCCTACGCCTATTCCTCACGCCATGAGCTCCTTCTCAGTTCAGTTTTAGTTTAAAGTTTGAATTTTAAAAAAAACATAGAGCGAAATGACGCCGTTTCATCAATTGGGAAAGGAAAAAAAGGTACTAACTCGGTGACTCTCCAACTCGACCGAGTCAGGCTGAGTATTACTGAGTTGACACAGGGTCAGTATTGACCCCTGTTTAACCACTGGACCGGACCAATTTTGAGGCCAGGACCGTCGGTTTTCGGTCTGGACCGACCGGTTTGGTTCGGTTTTAAAAACTATGGTTTAGACACATCCATAGTGTTTCTGGTGGTTATATAAGTCCATGGTGAAACTTTGCCAAAATGCTCTCAGGACCCAGGCTAGGCCCCGCTGTACCCGGTCCGACTGTACTTTTTCTGAAATTTTGACATAGACTATTCTAACATATTTCAGCCCAAGGAATCCATTTCTGGATTGAGAATTATCAAATTCAATGTCAAATTACCCTTGGTAGGCCCACTTTAAGGGTTTCAGGGGCGTTTTCGTAATTATGCTTTTTCAGGCTTTTCCAAAAAAGTGACCAACTGTAACCTCAACTAATTTTCACTCCTAAACTCAATGGAACCATTAAATTATTGAAAATCCAACTCTAGCCCCTCTAAACTAGTCTTGGCCAAAATTCTTAGTCCCCCGGGAAAAATTGGGGTTTTCCAATTCTAACTTCACATACGTGTTCTTTTTGAAAGAGGCAAGCTTCACCCAAGAGGGGCGTGAATTGGGTGATGTGATAAATTTTTTGTTTGATGTGGTGATATAACAATAGTTGTAGATAGAGTAGAGTTAAGAGAATTCGTACACAGAGAGTTATACTGGTTTGGCCAAAAAACCAGGCCTACGTCCAGTCCTTAGAGATCAAGATCTACTGAGATTTTCACTATGCTTCCAAGATTCAATGGGCTCTCAGAATGCCACAAAACAACAATCGTCCTCGAATGTAATACGAGCAGAAATATTATAACACTCAGAAATTTCTCTCCCCTTTACGACAAGTCTTATGTGCAGAAAAACAACCTATGACCTTTCTCACTTGCTTACGTATACAAGTCTTATGAACAACAATGTTCTCTCCTGCTTACACCACTTTAAGTCTTACGAGCAGCAACGTTCTCTACTGCTTGTATCTTGTAAGTCTTATGAGTAGAAAGTTTTACTAGGAATTCTCTCAACTGCTTCTCTCGTAAGGACATCTACCTTCTCAAGGTCCCAATACCTTGAGATCAAATGAAAATAGAATTTGAAGTGTATACAGACTCTCTTACAGAGAAAATATGATAAATACTGAAGAACGAGATGAATACAGAGAAAATATGAATAACAGAGACTCATGAATTTGCTTATGCGAATTCTTGCACTTCATTGTTTTTTATGATCTCTAGAACTCTGTATTTATAGACATTCGATTTTGCCCGTTTGAATAATGATCATTGTGGAGCGGCGCATGTTACTATGGAACAACATGCGTACGTTTGAAATCTTTGAATGCAGTAGGTATGTGCTTGGATGGTCGTAATGATATTGTCTGCTGTTGTTTGACTTCCTCAGAGTATTTCTAATTCAAACGTTCAAACTCCTATATCACACTTATAATACATGTTAAATGATGTTATATAATAATAAGTGCAAATATAATGAATAAATATCATTAAACCATATTCGGATTGAACGCTGTAAGACTTGTGCGTTTTGTCTTCTGGCAGAGTATCACTAGAGCACTGAGGGGGCTCACTTGAGTGAACTACCATATTGCTTTAGTTTTACACTTGCACTTCCACATGATTTGAGAGAGTGCATTTTCATACTTGCGAGTGATGTGGATCCTCACTCGAGCACAACTTCTCCTGCTCGAGTGTCCTTGTATTTTACACTAAGAGTCGCGTCTCTAGACAACACTCACATACCATTTTAGCAAGAGTGTGATTTTGCACTTGCAGGTGATGTGGGCCCTCACTTGAGCATACATACTCCTACTCGAGTGAGAAGAATATTCTTCTGTAATATACTCTTGTCTTCAGCACTTGCATCAAAATTGAGAGAGTTAGATTTCTTACTTGCGAGTGCTGATGTATCACTCAGGCATATGAACTCTCACTCGGGCATGCTTGTGCTTCTCTGTTCTTCATGACTCTAGGCCAAACACTCGCAGTCCCTCACTCGGTAGTGCTCGAGTGCAAAACAGCTTCATGCTCAAGTGTTGGTTATAGTGCTCGAGTGCATCAGTAAGATTGACAGTAATTGCTCTTGGCCAAACACTTCTTGCCCAACACTTGCATATGCTCGAGTGTAAAAGAGCCTGATGCTCCAGTGCTAGCTCCAGTGCTCGAGTGCATCAATAGATCTTATAGCAATTTGCTCTCGGGCAAACACTTTCTGTCCAACACTCGCATCTGCTCGAGTGCAACATAGCTCTATGCTCGAGTTCTAGCTCTGTTGCTCGAGTGCATCAGCAAAAGCTAACAGCAGACATTACAAAACTTTGCCATATGCATTTGGTAACTTTGTAATCATTCTTTAGACTTGTAAAAACATACTTTGCCTACAATTACCTTTTGTTATCATCAAAACATGGAATCTAACACTTTTCTACTCCTAACCACTTTATTAACTATTAAATTACATTATAACTACCATTTAGACCCAGATTTGATAGCATAACGCTAAGGTCACCTCCTTTACCAAATTTAAAATTAAAACAAATCAATCAGAATTTCACCAATTAAACTACTCACAGCGGACAAAACAATCAATATTTGAAGTTTCAGAGATTACCTTAAGCTCCTTCTGGCTTATCCTTCTTATGGCTGAACCCTAACCTCTTTAAATAGAAAAAATCTTGCATCAAACACCTCAAACAAAATAGAAGAGAAGCTTAGGAGAAGGATTATATATGTTAGGTACGAATTCAATGAAGAAATCGATCTACCTTCTGAGATTTTCTTCCTTCTCTCTCTAAAAATCCTCATAAGCTCTCTTTCTCTCTCTATGCCTATGCTTGCACAACAGTTTTGGATGGAGGAAGAAGGAAAAAAAGTGTTTTTGATATGTCTTGCCTTTTTGTCTATTTATTTAATACAAGAAAACCAAATTTTATGACACATTTGGACTTCGACCATATCCTCTTCCAAAGTGGTGTCATAACGTGAATTAAAATTGAATCAATCCCTCCTTCTTTGAACAGCCCAAATTCAAGTCCTAGATCCTTCCATCAACCAAAAATAAGCTGATCACAATTTATCTTATAATTACAACACTTGCCATCACATTTTTTTCATTTTCAGATTTATGGGAAATTCTCGCAGATGTTATACCTTAACTTTGAAAAATCATAATTAAATTTGTAGAAATCATTTCAGAGTGATTGCAAAGGCTATAAAACCCTTATTGAGTCTAGTTTCAAGAAAAATATAAAATTTAGCCAGTTGGAAGCACATCATTCCCAGATTTCATTTTTTGACCGCTGCTCCGAAAACTTTTCAGTTTTTTCTAGGCTAACTTCAAAAATTCATAAATTTTTGTATATAGCTTTAAATGATTCATATGACCTATCAAATTAAGTCTTAGGATGTCTACTTTTACCCTATAAAATATCATAATTATTGGACATCATTTGGTCATCTAAAATCCCAAGACATTCTCACTACCTCACAAGAAATTTCACTGGAAGCATAATTACTTCCTTCAAAATTCACCATTTTGTTTTCTTTAATGTCCCAAGATATGAGAAACATTAGGGAATAGATTTGGGACACCTGCTAAACTGGGGCTTAGTAGTCCGCTTAATTTAAGCTTTTTCCCAAGCCTCAAATCCCTAAATTCGGGATATTACAATGGTGGGTGATCGATTTGATTGTGTTTGATTAAGTGATTGATAAAGCTTGTGTCTTTTTTGTTCACCATGACTGATTACGGGATAGGTGTTGCATCATGTGAAAGGTGGGTTGGCGGTGGATAGTAAGGTTGGGGGAGAGCAGTGTTATTATTGAATATGGAGATGTGAAGAGCTATTGGCTAGGTGTTAATAATAGAGGCTGAGTGACGACATGGGAGGAGTGTTGTTATTTGTGTTAGAACCGGCTATCACCCAAGAGGGGGGTGAATTGGGTGTATAATAAAAACTTAAGAACTTTAGAAATCTTTTCGTATCTTAATGAAGGTGGTAAGTATGAAGGTTTATAAATCAACAGTTATGTTAAATAATATATGCTGGAAATATAAGAGTTTAGGGAAGAGAATATGCAAACTGTGATTTATCCTAGTTCGGTCCAATCTGTGATGGCCTACGTCCAGTCCCCAGGCTCCTCCTGAGATTTTCAAATCCACTATCTTCTCGTTTAATCCAGGCACAAGAAAAGCCTTTACAATCCCACAAGTTTAGCCGGGTACTTGTGAAACCTTTTACAAATCTCTCACTGAAATACTTCCCCTTACGGCAAGTCTTACGAGCAGAGCAATCCTGAAGATCTTCCTCTCCTGCTTACTCATGCAAGTCTTACGAGCAGCAACGTTCTCTCCTGCTTACACCCCTATAAGTCTTATGAGTAGCAACGTTCTCTACTGCTTGCACCTTGTAAGTCTTACGAGCAGAATGTCTTACGGCAATTCTCTCTACTGCTTCCCCGTAAGAAAATCAACCCTCTCAAGGTCCCTCTACCTTGAGATCAACTCAAAAATATAGTTGAAGGTGTTTACAGACTCTCTCACAGAGTGGATATAATCTCACTGAAGTACAATACAAATAATCACTCTCTCAATAATAAGTAATACAGAAACTGGAAAACGGAGAGTGTTTGGGTAGAAGCAGAGAATTCATGTTATTCGCATGTTGGTGTCGTTGCTCTATTTTCTCTGTCTTTTTCTATCACACATCAATGTTGAATGCTTTCTCATTTATAGTTGTTGAAGATGATGACCGTTGTGAGCATTCGTCCGTTGGAGTCCCGTTGCTTTATTTGAACGTTTGAGCATATTTGAAAAACAAGCTACTGTCCGTTGTGGAACAAAGTTTTGTTGAATAGCAGGAAGATTCATTTTGAGCTGTAGTAACGTTGTGGAGCGGGATGAATACGTTTGAGTTTCCAGACAATCTCTCATGGTGGGTCAGTTGCTTGTCGTGGTTGGTAGCCGTCATTCGGTGTGTAATGATGGAGTTCACCGTAGTTGACTTTTATTTGAATCTGCAACCCGAACGTTTAAAATCCTGTTTCACACTACAAAATACTTAATCATTAATATGATGAAGTATTAGTCATGGGTGTATTGGATCATTGGTCAAAAACTGAATTTTTGTCTTCTGGGACTCATCACGTTGAGTGAAGACTTTTGCCATACGTGACCTTCGTTCTTGAAGATGCAATCCAAATATTTAATCTCCTGTTTTACACTTGAAATATATGTTAGATAATGTTTAGAAACAATAACAAGTGAAAACATAATGATTGTATAACGTTTAACCATGTTTGGATTGATGGTTGTGAGGCTCTGTTTTGTTTGTGCATTCTACCACGTTCTGTCAGGACCTCACTTCGAGTGCAATATGGCTCACTCGAGTGCAGTTGATAATTTCATGTTTTGACTTCCTCTCGGGCAAGCACTCGCTGCACTTCACTCGCATCTGCTCGAGTGAATTCTCGAATCACTCGAGCACAACCAGTCATGCTCGAGTGTGTTTCATGCTTTCACGTACAAGCTTCTTCTCGGGTTATCACTTCCATGTCAAAACTTGCATGTGCTCGAGTGAGAAATCATCCAATGCTCGAGCATGAATCCTAGTGCTCGAGTGTTGCAAATTTCTTCGCGTTTCAGCTGCTTCTGGACATCACTCGCACAACTTTTTCAGGGAGATAGTTTTTACACTCGCGGGTGATGTGGGGCCACTTTAGAAAAATTTTATTCATTTGATTCAAATGATGTATCATAAGAATGCTCTTGCCATATGCATTCCAATGCAACAAGAATCAGCTCCAAACTCATTGTATTCTGCAAGTTATGATCGAAAGAATGTCTATTTCGCTAGTCTGCACAAGCATCAACTTCCAGAAGGCATAGCTCCCAGAATATACGTTCAAATAAGGCAAATTACCTATCCATGGAAAGCTCTTTGAGTCTACTTTCATTTGGCACTGGTCTCGTCTCAATCCGATGTGTAGTTTGTACGTTACGTGCAAAATACCGAACCTGTGTCGAAAAGTGACGGTGATTTCAGTTTCATTTTCCACGAATCATATCTCCTTCATTTGATCTTCTTTCAATGTGATCTTGGTGCCAATTTTACGTGTTGTCAGTCCTCTTTCATATGCCACCAGTTTTGGGTCAATCCGACGTGTGGTTTGAGCGATATGATCAAAATACCGGACCTCTGTCAGACTGAACGTAAAACAGGGTAGAACAGAGTATTCACCCCGTGCTCGAGTGAATTCATCTGTGCTCGAGTGTGTTCTTCCTGTGCTCGAGTGAAACACCTCGTGCTCGAGCATAACTCCCCTAGAAGTGCCATAACTCACATATAAGTCATCTTAGCTTTGTATTAACCTATTCCAACCATTATTTGATCATAGAAACCTCCGGTATCATCATAAAAACCTCCAGTATCACTTCTAACAACTTGAATCTTGATATTCATGATAGATCTTCCAAGTTCTTCATTCTTCAATATCTTTCTTCTTAGTTTTCCTCTTGATAATAATTCTTCATAATCCGAGTAGGCATCTCCTTGACTATCTTCAAATTCTCTTCTTCTTCTTCCTCTTGTTCATTTTCATTACTTCAATCTTCTTCATTCTTTGCTTGACTAATCTACAAAATATGTAACATTAAATATAGTAGTTAGTCAAAGAAACTTTTTGCTCTTATCATTTCACATCTATATTTGACATCATCAAAACTAATCATGTCTAACAATTTGTAAATATGGAGATGTTAGAGTATATTATGTTATTGTTAATAGGAGATACAGGGTAATGATTTGTGGGTGTTGTTGTTAATGGTGGAAGCGTAGTTGTTAATGATGAATATAATGTTGTTAATACTGATAACATGTTGTGTTTTCTCATCTACATTAAGACCTTCCCAACTTGTTCCTTGTAAGATGTTAATGGTCGATAATAAAGAAGATTCTATTGTTAATAGGAGGAGTGATGTTGTTTTTGGGCATACAACTTGTGACGTTGCACAATTGTTCATTTCAAGATATTAATTAAGGATGTGTAGTCGTTAATAAAGAAGATGATGATGTTAATAGTGGGATAAATGTTAATCAAGGATGCATAGTCATTAATAAATAAGTTGATATTGTTAATAGGTAAAGAGATGTTGGTTTTAGGCATACAACTTGTGCTATTGTGAAGTTGTTCAATCAAAGAAGTAAATGAAGGATGTGTAGTCGTTAATAAAGAAGATGAAATTGTTAATAGTAGTACAGCTGTTGTTTTCGGCTATACAACTTATGACGTTGCGAAATTGTTCAATCCAAGATATTATTGAAGGATGTGTAGTTGTTATTAAAGAAGATAATGTTGTAAATAGTGGGACAGATGTTGTTTTCGGCTATACAACTTGTCATGTTGCGAAATTGTTCATTCAAAGCTGTTAATGAAGGAAACGGAGTCGTTAACCAATACAGTGGTGTTGTTAATGATGACAGATGTGTTGTTTTGTATATAGCTTCAATGCCAAACGTAGTTGCGAAACATAAAATATAAAGCCGTTTTACAAAGAAGCTTGTGTTGTTAATAAAGGAAGAGGTGTTTTTAATTAAAAAAATACACAAGTGAGTCTGGCAAGTGTGTAAATTAACAAAGATACGGCACGTGAACAGATTCAGCATTCAACTATTGCACCTCGCTACCGAACGCCGTCAACTAAAACCGTAGAACACCAAACCTCAGACAAACTGACGAAATCGGAATACACAACAGCACAATGCCATCTTAACCTCCTTTGAAGAAACCGCAGATCACCACCAACCACCGTCAAGCCACCGTCCTTCTCGCCATCTCTTTGTCGCCCCTAGGTTTCCTGTCTTCCTCTGCTTCTTTTGGCCATTTCAAATTCTGCCTCCCTCGTGTCTTTTTCTATCCCTTTTGGCTCTCACTTACGAGGGCACTTAGGTAATTGTATGAAGATTTCATATTCCAAATTCCTACAGCCTCCCTGGTTTGGGATATGAGAAATTCACTGCAACTTTTTGTCCTTTCTAGTTTCCACTATATTTTTTTGGAATTTTTCGTAGAATATATTGCCGAGAATCACATTTCATGGCAATATATATATATATATATATATTAAATAATTGTGTTAAACTGTATCCAAAATTTCCAACAACTAGGACGTCTGTTTGGAGTTTTCAACTGAGTGGGAGTAAGACAAAATATATACATTATGATTAAGAGAGAAGAAGTGATTTGAGAGTCAAAATGGAAGATCAAGTCATTCCACAAAATGACAAAGTTCAGATATTTGGAATTAGTTTTACAAAGTAATAGTGAAATTGATGGAGATGTTAAGTATAGGCCGAGATTTAGTTCATAAAAACTTAATTAGGTTGAATTAGAGACCATAATATGATTTGGGACTTAATAAAGTATTCATTTTCCCAAAAACCGGGCTTGCAAAAAATTTTCTAAAATATATTAAACAATGGTCTCACATCAACAATCAACACACAAATGGTCTATACAATTCGATTCCATTCATACATATCAGAGTACTGCATAAATTTCTGACGCGCTTGGGTTTCATTAATTAATAAAGGGATTATACAGAGGCACAAAGCCCATACACTTTTTCCCTTTTTCTTTGGGATTACACAAAACTATACATTAATCCAAAACATATACAGTTGTTTCCCAAAAATATATCCAAAGGGTTTTTACATGATAACCAAAGTAAAACTCCTAAACCGGAGCTCTATCCGCTCTTCGTCGCCCGCTTTCCCTTCGATCCTTCTGCCCTATCTAAAAATTTGGTTTATAGGAGAGTGAGATTCTAAGGAATCCCCATAGTGTCAAATCACTCATAGTATGCACATCAATAAGGCATGAAAGCAAATCATCACACACACATTGCAACTACAACGTCAAAGGCAGGTATGACTATGTAACCCTTGCATTTGCTCACATTGAATTGCTCACGCTGCATTACATAACACAATCCATACAATATATTTCACCATAGCTGAGATTCATATAAAGCATTTCATATGCAAGCCACACTAGCAGGATCAACACACAACCCACGGTTGGATTCACAAAAGCTGCCCCATGGGTCAGATTCACAAAGATCCATGTCAATTACAACGGAAGTTCAATGGCCGAACTAGAGAAGACCACTGTCACTCCCTACACAGCTCACGCTGTAATGGACCATGGCACACACATTTCACAAAACACAATGACAAGTCATGCATACCGAAACATCATACACAACATGAGAGAAGAGTCACTACCTTGGTCCTTCCAGGAGTATTATGGCACCGGTCTCCCCCGTGTAAGGCAAATGTCAAATCCTAGAATCATCATTAAGGATGAAGAGTTATACTCTATTCCAATACTTAATTCACTTCATAACACTTAAATTTGGTTATCATAATTGACCCTTAAGAGGCCACAAATGCCTCTAATAAAAGCCCTAAAAGGTTGGGAAACAATAGGTTGAATATCACTTTTCAAAAACTCAAAGTGCTGGAACACAGGGGTTGGCCACGGCCAACCTTTTTGTGGGCTGCGACCAAAATATGGTCAGAAGGTCACTGGCCACGGCCAAGAAATTTCCTAATTATTGGCTGAACTTCCAAAATTTATAACTAATTCTAGAAAAATCGAAACGAGGTGATTCCAAAGCCAAATGAAAGATATTTAAGTCCTCTTTACAGGAAAAATATAGACAATAACTAGAAATCACCACAATATTCAAAAATTACACAAAACTCAACACTGCTCCAAAACTGAGTCCAGTTTTTGTCCCCAACTTTAGCAAAGCATAACTCTCAGTTCACAAAATGAAATGACATGAATTATATGTTCATTTTGAAGTTTAGGATGTGAAATTTAAGGCTGAAAAGTTTCATAATTTGGAAACACCATTTGGTGATTCAAACCTTTCATGCAAACTAACTTCCCAGAACAGAGTTCACACAAGACATATTTCCAATTTTATACCAAAGTGTCCAATGACTCCAAAATTAATAACCAAACCTATTCCCATATAATTTCTCACAAGGAACACAATGGCAACCTCAAAATAACCAAAATCACAACCCAATAACATGCCCTATTTTGCCCAATGCACAAAACCAACACAAAGTTGCCAACCTTCACATTTCCAACCTAAATCCATTCTATCAACCCAAAACACATATCAACGCACTAATTCCATGACAACAACATGCCCACAACACAATGACCCTCATTTTCAAAATTCAAGGCAAATTTTTCAGAAAATTCAAACTTAACCGATAGCTACAAAACTTATACAGAAATGTTTGTCTTAGTCACTTTTATAACTTTTCCAAAGGAGTTTCTTGATTCTCCCAACTTCAAAATTTCTTGAGAGCTCAAACAACACCAAATGACAAATCTAAAACCATGAAATTGAAGCTCTCAAGACAATGAACAAATTTATAGAAGAGCATTTTTCTATTAGAGGCCATTAAGAGGGTCAAATACTCACCTATTTCACAAGCTTCTTATTCTTTCTGCTGCAGAAATTAGGGCACGAAAATGAGAGAGAGGAGGAGAGATTAGAGTGTTGAAGAAGAAGGAATGATCACACTTCTCTTGGCCCCATGCCTATATCAGCCGAATGGAGGGAAGAAAGAGAGAGAAAAACTGAATATTTTATGGTTAATTTGACTTTCCATTACCTCTCTCCTCATCTCCACTTGACACATGTCAGAATTTGATTTGTTCTCATAAAGTAAACAACCAATTAATCACTTTAACCCCTCCATTAGCCATTCTAATTACATTTCTCATTCCTCTCATGGTTAGTAATTAATTTTCTCATTAATCACCAACTTCTTGCCCAATAATTCCATTCTTCCAATTTCTCAATAATGATGACATATTAATTACAATAGTCATAAAACACATAATAATTCCCATTTAAATTCATAAACATCCACACTAATCCTCATTAGCCCTTAATTTAAAATTGGAGCATTACACTACTATTCGACTGGCAATGATTTATGGTAGTGAATGTTGAGTTTTGAATGGACTACATGAGCACAAAGTGGAAATAGCTGAGATAATATTGAGATGGATATGTTGTCATTCAAGGAATGATAAAATTCATAATGAACTAGCTATATGTACTTAATTCCTAAAATTAGTTTTGTGGTCATCTTTAACTTTTTTTTTTTGGAAAACAAACTTCTCCATAAATATTTTTATTTCCCAAAATGACTGGCTATAAATTTTTCTTAATTTTTCTGGGAATTTAGATATATCTACTAGCTATTTTCTTATTAACTTTCTAGCCAAAAAATAAACTTTTGATCTAATAATTTACTTTTGAGGATATTTAATTTTTAGATAACATGCCTAGGCCTCAAATACGTTTAATACATCTCTTCTGAAATTTTTGAGATGTTACAGTAGGCATAATATGTCATGATATTTAACAATGCTATCTCAATGCTACTTCTTGTAGCACCCATTTTTCCTCCCGTATAGTAATATGTTAATGTTAAAATATAACTTTTATCATCTGGCCATTGATCACTTATCATATGGTTATGCAGTTTTATTTTTTGCAATATCGGTGTTCTATGAGCTTCTCTGCATTGTTTTGTATGTGTATGCGTTTCCTAAGTTGGCGACTGTGAGGCATTACCGTTCCTAGGCTGCTTCACAAAACCTAAAACTATTATAGATGTTGCTAATGAGGGCATCTCGACCAAGTATATGCTACTTCTCCTTTTTCTCTTTCTAACATATATGTGAAAAAGACTTGTTATATGATTCATTTTATATACATAGTACAAGGGTTTCCATCAATAAAGCATATGATTAACGGAAAAAAAAACACTTAAATACCACTTAAACTTTAAAATCCTAAATCAGTTATTTCCCAAAAACCTGAGTTATCAATTGCTAAACTCTTTTTATCAATCACATCCCTCTTATTGTCAACACAATCAAATTTAGATTTTGAAATTTAAGTGGTACTTAAGTGCCTTTTTTTCTATGATTAAAGAGAGTATATTATTAGTTTATCAAAAAAAAAAAAAAGCTAAGACAGAGAGAGGGTATATTATGTAATCAACGCTCAATACAATAAATAACTCAACGAATTTTCTTATCATAAAAAAAAATAGTATAAGGAACCTATTTAATTATGTTAAAAAATATTATATATTGAGTTAATTATCATTACATTTGTCATTTAATTCACATTCCATTCTTCTTAATGTTAAATTGACACTTGCCTATGTTTTAAAATGTCACTTGTTTTTGTTTTAAAATATATAATAGGCACACAAATTACAATGATCGTTCAAAGAAATTAAAAATTATAATAATAATCAATTCCCAAATCAGATTTAAATCTTCTTGATCTCTTTTTAACAACACATGAGCCATAGAAATCAAGGGTGAAAGGGGGTTCAAAACGCGTACTCTACTTTGTACATACAATTACCACCTAAAAATCCTTGGAGGAAAGAGCAATACGCTTTGAGCAAAAAGGATAGAGATTGCAAATGAAATGATGTACAATACACAACACTTTTAATAACGAACCATTTGGTTTTTGTATTTCCTTCGAAGCACAGAGAGCCTTCTCTGAATGGGAAGCTTTTCATCTCTTCTTCCCAGTTTGTCCAAGTAATATACAATTTTTTTCAGGGTAACCATAACCCCCTCACTCTCATGCCCTAATTCTTTCTCTTGGATATTCAGCATCCTTTTGAGCAGCTTCAGTATTTCACTATCATCCCTGCCTAGTCTCGTTTGAATGGACACCAAACAATCCAAAGCCTCCCCTGCCACGCATCACACATAGTAGAGTTATCTTCACACATTGTTCAATGCATTGTAAACACTGAAACTCAATCAAATTATACGAAGAATGAATATGTTTGTCATATCCTATAGGGAAAAATTAACCTTTGGTTCTTATAATTTTGACTCGAATGTAATTCAATTCTTAAACCTCAATTTGATGTAACTCAGGGTCTATAGTTTTGATTCGTTTGAAACTCAATCCCCGAACTTTAACTCACTGCAAGTCGGTCCTTATGGTTTTAACTACTTAGAACATTAGTGCCCAACCTTCATGAAGTACACAATTTTATTTTTAAAAAAATACAGGGGCTACTACTTTAAATGATTGAAACTATAAATACTAAGTTGTAGCGAGTCAAAACTGAGGACAAAAAAATAATTTTTCCCTTTCTAATGAAACTCCATAGAAGGTATTTCATCAAAAAAATAAAGTCCATAGAAGGTATCTTACCAACTGGAAGAGAATCTTCTCCAAATGCTTTCTTGCGTATGCGCAAAGCCTCCAGGGCAAATTTCTCTGCCTCTTCATCTTGTTTTAGATGGTAGAGTGTAACTGCAAGGTGCAACATAGGGAAAGTGATGGACTGGTCATCAGTCCCCATCTTCTTTATCATGATTCTCAAACTTCTTCGGAGCAAGCGTTCAGCCTCTACATAATTCTTCGATTGCGAATATGAAGTTGCAAGGTTCATCATGTGTGTCACTAATTCAGGATGCTCATTTCCCTTGTACGATTCTGTGATTAATAAACATTCCTCTAATACAGCTCTGCCTTCTTGTCCTCTATGAGTTACATCAGAAACCAGCTTACGTCAACCAGGGCATCACAAGTATAAAGCTTCAAAGCATCAACCAACCAACATTACACAACCAAGAAAAGGGAGATCCAATCTTGCCTTAAGATACTTATTAATCAAGAAAATAATTATCGACAAGCAGTTATAAGAATCAAAATATATGACCAAAAGCATAATAAAATATTTCATTCCAAACAACAATGTTATGTAAAAGACAGGTATACCTCCCAGCGGCATGTAGTAATTCAGCCAGATCTACCCTCATCTTCTCCATAATGCTGTCATCCAGAGACATGTAATTCGATTCCTTTAGGATATGAAGAGCACTCTTATACAAATGAATTGCTTCATCCACCTTCCCTGCATAAAATTTTGCATATCAATCAATGCTGCTATTTTCTGTCAAGAATCATTAAAGTAGAGAAGAGACACGAAGAAACAGTACACAAAATTGGATGCCATTTTGCATGTTGATGGTCAAGGAGGCGCTCAAAACTTCAAATACGACATGTTACTTAACGCCAATTAAACTGTTTATGTAGATGTAGCGTAAGGTTACAAGATCCAATTTACATCAAAGAACCTCTAGCCCAAGTTCATCCTTAAAATATCTATTTTAACAGTTCAAGTCCCATTATTAAGGGGGCAAACATCAAATAAAAATGAGAAAGAACAGAAAAAAAGATTAAACAAAAAGAAAAGAAAAGAAATGTCATAAGCAAGATCATGGAGTTACCTTGAGCGCATTTGACCTGGGCCAGGGAACTCATAGCCATTGCACTTCTACCATCATTTTGTCCATATAATGATGTATATATGTTCAAAACTCTTCAAAAGGGAAGGGAAAAAAAAACAAAGAAATAAAGTGAATATGCAAGAGGGCAACGCCACTGGTGCAAAGAAAAAGGGATGGAGAAAATAATAATAGGAAGTTTAACCTTGTAAAATGAGCTTCTGCATCACCGGCTCTTCCTTCTTTAAGTAAAAGGCTACCAAGACCAAGTAAAGGTACAACCAAATCCTTGCTTTCAGCGCCTCTACTTGATTCCAGGAGAGTAATAGCGTGCTGGTACATTTTTATTGCTTTTGTTGCTTTTCCGTCAGCACTATAAACTTTAGCCATACCCAAATAGGGTGTGACAAGAAAAGTACTATCCTTACCTAGAAGAAAATGGCCCTTTAAACACATGTAAACAGTATTGGGTTCAGCCCAAGAACATTTATCATATACTACTAGCGTCAAGATTCAAAATCTGATGTAAAGCCAGTTAATCAAACTATCTGCCCGTAATTTTATTGGTGACATAACATCAACATTTTACTCTCCAAGAACTTTGCAAGAAAAATACACTCACCAAAAGTCCTTTTCATGATGTAAATAGCCCTTTGATATGTGTCAAGTGATTTCTCAAAGTTCCCCAAAGTTGAATACATACTTCCCATATGCATGAGAATTGAATCTAGACGTGGTGCATCATCCTTCAAAGTGTCAACAACTTCCTTCATCTGGCCATACACAAACATGTTAGAGAAAATGGAGGCAGAGCGCTAATCAAAATTAGAGTGGAAAATCAGCAAAAGCAGAGGAAAATGTGTGCTTTTGCAGAAGAAACTTGATGAAGAAAGAAATAAAAAAATGCAGAATCTCCTTTCATAATCTAATACTCGGACACAAATTAAAACGATCCTTCAACGAAATTACAAATTAATGCAAGGGAATCAATTATGGACACCAGTTTTCATTTACCAAAAATCATATTCGTCAGAATTATGCAGATGGCTTAGACATGTTTGTGCTGAATTTATTCAAGTCACACAAATCTCATCAACACAGACAGAGGTAAACCCACAACATAAAACGAAAGAAAACTGACAGACTTCTTGCAGTATTCTGATTACTGTATAAATTGGCACTACCTACTAAATCTCCTATGTAATAAACATGATATGGACTCAGTTAATAATAATACCCTGAACCATTATTGCAGCAACAAATATTATGTTATTCAGAATTCAGAACCCAAGGAATCTCCAACATAAGATACCAAAATGACAGCATAATGCATCAGTGTAAAAGACATACCACTTTCAGTAGAGAATCAACCAAATTGAAGTCACCGACAGCCATAAAACCTAGTGCTATGATGTCCAGAACAGCAGCTTCTTCTATGCCTTTAGTGCCTCCACTGAGCCTCTCATTAACCATTTCATAATTTGCCTTAAGCAAATCTGTGGCGTCAATTTTGTTTCCCATCCTAATCATTTGTTTGATATCATCAAATAATTCTTGTAACTGTCTCTCAAAATCATTCATGCTGTAGAAGGGATCAATTTCCAGAATAAGCAATAGGGAAGGCATTAGCAGTAGAAGAGAAAGAAGTTACAATAACTTTACTGATTATCACCTCTGATAGTTATCTGGATAGGAAGAAGTGCCACTAACACCATTTTGAAGGCCTTTTTCACCTTTCAATGACCCAACTGAAGATCTTGGGACACAACACTGAGCAACAATCTTAATGGGCATAATGTAAAGCTTCAGATTGTACTTCTGATTTTGATTACAAACTGGGAAGCATGTCATGAATTTCTGATCACAGACTGAAAGCGTATGTCCACCCACGTTGTTTGCCCTTACATGAAAAGAGGAGATCGTCCAAACCATTACAAATCACTTTAATAACTAGTAAGTCATGGCATTTAAAATGCAGGAAGGAATGGAGAAAAAGAAATTATTGCTTTTAATTTTTATAGAGCACTGAAAAAGAATAGCATTGAGACTACTCAGACCTTCCAAACTTTTGACCAAACAAGACGACTTTTGAAAGAGCAATTTGTAAATTCGATACTTAAGTTCAAGTAATTCAAAGAGCAATTGTCATGGCTCATGAGGTTGTGTAGGGAGAAGCAAAAAAGGATAACCCTCAAGATAAAAATGATAAAAAAAATAATAATCGAGGAATCCTTCTCGTTTACATGATACAGAATGAAAAAGATAGAAGTTCAGCAATACAAACAAGACTATTGTACCTTTATAAACTAAAAGCTGAGAAACACATGAAAGCCATCGAGCCACTAAAAGAATGGGGAGGAGAAAGGAAGCTTCCATTTAAAAGAGGTGCGAAGTAGAGAGAGCTCGTTGTGTATTTTGCAGAAACACTGAAACCAAATTGAGAGAAGGAACTGGGAAAATGATAAAGCTAGTAAAGCAAAACTTCGTTGGTGGGTTGACTCCGTGAATTGGCAAGTGTCGAGAGGGATTTCTTGGGCCATAATAGAACCAATTGTCCCCACAACAACACTCGCATCCAACATGTGAAGCGAGAGAGCAGAAGAAGAAAGGAATCAAACAAAGAAAAATCAACAAGTAGACCACACCTGTAGCCAGCAAGCTCGAAACACCGCAAATAGCGTAGCTCAGCCATCAAGCGGTCATCAAAGAATCACGCCCTCTAAAATCGATGATCGCTCCAAGCCCCATGAGACTTCGAAGCCATCTTCGCCGGAGGGAGGGTTCAGTGAGTGACTGGATAAAACGCGCCTCGAAGAAGAAGAAATGGGGCAACTTAATTGGGCAGTCCAAATATCTTCTCAGGACAAATCGGAGTAACATAAGCGTGTGTTTGGTTCGTGGGATTTCCAAAATCTAACCTCTTTTCTCTTTTTAAATTTTAGATTTTTATTTAAAATTTATCATCTTATTCTTTTTAAATTTTATATTCTCATTTAAAATTTAAATACCTTCAATCTAAAAAGATAATTTATCTTTTTGGGTTGAAGGTATTTAAATTTTGGGTAAGAACTCAAAATTTAAAAGGGATAAGAGTATACATTTTAAACTGTAATCCAAAATTTAAAAGAATGATAAGGTAAAGTTTGGGTTTCTACCGTCTAAAATTATAATTTGTCACCCCTCCCCCCTCCCCCCTTCCCCCTTAAATGTTATCAAGAAGAACATTAGGAAATTGGGCTTCAAAAGCCCATTTCCCCCAAACTAGCTTGGTCAATTTATATATAAAAAAAAACCCATTTCCCCAAAATGATTAGGACAATGATGAGATATTTTCACTTAATTTGATTGGAAGAATTACACTTAGGTTCAAAGGAAAAAGATAAATGAAGAAATGATATTTTAAAATTATAAAATGAAAAAATAGTCTCATTAACAGCTTCAGGAGCAAGTCATTGCAACTTTAGGAGTTTGTATTGACAACTTCATGGGGCCATTTTTTCATTTTTCAATTTCAAGAGATCATTTCTTTATTTATTTTCTTCCTTGGAACATGAGTATAATTCTCCTAATTTGATTATTAGACTAAGAAAGTTAGATAAGTTAATTAATATGATATGTATTTTTTAAAACACGCTAATCATCTTTCTTAATTCTCGATCCTTTTTAATTATTATTGAGGGAGTATTAATAACTGTAAATTAAGAAAATATTGATAAATACAAACACTATATCTTATATTTTGGATAAAGTCTAACTCTTCAAATATGTCTTATATTAAGAACTGGATGGAGTACTATGTTAGTTGATAAATAAAATTTTTTTGAGTGAGATAAATTTAATTTGATATCACCTCTAATCCTAAATATAAAAGTTACACAAAGGTTTCACTTTGGTTCCAAGTATAATAGCTCAATCAACTTTGTCCCCAAAATATCCATATAATTGCACATAGTAAGTGAGTTCTCATGAAATAGTACATAATTACAATACACGTAATTTGAAAGAGTAATAAAAAAAATACATTTTTATAATAAATAACTAATATAAATGTTGATTTTACTTAATATATTCAAATTGACTATTTAAATATAATATTAAGGACCAATGGTTATTATAATAAACAAAATGATATAATAAAGAAATCATACAAAGTTTTAAACAACACAACAAGAAATAGAGCAAGTACAAAAAAACAAAAAATGAAAAAAAAAGAAGGCTCCATAATTCCAATATGAATACTGGAAGAAACGATTTTTTCTCACTCAAGCTTTTTTGGTGGGAATCAAAATGTGATCAAGCAGGACATATTCTTTTTGTTGAAATCTTTTTCTTCTATCTCTTTTGAACTTGTTGATGTTCCTTCCTTCTTTTCTTTTTTATCTTACTGTCTTTGTTCTTTTTCCTTTTCAATGATTTAACTGTAATGTTTTTTTTATATCAATATCATTTCATCATTTACTGAAAAAAAAAACAGGAATATAGGAAGAAGTCGTTAGTAGAAGGAGAGTGTATTACTTAATTTCATAGGTTAGAGTGTTGATCAAACAGTTGAGTTTAATAGATTGCTTCTTAATTGGGAAAAAAAAAAATGCTTAAGATTGCTACTTCCATATGTCGCTAAGAATCCCGAACCATGAATCCAACTATGAGAAGCACACAAGATTTTAGTTAGAAGAGAGAGTTGTCAACACTTTGTTTCCTCCTGAGTAATTGTTTTACAGATGAACTTCAGAAAGGCTATTAGTGTAATATCCCGGATTGTGACCAAGGATTAGCAACTTCAAAGTAACGTAATTAATATTAATTGAGCACTTTTGAAGTATATATCGTGCATTGGGATAATCAAAGGCAAAACGGTAAATTTACCGACCCACTGGCTAGATACCATTGAGAACACTTCTTGGTAATCAAGATTAATGGCTAAGATTGAAAGACCAAGAGGTGGAATCCTATGCATGCGAGCTTATATGAAATCATGGTAGGAAGAATAGGATGATGCCAAGTGGCAAAACAAGGACCCTTGGATTAAAGTCAAGTTTTCAAACCATTTTCTCTTTCTCCTTTCTTCCTAGTCGGTTTATGTGTGTATGTGTGAGGGAAATCATCATCATCAATATCTCATTTTTCTCTCTCATCCTCCTCCATTTTTCGCTGAACAAGCTAAGGAAAGAGAAAGAGAAAAGCTTGAGTTTTTGGTAAGTTAATGCCTTCATGTGCTCAAGTGTCTTTCATTAATATTGTTCATGAGGTTGAGGGCTATATTCCTATGGTTTCAGAATTTTGGTTGGTGAAGTTTGGGAACTTGTGGAAATTTGGAAGTTGGAGAATTGAAGAATTGGCTTTAGGAAGAAGAAGAGGTAAGAATTAGAAGCATTTTGGTATAGTTGTTGTAATCATTGGTTGAGTATTAGGAATTTATGAATTTCCCCTGATTTTGTGCAATTTTCGAATGGAATGAATTGGCTTATGTGTTGTGTAGAATTTGGTCTTTTGTTGAACATTTTGGCCATTGGAATTGATTTGGGAACTTGGATTGGAAAGTGTGGCAATGTGTGAATTGTGTTGTGACATTGTGAGACATGTTGTAGTTGTTGAGCAATATGTCAATGAGAGTTGAATTTGGTCATTTTGATGATTTCAATGGTTTTCTTGAGTAAAATTGTGTGAGAATGGTGTTTGGGTTGGAATGGGAATCATTTGGGATCAAATGTGAAAATCTGGAAAATATGGCCAATGTAAGTCTGTTCTGGACAGTCAGATGGTGTGGACGTTTTGATTGGGCAAATGATGTTGAAAAATTATGAAACTTTCCAGTCTTAAAGTTCACATCTCAAGCTTCAAAAAGGACATAAATTTTGTGTCATTTCACTTTTTGAGCTGGGAGTTTGAACTGTCCAAAGTTTGGCATCAAAACTGGATCCTGTTTTGGCACAATGTTAGGTTTTTGGTAAATCTGGACTTTTGTGGTGATTTCTAGTTATGGCCAATATTTTTCCTTGAAATATGACTTAAATAGCTTTCATTTGGCTTTGGAATCACCCCATTTCAATTTTTGTGGAATTAGTTATGATTTTTGGAAGTTCAGCCGAGAAACTGGATTTTCTGGGCCGCAGCCCGTGGATTTTGGGCCATAGCCCAAATGTTTCTGAGTAGTTTTGGGCCGCAGGCCGTGGATTCTGGGCCGCAGCCCAAATATTTCTGAGCGTTTCTGGGCAGTTTTGGGCCGCAGCCAGTGGATTTTGGGCCGTGGCCCACCCCCAAAAATCAGTATTTTACACTTTTTAAAGGTGGTTTTTGGTATAACCTTTCCCAACCCTTTGGGTATATGTTTAGACCTCTAATAGCCACCTAAAGAGTCTAAATGATAACCAACTTAAGTACTATTAAGAACTTGGAAAAGAGATTGATTTATTGTCCCTAATTTGGTTTATAGGATTCGACATTTGCCGTCCTCGTGAGCCCACTGAGCCAACAAACGTAAGGAACGAAAGAGGTAGTAACTTTTCTTTCGTACCATATGTGATGCATTGTATGTGTGTATTATCATTGATTTGTGATAAACTCGTATGCTGTGACATTGTGAATATGTGTAAACACCGTCATACCAATAGTCCCTGAGTAGCTAACAACAGATCGGACAAGGGTTGTATGCCTTCCTGACGGAGAAAGGGGATGAGGATGAGGTGTGATATATGTGATTATGTGGGCCGAAAGGCTATTTGTGAAGGCCGACGGGCCATTTGTGAAAGCCAGGTAGCTATATGAGCTATAGTGCTATGTGTATGCACTGCCACGCCAATAGTCCCTGAGTAGCTAACAACGGTTCGGGTTATGACAGTGTGCCTTCCCGACGGAGAAAGGGGATGAGGGTGGAGTGTGATTTGTTCTGCTGCTGCTGTAGGATGATTTGCTTACATGCTGTGTACTTATGTGTGGTATAATTGTTTGGTTACTACTGGGATTCTCTTAAGTCTCATTCTTTCCTTTGACTAACCTTTCAGACAGGGCGAGTGGCTCTAAAGAGAAGCGTACGACCCGGAGCAGTTAGAACCCTATAGGGACATTTACTTTTGGATGTGTTGGTTAAACCTATCGGACATGGATCTTGTAAATTATTTTTGAGCTGTATTTAGTAACAGAATATAGTTGTGTAATCCCCTATGTGGGAATTTTAAACCTTCTAGTGAATGAATGGAACCTGGGGGTTGCCGGGATTGCTATTAGATGTTCTAATATGAATGAATGTAAATTAACTGCACAGATGATTATATTCGATAATTGAATTTGAGACCGGAATAGGAAAGAAGTTTTGAAAATTTTGTAAAGTCCCTACCATAAAAGGGAGTTTTAAACGAGTTTTGAACTATTCGACGGTCTCTAAACCAACTTAATTAAGTGATATCAAATTATAATTACGTGTTTAAAAGCAGGGAGTTACAATTAGTGTCTTATTGTTAACAAACTCAGAATTGAAGAAATATATGGATCTCTTTTTGAGAATTACAATAGAGAGTGTTGTGACACTTTTAAATACTTTGTAGTTGGTATTCATCAACCATGCAAGAATTTTTTTTCCCAAAAAAAAAATATTATATATGTTTCCTTACATTTTTTGGCTGAAATATGTTTATCAGCATTAGGAAATAATGCATTTTAATACATATTTTTGGGAGGTAGCTGTCACTATAGTTATGATAATATTGTTAATAACCCAGTAAAAAGTTAAAAAAAGGCACAATTAGAAAGAAAGGACCTAAAGTATATGATATTTATTAGAAGTGACCATAGTGGTGATTACGTAGAAGTACCAAACGTATAAAAATATAAATCCAAAAATATTAAACTGTCCCTAACAAAAACTACTACATTTTGTCCCACATTCTATTTTTAAAACTAATATGAATTTTTAAGTTTCATTAAATTAGACGCATTTTCTCTCAAAATTATAATTTTATATTTAAAATTGACATAAACTTTAATTTAAAATAAAATTATATTAGTTTAGGAAAACTCAAAATCATTTATAATTTATTTTATAAGTTAAATAAAGGTTATACATATCTAGAAATTTTTGTTTAAAAAAAAAAAGCGCAATTTTCAAAAGTTCAAAGGAGGTTTGCAGGATTTATATTTATTTTAGAATAAAATTATGTGATTTTTAAAAATAAAAAGAATCCATGAAATGTTAATATACTTAAAAAAAAGTGTAGGTAATCTGTTATACGAGTATTTTTTATGCTAGCATCCGGAATTCAAGATTGCCTCCATAGAGACTAAAAAATATTGTCAATAAAGAGTTTAATATAATTAATAAAATTTATAATATCACGGTATAAACAATGATAATAAGGTTTCATTTACTGTGGGGGTAAAGCATTTTTAATGGGTAAGATATTAGATAGAAATTTTAACATTTTCTAAACTGGTCCACTCTTTTGATATTGAAGTATCATTTCTTAATTTTTTAAGTATTTACTCTCATATATATTTATATTAATATATCATATATGGATTAGAAGTTTTTGTTAAATGATTTTGAGGAGTGAGTCTCATAAGTTAGAATACATATAGATAATATAAAACTCTAACAAGTCACACCCTCTATTTATAAAACTATAAATTTATCTATTACTTGTAATAGGAGGGACATTTTCAAGTTCTGAATCTTTATTGAATGTCATTGGAAATCTCTCACATGACGTGGAGGGACCTTTGCCTATTGTTGATACTCTTTTGCATATGTGTAGTCAACTACAAAACCTTTATGAGAAAAATCTATCTCAGGAAGTCAGTCTATTGGCTTCGGTCCATTTTTACCAAGTTAGCAAAAAAAATTGTTCGGACTTACTTTGTTTGTTATGATGAAGCCGAGAAAAAATGATGAGGAGATCATGAGAATCATTGCAAAAAAAGAAGAGGGGTTGAAACACAAGCTTGGGCTTGGTATTGCTTTAAATTATCGTGCAATGTTACTGTCTCTACCGACACATTCAAGACAATATTAGTTCTAAGTGAGTATATTTATGGCTTATAAATAATGTAGTTTATTGGATTGCACACTGGGACACCAATTAATTCCTTTATATTTCTTGTTAATCCCTAATTTTTGCTTTAAAACATGTTGAGAGAAGAGATATCTAAACCCTTATAAAGAATTGAGCTTGACTTTGATACCAACTGTAATATACCAACCTTGACTCTGATACCACCTATCTGATACCACTTGTAGCATCACAACTAGCTCTAATATCACCTATAACATGTCATCACCTTGCTCTCAAAATCATCTACTTTGGGGCCCTATGACCCCTCACAGTTTTAAAACATGGTAAGAGGGGAGGTCTCAAGAGATACCATACTCTTATAAAGCCTTGAGCTTGGTTCTGATACCACCTGTTTGATACTACTTGTAACATTCCAGCTAGCTCTAATACCATATATAATATCATAGGGCCTAACAAAATATATGCTAAAGAGTATCAACAAATGTCACTCCTTAAAATTTATTACATAGAATTTGTTTGTGCACAAGTTCACTTAATCGTTGTTGTCTAAATCTACATTAAAGGTTGGGAAAATTATATAATTCATTGATGATGTCTTTGTTTCACTAGTCGAAATTATTTTTGCAGGCACGAAATGTTTATCTAAAAGAAGGAATAGTACATCTACACTAAGAATAATCTCCTCTTCAATTTCAGGAATTTGGTTAAAATCAAACCTGACATTTGGATTTATCCCCAAATCACAAGCATCTTGAGATAGATTTAACAAAAATTTTAAAATTTTTCCAAGTTGGGTAGCTCCTAAAAAGACATATGCACAATGGTGATTGCTCTAAACCATGGTTTAGATGCTGAGTTCTAGTTGAAAGTTGTTGTATCTCGTCCATAGTAAATTGATGACTTGTTAAGATAACTAGTAGCCAGATATCTCTATCCAATAAAAAAATCAAATTCTCCATGGATTTTCTCAACAAGTCCTTCACATTCAAAGTCATCTAATAATGGACAACCATTAAAAAAGACAAACCATTCCACTTTAATAGCTTTTTGTAATACTAGTTTATTTGAACATTTTGGAAGCAACATAGTAACTAATCTTCTCAATCCATACATTACCAATACTTAGAGGCAAAAGTCCACATAATTTTTGTGAGAGATTCCCAAAGTGCTCCTACATGACATGCTGCCATAACAATTTGGAACCTGAAAACTCTTCCCCACAATTACTACAAAGTCAGACTTTATATGTTTCGTTACCCTGGCATACAACAAAGCTTGTTTTGCCATGTCATTCCCCAAAGGAGTCCTTGAATACCTAATGTGAGGTTGGAGATCACTTACCCTAATTCTTTAAAACTTCATATAATTATGACACAGAACCCAATCTCTGTTAGAAGACTTCAGGGCCACCTTTAGCTTCTCACTCTTCATGCATCTCCATAAGTCATCTTATGATCTTTCTCTATGATCTTGCTTGAAGATTTTTGCAATTTTATTTTAGAAAATAAGTTTATCAAAAAAACTTATTGGAACTAACTTTTAGTCTTTTGCTACCTCTTGTTATTATTTATATTTTCTACTTGAGAAGTTATTATTTATATTTTCTACTTGAGAATTTTATTGAGTATTAAAAATCCATTTCAGAATATATGCAATGCTCTTACATAGGAGTAGAAATAGGCTAGACTTTATCTGGGCCTGCAACAGATATTCAAAGTCTAAGCTTAAGCCTGAGCCTGAGGCTTATGTAGGCTTTTTTTAGGTCTGGGCCTGGGTCTTTAAAAATCTTGATAAGGCTTGAAGCCTGTTTAAAAACCTATTTAAGTAGGCCTTTAAATAGCCTTTAAAACCTATGTCTTCAAATTCATATCTTCACACTTATTTACAATCCTACATTATGTTTTAAAACCTTAACATTTATTCTCGTCATAATATTAGGGCTTAGTAAGAAAAAGAAAAGAAAACAATTGTCAGAGTAAATAGAAATAAGAAAAACTAATCGTCTATTGACTAATGAGATATATTTTCTAAAATTGACCAAGCATTATAAGCACTATGTAAAACTAGATTTGACCTCTTTTACTCTTCCCGCATAAATTGAGACAAACTCCTACTAAGATTGTACTATTTCATTTTGGCACTCAAATAAATTCATAGTAATTATTATACTTTAGTGGATGACACAAATCAAGGGAGAGGAAATGAGTTAGCGTTGTCATCTCGAGCCATGGAAGATAAGAGAGGCAAGGAGGAATGATTGATGGTAAATATTAGAATCCATGTTTTGATGATAACAAAATGATATCATATTGTTTTGTAAGAAAATGACAAAGTTTAATTGAATCAAAGTTGTTACCAAATGGATTTTACAAGTTGACAAAAAGTTGTTGCAGAATATCTGATGCACTCAAGTTTTAGAGGAAAACTCGAGTTCTGTGGGCTAAAGAACTCGAGTTTAGAAGTTATCTCTTGCCAATGTTATACAAAAGCTGCTCTGAAACTGAAATTTGCTGAAAAGCTCAAGTTTTGGTTCAAAACACTAGTTCTGCAAGATAACTCTTACAAGTTCTATCTAGAGGCTAAGTTAGAAATTGAAAATGTATGAAGAACTCGAGTTCTTATACAAAACTTGAGTTTTGGTGTAAAGAGCACTCAAGTGTGCAAGTGATCTCTTGCAAGTGTTGTCCAGAAGCAAAACTTGAATCTGAAACAGTGTGATGCACTCGAGTTTCAATATAGAAATCGAGTTATGCCTCAACACTTCTAGTTAACTCATGCAACTCACAGCAAGGAGCCAAACCAGAGACTTCATCAATCTGATATGCACAGGAGAACTCAAGTTTGGTACTGTAGCACTTCAAGTTAACTCTTGTAACTTTTTGACAGGGACAAAGTAAAGTGGTGTCACTACAAAAAAAAAGGTATTTTGTAGCGGTGCAATTGTAGCGGTTATATTAAACCGCTACAAATTATAATATTTGTAGCGGTTTTCACCTAAACCGCTACAAATTTGTAGCGGCAAGCTTTTTTTGTAGTGGTTGGGGACACAAAACCGCTAGAAATTTGGCACGAAATTCCTGCCAAAACTTGTAGCGGTGATTTTGTAGCGGTTAATGCACATAAACTGCTACAATGTTCCCGCCACTTGGCGCGACCAAGCCCCGCCAACAGTGTAGCAGTTATTTGTAGCGGTTACAGCAAATGAACTGCTACAAAATACCAAAGGTCAGCAGTTTGTAGCAGTTATACCCCTATAACTGCTATAGAATTTCAAGAGTCTCGACATTTGTAGCGGTTCTGGGCAATAACCGCTACAGAATTTCAAACGTTGTTATCATTTCTAGCGGTTCTACAATAACCGCTACAAAAGTAATTATTTGTAGCGATTATTTGAATAACCGCTACTAAAATCTAGCCTATTTAAGCCACCGCCTCCCTCATTTCTCCTTTTGCTCATTTTATTTCCTGAAGTTTCTCTGAGTGATTTCTTCAAGATTTGAGCGTTCAGACGTCTGTGTAGGAGTTTTTGCTACAGTATTTCCACTTGAGGTACGTATATAACACGTATTTTATTTATATTTGTATTTTATTTATATTTTTGCATAATAATGTGACTAATTTTTTTTTGATTTGTACAGTTGATATGGCTTCAAAAGAGGATAAGGGGAAGGCCCCTGAGGTCCCCAGACCGATTTTACAGGGTGGCAGCAGCCGGGTAGGGGGTAGACGGAGGGGCAGCGTGGAGGCAGGGTGACTGCGGCATCTCAGCCCATCCCCC
Source organism: Inga laurina (assembly GCA_963855925.1). Lineage (NCBI taxonomy): Eukaryota > Viridiplantae > Streptophyta > Magnoliopsida > Fabales > Fabaceae > Inga > Inga laurina. The sequence goes on from OY979713.1 coordinate 21,481,298, forward strand.
CACAGGAGTCGGCCCCACCACGGGCACTGTAGATGATCCCATAGGAGACGACCATACCAAAGGTGCCTGAGGTTGGGGGGCCAGATATTAGTGTCGAGGACTTCCTCAACGAGGAGGAATTTGAGATCCCAATTGGGTTCAGGGAGATGGAGCAGTTCCTCGATGAGGAGGACGCTCGGGAGCAGAACAACCCACGGGGGTCGTCTTCGCGGTCTACTGGGTTTGAGGTGCAAGTCCAAGGTAAATTAATTTTTTAATTTAGTAAATTATTTATTTAAATCAGAAATGTTAACTTTGAATTACAATTTATCTAATGTGCGGTAAACTGTGCAGACGAGCACGGGAACGTTTCAACGAGGAGGCTTGACGTGGCCGGTGTGAACAGCTTGGACCGGAGCTTGCGAGTTATAGTGCCATGGAATGAGGGCACTGACCAGCCCATCCACAATAGGGGTCACCTACTCAACCACTTCCTGAACGACCTGGGCACGAATTGGATGTGGTTCCCCCTTCACTTCAAGATGTGGAGACACGTTCCGAGGGGGCCGAAGGACTAGGCTTGGGAGGAGGTGGTTCAGGTAATTTAAATTATTTAATTAACATTTTTTGTAATGAAATCTATTTAATTAATATTTTTTAAATTATTTTTTTTGTAATTATTGATATTTAAATAATTTTTTTTCAGCTGCGGTTTGCCGTCCGGGCCAATCGGAAGAGGTATGCCCTCGTAAAGATGGGTGACGCCTGGAGGAACAGGAGGAACCGTCTCTTCCACAAGGTGGATAAGGACGGGACGATGCCTCTGGAGCAGCTGATCGAGAGCGTCCCGGACGGCGTGCCGCCGAACAACTGGGCGAGTTTCGTCCAGTTCAGGAGGAGCGCTGAGGCGCAAGTAATGTATTTATTAGATTTTTTATATATAATTTTGTAATTGTTAAATATTAAATTATAATTTCAATTTAATTTGTATTTAATTTTAAATTATAATACATTTAATATTTTTTTTCCAGGAGCTTTCTCAGAGGAACACCAAGATCCGGGCGCAGCAGACGATCCACCACACAGCAGGATCGAAGACCTTTACTATGACCTATAGCGAGCTGGTAACTTTTCAAAATATCACTTACTTTAAGCTGATTATTTCATAATACTAATTGAATTTTGTAATTGTTTCAGGAGACGAAGGCACAACAGGAGAACCGTCAGACGGACTATGGGGAGTTGTACGCCATCACACACAGACACCGTGACGGGACTGCGACCTCTCAGTAGGCAGAGGCGGCCATTGTAAGTAATTTTATTATTATATTTTTTATAAAACCAAGTTAATAATGAAAAAGGCTAATTAGTAATTGTTTCATAAAATGGCAGGAGCAGATGCAGCAGTCGCAGGCTGAGCTGCGACAGACCCAGCCTGAGGAGTCACAGGGGTCAGTAGACCCGACGGCTCCTTTGAAGGCGGGTCTGGCTTAGGCTGAGCACCCCGGACACGTGCGGGGGATGGGGATAGGCGCCAGACCTAACATGGTCTACGGCAGGAGCGCCGCCTCTAAGGCTGGCAGCTCTAGAGGGGTCAGACGTCCAAGGGACGAATCTATTGACCAGCTGCAGTCAGATTTTGAGCAGCAGCAGCAGCAGATGCAGCTGCACGCTGATTTGATCTACGCTCAGCAGACACAGTGGCGTGAGATCATGAACAACATGCTCGAGGGGGCATGGAGTCGCCTGTTCCCGAACGAGCAGCATCCAACGGTTCCCCCTGTCCCTCGCTACGTCGTCCCGAGTACTACTCCTCCTCCTCCTACTGATGACGATGGTGCGGTTCACTCTGCGCAGCGGCCCGATCCAGCAGCACTTGAGGGAGCACCAGATGATCAGCCCCCAGCTACTTAGTTTAGGACATTTTTTTTGTTAAAACATTTGTAAATATATATATATATATATGAGTTTGTATTTCATAACTTTCTTATTGTGTGAATATAATTATATTTATATTATTAGATCACGTTGTTGAATTTATGAATTAATTGCAATAATATTATTTATATTTCTAAATTAAAAAAAATAAAGCATATATATTTGTAGCGGTTTTAAGTGAAAACCGCTACAGATATATAAAGTTGTAGCGGTTTTTATTTAAGAACCGCTACAAATATATATACAGTTGTAGCGGTTTTTATTTAAGAACCGCTACAAATATATATATTTGTAGCGGTTCTTAAATAAAAACCGCTACAACTGTATATATATTTGTAGCGGTTCTACAATAGAAACCGCTACAAATATATATGTTTGTAGCGGTTTTACAATACAAACCGCTACAAATACTCATCATTTGAATTTTGAAATTTTCCGCCTTTGTGCACATTTGTAGTGGTTATATTATGTATAACCGCTACAAATTAAAAATTATTTTTAAATTTGCTGTCCAATGACTTTAATATTAGTAGCGTTTTATATATATAACCGCTACAAATACTCAACAGATAAATTTTGAATTTCCCACCAATGTGTAACGGCTTGAAAATTAGTAGCGGTTTTATATATATAACCGCTACTAATATTTTATTACTGTAGCGGTTAGTGTAGCGGTTTTAGAACCGCTACAAAATTATAAACGTTGGAAATTCAGAATATAAGGTTCTTGGCATTCGTCATTATCTTCTCACTCATCTTCTTCTCTATACTTTCTTCTCTCTCACTTGTAGCTATGGATAAATCATGGATCAGGTTGCCGCGCAATTCTCCTGAATATTTGTACGGATTAAACAGTTTCTTGAATTTCGCATTCACTCACGCCAGCTGTAACGGTAAGATCGTCTGTCCGTGTCGGAAATGCAAGTTCAAGAAGTGGCATGCACGAAATGTTGTGAAGGAACATTTGCTTGTGAAGCCTTTCCCTGAGGACTATACGTTCTGGGTAGTTCATGGTGAGAAGGCCGGCATTAGATATGACGATGCTCTTCCTCGAAGTTCTCAAGTAGGCGTTCAAGTAGATGAAGATGATCCTGTGAATGATGCTGTGCGTGATGCGTTTGGATTTCAAGGCGACAACTTCAACGAAGAAGTGCATGGCTCTGAGCCGGTTTTTATGGGGAATGAAGCAGCTCGAGATTTTTTCAGCTTGATGGATGAAGCAGATCGTCCTTTATATCAAGGTTGTCGCAAATATTCTAAATTATCTTTCTTGATCAAATTGTATCATATCAAGTGCTTGTGTGGGATCACAGATAAGGGAATGTCGATGTTGCTCGACTTATTACAAGATGCATTCCCCGACGCCGAGATTCCCACAACGTTCTACGAGGCCAAGAAGATTATCAACAGGTTGGGGTTGAATTATCAAAAGATTGATGCATGCCCAAATGATTGTATGCTGTATTGGGGAGACGATTCCAGCAGGGAGACTTGTAAGAGATGTCACACATCGAGGTACAAGACAATTCGGAAGGGGAAAAAGTAGAAGAAGAAACCTGCAAGATTCTCAGGTACTTCCCTTTGAAACCTCGTCTACAAAGATTATTTATGTCGTTTAAAATTGCTGAGCACATGAGGTGGCATGCCGTTGATAAAAATGAAGATGGTAAATTAAGACATCCGTGGGATGCAGCTGCTTGGAAAACGTTTGACAATGACTTTCCAGATTTTGCGACTGACCCCAGAAATGTTCGGCTTGCGTTGGCGACCGACGGTTTCAATCCTTTCGGGAATCTTAGCACAAGTTACAGTATTTGGCTGGTAGTCTTAGTTCCCTACAACTTACCCCCTGGATGTGTATGAAACAAAGCTCTTTCATTATGTCTATGATCATTCCAGGCAAAAAGGCACCGGGCAATGACATCGATGTGTATCTCCAACCGATTATTGCGGAATTGCTTGACCTGTGGAATGTCGGCTTGGAGACGTACGACGCTTACAGCAAGACTTTGTTCAACATGCGTGCAGCCTTGATGTGGACGATTAGTGACTTTCCTGGCCTTGGCACATTATCTGGTTGGAATGTGCATACTGGGTTGGCGTGTCCAGCTTGCAATTTTGACTCTGACGCATTGCGCCTTCCCCACAGCCGAAAGTGGTGCTTTTGGGGCATCGAAGGTTTCTCGATGGAACACATAAGTTCAGATTGCAACGGAATCGCTTCAGTGGGAAACCAGAAAAAAGAGGACCACCTCAGACTTTGTCCAGTATAGATATCTTACAGCAGCTTGAGCATGTTGACTTCGAGTTTGGAAAAAGCGACGATTCAGCACAAACTCGCCAAAAGACGCGTAGGACTTCGGCGCCTCAGTAGTGGAAGAAGATAAGTATTTTCTTCACACTTCCATATTGGAGATCTAATTTACTTCGCCACAGTCTTGATGTAATGCACATTGAAAAAAATGTTTGCGACAATGTGCTGTATACGCTGCTTAATGAACCCGGCAAGACAAAAGATCACCTTCAAGCTAGGAAAGATTTACGCGACATGGGAGTTCGTGAAGACGCTTGGCCAGATGAGCATGACATATTTCCACCGGTAAAGTTTACCCTCACAAAACCGAACAAGGAAGTGTTCCTCGCGACATTGAAGAAATTAAAAGTTCCTGATGGGTATTCAAGCAACACTTCTCGATGTGTCGACTTGCAGGCTCGAAAGGTTGCTGGCCTGAAGAGTCATGACTCACATGTTCTTATGCAGCAGTTACTCCCTCTGGCTATAAAGAATACACTTCCTCCCGATGTTTCCATCGTTTTGGTGGAACTTTGTTCTTTCTTTTGGAAGTTGTGTTCTAAGGTTTTGATCGTTGAGGAGCTCGATCAGCTGCAGTCCAAAATCATTCTTACGCTTTGTCATTTGGAGATGATCTTTCCTCCGTCCTTTTTTACTATGATGGTTCACCTCACAGTCCACCTCGTTCATAAAATAAAGCTCGCTGGACCAGTATAATATCGTTGGATGTATCCGATTGAGATGTACTCATTTTAAATATGTGCTTTAATTTATTCTTCGTATTTAATGTTTGCTAGTCGTCCTTTTCATCATTTTATATCAATTTTGTCTTCTGTACTTCGTAGGTTCCTTGGGAAATTAAAATCTTACCTGAGGAATAAGACGTGGCCAGAAGGTTCTATAGCTGAAGGCTATATAGGGGATGAGGTGCTATATTTTTACTCAAGGTACTTTGATGATCTTGAGACGGCTTTCAACCGCCCGCCTCTTGTTGATGATTGTCCTGAACCTGCGTCGACATCAGGAGAATTTATCCCTCGTGTTGGTAAACCAGTTGGAGCAACTGAGAACTTCAAACTAACGACAACTAAGAAGTTCCATGCACATAGACATGTCTTGATTAATTGCACTCAAGTTGAACCTTTCATACGGTAAGAATTGTACACTCACATGTTATTCGATCTATATCTTTCGTAACATTTCTCACTTTCATTTCACTAGCACCTTTCCATTATTAATTGCAGGGAATTCAGAAGTCATGTTAAGCGTCAACTCAGGATCCGTACACAGACATCCTCGGAAGATGATAGGAGGGTCCACAGAGAATTCCCGAGCTGGTTTGCGTGCAGAATACTAAATGACCACAACCCACACTCACCATATTTCAGAGCTCTCGCAATCAGCCCTCTTGATCATGCAAAACGGTTTACAACATACAATATCAATGGTTTTAAGTTTTGCACGATTTCACGGGATCAAGGATTGCAAACACAGAATTCGGGTGTTTATGGCACATTTGGGACAAGGAGTTATGCGAGCAGCAGTGACACCAACATGCAGTTTGGAGGTGTCCCTTACTATGGCAAGCTTCTTGATGTGGTCGTTCTTAATTATCAAGGTCGTTTCACCGTGACGCTGTTCAAGTGTTTGTGGGCAAATACCACTACTTCTCGGGGACTGACAACTGACGACCTAGGGATCACATCAGTCAATTTCTCACAGCCGATTCATACTGGTATTTCTCAAGATGATGAGCCATATATTCTAGCTTCAGAGGCACACCAGGTTTATTATGTCGAGGATGAGAGGCATAGGGATTGGCACATGGTCGTTCATTTAAAGCCAAGAGACCTTTACGACATGGGTGAAGGCGATAACATCGCCTACGAGAGTGAGCCATTTCAGCCAGCTGATTTTGAAAACTACTTCCCTGAAAGCGATGACAATTTAACTCTACTGCGGTGAGTTTTTTTAAGTCCATGTCATTTGAATTAAATTTTTTAAATTTAATAATACATCAATAACAATAATTTTTCTACAAAATTTCTGTAGGGATGGCGACGATAAGTGATCAAATTCAAATTATGTTTTTGTCTTTACAAAAAAATGCAAAAAAATTTTTAAAATAAAATGTAAAAAAAAAAATTCTAAAAAAACTTAAAATAATATTTGTAGCGGTTATTAAACCGCTACAAATAAAACATTAACCGCTACTAAATGAATAACCGCTACAAAATGGATACATTAACCGCTACAAATAGCACTATAAATATTAAACCGCTACAAAAATACAAATAACCGCTACTAACTAATAACCGCTACATTAACCGCTATAAATAGTACGTGGATCCCTATAAATACCCTTACCACAACTCATTTCAAACACTCCCCAATTTCTTTTCACCTTACCTTTCTTTCATTTTCTCTCATTTACAACTTCTTTCGTATGAGTAGAGGAGCTGAATAATACGATCAAATATGGTAACAAGATGTTTAATTTTTTTTAGAATACTTCTTTCCTTTCTATCAAAATTTATTCTAACCATTTTTTTTCTAGATATATCATAACTGTATCTCATTTTCATCTATTTTTCATACACAATTACATTATATTAGATAACATAATAATTCCTTATTATCTACCTATCCTTAATAATATTATTAATATAAATTTTATACTAATCCAATTCAATTACATTTTTCCTTTTTATTTATTAATAAGTTAAACTATTGAATAATAAGCTAATTGAAATAGATAAAATAATAACAAAATAAATTATTTAATTTAATATTAAAAAAACAGAAACAAATAATTGTATATTTTTTAAAAAAATTTTAAATATTTGTAGCGGTTATTAAACCGCTACTAAATAACGCGCATTTTTACAACTCAAATTAAATTTTTTGGCGCCAAATTTGAATTTCATGAAATTAGTAGCGGTTTTCAAAACCGCTACTAATTTCATGAAATTCAAAATTAGTAGCGGTTTGTTAACCACTACCAAATAAAAAAATGTCATTTTTTTTCGCCAACAAAATTTCAATTTTTTATATTTGTAGCGGTTATATAATCGCTACAAATATCTCTAAAAACAATTTCGTCCATGTGGGTGTTGTAGCGGTTAAGTTGAACCGCTACAAAGGATGTAGCGGTTATTTTTGATTGAGTAACGGTTTTATATAACCACTACAAAACTACTTGCAACGTACGATTTAGTAGCGGTTTTGGTAACCGCTACTAAGCTTGTTTGTAGCGGTTAAAACCGCTACTAATACCCACTTTTAACCGCTACTAAATCACGTTTTTTTTGTAGTGTGTTGACTAACCTGAGAACTCGAGTTATGAAAGAGAACTTGAGTTATGACTGAAAACTCTTGCAAGTTCTTGGTAGAGACAAGTTGAAGCAATGCCAACAGCCAAGAAACTAGAGGTTGTGAAGATTCAAGTTGTATCTTAAGAACTTTCATGTTCACTCATAACTGCAAAGAGTTGGAACTGGAACTTGGTAAGGGAACTTGAGTTGTGCATTAGGACTTGAGTGTTATCGAAAAATTCTCCAAACACTCTTGAGAGTCACTTGAAAGTGTTAGAAGTTATCTCTGTACACATGCAAATATTGGAGTAGGCTCAAGTTGGAATATGAAACTTGAGTGTGGACTCGAGTGAGAATCAAGAACTCGAGTTCATCAGTCACAAAAGCAGAATGCATTACAGAGTCACAGCGAACAATCCGAATATGGTTAAATGTTATTTATTCATTATGTTTTTGCTTGTTATTATACCTAAACGTTACCTAACATATATTTCAAGTGTGAAATAGGAGATTGAACGTTCGGATTATAGTTTCAAATGAGAAAGTCAATTGCAGAGAACATAATTATTGCACACCAAATATTGGACACCTACCACCACATGCAATTAACCCACCATGAAAAACTGTCTAGAAACTCAAATGTATCCATCCCGCTCCTCAACGAAATGCTCCACTCCATAACGGAACATTCCACAATGGCTAACTTAGATTAGCTATAAATATAGAGCATCAGAGATAGACTCGATAAGACAAGATAGCACGAGATTATACACTGAAAATTCAGAAGAGTCTCTGATATCATACTTCTCTCTATATTCATATTGTACTTCAGTGATTATCATATCTACTTTGAGAGAGTCTTTAAACACTTCTAATTGTATTTTTGATTTGATCTCAAGGTAAAGGGCCTTCTTTATAGGGAAGCTGTAGAGAAAATTCCTAGTAAGAATTTCTGCTCATAAGACTTACATGGTACAAGCAGTAGAGAACGTTGCTACTCGTAAGACTTGTAGAGGTGTAAGCAGAAGAAAACTTTGCTGCTCATAAGACTTGCATAGGTAAGCAGAAGACAAAGGTCTTCAGAATTGTTCCACTCGTAAGATTTGCCGTAAGGGGGAGAAAAAATTCTAGAATTAGAATATTTTTGCTCGTAGTCCTTACTAGAACATTTGTTGTTTTGCAGTGTTTCAAGAGTCTACTGAATCTTGGAAGATTAGTTAAGATCTCAAGAGGTGTTGATCTCTGAGAATTGGACGTAGGCCTGGGGTTGAGCCGAACTATAGTATAAAACTCTGTATGCAAATTCTCTCATCTTTACTCTCTCATCATTTATCTCTTTAACACTGTAACGAGCAAAACAATTTACTACATTACCCAATTCACCCCCTCTTGAGTAAAGCTTGCCTCTTTCACTAAAAGGTTGAGTGTAATGACGATCAGATATGAAACTTAGAATTAATATTAAGTTGATAAATTATTTAGATGATATTATATATATAATAATATAAATTGTAAAAAAATTTAAATAGGCTAGGCCTATAGACTTGTAAGTTAAGCGTTATGAAAATAGGTCTGGCTTGTTTATCTAAATAGGCCTGAGTTTGTGCCTAGCCTATTTACTAAATAGTCTAGGCTAGGCTTTATATAACCTAGGCCGTAAGCCCCTATCGTGGGCCCTAGTCCAATTCCTTCCCAACTCTGAAATCAACCTTGTTACACTGAATTGAATTAACTTCTTATTCATGTTTTTTTTTTCGTTAAAATGATTTAATTTCGTGTGAAATAAATTTTCACATTATATATAAATAGATTGTTAAAACATCTTGTCATAATTATCTTCAAGATTCATAAAGAATAATTTGTGGAGATGGATCCAGATCCTCTCCTTTTTCTTCTTTCTCATCCTTTGTAGAATCTCATATCTTTCCTTAGATCAAGAATGGATGATTATTCAAATTCAATAATTTATAAAATTATTATAAATATAAATAAAAAATTTAAACTATTTAAATTTTATCTATATGGTTCATAATTGCAGTACAAAAGAGGAAAAAAGATAGAAAAAGAATTTTAAATTTTTAAAATCCCAAATAAGGTATTTTTCATAAAATAAGTTGTGAATTGCTTTTCAAATCTTGTCATTACCTTATCAGTTTTTGGTAACAAACCTAATTTAGGATTTTACAATTTCAAAGTTTTTTTGTCATTTTCCATACATAGAAAAATCTTAATTTATAAAATATGAATTTTATCTTAATTTTTAGAGTGACATATGAAGTAAATATATTACTTTAATTATGACATGTCGGTTATTTTAGCACCAAACTCAACTTTTTTTATTATATGAGTTGATAAAATTGGGCTGGCACTAGTGGGAAATTGACTCTTTAGACCGGTTGTGAATTAGGTTTTGTTACAGCAGGTCTAAAAAGTCTGTTATTTTTTAGACCGGTTGTTACAACCGGTGTTAAAAGTCATACTTTTAAGATCGGTTATTCTTAAAACTGGTCTTAAAGGTCTGACCTTTTAGATCTGTTGTGCCCACAACCTATCTTAAAGGTGGATTTTTAAGACCGGTTGTGAGCACAATCGGTCTTAAATTACATTTTAAGACCGGTTGTGACTACAACCGGTCTTAAATCTTCTATTTTTTTAAAAATGCCCCTTTTATATATACACGCAGTGGATGCTCCAATTTTAACAATAGTATAGAACAATCACAGATTTCAATTTCAATATTCAAAAGCAGCAGTCTATAGCAGGAACAAATTTTCATACAAGTCAGTCACACATTGATGATTCATTTGCAGTACTTTAATTACAATATGGAAAATATGGCAGCTAGTAATGTAAACTTCATTGCATTGGCTCAATTTCAGCGTAAATGCACTTGTAGTTTCAGTCCCTAAGTCAATAGATTGGGAAAAACTAGGAATGAGTTCAGACAATGTTAACAGTAGACCAGTGCAATAGAATGTACAGCAAAACTCAGATGAAGATAATGCTTGACCTAACCTAACCTGCAGAAACAAAAAGCAAACAAGAAATTAATATCAAATGCACAGAAAATGCCAAACAGATTTGCTTAATTTTAGCAAAGGCTTCATAATGATTTGCTTAATTTTAGCAAAGGCTTCATAATGATGCAGAAATTTATTTAAATCCTAGACTTCAAGAATCTATGCATGACAGCTTAATGCACAACTTTGACAATAATTCCAATTACAGTAGATTGCAAGCAAATTTGTCAAGAATTTAGCCAAAGGTAATGACCAACCTTAGTTTAGCACTAAATAACACCAACAGCGCAATTAGACAGTAAGGAGGACCAAATGATAGCAGTAATGAATCTTGAAGCAACAAAGAACAATGCAAAATGCAACGGATGAAATAGAGTGCATGTATTTGTCTATCTATATGCAACTCCCCAAGTATGAAGTAAGTAACAGATTGCATAGAAGCAACATAACAAATTTCACAAAAGCAATGACAGCAGCAAGATCAACAACAAGCACAAATAAAGGTGTAAGCCAGGTGACTTTAAATAAACTTCCAACAAATGGTAATTAGTGTAGAATAAGGTTCAAGATCAAATGTTACAATTTAAGCAACAAGCTAAAATTAGATTCTAGGAACTCCAAATTCACTCCATTTCTTGCAATTTCAATGTGCAACATGAAGTTGTCTAAAACTAAAAACATGAATGAATGTCTAAACAGATGAATTTGCTCAGAAAGGGATGCAAAACTTTGAAATGACAATGGCAGCAATAAAATTCAAGTATTGATACAAGCAACAGCAGAAATTCCTCAACTTTACAGAATACAAAGGGAAGAAAAATTACAAAGGTTAGTCCCTCAAATCCCATGCCTCCTGTATCACCCATATCACAGAAATTGTCGTACACAGATACATAAACCTTCTTAGCAATACATATGAGAACAATGTACAATGTAACATTGGATTCAAAGCTCATAGATGAATTCAGCACAACATGTGCGAATAAAATCAATATCTTCTTCAGGAAAGGGATCAGCAAGATCAAACATCTGTAACACCAAAACTAGACGAAACATTAACTTAGTAACTTAAAAACAATAAAGTAATATAAAAGTTCTGAAATATAAATTTACCTCTTGAGTAAAATTAGTCATGCCTAAAGTGATAATATTGTAAATGTGTCTCAAAACATAAAAACCACATAAGTTGGACCCTTGTGGTTGCCTACGGCTCTGAGAAAAAACATGATATCATTAAAACAAATATAAAGGCATAGCTTATTACATTCTTTAAACAAATCAATATGTACTAACCTTTGACATGATCCATATAGGGTCCTTTAAGTCACGAACATGCTTATTACAAGCAGTGTGTAGGAATGTCCGCATAGCCCTATGATCATCACAATGACAAACGTTATTGGTTTTACACAAATTCCATAAACTTTGCATACAAAAGGTAATAATGCAAGAAAACTAATGAGTTTATGGTCTTTTTCAAATCATTCCCTGGATTGAAGTGGAGGGAACATAAGAGGATAACAGTGTAACTACTCTTGTATAGAAGAAGCAACTGCCAATGATCACTGGAAAAAAGAATATTAAGCAAACATAAAACATTATATAAATTATAAAATATTAGTTTGTTTCTTACCCATGCACATATGGAGCCAAGAAACACTTAGTTCCAGTTTCACTAAACCTCTCTGATAAGTATCTATGTTTACTAGCAACAGTGATCCCTTTCTCTTAGATGTGATGGGGGCATAAAAATCCAAATTTTTCACTTTTGCCAGAGGAGACCAACCTACGATGCATGTACCTACAATAATGCAAGCACATAAATAAAAGGTAAATGGTGAAACTTTTAAAATATTTACTTTGAATTGCAGAATATGCTTACATTAAGAACAGTTGGACAATCCCAATCATAAGATTTTGTCTAGGAGTTACCAGGGACATCAAATCATCCCTCTCAAGATAGCATGTCACCCCTAACTGTCCAACAATTAATTCGTAGGCCACTCTCTTATTTTAAAGGATGTATCATATGCCATCAGAATCACTTGTTGCATAATATTCAATGGAGGCTATGAAACTTCTTGCTGAGTGAAGGGAGCTGGACTTGGTGGGGCTTTGATCAGACTTTCCTCAGCTAGAACAGAAATAAGGTTCGTTGGCCACAAGATGAACATACCCAAGACATCGCTTACAATCTTGAATTCATCAGAAGGGATAGGGACAGGTGCATCTGCAATGATCACCTCATCAACTGACACTCGAACTTGATCAGCTTCCATTTGTTGGTGGTGGACAGTTGATCCCAGGTTATACACACTACCCTGTGCAACTAACCGTCTTAGAGGATCCTAGACAAAAATATCACAACCGGGTCTCTAATAGTGCATCAAATAATGCTTCAGCCTCGGTATTTGCTTCTGCTCTTGCAATGGCCAACACAGTCTCCAATTCCTCCCTAGTCACGATGTTTGAGGAATGGCGTACGGGGGCTCCAAAGTAATCTTGTATCCCTACCCCTCCTCCAACTCCCCTGACATGGCTTGGATGCTCATGTTTGCCAGTAGCAACTGTTAGAATATCATTCCTACCCTTCGACTTAAAAGATCCCTCAACTTGTTTTTTTCTAAGTTTCTCCTATAAGATAATACAAAAAACAAACATAAGTAATGATGTACGTTTCTTATGTAATTAATAACAGCAACGATATATACTTATAATTCTTTCACCTACTATACGAGATTGTTCACTCGTATAAGACCCACTCCTCTTTTGGTGGGCAAATTGTCATTTTTCTTTGCGACGAATCGGAGATGGTGGAGAAAGAAGAACAGAAAGATCAGATTGAGATGCTTCTTCCAATCTCTTCCGTTTGGCCGCCAACAAGTCTCTTTCAGCCTTTGCATAACCCCCACAAGAAATTGTATGAGGGCAATCATTCTTTCTACCACTTTCTTGTTATTTTTTCCTTTTTGCCTGCGAATAAGAAATGATACAAAAGGAAAGTGTTATAATCAATTAAGATAACTGCTAAGTAAATAAAATGAAAAATAAGTCAACTAACCAAAGATTTTGGAGTAGTCTGAGCCTAACAAATGCTTGCCAAGTCGGTTGATCAAGAAATATATACTGGTCGCACGGATTAGGACGAGGCTGACCATCTTTCACCTCGATATGAATGTAATTTTTGGTTAGATTTGTCTTAAACTTGCTCCAGCGCTCATAACAATACGTCATTATCTTGTTGTACAAGATCTCACTCTAAGGAACGTCGTACATGAGCTAGAATGCATGCATTGAAGGAGTAAGTGACAAATTTGTGACATATTTGATAATAATTAATTACATACATAAGAGAATTTATACCTGGATAGTGCCCCAAATATGTTTCTTCACCTTTTCATCGACATTTCTCTACTCCCCTATCAAGATGCTCGGCTTGTTGCATGCAAGGAGGCTGACAAAACTCCTATACCGTTAGGCATTAGGACCGATTGTTTCCAATATCTATCAAACTCAATCGGTATCTTTTTGGCCTGCACTCCGACTGAGGGAAACGTCTGTCAACCGTATGCTATGTCTACCCCTCTGTACAGACTGGCTACTATGCTCACTATGACCTTGGCTCTGAGCATTGCATAGATTCAACCACTAATACAACACCATGTTCTGGACGGTGCTCTTATCATCTAGGGACTTCGTGTAAAAGGTATAACCGTTGATAACAAATGAAGTCCAACTTATGACATCAACTTCAGGACCACGTGCTAACCAATTTATTGTATCAGAAACACATTCTTCTCCGTCAACCTTTTATTTGAACTAATGTACAAAAGTTCTGTTATGCTCCCTAATTAACCTTTGGTCAATCATTTGACTATTTTGTTTCCGTACAATTTCTTTTTGGGCATTCATGTAATAGTGAACTTCATCAACATTGTTCAAGATGTACAAGTGGACTTGTTGTAATTCATCAGCATCTATGCTCTTTACTGTTACCCCGTGTCTACCCCCTTCTTGATCATGACGTTTAGGAAGGCCAATATGTCATACATTTGACAAATAATGTTGACAAAATTCCATAGCTTCTTCAGAAACATATTTTTGAACAATAGGTGCTTCAGGCCGGTAGGGGTTCTTCACATACCCTTTTAGTATTTTCATAGTTCTTTTGATTGGGTACATCTACCGGAAATAGATAAGGCCACACAACTTTATCTCCTTCACTAGATGAACAATCAAGTGTACCATGATGTCAAAAAAGGAAGGAAGAAAAAGCTTCTCAAGCTGGCACAAGATCATATATCCTTCATTTTCCAATTCCTCCAATCTTTCCATGTCAATGAATTTACAACAAATGGCATTGAAGAAGAAACAAAGTCTAGTCAATATGTGTTGAAGATCATATTTGACAATGCCTCGAATAGCTACTGGGAGTAGTTGTTGCATTAAGACATGACAATCATGAGACTTTAGCCCTATTAACTTCAAGTCTTTCATCGATACAAGCTTTTTAAAATTTGAAGAATACCCTGAGGGAACTTTAGCGCCATGTAAACACTCACAAAAGCTTCTTTTCTCAACCTTAGACAAAGTATGAGCAGCTGGAGAACAAAAAGTTCTATTACCATATGGCCTTAGATGTAAATCTTCTTGTATTCCCATTTCTTACAAGTCTAATCTTGCCTTCACACCATCCTTAGAACTTCCTTATATGTTGAGCAGTGTCCCAATAATACTATCATATACATTTTTCTCCACATGCATGAAATCAATACAGTGTTTGACGTTAAGATTGCGCCAATATGGAAGATCAAAGAAGATGGACCTTTTTTTCCATATATTTTTCTCATTTCTACTCTTTGATGACTTACCAAACATAGTATGATATATTTCACCTTTTCATGAATTTTCTCCCCAGTTAATGCCTTTGGAGCATCTTCAAACTCTTAGCCACCGAACAAAGCTTTTTTTAATCTACGATAAGGGTGTCTTTGTCTAAGAAATCGCCTATAGGCAAGGTAAACCGTCTTTCTTCCATGTTGAAGTTGATGGTAGCATGTGCCTTCTTCACATATCGGACAAGCTTTGTGGCCTTTAATGCTATATTCTGACAAGTTCCCATATGCAGGGAAGTCATTTATGGTGCAAAAGATCATTGCTCGCATATTAAAAGTCTCCTTCTTGTTCGCATTAAAAAGCTTTGTTCAAGGGTTCTAGGTAAACATCTATGTCATTTCCGAGTTGCTTTGGTCCCAAAATCAACATAGACAACATAATGTACTTTTGTTTCATACATAAAAAAGGAGATAAGTTGTAAATTACCAACAGAACAGGCCATGAACTATGTATATTGTTTAGGCTACCATAAGGATTCATACCATTTGTGCTAAGCTCAAGCCTGAGATTCCTAGGTTCTTCACCGAAGCTAGGAAATAATTGATCAATTTTCTACCATTGAGAAGAATCAACTGGATGTCAAAGCTTTCCATCAGGAATATTCTCATCTACATGCCATCTCAAATTTTTGGCATCAATTTCATTGTCAAACAGGTGCTTGAACCTTAGAATAATTGGAAGATACCACAACACTTTTGTAGGGCCCTTATTTGATTTATACCTTGGAGTTTCACATATCGGACATTGCTCCTTCTCTTCATGATCTTTTCTATACAATATGCAATCATTAGGGCAAGCATAGATCTTTTTATACTTCATCCCTAGTGGACACAATATTTTATTAGCATCATAGTATCGACAAGGCAACACATTAAAGGCCTCAAGCGTTTCTGAAAAACTCTTGTCGCTCCATCGATGTCGTGCTTTCAAGCTTACCAATTTCAATACAACATTCAGCATTTGGTATTTTTTACACCCTGGGTACAACGGCTTCTCAGCATCACTGCACATATTACCATATGCATGTGATTGTTTAAAAGCCTCTTCTCCTACATCATGAATAATATCCTCTATCCGTCATCCATATCCGTGTCATTATCATCACAAGTCACTTCCCCCTATTGAGATGCACTTGGCATTTCTAATTGTTCACCATGCCATACCCATACTACATACGTCTTACAAAACCCTTCACAAATTAAATGTGTATATATATCTGCAGCACTTAATCACTTTTCATTCAAACATTTTACACAAGGGCAATAAAACATCCCACATCATCGGCATTTCTTTTTGCAAAGTCTAAAAAACCCCTTACCCCAACATCATATTCAGCACTCGTCTGTTTAGCTTGTATCCAACTATGATCCATATATTCTAACACCTTTTTTTGTTTTCTACTTTTTCCCCTAGAAAAGGCAAGAGTATGATGAGAGCATGTAATCATTACATTGAACCGCACTTTGGAAATCCTAACAAAACAACTAGTTCTTCATTCAAAATGGATATAATTATTAGTGCTTTTTTTTGTTTTCTACTTTTTCCTAATATTTATGGATATAATTATAGAAACTAAACACTTGTTAATAGTGCAGTGACCACCATGAAGAGATAGCAGTGTTGGTTTATAATTCCCTCATAATAATTCTAATTTGACTTGTCTGTTATAATCATTTTCTATCACACTCGCACTTCAAGGCCAAAAAATAGTCAAATTAACTGGAAATGTTAAACTTAAGGTAAGGCATTGACATTGGCATTCAATAAGCCAAATCCTGCCTGAACAACTATTCAATTTTCACCAAAACTTGTGCTCATACAATCATTGCCAAAACTAAGCAAGATTTTTAATATATTTTGAGTATGGCGAAATTGCTCGTCCTCTGTAGAAAAAAAAAGCATCAAAACCTCTTAGACCAGCAAGGCCAAAATAAATATTTCACACATCTTTAAAACCTCTCAGACCGAGACCAAGGGAGTAAATATTTCACATTGTTCGGCCTCCCATCATCATTATCCTAGCTATGACATTTCTTATACCTAAAATTTAATCTTAATATATATATATATATATTTGGTACATTGCCTGTGAGATATCACCTAAGAAAGGTACTGGTTTCTTGACATGCACATATATATTACTCCCTCCTTTACTTAATAAAAATACCCACTTTAATGAATTGTCACTTGTCAAGCATAGAAAACACACGCACAAAAAAGAGCTCTACATAGCTTTCTCGATACTTGCCAATAACCACAAAAGCTTGGTCTTGTTGGTAACAAGTATGGTGATAATCTCAGGAAGCTTCCATGTTAACTTTAATTTCTCCTTTCAAACATTTTATCAAACACCTAATGTGCATTCACATTCAAAGAAAGTCATCAAGCTTATTAAACGACAATTTTCAGCTTGTTCCCATTTTTCCCCATGTACCACGCACAACCACAATTTAATGAAGAAAATTTATGAAACTAAAAACATACCCTCACACACGACAATCACAGGTTTAAAGAAAGATGAGTTTTTCAAACATAACCCACATAATGGTGTTTTATCGAGTTGAGGAAGGAGGAGGAAATGAAGGAGAATTCCATGATCTCGCATAGCATCAACAATAGAACAGAGGAAGAACATAATGGTGTTTTCTCCTTTTTTGAGAGGGATTTAAACACCGAGCACACCAGAAAATTTATATTAAGCTACTGTTTAGTTGATCCCCATTGCTAGCCTAGGCCGATAACCAAATCTAGAGGTAGTACAGCTTCTATATAGTAATTATAGAGGGGGAAATGTAGAGGACGATGAAGCATAACTCAAAAAAGAGATTGAAGACGAAGATGACCCATAAATGTAGTGAATAAGCAGGGACAACAGCACCCACGATGACAACCATGAGCAGCTGAAGCAATGTATGACAGTACAGTGACCGAAGAGTGACGACGGACTCAATTCAGAATGGGATCAGGTAAGGGACAGGGAGTCGATGACTAAGGAGAGAAAAGATTAGGATCAAAGTAGCTTGGGTGATTCAGAATGAAAGTTATAGATTTCAGAATGGGAGAGGGCGGGAGTGTGAGCTGAGGGAGTGAAACTAAATTGGGGCACATTTTTTAGACTGGTTAATAGGATAACCGGTCTTAAAAGTGGACTTTTAAGACCGGTTGTTAGGCAACCGGTCTTAAAAAACTTTTTTTTAAACCGGTTATCTTATTAACCGGTCTAAAATAAATATATTTTAGACCGATTCTCTCAGTAACAGGTCTAAAAAATAAAATCCTTAATTTTTTTAGACCGGTTAGTATAGAACCGGTCTAAATAATCTTTTTTAGACCGGTTATTATAATAACCGGTCTCCCAAATTGTTTATAATTATGAAAATGCCACCGCGCATTTCTTTTAGACCTGCATCCACTACAACCGGTCTAAATAGGCCGGTCTAAAACACCTTTTTTGTGCTAATATGTGTATGTAATTATGTGTGTCTGGGCAAAAAAAAAGGCATGTAAGTATGTGTGTGTCCCTTCCCATACCTAATTCCTATTCCTCTTCAGCCTCGACATCAACTCAGCTTCTTTGGACATTAGGCTTCTAATATCCAAGTTGTCGGCCCAACAAAAACAAACTATGTTTGAATCTAGCCCTTTGACTAAACCCTTTTTTTCATTGAAAAGTCACGAGCTCATCCATTTTATCGCAACCTCTCCCTCAGAGAGCCATAGAGGACTACAGTGATGCGGTGATTACTTAATGGGGTCAACTCCCTAATTAAATAGTACTCATATAATATAAATTAAATAGGATAATCCAAAAAAATCCAATAGTGTGAACATGATATAAAATAAAATTTATTCACAAAAAATAAATAAAACACATGGATATTAATAAGAAATTGATATAGTCTTGATTAAACGGGTCATGGATTTTATTATATTAAAAGTTAAGCAAAATAGCTACATCCTATGATTTTAGCCGTTTTAATTGTGATGCAAAATATAAAATTCAAATTAGTTTGAAACTATGATGCAAGAGATTGGAGGAGAGATTATAGGAAGTTTGATCAGAATTTTAGTATTTTTAGGATTTGAACATGAATCTAGTCCAGTATTATATTCTTTACATCACTATTCCAAGCATTATATATTTTTGCAAATTTATCTACCTATGATAATCTCTATCTTGGAGACTTTTTAAAAATGCCTTACATCTGCAAAGCTTTTGTTACTGCACATGATGACATTGATGACTCTGATTACATGAAAACAAAAAGAGGAAGCAAAAATTGCAGAAATAGAGTCTAAAAAGAACTAGATCTCTAACTAACAACAAGAACAGAGAGCAGATATACACAGGCGTACACTTTCGATACTAGAATAAGAAGCAGAACTAGAAAAAGAAGCAGAAATCTCAGAAATTGAGTCTAAAACAACATCCCTTTTAATTAATTTTTCTTATTCTTTTATTTTGCATCTTATCTTCATTAAAATTTTAAAACTCCATTTCTCTACTTTTTTTTTAATTTGAGCTCATAAAAATTTTCCTTCCCCTCCCTTCCCCTCTAAATCCATCGTACCAAACAGGCAAGCATAAATTGAGGTTGAAAGTGAGCACCTGGAGCGCATGATAAGAAGCACCTTGCAAAGCTCCTTGTAAAGGCCTTGTTTGGTATGTGGCATTGAATTTCGATGGATTGGGATTAGCGCTGGGACTGGGACTGAGATTGATGCTTTAAAAATGTTTGGTACAAAGTAATAGTTTCAGGGAATAATTTCATTAATCCTATTTAATAAAAAGCCACTAATTATGAAAAGATGCATATACCTTTGCCCTAAATCTCAAACTTAATCTATAGCTTAGGTGTAAACTCTGCCTTCACCATTCGTCGTTTTATCTAGAAATAATACTTACATGCAACTCTAAGCCAATCCAACCATCTAAAACAGAGATCCCTACCCTACAAAATTAGGCTTACTAATAATTGGTGCCAAACCTTTTTATTTCTTATCATTACCGTACGCATTAGATAAAAAATGACACAAAAATATAATTGTATAAAGTTTGCATATCATTTTATTGATCTTGATGCTCTAGAGAGTCATTGAACTTTTTGCTGTCACTACTTTAAAGCTTATATACTATAGTAGAAGAATTGAAGCTTTCCCTATCAATACCCTGTCAAGAACCTAGTCATCTAGCCATTCCATAATAAATAACTAGTATTGTGCCAGTAACCCAGTGAAGCAACTATTTTGGACGCTAGGAACCAACAAGACTGGCGGCTGCTGCTGTGGTGGCTATTCTCCACCAGTAATGGTGGTGATTCTGACAACTGGAAAAACACTCGTGAGATCAATAATGAGCGATGAAATAAAGTGATGAGTTATAATTTAGGGTAAAATTGATAGAGGGTATTTTTGTCAAGAAAATATTATAAATAGGGATATTTTTTTTATCTAAAATCTGCAATTCCAAGATTGAAAACGTAATACTAAGGGGAGGTGGCTTTGCAGCAATCCCACTTTCGTAGTACTCCCAATCCCTAGTTATCCGTAGTCCCTCAAATCAAACGATATATTCTAGCTCAATCCTTGATCCAATTGCAGTCCCTATGCCCTAGTGCTTCATACCAAACAGAGCCTATATTTGTTCTAGAAATAGAATTCGTTTTCCATTTTTCTGAAAACAGATTTGCTTTTTCTGAACTTCTTTTTTTAGTTTGCATGATAACACATGCGATTGTCTCCTCGGAAAAAAAAAGTCGATGACACATTAACTTAATAAGTATATTTGATCAACTAACGAATAAAATCAACTATATATTTAGTCAACTAACAAATAAACTTAAATCTGGATAACAGCCTGGGTGAAATTGCTAGGATTTGGAGCCCCTAGACAAATTTGCACCTAAACCCAACACAAAACAAGATGTAGCATAAACTTTTGGGGCAAAATTGCCCCACCTTGTCAACTTCTAGGATAAAATAGCTCTTTAACCCTTTTATTTTTATAATGTCATCTATAATTTGTATGTACTTTAATGTTTACAAATATCACATCGATATCAAATTTATTCTAATCATTATTAATACGTTGATTTTAATAACATCTTCATAATTGGCTATTTTCCCCAAACTTGCATAATAATATCTTCATATTAAATAATAGAGATAAACCATTATGTTATAAAAACAAAGGATTAAAAACAAAAGGGGCAGCTAAAAAAACTAAGCTAAATTTTGTTGACAGACCTTTAGATAAGGGAAAAAAATGTAACGATGTGATTTAATTCAAAAGTTAAAATTATAATATTGGTAAAGTTAAATTTCAAAATGTTTGGGCTTGATATAAACTTTAGGAGATTTTATATATTATAGGGAAAATTTCATTAAGCCTTCGAAGATGTGACATAATTTAAGTCAACCCCTAAAGCATTCTGAAACTTTATTGCACCCGCTAGGGTCAAAATAAAATTAAGTTTGGGATGAAAAGACAATTATACTCTTACTTTATTTGTCTTATAAATTGTATTATTTGTCTTGTAAATACCCATATTTGTCTTATGAATTTTCATATTTGTCTTTTAAATTAGCTTAAATGTTTTTAATTCCCTAAATTATTTTGAATCCCTTTATTTATCTTGTAAATTTATTTGTTTTGTAAATGCTCATATAAATGTAGATAGAGAAGAAGCTGCAAGTATGGGAAGAATTTGAAGTGATAGATTTTTTTTAAAAAAAACTTTAGAAAACATAACACTAGAGTGCATTACAGAAAGGATAAAACTTAGGTCTAGTCCCTTAGGTGTATTAGGTTCAGTTAGCCAACCATATGTTGCTAGATGGATTATTTTTACACATCACCATTAACCTTTTTAAGCCCCCGTTACCCACTAAAATTTTTGAAGGTGATTCTCACACCGATTTCCAACTATATTCTCTCATGAGCAAGCCCAAATTGATTCAAAATGATTATCTACGTAGAATCATCCCATTCCCTCCTTCTTGAAAGTTCCCTTTCTTGTTCCTGCTCCGTGTATGTGAGAATTCATGAAGAGTGGATTGTTGCTTTTCACGATGATAGCAATGAGGGAGGTAAGAAATTATTTCTGGCTTCAAAAAACCTTTGAGTGTCCTATTTCAATCCGTTCTGATTCTTCCTTAGTTCGACTAAGTTTGAGTGCTTAATTATCCATTTGGTTTGGCTTTATAATACATTTTGATTAGCTTCTTCTTTTATCTCTTCCATGCAAATCTGTGCAAAAGTATCGGTATTTTGGTCTATTTAATGAGGTATTACTAGCCTAAACCAAGACTTCCTCCAAAGTAGGCTTTGTCTTTTTGCTCTTTAGGTTAACGTTGAACGGAGAAGGAGAAGAAATTTTAGTGGGTAATAGTGGCCTAACAGGGTTAATGGTGATGTGTGAAAATAATGCACCTTGTAGCATGTGATTAGCTAACTGGACCAAATGGATTTAAGGGATTAGACCTAACGTTTGTAATTAAAATTTTTATGGTTTAACTTTCATACCACTCTGATCCTTATTATAAGTTTATTTTGATCAAGTCTCATATAAATGGAAGTTAAGACCTTTAATTTGTCTAATTGACTTTTCTAAATTTTTCCTTATTTAATAATAAGGATTGTAAAAAAGATGTTATACATTTTCTCTCACTTGTATTTTCAGAGGTAAAATTAGAAAACTAGTTATTAATGACTCTAGAGTGAAATTATATTTAAGGGTTGGGACTAAAAATTTTTGACAAACCAACTTATAATTGCCTATCATTCTCATTACATCATTTTTTCAATTGTGTTAAGAAGGTGACTCACAATTACGGTTTTGCAATTGGACTTCTTAAGAGTTGGTGCGAGCCTTGCAAATGTTCTAGAAAGAACATGAAGGAGTCATAACAGTTTTATATTAGTAAATGCTCTTCATTTTATCAAATGCCAATAGATGTTGTGAGTGGAGGAATTAAATGAATATTGTAAATTATAAAAATATCTCTTCAATCAAGTAGATGAATTAAATGAATTAAAGTGATGAGTGTTTCGTTCAAATGGTTTGGTATCAGACCATGGTCACCAATGTCCTATAACTTTGTAGTATTAGCAGCTAGTATTCGAGCTAGCACAGATTCATATCACTCATGCATTAAAGGGAGATAAACCTCTTTTAATTTGAGAAGAAGGGAATGATATGTCCAAGGTCTTGGAGAGCATGTAGATCAGCTTTATTAAGGTAGTCCACAAAGTCGTAAAATGGAGCTGAAAGAAGTACAGAAGGCAAGAGTTTTGGGAGAGTATGTAGGGAGGATGAAAGAAGAGCTGGTATCAGACGATGGTCCACTAGTGTCCTACAACTTTATGGTATCAGAGCTAGCATGGATTCAAATCACACATGCATTAAAAGGGCCAAAGATGAACCTCATTTAATTTAAGTAGGAGGGAACGATACGTCGTTTGTCTTAGAGGGCATGTAGATTGATTTTGTTATAGTGGTCAATAAAATTATAGGAGACTAATAGACCCGTGTCTAAACAAAACCATTTGAATGAAATGAAAGAGCTAAAAGAAGTGCATAAGGCAAGAGTCTAGGGAGAGGAAGTAGGAAGGATAAAAGAAAGACTAGTATCAAACAATAGTCCACTAGTATCCTATAACTTTATGGCATCAATAACTCGTATCAGAGCCAACATGGATTGATTAAATGGGTTAAGACGAACCTTCTTTGAGATGGAGGGAACGATTCTTAGATGGCATGTAGATCTATTTTGTTATCATGGACCATAAAGTTGTGAGTGACTGGTGGACCCATGTTTGATATTAAACTATTAGAATGAAATGAAGGTAGATAGATATCACTAAGCTAAAATACCACTAGAGCACAAACAAGTCCCATATACAAGATGATAACTACAGTTTGAAACATCTTTATCTAATGAGAGAGAACCTTCAACTCCTACAAGGAGTGAAAAAAAGAGAGAAATCAGAAGTTGTGCTTACTTTTTTAATCAAATTATCAAATAATGAAGTTCATGTTGTATCAAAACACTCTTCATAAGACTCCTTAATGTGAAATACTTTAGCTGTTCATTTTAAATTAATAAGAACATGATTGAAAACACACACCAACCTTTGCCTATCAACCACAACCAGTCAAACGTGACCTCGACAAAAATGCCTCCAAGAAGAAATAACATCAATAGATTTCCCAAGGCATTTTTCTGGAGTGCCTACAACAAACACAAAAAGATGAATAAAATTTTCAAATAATCTTAAATCACACTAGGCTTCTAAATTTAATTTGTTGAAAAAACAATATATAACACTAATTGTGCAGCCTTTTGGTATAGCAGTGAGAACACAAAGTGCCAGGAGGGGATCACCCACCCTTGGTCGCCATACGTAGTAGAGAAATAAAATGAAGGAATAAATAGAAGCGATTCAGAGTGCCAATCAAGGTCAGCCTTGTAGACTCCAGCTTCAGGGATTTCATAAGCGAAATTCATCGTCCAACGAAATCGGGGACATTAAATGTTGCCTCTAACACCAGAGCATACCTAAGATTTTAGGACATATAAACTGTTGCTTGTCTCCCTTCCACAATCTTTGAGCTTCCCTATCTTAGAGAATAAGAAATACATTTGTCACATAAAATGAATCATATAATAAGTCTTTTCACACCTATATTAGAACGAGAAAAGGAGAATTAGTATACACTTCAGTCGGATACCCCTTTTGGAAACATCTTCTGTAATAGTTTTAGATCTTGTGAAGCAGCCTTGGAATAGTAATGCCTCACAATCGATTGCTTAGGAAATGCATACACATATAGAACAATAGAGAGAAGCTCATAGAACACCAATATTGCAAGAAACAAAACTGCATAACCATATGATAAGCTCATACCATTGTTAAATATCAGGAAATATTATGCCTATTGTAATATCCCAAAAATTTGAGAAGAGATGTGTAACCCCCTGCCGTAATTATATCCGAAATACGCGATTAAAGTGAAATCGAGACCCATAATAAACAAATAACATTTACTAACCCATCACATAACGGGGTTTTCATAAATTACCTTTCGAAATCATTTATAAACGTGGTCTCATAATCACTTTTCGAATACAATTACTATGCGGAATATCACATTCATAATAAATCAGAGTACACAAAATAATCCCGGCAATCCCGGGTTCCATACATTAACTCAAAGCCTTATAGGGCATATTCGCCCTTACAAGCCCTCATATGGGGATTACACAAATCTTTCTCATACATATACAAATATCCAAGAACTCATTCCGAATACATAATCAAACATTCTCATCCAAACATATGTTCAAATATATGTTCCACAATATATATACAACCTTTATCCAAATATAAATCCCAACTAAGATAACCAACTACCAACTTCAATCCCGAAGAAGTCTTCATCGCCCTTAGCTACTCGCTATATCCTTGATCTACTACCCTGTCTGAAAGGTTAGTAGGGGAGGGTGAGATTCGAAAGAATCTCAGTAGGAAAACAATATCACTATGCATGTATGATAAATGTTTAATGCATGACATGCTCGCATCACATAACTATCATGATAACAAATCTGTAAGCTCAATGCTTCTAAGAATATACTAATGGCCATAGCATAAATTGAAACATAGCTTCAATAACACGTAACCATGCAAAGCTAAGACATGCATCAACACATTAACACATATATCAAATACAAGCAGAAGAGATATGTTCCCTACACTCTTTCCACGTAAGCTCCAGCTCCGGCTGCTCACGACCAGGGCGAACACCGAACCACGACCAGGGCGAATATCAAACCCTATAACCAAACAAGGACATAGGGTTAAATCCCTTTTCCAATTCTTTAACTCTCAAACACTTAAGTTGGTTATCATTCATGACCTTTAGGAGGCTAACTAAAGCCCAAACATATGCCTAAAGGCTTGGGAAACACTTGACCAAAGATCACCTTTCAAAATTGCAAAACACTGATTTTTGGGGGTGGGCCGCGGCCCACAATCCTTGGGCTGCGGCCCAAGACTGTCCAGAGACGCACAGAAACATTTGGGCTGCGGCCCAACATCCTTGGGCCGCGGCCCAAGAAAATCCAGTTTCTGGCTGAACTTCCAAAAATCATAACTAATTCCACAAAAATCGAAATGAGGTGATCCCAAAGCCAAATGAAAGCTATTCAAGTCCTCTACACAGGAAAAATACTGACCAATACTGGAAATCACCACAAAAGTCCAGATTTACCAAAAACCTAACATTGTGCCAAAACAGGATCCAGTTTTGATGCCAGACTTTGGACAGCTATAACTCCCAGTTCCCAAAACGAAATGGCACAAATTATATGTCCATTTTGAACCTTGGGAGGTGAACTTTAAGACTGGAAAGTTTCATAATTTTCTAACATCATTTGCCCATTCAAAACGGCAACACAAACAGACTGCCCAAAACAGAAATTCACTGGACAGCTTTTCCAGATTTTGCCAATTGGTTTCCAATGGTTCAATTTCCATATCAAACATCATTCTCACACAAAATTTCACAAGGAATCCATTGGAAGTACCAAATCAACCAAATTCACATTACATTGACATGTTTTACCAATAATCATAACATGTCACACAATATCACATTTCAAACCACAACATTACAACTCTTCCAATTCAAGTTCCCAAATCAATTCCAATGACCAAATACCACAACATGGCACCATTTCAACACAAAACAACATCCAATTCATCCAATCCAAAATCACAAGAAAATCAGGGCAAAATTCGAAATTCACAATACTCAACCATAATTCACAAAACTTAGATCAAAAGGCTTCAAATACTCACATCTTCCTCTTTCCCAAACCAATTTCTTGATTCTTCATCTTTCCAAATTTCCTCAAGCCATCAAACACCTTCAATCAAGAATCTAAAACCATAGCAATGAAGCTCTCATCACTATGAACAACTTTATAGAAGGTGACTAGAGCTAAAGAGGTCACCAAACAAGGTAAAATCTCACCTTAAGCTTTCTCATTCTTCCTCCAAGCTTGCACGTCCATGGAGCCACAAGAGAGAGAGATGAGATGATGAAATGAAGATGATGAAGAAGAGAGAAGATTTTTAGGGCCAAAAAAACGTCCAAGTAAGAGAGAGAAAAGAGAGGAAGAGTGTTGAATCTTTGACCCAAGATCAAGGGTCCAAATCTTGCCACTTGTCATGATCTTGATCCATCTTCATGAGCTCACATAAGCACTTGCACACATGATTCCACCATTTGATCTCAACAAAAATCAATCTCAACCATTGATCTTGAAGTTACCAATGAGTTTCCTCTTCGGTAACTGACCAATTGGTCGGTAACTTTACTGTTTTGCCCCTGATTATGGCAATTCACACTGAATTACCACCAAATTCTTTTTCTCATTCATTTTCTTTCACAATACGCCCTTCCCTCTATTTTAAGTCAATTTAGATGTTAATCCATAATTGAACTTAAATACAGGGTTTCGGCGCTGCTCACAACACATACGAATCACATCGGGTGCCAAATCACACCATAGTCTCCAAAAGGGTTATTTATCACTAACCATATCCACTTTTGGAGTCATTAACCCTTAATCACAATTTGGGATCTTGCTAAACCGGGGCTTAGCAATCCACTAATCTCAGGCTTATTCTCTAAGCTCAAGTCTCAAAATTCGGGGTATTACAAGATGTATTAGGCATATTTAAGGCCTAAGGATGTTATCTAAAAATTAAATATTCTCAAAAATAAATTATTTGATCAAAAATTTATCTTCAGGCCATAAAGTTAATAAGACAATAGATAGTAAATATATATAAATGCATAAAAATATTTAGAAAAATTTACAGCTAGTTATTTTGGGAAATAAAAATATTTATGGAGAAGTTTGTTTCCCAAAAAGAGTTAAAGATGACTGCACAACTAATTTTGGGAATTAAGTACCTATCACTAGTTCATTACGAATCTTATCATTCTTTGAATGATCGCATATCCATCTCAACATCATCATCTCAACTACTCCTACTTTGTGCTCATGTAATCCATTCAAAGCCCAACATTAACTATCATAAATCATTGATAGTCGAATAGCAGTATGATAAAACTTTCCTTTAACATTATCATGTATTTTTCGATGACAAATAATTTCTGTAGCTTTTATCCATTTAAACCACCTACCTTGAATCCTATAATTAGCATCTCTATCAATTTCACCATCATTTTGTAAACATGATTCTAAATATCTGAATTTTGTTATTTGTGGAATAACTTAATCTACCATTTTGACTTTCAAATCACTTCTTACTCGTTTAAGCGCAATGTATACATTTTGTCTTACAACCACTTAGTCAAATACCCTTCAACTCAAAACACACATCCTAGTTGTTTGAAATTTTGTATACACTTTGACCTAATTATTTAATACATACATACACATATACATAAAAGATTTTGTCATGAAATGAGATTTTAGGCAATCTAGTCTATGCGATGATGTTGTTTTGGGATTTTGCCAAATGCTTAGTGGGATGATGGAAGGATATGGACTATGGTAATCCGAATGACGCGTGATGAATATAAAGAATATTTTTTTGAAAAAATATATACAAAGAATATGGCCCCATAATAATTGTAAAATCTATTTGTCAATTTTTCAGTAGCCTAGAATGGCTTCGGTTAGGCAATAGTTATGGGCCTACCATCACTTTTTGTTTTAGACAAAACACTTTAGGATATTTAAATGTTTGGTTAGTATTTTCTACAATTGTCGCTTCAATTTTTTCTAAAAAAGTGCTTTTGGATATCAATCCAAACGCACAATATTCAAAATTTTGTTATGGGCATTTAAGTCTTTCCCTCTTCGTCATATCGATATGTTGTTACTTTAGTATCATTTTCTGAATAAAATTTGTAGGTGTAGAATTCCTCCATCTATGTGTATTACAAAGATTTTATTTTCAAATAACTATATTAGAACTTAAAAGTTGAAATATTATTTGAAAATTTTTAGGGAAAATTGCAATCACGTCCCAATTCACAAACTTAATGGTAATTAGGTTCCTCAAAATTATTAAATTGCAGTGAAGTCCTAAGGGGCCTTGGTGCTATTAATTCCAAACATGAAAGTACAATTTTGACCCTTGTTAGTAATTACAAATTTAGAGTAACTAATGATAAGTTAAGAGAAACCAATGACAAGCTTAGAGCATCCAATGACAACATAAACAAGAACAAGTGACTACAAAATATATTAGTTCAAAAGGCAAATACAATTTAGGCATGTTGTTCCTCTTTTGCATCATCCCTTGTTGGTTATGTTTTGTCATCTACATTCTCTCTTATATACACAGCCATTTTCTCCATTGGATTTAATAAAATGTTCTATTCCTTGAAAATCTACAAGGTCCACAAAGGTTGTTGCATCAAAGGTCAGCATGAATTTCATGGAAATTCTACTAATTTTTTTTTCTAACAATTGATGCTACAATTGTTCTCAACTTCTCGTACGTAGTACCTTCCTTTATGTTTTTGTTATAACTCTACCCCCACATATTGCAAATCATCTTCTCCTCCATTTATAAAAAAATTGTCCCATATATGCACGAAACATAATATATGCTTTCCAAATGTACTCGCCATCATTTCTATCACCTTGCAAAAAAAAAAAGATGTTATTAACAACTAACTATATGAGCAACATTAATAACTTTAAAGTACTATATTGACGAAACATTTTAAATCACATAACAAGGGTTGTAAATACAAAGCTTCATTCTTTCAATTTATCCCTGTCTAATCACATAACAAGGGTTGCAATTAACAATTATTGTATGTTATAAACTTGTCATTGGTTGCTCTAAACTTGTCATTACTAACAAAGGGGCAAAATTGTACTTTCATGTTTAGAATTTATAGCACACATGTCCCTTAGAACTGCATACAATTTGATGATTTTGAGGGATCTGGTTGCCATTAAGTCTGTTAATTTGGACTTGGTTGCAATTTTCCCTATAATAGACTATATCCCCTGATAAAGAATAAAAGAAGGGATACGTCAATTGAGGAATAGGCACAAGGAGCCCTATATATATATGTGTGTGTGTGTGTTAGTGCATAAGGGTTCAAGGGTTATGTGGGATAATACACCAAAAATATATGTCTATTCACTTCTTTTGTCAATGGAGTATTTGCTGTGTAACATGATAGTACATTAAAGTTGTATATAGAGGTATTCTTTGAGATCATGCACCCAATCCTAACTTCTAGTTCAAATCAATACTTATGGTATTCCAATATAAATGAGGTTCTAAAATAAAGGATATTCAAAGTTGGGAGGACGCCTCTGGCTTTTCCTGGATAGCCTTGCCATAGCCTTTTGAATTTCAATTTATTTTTCCCCTCCTTAGATATTTGGTTACCATTTCTCTCTCATTTGTCCTTTTGAGTTTGAATAGATCTCCTCCTTTGCTCCTTTATATCCTTTTAGTAGGACTATTTTGATATGTGGATGGTTAGTAATGTGGGCCTTTTTCATTCCCCATGGATTGTGTTTTACAAAATCTACAGGTGTGTTGTATTTCTCTTAAGAAATTAAAACTTTGAAGAATATGATGTGAAACAAAAATTCAGACAAAGAATTTTAGTCAAGATTTCAGAGAATGATTGGATGAGTTATGGATAGTGGTAGTTGAGTTAAAGATGGTAGATAATCTTACCAGCGACAGTAGTAGAAAGAGGCAAGCCTGAGAGGGAAAAAGAGAAGTGGCCAGTAACAATGATCGTTCTCATAATTTGAGTCATTTGAGTAGTTTTTGACTAGACGATATTAAGTATTGATATGGAGTCTAATTTTTATTACCAAGACCTAAATATCTTACCTCACAAGCGGTTTGACGACCTTGGGCACATAATCCAATTAAACCCAAACTCCCGTACAAAAATTGACAATCTAATGATAATCGAAGATAAGGTTTATTTTGGTTTTAGATCAATGTGACAATCCAAGTGTATGTTATGACAGCCACATTATTAGCTACTCGATCTTTTTTCTCATAAAATAATAAAGGTTTAATATCATCTTTAGTCACTCAAATTTACCCTTATTTTTATTTTAATTCCTAAAGTTTCAAACTATTTGTTTTAGTCCTTCTAGAGATAAAAGTCCAGGTTTTTAATGAGTTATATAGCCTAATGTTTTAAATGAAATGAAATTTAAAGGACTAAAACCATGTTTTGAAACTTGACGGACCAAAATCAAAATGAAAATAAAGATTATATTAACGCATTAATAAATTATATGAATAGAAACTAATATTTATAATTAAGGAACTATAAGAACCTACCAAAAATGAAAAAATATAAAAAATTAATTAAAAATGCTGAAAAATTATAGTGATTTATATATTTATTTTTTAAGGTTAATATAATATTTTATCTCTCAATTTTGCTCTCATTTTAATTTTGATCACTCAAGTTTCAAATCATGAGTTTTGGTCATTTAAAGGGTAAAGTTATCTAAGTTTTTATTTAATTATAGGGATCAATGTTTTAAACAAAATCACACTTGAGGCACCAAAACTTGCGGTTTGAAACTTGAAGGATTAAAATCAAAATGAAGATAAATTTAAAAAACCAAATGTTGTATTAACTATTTTTTAATTTATACATTATTTATAAAAAAAATAATCCAATATTTCTTCTAACAATAATGATTTTTGTTTAAGAATATATTTATGAAAAATTGAACAAATAAATATTTTATTAGGTTAATAAGCAATGAGCACCCTAAAATATTTTAGGGTGTAATCTTGACTATTAAAAGTGAAGCAATATTAACCCCCACAGCGTTTGCCTTTTTTTTTCCCTTCAAAGAGTACTACTTTTGCATTGGTTCAATCATCTTCTCTTCTTTACCAAGGCACTGAATGACTAAACACGAAGAACGAAGGCACCAATAAATCATATAATTGATAATAAAGATTCCATACATAAAAATAAATCAAATGAATGAATCATCTAAATCTTAAAAGGAAAGCGACACTAAATTGAAAGACAAAGAATGACTAAACCCTATTGTAATCATTTGTACATCACCAAAGTCATAACCATAACCATTACAACAATAGATCCAACGATGCTTAAGACTTTTAAGAGAAGCGCTGCTTACTACGGGTGCTGCCGCATCTGAAGGCGAAGTGGAGATTGTGGATGGAGACATTGTCGGAGATTTGATGGGCGATTCTAAAGGAGATGAATGAGAAGATGCCTTAGGTGGAGCAATCGGCACTGGCGACTCGGTTGGAGAAAAGATCTTGTGTGCTGGAGATCGAGCCAATGTGAAATTCACCAACAGTGGAAACACTAGCATCAACACCAACAAAGAGAGAAACAACCTATTTCAGAGAGAGAAATTAGGATTCTAAGAGAACAAAGAAGCAAAAGAGAATACATAGGATGTGAGACTGTAATTCAAGAGTGATAAGTTGTAGAGATGAGTGATTGCAGAGATGACGGTGCCTTAGTTCTCAGTTCAACAACCACTTCTCTCAAACTCATAGCCAACCACAACATCCCTGATGCCTCTTCTTCAGTTGTCCATTGCTTTCCTTACCTGGCAAAGAGAAGAAGACGACGAAGGAAAAAAATATTTCAAATAGACATTTTGTGATTCTGTTAGTGGGGGTTGAGATTGCTCCACTTTTAATATTTTAGGACCAAAATTGCACAAAAAAGGTGCTGATTACACCTTAGAAAATATTTGGGAGAATTACACTGTAGTCCCATAGAAGACAATATATGAAGAAATAGTCCCAAGAAATTCTAAAATTACTCTCAAGTCCCATGGGACAATTTTGTAATAAATTGGAAATGGTTAAAGTCCAAAAATACCCCTGCCAGATAAATAGAGACAAGGATGAAAAACTAAAGCAAAACTTGGGAAAAAAATCTGGAAATGGCTCAGGAAGCAGAATGAAGATCATGAGCCAATATTGAAGAGTAAGGAAGATGTCAACTCCTCTCTTGTCTTCATTATTCCATTTGATTCATGTTTTCTGTTGAGTGGGTAAATAGATTTTTAGGTTTCCTTCATTCGTCTTTGTTTTGGCTTGAAAAATGAGAAAAGCTGTCATTTTTTGTGTGGGTATTGTCCTCCATATGCTTGTAAACTAAAAAGGCAAACCAAGTAAATGCAATGGATTTGTTTTGGTTGTGGTTTCAATGTGTTTGGGTATGGTTTAGTATGCTTTATTTTCACTATCGGCATACTCTGTTTTCTGGTTCATTTGTGCTATGTTTCTGCAATAAAAAGGGCTAAGGAATGAAGATGAGGATGAAAGGTTTGTAGCTATATAATTTGATGTGTGAAGGAAAAAATGTATTGTTAATAGGAGCAAAGACAATTGTCAATAGAGGTTGTTGAACTTGTTAATGACAACTATAGGTCATATTTAAATGTTTTTTTTTCAACTATAGGTTTTGTTGATTGATCTTAGTTTTGGCCCTAATAAATTGAAAAAGCTGTCTGATTTTTGTAGGTATTGTCCACCATATGCTTGTAATGTGTTTTAGTTAAGGTTTTAATGTGTTTGGGTATGGTTTAGTATGCTCTATTTTTGCTGTCATTATGCTCTATTTTCGGGTTCATTATGCTGTATTTCTACAATAGAAGAGCCAAGGAATGAAGATGAGGGTGAAAGGTTTGTGGTTACATAATTTGATGTGCGATGGAAAAAAGTGGTTTTAATGGGAGCAGTGATAGTTGTCAATGGAGGCTACTGAACTTGTTAATGACAACTGTAGGTCATATTTAAATATTTTGCTTGTGGTGTAATGATGTTTGGCAGGGGTTTGAAACATTTGCTATGTTTTTTGGTATTTTATGTTGTTTTTAGTCCTTAGAAGTGAGATTTAATGAACATGGTGTGAAAGTTGTGAGGCTAGAAGTACTGATTATGTAGTAAGAATGTGTTTTTAATAGTAGCAACGACACTTGTTAATAAGGTTGCTGAAGTTGTTAATGACAACTGTTTTGTGCAGGTGGACAGCGGTGATGGCTAGCACGCCTAGCAAGATTCTACCATATTTCCTTCATATAGGGGGAAGGTTTGAAGTCAGTGGAGGCGGTGATATTACATATGTTAGGGGAATGGTTAGATCTAGAACCATTAAGGAAGGGACAAGTTTTCAAGAGTTTAAAACAATGATATGCTCTATATCACCATGTGCACACTCATTATAAATATTGTTACATTTTTGTAATGATCAAGTATAATGACATTGTATAGATATGATGTTTTTTGTTATGATCAACTTCAAACAAGTTGTACTTGAGATGTTTGTTGTAATTATAAATTACAGAGTCATTTTCATGAGTTAACGTTAGTGCTAAAGTTATGTAATGCACATATGATGCTTTTCCTTGCACATTGTTTAACTCCATTGACAATTGCAAGAGACTCTATTGACAAGTCGAGGAGACTTCCTTGACAACTCCAGGAGCCTCCAATGACAACTTATTGAGCCTGAATGTAGTTGTCAATGGGCATCTATTGACAAGTGGAGGAGCATCTATTGACAAGTCCAGAAATCTCCATTGACAATTCATAGGGCCTTCATAGATAACTCAATAGATATCTATTGACAAGTTAAGGAGCTTCCACTGACAAATCTATGGACCTCCACTGACACCTCAATGGCCTTCCATTAACAAGTCAATGAGCCTTTATCGGCAAGTTATATGGCCTCCACTAACAATTCCAGGGACCTCCATTGACAACTCAATGGTCATCAATTGATAAGTGCAAGAGCCTTCATAAGCAAGTCAAAAGGTCTCCATTGTCAACTTAATGGCCATCCATCGACCATTGACAAGTCATTCGGCCTTCACTGACAACTCCAAGGGCCTCTATTGACAAGTCAAGGAGCCTTTACTGACAAGTTATTAGGCCTTCATTGACAACTCTTCAACCCCTCCATTGATAAGTCAAGGAGGTATCAATGACAAGTGTAATGACCTAATTTGAGATTAAGGGCTAATGACTTCGAAATTGATTGTAATTAGTGTAATTAAACACTTTTGAAGAAATGTGATGTAAATTTAATACAAATGTTAATAGTGATGATTTAATAAACATAGTGAAACCAAGGGTAAAATGGTAAAATTGGAAATTTACAGACCAATTGGTCAGTTACCAAAGAGGAAACTCATTGGAGATTAAAGATCAAGGGTTGAGATCTATTGGCTATGGGTTGGAATCCTACGCTTTGCATCTGTGTAAGCTCATGGAGAGAGTGAGCAAGATGTTTCCAAGTGTCATATTGTGGAACATTGGATTATGCTAAAAGCCAAAAACCCACTTTTCTCTCTCTTCTTTCTCCCATTCGGTCTTGAGCTTTGGGAAGGGGGAAATATGTTGTTTCATCATCATCATCTCCATCATCTCACCATCACTCTCTGTTTCTCATTCTCCATTTCCGGCGGCCTTAAGAAGGAAAGAGGAAAAGAAAAGCTTGATCTTTGGTGAGTAATGGTTCTCCTTTGCTCAAACACTCTTCACAAATCTTGTTCATAGTGTTAAGAGCTCTATTTTGGTGGTTTCAGAATTATGAAAAGTGGTGATTTGGGTGTTGGAGCAAATTTGGAAGTTTGAGAATCAAGGTTCTGGTTTTAGCAAATTGAAGAGGTAAGGATTTGATGCTTTTTGGTATATTTATGGTGATTTTTGGATAAGTTTAAGAAATTCTGGAATCTGCCCTGGTATATTTCCATTTGTGGAATGTATGAATTTCATAGTGGATGATGTTGGAATTAGTTCATTGAGAAATGATTTAAGTGTTGGATGTGGTTTTGAATTTTGGAAGTGTGTTGATTGAAATTGGGAGTTGTGTGTGTTATAGAGACCCAAGAGTTAAATTATGGTTAGAATGAGATTTTGTGATTTGAGGTTACCAATGTGTTCCCTAGGCAATGTTATGTGGGTATGAGCTTTGTGTGGAGTTTGGAAACCATTGGGAGTAATTTTGACCAATCTGGAAATTTCTATCAGTTGCTGCAATCTGGGCAATCTGATAGCATCACTCGAGTGAGGGGATCTCACTCGAGTGCTACCGTGTGATTTCTCTTTTTCCTTGATTTTTGCCTAGGTTTCATGAAGAACGCTCAAGTGCACTTCTTAGCCTGTGAGTGATGTTGATGATCACTCGAGTGAGAATGGGTTCACTCGAGCGAAGGTGTGAGTTCTTGGTTAGGGTTGCTCTTGGGTTGTCACTCACTGGTCAATGTTCAAGAGTGTGTTTTGACACTTGCAAGTGAAGCCTTCTCACCTGAGTGCCAAGGGTTCTCACCAAAATTGAGACACTTTGTGGTGCTTTGTGCTTTATGATGTTGTTGCATAGTGTTTACCACGATAGCAGGCATAGTGTTTACATCGAAAGCTAGCATTGTGTTTACCGTGAAAGCTGGCATTGAGCATTGTGTTACAGCCATGAGTGCTGTCGGTTGTGGCGCAAGCCATGACTGATAGTGTTCCTACTGAACATGATGAACTTACATGCTTTGTGTTTATATATTGTATGAGCGATTTGTTACTACTGAGATTCTTTATAATCTCACTCTTTCCATGACTAATATTTCAGACAGGGCGAGTGGCTAAAAAGGGAAGCAGACAACCAGGAGTGGTTAGAATCTCTTAGAGATATTTGGTTGGGGTTGGTTATCTGTTTTTAGTTTGGGATTACCATTTGTATATGAGATGTAAATAATAATTTTGGATATGTAATCCACATTTTGGGAACCTTAAACCCTTTATATATACATGTAGCTCGGTTTTGTCAGGATTTTAGTTACGCACTCTAATATTTATGAATGTGATTAAATTGCACAGGTAATTGTATCCGAAAGTAAATGTGGGACCAAATGACTTGTGCTTTTGAATTGTTTTTCTGGAACACCCCATCTTGAAGATTAGGGATTATAAATATTGTTTTGTCTTATTGGTCTCTATTTCACTTAAATTTCATAATCCGGTTATAATTACGGTGAGGGGGTTACATTTTTTGTATCAGAGTTGTAGTCCCTAGTAAGGGTAGAGTTTGCTAGGATAGCTCCCATAGTTTGGCCTTAGTGATAGAAGACCATCTATGAATGATTAATGTATACACATATATGTTCTTGTTATGTGAACATATGTATGATTTGTGGAATTATGTGTATACCATGATTGTTGGATTAATGGGGTGAGTTGTTTGTAGAATGAAAAGAGCAATGAAAGGTTGCCCTATAATACAACAAGTAGATCCCGAGGTGGAGATAGTTAATGATAATCCATCAGACCCGCTTCAAGAAATGATGGGGTTGATTCGGGATCTGCGGGATATGATAGCTGAGCTTAAAGAAGAGCTCAGAGTTAAGAAAGCAAAGAACAATGAGGGCCGGGGACAGTCTACTCAAGAGGAGACTCAAGAGGGGACTTATAGAGAAGAAATTGCTGAAGGGTTGGCGCAACCACTTGAATCACCTCCTTGTGCTAGACCAAATTAGGAATCATATGGAGTTCCAGCTAGAGAGGAAAGAGATCTTCAATTTTAGGTCTCCAGATTTTGTAAACACCTGCCTCCAGCATTTAAAGGGAAATTTGATCCTCAAGCTGCTGAAGATTGGCTAAATCGTCTTGAGAAAATTTTTTAGGTCCTTGAGTGTTCCTCAGAGGAGAAAGCTTGACTAGCGGTGTATAAGCTCGAGGGAGATGCAGACCACTAGTGGAAGAATATTGCTTTGTCATTACGGAGCAAGAACATACCATTGACTTGAGAGGTGTTCCAGCAACATTTCAACGAAAAATATTTTCCTAAGTCGGTGAGGCTTGAGAAGGAGACTAAGTTCTTGAACATCAAGCAAGGGGACACAAAGTCTTTTGATGAATATATGTCCCGCTTCATCCGCTTGTCTCAGTATTCTTCCTATATGTGGAAGATGGATGATGAGGAGTTGAGCTCGGATATGCTAGTACGGGGTTTCAGACGAGAGATGAGGAAGAGATTAGCCACCCATCCGTTTTTTGAGTTCAACAAAGCGGTTGAGGAATGTCAGATCACATAGAGCAATCTGAAAGAGCTATATTTGGTTAAGGCTGTTGGTGGTCATAGTGAGCCCAGTAAGGGTAGTGCTTCTCAAAAGCGGAAGGGCTCAGGATCATTCTTATATAGCGGAAGTGGAAAATGCCCTATCAGTCTGGGAGTTGTGATCAACAGAGAGCTCCTATGGCATGGACATGCCTTCATTGTAACAAGCCACATTATGGCAGGACTTGCGATGGTCGGGTTATCTGTTTCAATTGCAAGCAAGTTGGGCATACATCCATGAAGTGTGGACAGCCATGACTAGAGCAAAGATCGAGGACTCAGGGCCGAGTATTTGCTATGACAAATGAAGAGGCCCAGAAATCCCTAGAGTTGATACGAGGTATAGTTCTTCTCAATGGTAGTGTGTTATAAGCGTTGTTTGACTAGGGTGCAAGTCACTCCTTTATTGCATATAATTGTGTGAAGTGCCTGGGTATAAATGTGTATAAGTTACCATTCAATCTGATTGTGTAAACTCCGATGGGTGTTAAGGATGTGACTACAGAAGCCTGTTTAAATTGTGTTGTAACTGTTGAGGGTCATGAATCTGTGGTAGATTTGATTTGTTTACCGCTATACCAATTAGAAGTCATTCTTGGTTTTGATTGGTTGAGAGCGAATAATG
This sequence comes from Inga laurina, assembly GCA_963855925.1. Classification (NCBI taxonomy): domain Eukaryota; kingdom Viridiplantae; phylum Streptophyta; class Magnoliopsida; order Fabales; family Fabaceae; genus Inga; species Inga laurina. The sequence continues at coordinate 21,520,528 of OY979713.1, forward strand.
TGTTATTAGATTGTGGGGACAAGAGGATAGTGTATCTTGTTTATCAAAGCATTGAGGACAAGAATGTGGCCCTAAATTTCCTTTCAACAGCTAAGGCTGAGAAATATTTGAAAAAGGGTTGTCATGGGTATATGGTTTTCTTTTCTGTGCAAGGAGAAACCAGTGAAGCTTTGAATAGTATACCCGTAGTAAATGAATTCCCTAAGGTATTTCTGGATGACCTAAGTAGATTACCTCTGGAAAGGGAAGTTCAATTTCTGATTGACATTGTGCCTGGAGCTGGTTCTATATCTAAAGCCCCATATCGAATGGCCACAAATGAAATGGCTGAATTAAATAAGTAGATTGAGGATTTGCTCGAAAAAGGGTTTATTAGACCTAGTGTGTCGCATTGGGGAGCTCCATTTTTGTTTGTGAAAAAGAAAGTTGGGAGTTTTCGTCTGTGTATAGACTATAGAGAGTTGAATAAGATCACTATTAAGAACAAGTAGCCTCTCCCCAGAATTGATGACCTTTTAGATCAACTATTTGGTTCATGTGTATTTCTGAAGATTGATCTAAGGTCGGGGTATCATCAGCTGCGAGTGAAAGCAGAAGATGTTCTAAAGACTGCTTTCCAGACCAAATATTGTCATTATGAATTCTTAGTGATGCCGTTTGGGCTAACCAATGCACCTGCGGTTTTCATGGATTACATGAACCGTGTTTTTCGACAATACCTAGATCAGTTCGTTGTGGTATTCATTAATGATATTCTGATATACTCTAAGAGTAGAGAAAAGAATGAGCATCATTGAGAATTGTGTTGAATACATTGCGTGAGAAGCAGCTTTATGCCAAATTGAGTAAGTGTGAGTTTTGGCTATTAAAATCAAAATTCCTAGGCCATGTTATCTCATAAGAAGGGGTCTCTGTGGATCCTATTAAAGTGGAAGCATTGCTGGATTGGAAGAGGCCAGAAACTGTTGCAGAGGTACACAATTTTCTGGGTCTTGCTGGTTACTATCGGAGATTCATTCAGAATTTCTCCCGTATTGCTTTACCGATGACCAAGCTCACGAGAAAAGATCATCCATTTATGTGTGATGAACATTGTGAAAAATTCTTTGTGGAGCTGAAACAAAGGTTGACTATGGCACCTGTGTTGATTATACCTGATCCCAATTCGACATACGTTGAGTACATTGATGCCAGAAGGCAGGGATTAGGGTGTGTCCTTATGCAGTAGGGACGTGTGGTGGTCAATGCCTCTTGACAGCTCAAACCTCATGAAATGAATTATCCCACTCATGATCTAGAGTTTGCGGCCATTGTGTTTGCATTGAAGATTTGGCGACATTATTTGTTTGGTGTAACGGTGAAACTGTACTGCGACCACAAGAGTCTCAAGTATATGTATGACCCGAAAGAATTGAATATGAGACAACGCCGCTGGATGGAGTTGCTTAAGTACTATAACCTAGAAATCAAATATCATCCGGGTAAGGAAAATGTAGTCGCTGATGCTCTTAGTCGAAAAATGGTGCTTGTGGCAGCTATGATGATACAAGAGGGGAAATTGATTGCTGATTTTCTTGATTTGAATTTGTCGAACTAGATCATCTATGCCAACTATATTGTTTCCTAAAGGGAAAGTGACTTGAGAGCTAAGATTGAAGAGGCTCAGAGGCAAAATGGATGGATACAACGTAATCTGGCTAGTATTGAGCGGGGAGAAGCTCAGGGCTATGATTTGTCACCTAGTGGATTGGTTCGTTACCAAAAGCGAATCTGTGTTCCACTTAAGGCGGAGTTTAGGCAGAAGATCTTAAATGAGGCGCATAAGAGCCGGTACACTCTTCATCCTTGTATGACCAAAATGTACTATAATTTGAAATCTGTGTATTGGTGGCTGGGAATGAAGAGTAATGTGACGAAATATATGGCGAGGTGTCTCACATGTCAGAAAGTAAAGATTGAGCACCAGAGACCACCTGGTTTGTTGCAAAGTCGTGAGATTCCAGAATGGAAATGGGAAAGTGTGACCATGGACCTTATGGGATTGCCTAGGATCAGGAATTATGATGTGATCTGGGTCATTTGGACCAAATAACAAAGGCGGCGCACTTCCTACTGATCAACGTTAGTTAGTCTCTGGACAAACTAGCAGAGGTATATATTCGAGAGATTGTGAAATTCCATGGCATACCGAAGAATATCATTTCCGATCGTGATCCCCGATTTACTTCAAGATTCTGGAGGGCATTACATGAGGCAATGGGTACTCAATTGAGATTCAGTACAGCCTATAATCCTCAGATAAACGGACAGTTAGAGAGGACTATTCAGACCCTAGAGGATATGTTGCGGGCATGTGTTCTCAACTTTAAAGGGAGTTGGGGTCGCTTTCTTCCACTTGCGGAGTTTGCCTACAACAATAGCTATCATGCGAGCATCCAGATGGCGCCGTATGAAGTTTTGTATGGAAGAAAATGCAATCACCATTATGTTGGAATGAATTGTCTGAGAGGAAATTGTTCGGGCCAGATATTGTTGATCAAACCTCTGCCCAGATTTGAATAATTTGTAAGAGGCTTCTTGCAGCACAGAGTCTACAGAAAAGCTACGCTTACAAGAGAAGAAGGCCTCTAGAGTTTGAGGTTAGTGATCATGTGTTTCTGAGGATAGCACCAGTTACCAGTATTGGGCGAGCAATCAAGCGAAAGAAATTAATCCCAAGGTATATAGGTCCTTTCGAGATCCTTGGAAGGATTGGGCCTGTTGCGTATCGAGTAGCCCTACCCCCGAACTTGGCATATTTTTAGGCCTTTAATAGTCACCTAAAGAGTGCTAAATGATAAACAACTTAGAGTATTATGGAAATATGTATTTGGAAAAGAAATTGATCGGTGTCCCTAATTTGGTTTTAGGATTTGACATATGTTAGACTCGTGAGCCCACTGTGCCGAAGAACGTCAGGAAAGATACAGGTAGTGACTCCTCTCTTATACTTTGTGTAAATGTATTGTATGTATGCCTATCATGTATTGTGTTGTTGATGCTGCTGCTTCATGATGCATTGAGAAGCTTTATGGTGCTTTGTGCTTTGTGATGTTGCTGCATAGTGTTTACCGCGATAGCGGGCATAGTGTTTACAGCGAAAGCTGGCATTTAGATTACAGCGAAAGCTGGCATAGTGTTTACTACAAAAGTGGGCATTGAGCATTGTAATACAACCATGAGTGCTGTCGGTTGTGGCGCGAGCCATGACTCATAGTGTTCCTGCTGAACATGATGAACTTATATGCTTTGTGTTTATATATTGTATGAGCGATTTGTTACTACTGTGATTCTTTAGAATCTCACTCTTTCCAATGACTAACATTTTAGACTGGGCGAGTGGCTCAAAAGGGAAGCATACAACCAAGAGTGGTTAGAATCTCTTAGAGATATTTGGTTGGGGTTGGTTATCTGTTTTTAATTTGGGATTACCATTTGTATATGAGATGTAAATAATAATTTTGGATATGTAATCCCTATTTTGGGAACCTTAAACCCATTATATATATACATGTAGCCCGGGGTTGCCGGGGTTTTAGTTACGCACTCTGATATTTATGAATATGATTTAACTTCACAGGTAATTGTATCCGAAAGTGAATGTGGGACCAAATGAATTGTGCTTTTGAACAGTGTTTCTGGAACACCCCATCTTGAAGATGAGGAATTATAAATGTTGTTTTGTCTTATTGGTCTCTATTTCACTTAAATTTCATAATCCGGATATAATTACGGTTAGGGGGTTACAACAAGTCATATAATATAACCACCTAATTAATGTTGAATATCAACAACATAAGTAATCTATAAATATATGCACATAAACTATCATTTTTCAATGTGATCATAACTACATATATATATTAACAATTTTATAGGTGTACATTGACAACTCCATAGGCATCCACTGACAACTTCAAATCCATAAATTAACAACAGAATTTACATCAAATTACAAATTTCCATAAATAAAAGTGGGATACAAAACCATATTATATGCTACCTTCATTTACATCTGAATATTCATTTATAAGGAACTAACAACAAATTCACAAATCGTGGCAAAAAATCAGGTGGTCTGGATTTTTATCTAATTATATTTACAATTGGATTTCTAGATCTGACCGTTCTCCCAACATATATTCTATCACTGCCTTCACTGACTTCAAACCTTCTCCCTATATGAAGGAAACATAGTAGACTCTTACCAGACTGCTAGCCATCACCGCTATCCACCTACACAAAATAGTTGTCATTAACAACTTTAGCAGCCTTATTAACAACTGTTGTTGCTACTATTAACAACACATTCTTACTACATAATGAGTACTTCCAGCCTCACAACTTTCACACCATGTTCATTAAATCCCACTTCTAACGACTAAAAACAACACAAAATACCAAAAAATATAGCAAATGTTTCAAACTTGTGCCAAACATCATTACATAACAGGAAAAACATTTAAATATGATCTATAGTTGTTATTAACAAGTTTAGTAGCCTCCATTGACAATTATCGCTGCTCCCTTTAACAACACTTTTTTTCCTACGCACATAAGATTGTGTAGCCACAAACCTTTCACCCTCATCTTAATTCCTTAGCTCTTCTATTGTAGAAATATAGCACAATGAACTAGAAAATAGAGCATAATGACAGCAAAAATAGAGCACACTAAACCACACCCAAACACATTGAAACCTCAACCAAAACATATCCAATGCATTTACTAGGTCTGTCTTTATAGGTTACAAGCATATGGAGGACAATACCCCCAAAAATTAAAAAAAATTCCATTTATCAGGGTCAAAATGAAGATCAATCAACAAAACCTATAGTTGTAAAAAAAATATTTAAATATGACCTATAGTTGTCATTAACAAGTTCAGTAGCCTCCATTGACAACTGTCGCTGCTCCTATTAATAACATATTTTTTCCTGCACACATCAAGTTATATAGCTACAAGCCTTTCACCCTCATCTTCATTCCTTAGCCCTTTTGTTGTAGAAACACAGCACAAATGAACCAAAAAGAAAAGTCTTGCAGAACAAGAGATGTGATGGGGGATCTGGTATATGAGCAGCACGTTCTTGATATACTAATGTTGAGTTGGTATATTTTTGTATTTTCATCTGATCATCTTTCCTCTCTTCACAAGATTTATAAAGGACTTTGATCTGTTCATGTTGTAGTTATTCTGATAATAAATAGAAGTCACCTGCACGGCTTTGGTTTAGTAACAATAATCACATGTCCATGAAAATATAAAAATATACTCCCTCAAGAATGGTGTGGCAAGAATGTGCTCCTCATTGGACAAATTTCAGCCTTAGCCATTGATCCTGTTTTTCTATTCTCTCCATTTCTTTCCTCATTTTTTTTTGTTTTTTTCACATGTTTTGCACCATCACTTCCCCTTTAACACGCTTCTTTCTCATACTTCTCATTCGCACCTCTGAAAAGGGAATGACAAAAATGAAGATATATAGCAAGCTGATATGTGGAACAACAATATATTTTTAAAATACAAACCTTTAGGTATGTATCTTCACTAAAGGCGCCCATCAACCCACTTTGCTCCTCTTTTCTTGCTTTTTATATACTTTGTATCAGTTGCCTTGTTAACTAATGTATCATATCTGTGATTATAGATTAGCTGATCATAATTTTTTCCTTTAAATTTGCTTATAAGCATGAAGGGATTGAGTTTTAGGGGAAGGGTTTTACTTTATATCAAGTTATTCACTCACCATAGTTAATCTACAATTTTACATTCCTTTATATTCCTGTAATTAGTTTTTTTTTCAGAGTGCTTCAATTGCTTTTTCTCAGTATTGTTAAACTTTCTATTTATAATTTGATACATCTACAAAAATGATTGGGAGAATTAAATAGAAGGTAGTTCAGTGATAGATCTTTATAATTTGGAAATAAGAAATAGGAGAGGATAGGGATAGAGAAGATTTTTAGAGGGTTGAAGAAGAATAGAGGGAATTAAGAGAGAAGAACAGTAGAGAGAGTATTTTTGACATCATAATTTGATTTACACCCTACTACAGATTTATGCATATATAATGCTTAATAAATAACGGTTAGACTGAATAAACGTTATATATATCAAGGCAAAAGTCACGTAAGAATATATAACACTAAAACCTAACGATTAAATATGCCAACTGTAATGTATTGAGAAGTGAAATTCACATAAAAAAAAACCATAATGTATTTACTAACAAAAATGACAATTCTTACAAAATAACCGTTATGTAACAGTTTAAGAACAATTTGTCTTAATTAACAACTTTATATTAGGAAAAAAAAATATAAATGTTATAATAATTAACTGTAAAGTACTATTCCTAAATACTTGTCTTTTTTTAAAAATACTTAACGGTTAAAAATAGTAATAATCATATATAAGGAAAAAGGACTTTGAAGAAATTTTATTTGATAATGTTTAACAGTTATTCACAATGAACCATTATATATTTTTCAATAATACTTGACAATAAAAAAATTATGGCTGCGTCCAAGAAGCTGTCATGTTTCTTGCATGAAATTCCAAAAATCACAACTAATTTCACAAAAATTGAAATAGAGTGTTCTAAAATTCTATGGAAAACTCTTTAAGTGTAGTTTCATGAAAAAAATATGAAACACCATCATTTACAATCACAAAATTCCAGAATTTCATAAATTTTCATGCTGCTCTAGAATTAAGTCCAGCAAGACAAAATTTTGAAAATTCATAACTTTCAATCCACAAGTTCAAATTGCTTATAATACCTATCAAATTAAAGCCCAGAATGTCTACTTTAATCCTGGAAAGTTTCATTACATTTGAACTTGGTTTGGTCAATAAAATGCATGAAAAAAAAAACTGCCCTGCAGGAGGTAACAAACAGCATGCATTTATACTTCAATAAATTCCCTATTTGTGTACAAATTTCCAAAAATCATGATCACTTATATTCCCACACAATTTTCCCTTCTAAATCCAATGGAACCATTGAAATTACCAAATTCCGACTTCTTGTTCCATGTTCATCATCTGGACGAAATTAAGGTTCTTGGTGGGAAAATTGTGTTTTTGTGTTGCAACTTCAAAAGCTTACTTCTTTTCACTCATAATCACTTGATTAACCATTAATCACATTCTAAACATGATTAGACTAACTTTGGGCAACATAACATTTAGGGTTTAGCATTTTCCAAAATTTACAAATCATACAAATCTAACAGAAAACCACCGATTAAACCAACCACAACAGCAATAGCAACTAAAGATTGAAGTTTTTGGAGTTACATTTAGCTTCTCTTGCTTCTTTCCTCTTGATCGAAACCCTAGCCCTCTCAACACTAAGATTTTGCTTCACAATCACCTTAAATCATGTAGAGATGAAGCTTAGGAAGAGAATTACACTAATTAAAACCCAAATCACCAAGCAAATCAACTTACCTTTTGCAATTTCTCTCCTCCTTCTCTTTAGATCACCAAATATGACCTATCAAATTAAAGTTTAGAATATCTACTTTCATCTTGTGAAATATCATAATTTTTGCTCATCATTTGATTATACAACATCGCATAACAAGCTCACTACATCACAAGAAATCTCATTGGCAGCACTATTCACCTTCTACAAAATTCACCATTACATTTTATTGAATATTTCTAATTATTTACAATATATTTTGGTGAGTAAATTTTGGGGCATTACACCTATTATCAAGGAAACTAAAAACACAAAATTGTGACTTAAATCAATCGAAAACCCATACAACAAAAGCCACTCTTGAGCTAAAGGTCCTTTTCTTTAGATCTGTAAGAAGATCTATAGAATAAGCTACCATTGAGCAAAGCCATCATCTTGCTTCATAAAGACGATGATGAGTAGGGCAAAAATGAAGAAAATTGAAGAAGACCCATATTTGTTAAGGTGAAGGTGCAAATGTCAACAAGGACCTAATCTAGAAGTAGAGGTGGAGAAGATGAAGGAAGCAAAGATCGCTCAGTGGAGAAGATGGAGGTGGTTGTTGATGATGGGGACGATGTTGCTAATGACTAGGGAGGTTGAGGGTGACAATGACATTGATGAGTGGGGTGGTTGTGTGTTTGCTATGAATTATGAAAGTAGAAGGACCACAAACTTGAAGAAGAGGATGTACAAAAATGAATTGTAGGTCAAGTAAATGAAAATCATGGAATTTTAATAAAAGATAAATTTCACATAATGGTGATGAATTGCATAAAGGGAAGATGAATTGCACATAAGGAAAGATTGATTGCACAAAAGGGAAGAATGTTTGCACATAGAAAGATGGATTGTATATAGGGAAAATCGTCTGCACATAAGGGAAGATGATTTGCACAAAATGTAATTGCACATCAAAGACTAATTTTGCATATATGGAAGATAGATTGCACATACAGGAAGATAGTTTACACTTAGGAAGATTGACTGTAGAAAAGGAATATCACTTACACATAAAGAACGATTGTTTGCATTAAAGAAATATTGTTTGCACCTAACATACTTTGCAAATCAAACTAATTTTACAACACAAAGGAAGATGGATTGCACATAACAAAAGATGAATTATACATGAGGGAAAATAGATTGTATATAAGGAAAAGATATATTGCACAAAGGAATGTTTTCATTAAGGGTAATTATGTCTCTCTTATTACAATCATATATACTCAAGGTCATGGCAAAAAAAAAAAAAATCATATACACTCAAGGACCTCACACCTATACAAGATTCTATGTCCCAATTAACAAATACATTTTTAAATAGGGATTGATGGGCAATTTTCCCAAATTAAAATGGCAAAAATCATAGGATCTCTTTTGCCTAACTTTTAATATAATAAAATACATAACCCATTTAATCAAAATCATATCAATTTTTTTATTAATATCCATGTGTTTTATTTGTTTTTGGAGAATTAAAATTTATTTTATATCATGTTCACACTATCAGAATTTTTGGATTATATATATATATATATATATTAAATTAGTTGTTTAAGTGGGAAAATTTCAGAAAAATACTTTTAGAATATCAAAATCTCAAATAAATTAGGTATTGACTACTGTTGATTAACAATTTATAACTCATTTTAATAAAAAAAAAATCATTGATTTGAGATTTTCAAAGTTTAAAGGTATTTTCCTAGAATTTTTTCCATTTAATTTATATTATACGAGTACTATTTAATTAGAGAGTTTAACCCCATTAAGTAATCGATGTGTCACTGTAGTCCTCTGTGGCTGACTGAGGGAGAGGTTGCGATAAAATGAATGAGTTCGTGACTTTTTCAATGAAAAGAAGGGTTTAGTCAAAGGGTTGGTCTCAAACATGATTTGTTTTTGTTGCGCCGACAACTTGGACATAGGAGCCTAATGTCCAAAGAAGATGAATAGATGTTGAGGCCGAAGGGGAATGGGAAGGGATCCACACATAATTACATACTTTTTTTCATAATTACATAGCCAACCCAAGTTTATCACCTCATATAATATAAAAAAAGTTGAGTTTGGTGCTAAAATAACCGACATGTCATAATTAGAGTAATATATTTAATTCATATGTAACTCTAAAAATTAAGATAAAATTCATATTTTATAAATTAAGATTCTTCTATATAGTAAAAATGATAAAAAAAAAGGAACTTCAAAATTGCAAAATCCTAAATTAGGCTTGTTATCAAGAATTAATAATGGAAGAAGTTATGAACAAATACATTTGTACTGAGTTAGTAGAATATAGCCTGTGGGGCTATGCCTTCTCTTTTTCTATCAAAAAAAAAATAAAAATAAGATAATAATGAAATTTGATAAGCAATTCACAATTTATTTTATGAAAATATCTTATTTGAGATTTTACAATTTTAAAGTTCTTTTTCTATAATTTTTCCTTTTTTCTACTGCAATTATGAATAGTATAGATAAAATTTTATTAGTTTAAATTATTTATTTATATTTATAATAATTTTATAAATTATTAAATTTGAATAATCATCCATTCTTGATCTAAGGAAAGATATGGGATTCTAAGAAGGACGAGGTAGAAGAAAAAGGAGAGGATTTGGATCCATCTCCACAAATTCTTCTCCGTGAACTTTGAAGATAATTATGACATGATGCTTTAATAATCTATTTATATATAATGTAAAAATTTATTTCACACGAAATTAAATCATTTTAACAAAAAAAAACATGCATTAGAAGTTAATTCAAATCAGTGTAACAAGGTTGATCTAAGAGTGGGGAAGGAATTAAGCTAGGCCCCCTAATAGGGGCTTAAGATCTAACCTACATAAAGCCTAACCTATACTATTTAGTAAATAGTTAGGCACAGGTTCAGGCTTATTGCTAAACCCATTTTTATAAGTCCTAGCCTATAAGTCTATAGGCCTAGCCTATTTAACTTTTTTTAATTTATACTATTAAATAGATATATATAATATCATCTAAATAATTTACAACTTAACATTAATTCTAAGTTTCGGATCTCGTCGCCATTACACTTAACCCTTTAGCATCATTCCTCTTTCCCTCTCTTCTCTTCGATTACTAGAAATGACAACGCTAACTCACTTCGTCTCCCTTAATTTGTGTCATCCACTAAAGTATAATAATTATTATGAGTTCATGTTAGTGCTAAAATGAAATATTATAATCATAGTAGGGGGTGTTTGTTTCAATTTATGCGAGAAAAATAAAAAAGGTAAAATCTAGTTTTATATAGTGCTTGTTATGTTTGATCAATTTTAGAAAATATATCTCATTAGTTGATAGACGATTAGTTTTTCTTATTTCTATTTGCTCTAACAATTGTTGTCACTAGCCATTCTTTTCTTTTCCTTAATGAGCCCTAATATTACGACAAGAATAAATGTCATTTAATACAATAAATAAGTTAACGAATTTTCTTATCATAAAAAAATCGTATAAGGAACCTATTTAATTATGTTAAAAAATATTACATATTGAGTTAATTATCATTATATTTGTGATTTAATACACATTCCATTCTTCTTATTGTTAAATTGTCAGTTGCCTATGATTTAAAATGTCACTTGTTTTTGTTTTAAAATATGCATAATCTCCTTTATCTAATAGGCACACAAATTACAATGATCGTTCAAAGAAATTAAAATTAAAAATTAAAAATTAAAATAATAATCAATTCCCAAATCAGATATTGTACCTTTACAAACTACAAGCTTAGAAACACATGAGAGCCAGCGAGCCACTAAAAGAATGGGGAGGAGAAAGGAAGCTTCCATTTAAAAGAGGTGTGAAGTAGAGAGAGCTCGTTGTGTATTTTGCAGAAACACTGAAACCAAATTGAGAGAAGGAACTGGGAAAATGATAAAGCTAGTAAAGCAAAACTTCGTGGGAGGGTTGACTCCGTGAATTGGCAATTGTCGAGAGGGATTTCTAGGGCCATAACAGAACCAATTGTCCTCACAACAACACTCGCATCCAACATGTGAATCGAGAGAGCAGAAGAAGAAAGGAATCAAATAAAGAAAATCAACAAGTAGAGCACACCTGTAGCCAGCAAGCTCGAAACACCGCAAATAGCGTAGCTCAGCCATCAAACGGTCATCAAGGAATCACGCTCTCTAAAATCGATGATCGCTCAAAGCCCCGTGAGACTTGGAAGCCATCTTCGCCGGAGGGAGAGTTCGTTGACTGGATAAAACGCGCCTCGAAGAAGAAGAAATGGGGCAACTCAGTTGGGCAGTCCAAATATCTTCTCAGGACAAATGGGGAACTTAAAGTTATCAGGGAGAACATTAGGAAATTGGACTTCAAAAGCCCGTTACCCCAAAATGATTAGGATAATGATGAGATATTTTCACTTAATTTGATTGGGAGAATTACACTCAGGTTCCAAAGAAAAAGATAAATAAAAAAATCAGTTCCTTAAAATTGCAAAATGAAAAAATAGTCTCACTAACAACTCTAAGAGCTCAAGTCATTGACAACTCAATGAGCCTGCATTAACAATGTTATTGGACCATATTTTCATTTTATAATTTTAAGGGACCAATTGTTCATTTATTTTTTTCCTTAGGACCTGAGTATAATTCTCCCAATTTGATTATTATACTAAGGAAGTTAGATAAGTTAATTAATATAATATGTAATTTTTAAAACACATTAGTTATCTTTTTCAATTCCCGATCATCTTTAATTATTGTTGAGGGAGTATTAATAACTGTAAATCAAGAAAATATTGACAAATACGAATACTATATCTTATATTTTAGACAAATTATAACTCTTCAAATATATCTTATATTAAAGACCGGAGAGACACTACTACAAAAAACGTTTTTAACGTCCCTGTTTTAGGCCTTTTAACGTCTGAAAATAAGGGGACATCTATGTGAGAGACGTAGTAAAAAATGAGAATAACGTTCGTAGATAAAAGGACGTCTAAAGTCTGGACTTTAGACGTCCCCATTTTAAAAAGGGACGTCTAAAGTGCTACACTGACACTTTAGACGTCCCCATTTTAAATTGGGGACGTCTAAAGTCCCACTTTAAAGGTCCCCAATTTAAAATGAGGACATCTAAAGTGCTTTTTTTTTTTTTAAAAAACATCGTTTATATTACAGATCTGAACTAAACAGTATTTAAACCCAGAAATTACAGATCATCGTCAATAAAACTACAAATCTAGTATCTACAATCCAAATCTACACAATAATAACTCCAAAGCTGAAATCTCATAGGGAGAAGATGAAAACAATAAGAGGAATTAGTTGCAAAAAACTTATCTTCTTCTATTATTGAAATTCATTTTCTCGTAATAATGAATAGAGAAGAGCGACAGGGAGAGATGAACCTCATTTTCTCAGCGGGAACGTAGCCATAAAGCATGTTTCAGAATCCTGATCTACAAACCATAACAACACAAGTTAGAAGATAAAATAGAAGGAAAACCCAAAGAAAAAAGAGAAAGAGGATAAAATAATAAAAAAGGTAAGAAAGCATTACAGATCTGGAGGTGAAAAAGAGAGAGAGAGAGGAAGAAGCAAGAGTAAAAGGAGCATATAAAGAAGAAGAAGCAAGAGCTCAAGGCGTGGTGGTAGTGTCTCTTATTGTGTTTGCGGCGATGGGAAGGGAAAGATGAGTGTAAAAGTAATATAAAAATGACAAATAAAAACTGTCAGAAAAAATTTGAATTGTTTTTTACGTCCCCGATTTAATTTATGGACGTCTAAAGTTGTTCAGTTATTTCTTTTAAAATTATTTTTACTTTAGACGTCCCCATTTCAAATTGAGGACATCTAAAGTCACACTTTAGACATCCCCATATATATTTGGGACGTCTAAAGCTTTAAAAAAAATTTTAAATGAGGGACACCCTTTGGCGTCCCTCATTTATATAGGGACGCCAAAGGGCGTCTCTGATGTATCATCAGGGACGCCAAAAAATATTAGGGACACCAAAATGGCGTCCTTATATAAATGAGGGACGCCAAAGGGTGTCCCTCATTTAAATTTTTTTTTTTAAAGCTTTAGACGTCCCAAATATATATGGGGACGTCTAAAGTAATTTTTTTTTATTTTAGATGTCCCTAATTTAAATAGGGACATTTAAAGTCTGTAAAGTCACACTTTAGACGTCCCTATTTAAATTAGGGATGTCTAAAGCTATTCAATTCTCACTCATAATTATAAAAATGCCACCGTCTTTATTTTTTACCTCCATTTTTTAAAAAGGGACGTCCTTTTGGGGACATAAAATATATATTCTGTAGTAGTGAGAGTACTATGTTAGTTGATAAATAAAATTTTTTTGAGTGAGATAAATTTAATTTTTTTGATACCACCTCTAATCTTAAATATAAAAATTACGCAAAGGTTTCACTTTAGCTCCAAGTATAATAGCTCAATCAACTTTGTCCCCAAAATATCCATATAATTGCACATAATAAGTGAGTTCTCATGAAATAGTACATAATAACAATACACATAATTTGAAAGAGTAATAAAAAAAATACATTTATAATAAATAACTAATATAACTGTTGATTTTACTTAATATATTCAAATTAACTATCAAAATCTTATATTAAGGACCAATAATAAACAAAATGATATAATAAAGAAATTATACAAAGTTTTAAACAACAGAACAAGAAATTGAGCAAGCACAAAAAAACAAAAGATGAAGGCTGCATAATTCCAATATGAATACTGGAAGAAACGATTTTATCTCACTCAAGCTTTTTTGGTGGGAATCAAAATGTGATCAAGCAGGACATATTCTTTTTGTTGAAATCTTTTTCTTCTATCTCTTTTGAACTTGTTGATGTTCCTTCCTTCTTTTCTTTTTTATCTTACTGTCTTTGTTCTTTTTCCTTTTCAATGATTTAACTGTAAGGTATTTTTGATATTAATATCATTTCACATTTACTGAAAAAAAAACAGGAATATTGGAAGAAGTCGTTAGTAGAAGGAGAGTGTATTACTTAATTACATAGGTTGGAGTGTTGATCAAATTGTTTAGTTTAATAGATTGCTTCTTAATTGAAAAAAAAAAAAGCTTAAGATTGCTACTTCCATATGTTGCTAAGAATCCCAAACCATGAATCCAACTATGAGAAGCGCACAAGATTTTAGTTAGAAGAGAGAGTTGTCAACACTTTGGGCCTGTTTGGTTCGATCTCATTACACCCTGCAGTGCAGTGCAATGCGAAATAATGGTAATGCAATGCAATATTAATTACAGGGGAAGTATTTGGTTTGATTTTTAAGCAATGTGCAATGATGTAATATTTTAACAATTATTTAAAATTAATGTTTTACAAAAAGTCTATTTTACCCTTAATATAATCTTTATAGAAAAAATAGTTAAGAGTCGGCGGCAGCAGAAATGGAGGAGGAAGAGGTAGCGGCAATGATAGGGGCGGCAGCAGAGGAGGAGGTGGTGGTAGTGGTGGGTGGGTGGCGGTGGCGGTGGGGGAGGAGGAGGTGGTGGTGACGGTGGGAGTGTGACGGGGGCGGCGGCGAAGGAGGAGGTAGTGGTGGCGGCAGTGGGGGGTGGCAACGACGACAATAGCGAAGGAGGTAGTGTGTGGTGGCGATGGGTGGGAGGCAGCGGTTGCAGAGGAGGAGGTGGTGACGGCGGTGGCTATGGAGGAGGAGGTAGTGGTGGGAGTGGCAGCAACGACGGTAGAGGTAGTGGGGGGCGGTGGACAAGGAGGCGGTAGCGGAGGAGGAGGAGGAGGTGGCGATGGAGGTAGGCGGGTGGCCGCAGAGGAGGTAATGGTGGGTGGCGGTGGTAGAGGAGGAGGTAGTGGCGGCAACAAAGTAATTGTTTTATAGATGAACTTCAGAAAGGCTATTAGTGTCTTATTGTTAACAAACTCAGAATTGAAGAAATATATGAATCTCTTATTGAGAATTACAATGGAGAGTGTTGTGACGCTTTTAAATACTTTGTAGTTGGTATTCATCAACCATGCAAGAATTTTTTTTTTTTTCTAAAAAAAATATTATATATGTTTCCTTACATTTTTTGGGTGAAATATGTTTATCAGCATTAGGAAATAATGCATTTTAATACATGTTTTTTGGGAGGTAATTGTCACTATAGTTATGATAATATTGTTAATAACCAGTAAAAAGTTAAAAAAAAGGCACAATTAGAAAGAAAGGACCTAAAATATATGATATTTATTAGAAATGACATAAAAGTGGTGATTACATAGAAGTACCATATGTACAAAAATATATATCCAAAAATATTAAATTGTCCCTAACAAAACCTACTACATTTTGTCCCACATTCTATTTTTAAAACTAATATGAATTTTTAAATTTCATTAAATTAGACGCATTTTCTCTCAAAATTATAATTTAAAATAAAATTATATTAGTTTAGGAAAACTCAAAATCATTTATAATTTATTTTATAAGTTAAATAAAGGTTATACATATCTAGAAAGTTTTTTAAAAAAGGCGCAATTTTCAAAAGTTCAAAGGAGGTTTGCATGATTTATTTTTATTTTAGAATAAACTTATGTGAGTTTTAAAAATTAAAAAAAAAATCCATGAAATGTTAATATACTTAAAAAAAGTGTAGGTAATCTGTTATATTTTTTATGCTAGTATCCGGAATTCAAGATTGCCTCCATAGAGACAAAAAAAATATTGTCAATAAAGAGTTTAATATAATCAATAAAATTTATAATAAATCACGGTATAAACAAATGATAATAAGGTTTCTTTTACTATGGGGGTAAAGCATTTTTAATGGGTAAGATATTAGATAGAAATTTTAACATTTTCTAAACCAGTCCACTCTTTTCATTGAAGTATCATTTCTTAATTTTTTAAGTATTTACTCTCATATATATTTATATTAATATACCATATATGGATTAGAAGTTTTTTTTTAAATGATTTTGAGGAGTGAGTCTCATAAGTTAGAATACACATATATAATATAAAACTCTAACAAGTCACAACCTTTATTTATAAAACTATAAATCTATCTATTACTTATAATAGGAAGAACATTTTCAGGTTCTGAATCTTTATGACATGTCGTTGGAAATCTCTCATATGACGTAAAGGGACTTTTGCCTAGTGTTGATACTCTTCTACAAATGTGTAGTTAACTACAGAACCTTTATGAGAAAAACCTATCTCTGGAGGTCAGTCTATTGGCTCCGGTCCATTTTTACCAGGTTAACAAAACAAATTGTTTGAACTTACTTTGTTTGTTATGATACAGCCAAGAAAAAATGATCAGGAGATCATGAGAATCATTACGAAAAACCAAGAGGGGTTGAAACACAAGTTTGGCTTGGTATTGCTTTAGATTATCGTGCAATGTTACTGTTTCTACCGACACATTCAAGACAACACTACTTCTAAGTGAGTATATTTATGGCTTATAAATAATGTAGTTTATTGGATTGCATACAGGGACACCAGTTAATTCCCTTATATTTCTTGTTAATCCCTAATTTTTGTTTTAAAACGTGTTGAGAGAGGAGATATCTAAACCCTTATAAAGAATTGAGCTTGGCTTTGATACCAACTATAATATCCCAACCTTGACTCTTATACCACCTGTCTGATACCACTTGTACCATTACTGTAACGCCCCAAATTTCAATTAAGGGCTAATGAGAATTTTAGAGAATGTAATCGTGGATTAAAATTGAAGTAATGTATATTTGTGACAATATTATCTAATATATCATAATTGATGGAAAATTGATAGAATAGAAATATTAGCAATTAGTTAGTGATTAATAGAGAGATTAATTACTAACTAAGAAAAATGAGAAATGTGATTATATGGCTAATGGAGGGATTAAAGAAGCTAATTGGTTGTTTATTTGATGAGAACCAATATAAATTTGACAAGTGGCAAGTTGGGGATGTGAAAGGAGTTGAGAAAACTCAAAGTTGGAATAAAAAATTATTTCCTTCCCTCTCTCCTCCTTGGTGTATGCTGATGGGAGTATGGGGGCAAGAGATCATCATTCTCATTCTCTTTCACACTCCATCTCTCTCTTCTCTTCTTCATTTCTGTTGGCCATTGTTGCCAAAGAAACAGAAAGAAGAAAAGCTTGTGAAAAGGTAAGCAAATGGCCTCTAATGCTCAAACTCATTTCCTTAAAGTTGTTCTTTGAGTTAATAGCTTCATTTTGATGTTTATAGTGTTAGATCTCACATATTTTGATGATAACAAAGAATGGTATGAAAAAGAATTGATAAACAAATAAGTTTGAACAAAGTAATAACAGAGCAAATCATCACTTGAAGTAAGCACTGGAGTAATGAAGAAAGGCCAAGAGAAAAAGATGAGAAACTTCATCACTGGCAAAATTTCTAAAGGATTACTCGAGTAATAAGACAGAAACTTGAAGTAACCAGAGTCAACCTTCAAGTAACCTGCCAACATTACTCGAGTAAGCACTCGAGTAATAAGGTATATGACTTCTAGTTGCTCTCGGCTTGCCAACGTTACTCGAGTAACTACTCGAGTAACCAGGTAAATCACTTGGAGTTGCTCTCGGCCTGCCAATGTTACTCGAGTAAGTACTCGAGTAACCATGTAAAATACTTTCAGTTACTCACGGCCTGCCAACGTTACTCGAGTCTATACTCGAGTCCCCTGCTTCAAGAAATATGTTGCTCTCGGCATTTTCAATCCTGCCAATGTTACTCGAGGAGCTATTCGAGTAACCTACTGTGGTAAGCAAAACTTGAAGGTAATACTCGATTAACTTGATATGCTTTTATCTCACTTCAATCGAGTCACTACTCAAGTATGCAGGTATTCAATTACTTCTTATCAAATATTTGAACTGGATTACTCGAGTCAGTAATCGAGTAATATGCAGAGTTATTTAAATAGGACTTGAAGTATTTGCCCGAGTAAGCTATGCAGAAAATTGATGTTTACTCGAGTAAGTACTTGAGTGACCAGGTAAGCAAACTTGAAGTGCTCTCGACCTTGTAATCCTGCCAACATTACTGGAGTAAAGCATCGAGTAACCTAAAGTTCATTTGAGAGATTACCCGAGTCGCTACTCGAGTAACCTATGAAGTAAAGTGTGCCATACCCGAGTAAGTACTCGAGTAAACTTAATGAATACTCGAGTATACAAGTCCAGAAATTCAGAAATCATTCTAAAGTTCATTGATTTGTTTCCTATATGATTAACCCTTCATTATATTAGTATTCTTAGCATATCCATAGATAAACAATGAAGTGATCTTACCAAATAAGGAAAGTCAAATGCAACGTTCAAACGATACCTACCACCACCTACCGCAAACGGATATTTTTTGAATACTGGAAAAGTCAATAGTGGTTGTGCATACTCTAACGGGCGAGAAGAGAATGTTCCAACGGTCACTACCAACACATCTATATATATGGGAACATCCAAACAGAGAAGACAACAAGAACACACACACAAACGCATTATCAAGTTCACTACTCTGTTTTACACATATTTGTAATTCTGTACTTCAGTGATTCTTATTCACTCTGTGAGAGAGATATTTCATTCAAACTCAATATTCGTTATTGAGTTAACTTAAGGTTGTGGATCCTTGAGTTTGGATTGGATTACAACTTGTAAGGGGGAGCGAGTGTCCAGGCGAAGGAACTTGCTTGTACTGAGGTGCCAAGAACCCACTGAATCTTGAAAGTTATAGTGAAACTCTTAGAGATATTCTGAGGACTGGACGTAGGTCAAAGAGGTTGTGGCCGAACCAGTATAACTCTCGGTGTACACTTCGGTGATATTTCTCCTTACTCTTTACTACATTATATTCACCGTCAAGTTTTCATATTTGCAACAAAATCATTAGTATCACCCAATTCACCCCCCTCTTAGGTGAAACGCTTGCTCTAACATTTGGTATCAGAGCGTAGGTATTCTTGTTAAGGTCTAACAACCTAAGAAGGATCCAATGGCAAGCATGGGTGAAGGAATTCTTCCTGATGGAGCATCCATCACTAGACCACCAGGTTTTAGTGGTGAACACTTTTCTTTCTGGAAAGCAAAGTTCAGGGTATTCGTGATGGCTACCGAATATGGGCTATGGGATGTGATTGAAAGTGGAAACTATCAACCTAAAAAGATTGTAGATTCTCAGAAAATTCCTAAGACGCCAGCAGAATATGATGAGAATGACAAGAAACTTATCACTTTCAATAGCAAGACAATTCTGATGATACAAAGTGCTTTGAGTTAAAGTGAATACTTTAGAATTTGCACACTTCCAACAGTAAAGCAAATGTGGGAAGCTCTGGAAATAGCTCATGAAGGAACTTCGGGAATAAAGGAGAATTGGATCAACACCTTGGTCATTGAATTCGATCTACTTCAATGAAATCAGGTGAATCAATATCTGAATTGGAATTTAGATATACTCATCTTGTTAATCAACTTGCAGCACTTGGGAAAGTTTATGATCAACATACCCTAGTACGAAAGATTTTGAATATTCTTTCTAAAGAGTGGGAGGCCAAAGTCACTGCGATAGAAAAAGAAAAAGGAGAATCAATGAGATTAGTTACTTCTCTATTTAGAAGCCTTTCTGAATATGAAAGCAAACTAAAGTTCAAATGGGAACTAGATGACATCGGTGACAAGAAAAAGAAAGGTCTAGTACTAAAAGCAAAAGAAGAAAATCAAGATGAGGATGAAGAGTTTGACGATGATAAAATGGGCCTAATCATAAAACGATTCAGAAAGTTCTATAAGAAAGGTCAAGGATTCAAACACTTTCAGAAAGGAGGAACTAGCAACAAAGAACATATCATCTGCTATGAATGTGGAAAACCAGGACATATCAAATCAGAATGTCCAGAGCTGAACCAAAAGAGCAAAGAAAAGAGAAAAGGGAAATTCTTCAACAAAAAGAAGGCCTTTGTATCTGCTATATGGGGTGATAGTTCTTCTAACGAAGAAAGTGATGAAGAAGAAGAAGCCAATATATGCCTCGTTGCTTAAGAAGAAACCGAAGAAGAGGTAAATGATTCTGATCCTACCTATGATGAATTACTTTCTGAATATAATGCTTTACATTCTGAATTCATCAAAGTAGTTAAAGAATTAGTTGTTTTCAAAAAGAAAAGCAAAGCTCTTGAAATTGAACTTAAAGAAAGTTCAGAAAAGGATTGTAAAAATTGTTCTTCTTTGAAAAAGAAAAACACTGATCTCATAAAAACTCTTGAAAAAATTACACAAGGAAGTGAGATGCTAGATGTTATTTTAAAAGCTCAACGATTTGTAATTGACCGATCTGGAATTGGATATGATCCAAAATCAGATAGAAGGAAAGGTAGAAAGAAGGTAGGAGGTAAGTCATACTTGAATTATTTCCAGCATTCTGTGCATACATCAAATCCTTTTGCATTTTGTAATTACTGTAATAGAAAAGGCCATTATACCTCTTCATGCATTCATAAGAAGAAAGGAACAATAGGAACCTACAAATGGGTACCTAAAGGAGCATATGTTTCAAAAATTTCCTGTACTAACCCAAAAGGACCCAAAAAGAAGTGGTTACCTAAGAATTAATAGTATTTAATTACAGATGTGTCTCAAGGCATCTAAAAACAACAAATGGTACATAGACAGTGGATGCTCTAGACATAGGACCGGTGATTTTGAAAGTTTTACCTAGTTGCAACCTAAAGAAGGAGGAAAGGTAAAATTTGGAGGAAATCAAACTGGAAGGATAGCAGGAATTGGTGAAATAAAAAATGACAAAGGTATACAAGTCAAAGACGTATACTATGTAGAAGGATTATGCTATAACTTGCTGAGTGTGAGTCAAAGTGCAGACAAAAACAACTGGGTAATATTTGACTCAGAGGAATGTCTAATTATCAACAAGAATGACTTACTACTTGATAAGAAGAATATCAAGGCTAAGCTCAGAGCAAAAAGGGAAGGTAATTGTTATACTCTAGATATTAGTAGAAATGAATCTAAAAACTGTTTTCTGAGTAATGTCGATGAAAGTTGGTTATGGCATAAGAGATTGGCTTATGTCAATATGCATCAATTAGGCAAACTACTTAAGAAGGATTTAGTTCTTGGATTACCCAAAGTAAGTTTCAAAAATGACTTGATTTGTGATGCATGTCAATAGGGTAAATAAACTAAATCATCTTTCAAATTAAAAAATGAAATTTCAACAAAAAGACCACTACAATTATTGCATATGGATTTAGTTAGCCCAGCAAGAGTAAAGAGTCTTGGTGGCAACTTATATTCATTGGTCATTGTTGATGACTTCTCCAGGTTTACATGGGTTATTTTTCTATGATCAAAGGATGAAACCTTTGAAGAATTTATTGTTTTTGCCAAGAAAGTGCAAAATGAGAAAGGTATGTCCGTTGCAGGTATTAGGACCGATCATGGTGGAGAATTTGAAAATCAAGCCTTTGAAGAATATTGTGATACTAATGGCATTGATCACAATTTCTCTGCTCCAAGGACACCTCAACAAAATAGAGTCGTGGAACGTAAGAATAGAGTGCTCACTGAAATGGCTAGAGCAATGTTAATTGAAAAGAACGTGTCTCATGTTTTCTGGGCTGATGCTATGAGTACATAATGCTATATTTCTAATAGAGCCTATATTAGAACAAAACTTGGAAAGACACCATACGAGCTGTACAAAGGAAGGAAGCCAAACATTGCTCATCTACACATCTTCGGTTGTAAGTATTTCATTCATAATAATGGTAAAGATAACTTAGGAAAATTTGATTCTAAAACTGATGAAGGAATTTTCCTAGGATATTCTAACCAAAGTAAAGCATATAGAGTTTTCAATAAAAGAACATGTGTTGTTGAAGAATCAATTCATATTGTATTTGATGAATTTGAATCCTCTGATAAAACTATTGATGAAGAACAGGAAGTTGTTTTAAATCAAGAAAATGGTCAATCTATTTCTAAATCTCTTATTCCAGAAGTTGATGAAACCAAGGAAGAAGAGCAATCACTAGGACAACCTAGAGCCTGAAAATACAATAAAAGTCATCCCTTAGATCAAGTCATAGGAGATGTGAATAAGGGGATCAAAACTAGAAATAGAATTTTCAATGAAGTAAGTTTTTCTGCATTCATTGCTGAGATTGAACCTTCTAACATTGATGAAGCCCTATCAGACAATGATTGGGTTATAGCAATACAAGAAGAACTAAATCAATTTGAAAGAAATCAAGTTTGGGATTTAGTACCCCAACCCAAGGATCATCCGATCATTGGCACTAAATGGGTATTCAAGAACAAACTCGATGAATCCACAATTATTGTCAGAAACAAGGCAAGATTGGTAGCCAAAGGCTATAATCAAGAAGAAGGGATTGATTATGAGGAAACGTATGCTCTAGTGGCTAGATTGGAAGCTATACGAGTACTCTTAGCCTTTACATGCATTAAAGGATTCAAACTCTATCAAATGGACGTAAAGAGTGCATTTCTAAATAGATACATTATGGAAGAAGTATATATAAAGCAACCTCCAGGTTTTGAAGATATAACCAAACCTGACCATGTTTTCAAACTCAAAAAGGCTTTATATGGTTTAAAACAAGCTCCTAGAGTGTGGTACAAAAGTCTCAGTAAATTTCTTATTGATCAAGGTTTTGTACGAGGAAAAGTTGACACAACACTTTTTATAAAATGAAAACGTGATGATATTTTAATTGTTCAAATATATGTTGATGATATTGTTTTCGGCGCTACTATTGAATCTCTGTATAAGGAATTTTCTAAGATAATGCAGGGAGAGTTTGAGATGTCAATGATGGGAGAATTGAATTTCTTTCTTGGTTTTCAAATCAAACAAAGAAAGAATGGAATCTTCATATCTCAAACAAAATACTTGAGAGAGTTATTGAAGAAGTATGGAATGGATGAAGCAAATGGAACGGACACACCTATGAGCTCAACTACGTTGCTTGATGCTGATGTCAAAGGAAAAGACTTCAACATCATAAAATACAGAGGAATGATTGGATCATTACTCTATCTCACGGCAAGCAGACCGGACATCCAATTCAGTGTTGGCATATGTGCAAGATATCAATCAGCACCAAAGGAATCACATGCCGAAACTATCAAATGAATCTTTAGATACCTTGCTGACACACCAGAATTGGGTCTGTGGTATCCCAAAGGAAGAAGTGAATTTCTTGTTGCATATTCAGACTCTGATCATGGAGGATACAAGACAGACAGAAAGAGCACCAGCGGACAAGGTCAATTTCTTGGAGGATCTCTTGTATCATGGTTCAACAAGAAACAAAATACAGTGTCTCTTTCGTCAGTGAAAGCCGAATATGTTGTAGTCTCAAGTTGTTGTGCACAAGTGATATGGTTAAAACAACAACTACAAGATCTTGGTATTTATCTCAAAGAAATACCAATTTATTGTGACAATACCAGTACGATAAGCTTGGCAAAGAATCCAGTTCAACATTCTAGAACCAAGCATATTGATGTCAGACATCACTTCATCAGAGATCATGTCCAAAAGAAAGATGTGAAAGTGATATTCATTCCTACTCATCTTCAACTAGCTGATATCTTCACCAAACCTCTTGCAAAAGATCAATTTCTATACATTAGAAGAGAATTGGGAATGGTAAATACCAATGAATTGTAAGTTATTTCAGTTTCTCATAATGTTAGATAAGGATATTTGATAATGTTTTGATGATTACTAATTTAAGCACCGGAGTATGTAGAAACTTGTTTTGCAGGAAGATTGAAACTCTGTTTTGAGAAATAAAAAAAGAGGTTATCAGAGGACACTATCACTGGAGTACCAACTTCAAGTAATGACTGACAGTGAAGCATTACCTGAGGAACAACTTGAAGTAAAAGAGTACATTACTCGAGTAAGTACTCGAGTAATAGACTTCAAAAAACTGGCAGTGAAGTCTCAAGTCACAAGGATTTAAATCAAATGACTCATTTGTGGAAAATGAACAGTCAAGAGGAGAAAAGATAGATTACCCGAGGAAAGCCTCGAGTAAACTTGAAGGTTACTTGAGTAAAGCCTCGAGTAACTGCAGGTCCAGATTTAAAAATTTGATGAGAATTGAATCAAATTTGTTCCAAAATGGCTATTAACTGATCAAGGGAACATACATGGATAATTACAATATTATTCATCCTAGGTATGCAATTTAAATGAATTATTTTAGAAATTTTCTATATGATCACTCGAGTAGGGACTCGAGTAAACATAATATTTACTCGAGTAAGGCCTCGAGTAACGTCGGGTTCTAGGTCTTTATCTGTCGCAAACTCGGTCCTTTCCACAAAATCTCCTTGAGTAAATCACCCAAGCCTCTCATAAAAAGTTTTCACAATCTCTTCCTTACTTGATTTCCGTCAAAACCATCAAATCTCAGCTCCAAAAACTTCCTATTTTGTTCAGATTCATCTTGCCCTAACGCGTGACTTATCCCTCTGTTTTTCTGAGATTTCAAGCTTTCTTTGATTCAAAATGGTTAGAACAAAAAATCTTACTCCTACAGATTCTTCTGGATCTCCACAACTCTCTGACCCTCTTTCTTCTCCTCCCAGAAAGAGACGAAAACTCACACCTAGATCAAAAGCCAAAATCTAACTCAAACCTCAACCGAAACCAAAGGAGAAAGGTGTTGTGATTAAAGAGCCAGTGGTCACGAGGGCTCAATCAAAGAAGAGCACCTCTACTGGGAGAGGCAAAAGTGCCAAGTCTCCTTCTTTTCCACTTTCTGATTCTTCCACTCCATCTTTCACACCAAAACCCTCCAAAAAGCCCAAATATGATGTGAATATGGCTAAAGCAATGGCTGGTATTCTTGACCAACTTGAGAAGGGGCAATTATCCAAGAAGTCAGAATTGCCAGTAGAGGAGATTACTAAACCTCCAAAGGGGTTCAATGTCAACAAGTTAGAAGATTCTCAGAAGTACCTCACACAGTTTTCAAGAAGAACAGTCTGCAAGACTCACTGTGTGGATCTCAAAGTACTTCAGGAGGTATTGAAGTATGATCTAAGTCCCTTTCTTGAACCTTTTATGCCTTGGCTATCAATTAGGCTTCCCTTTTGCACAAAAGTAGTTACTCACTTTTATTGCAATCTTGAAATCCTAGATGAACCCAATAGAACTTCTATAGAGGAAGAGATGACTACTACTGTTAGAGGCCAAAAAATACTTATCTCACCTTCTAGGATCAATGTTTGGTTAGGAATAGAGAACCCTTCAGATGACATCTACTCCAAACTTGAACCAAACCAAATTTTCTCTGTTCTTAGACCTGGTGAGCTTATGGGTCCTCTTAACTTCAATCCTAGTGACATGTACGATCATCACAGGGTTCTATGGTATATATACTTTAGATCCCTTGTGAACAAGGCCAATAACTATACCCATTTTTTTGATAGAGACTATAGGTGGTTTGCTTCTTTACACCTGAAGGAACAAAAGGATTTGGGGGAATACATATTTTTTGAAATTAAGAGGTACAGAATAGATGGGAAAGCCACTACTCCTATGCCATATCCTCAGATTATTTCACTCATCCTGAAGAAAAATAAGATATGGTACTTGGAGAGTAAAGAACACATTGAGAGAGTTACTCCAGTTGGAAGAAATCAAATTGGGAAGCTCAATATTGAAATTCCTCTCAAGGGTCCTCTGAAGTCTGGTTCTAAGAAGAAGAAGAAGACTGAGACTAAGACGAGTAAAATGGATGACACTCAGTCTTTTCCTTCAGCTGCCACTACCTCTTCACCCTCTTTCCTCAGTGCAATACTTCAACACTTCATGGAGAATATGCTCAAGGGATTTCATGCAGACATATCCAACTCCAATGCTGAGTTGACAACTCACATGAATGACAAGATGGCTGAGTTGGTTGAGAGGATGGACAAAAGGCACGAGGAGTTGTTAGCTCAGCAGCATGCCCAGGGTGAGACCCTGAAGTTGATCCTAGCAAGATTGGACTCCTTGGGTCCTGGACCTTCTGCTGGTCCATCATCTGCACCTAAGGCATTCTCACCTCTAGAGAATATCTCACCTCCAGAGAACATCCCCTCTGAGGTTCATCATACTGAGGTTGAGCCAACTATCCCTGAACCTCCAGTCTCTAGTCCACTTGAACCAAGACCTAGAGATATCCTATGCTCAATGGATAATCTTGAAACCAATGAGACTATCCATATCATCATTGAGGATTCACCACCTAGATCTCAGCCTGAACCCTCTCCTACACCTATTCCATCTCCTACTCATACAGAGGAAATCCCTCCCTTATCCTCTGGTCATCATTCTGCAGATGCCACAGAAAAGGTTGAAACCACCACTATGATTGTCTATCAACCCCCTCCTGTTCCTCCAAGAGATGACATTTATATCCCTCCACTCAATCTTCCAGCTCCTCTTCTTTTGATTCTTCTGGTTCAGATGGTCCTTTAGTTCTTCCTGTGAAGCCTATTTCTATGGTCAAGCCTTCTAGTCCTCCACTTGATTGATGAAGACAAAAAGGGGGAGACGCGCTTTAGTTTGATTTTATGGAGTTTATGAGTTTCTTTTAAGTTTTTAAGTTTTTCTTTCATTTTGGGTATATGGGTGTACATAGGATTTAGGGAGCTTTTCATCTTATAAATTTTTCATCTTGTAATGCAATTTTTAAGTTCAATGCAAGCTTCTTTAAGTTATAATTTCATTTCAAGTCCATTTAAGTTTTAAAGTTATAATACATTGTGGGACTAATGAGTTTATTATGTATGCAAGGTGAATATGTTATGTTTTCAACATTTTCCAAAACACTTTGAATTTACACTTAACAAGTTATTTCAAAAAGGTTTTCAAAATTATCATTGAATTCAAGAAGTGTTTATTTGAGAACTTAATTTCAAAAAATTTGTTCAAAATCACCAAGTTTTGTCATCATCAAAAAGGGGGAGAATGTTAGATCTCACATGTTTTGATGATAACAAAGAATTGTATGAAAAAGAATTGATAAACAAATAAGTTTGAACAAAGTAATAATAGATCAAATCATCACTTGAAGTAAGCACTGGAGTAATGAAGAAAGGCCAAGAGAAAAAGATGAGAAACTTCATCACTGGCAAAATTTCTAAAAGATTACTCGAGTAAGTACTTGAGTAATAAGACAGAAACTTGAAGTAACCAGAGTCAACCTTCAAGTAATTTGCCAACGTTACTCGAGTAAGCACTCGAGTAATAAGGTATATGACTTCTAGTTGCTCTCGGCCTGCCAACGTTACTCGAGTAGCTACTCGAGTAACCAGGTAAATCACTTAGAGTTGTTCTCGGCCTGCCAATGCTACTCGAGTAAGTACTCAATAACCATGTAAAAGACTTTCAGTTACTCTTGGCCTGCCAATGATACTCGAGTCTGTACTCGAGTCCCATACTTCAAGAAATATGTTGCTCTCGGCATTTTCAATCCTTCCAATATTACTCGAGGAGCTACTCGAGTAACCTACTGTGGTAAGCAAAACTTGAAGGTAATACTCAATTAACTTGATATGCTTTTATCTCACTTCACTCGAGTCACTACTCAAGTATGCAGGTATTCAATTACTTCTTATCAAATATTTGAACTGGATTACTCGAGTCAGTAATCAAGTAATATGTAGAGTTATTTAAATAGAACTTGAAGTATCTACCCGAGTAAGCTATGCAGAAAATTGATGTTTACTTGAGTAAGTACTCGAGTGACCAGGTAAGCAAACTTGAAGTGCTCTCGACCTTGTAATCCTGCCAACATTACTGGAGTAAAGCATCGAGTAACCTAAAGTTCATTTGAGAGATTACCCGAGTCGCTACTCGAGTAACCTATGAAGTAAAGTGTGCCATACCCGAGTAAGTACTCGAGTAAACTTAATGAATACTCGAGTAACTACTCGAGTATACAAGTCCAGAAATTCAGAAATCATTCTAAAGTTCATTGATTTGTTTCCTATGTGATTAACCCTTTATTGTATTAGTATTCTTACCATATCCACAGATAAACAATGAAGTGATCTTACCAAATAAGGAAAGTCAAATGCAACGTTCAAACGCTACCTACCACCACCTACCGCAAACAGATATTTTTCGAATACTGGAAAAGTCAACAGTGGCTGTGCATACTCTAACGGGCGAGAAGAAAATGTTCCAACGGTCACTACCAACACATCTATATATATGGGAACATCCAAACAGAGAAGACAACAAGAACACACACACAAACGCATTATCAAGTTCACTACTCTGTCTTACACATATTTGTAATTTTGTACTTCAGTGATTCTTATTCACTCTGTGAGAGAGATATTTCATTCAAACTCAATATTCGTGATTGAGGTAACTTAAGGTTGTGGAACCTTGAGTTGGGATTGGATTACAACTTGTAAGGGGGAGCGAGTGTCCAGGTGAAGGACCTTGCTTGTATTGAGGTGCCAAGAACCCACTGAATCTTGGAAGTTATAGTGAAACTCTCAAAGATATTCTAAGGACTGGACGTAGGTCAAGTGGTTGTGGCCGAACCAGTATAACTCCCGGTGTACACTTCGGTGATATTTCTCCTTTTTCTTTACTGCATTATGTTCACCGTCAAGATTTCATATTTGCAACGAAATCATTAGTATCACCCAATTCACCCCCCTCTTGGGTGAAACGCTTGCTCTAACATATAGTTTGGCCATTGGTGTTGGTTTGAGCTTCCAAAGGATTTTAGAGGTTGGGAAATCAAAGATGTGTCTTTGAGAAAGTTGATAAGGTAAGTGAGACCAATCCTTCTATCTGTTATTTGAGCCAAATGGTTAAGTTTAGAAATTCTAGAATTTTTGGCTTGATTTTCTAAAATGAGTGTCATTGGGTATTTGGTATGCTTTTGGCATGAAATTGGTATTTTGAGAGGTATTTTGGATAGATAGAATTGATTGGTGATTAAATTGTGAAGTTTGGATGAATTTGGAATTTTGATGTTTGTGTTGCCCAAAATCAAAGCATGATAATGGAGTAGGATTTGGATGATTATGATGATTCTATTGAATCCCTTGGATGTTTTTGTTAGGGAGTAGCTTTGGTAGAAGTTTTGGGTCCATTTGGATCAATTGGGCAAATGTTAGGAAATAAGGTTTGTGTTTCTACATTTTCTGGTTTCTGATAAGATCACTCAAGTGGTATGGGGTTCACTCGAGTGTGGGATGAATGTCACTCGGGTGAGGTTGAGCATCACCGAGTACTGTGTGTATATTCATTGTTCTCTTCATTTTTCTGTTGTGCTTCCTGGGAAAATCTCAAGAGTGTATAGTCTCCATTGCGAGTGATGAGACATTACTCGAGTGCAATGATTTGTGCTCGAGTGCTCCTCTTCATTGAAAAATTTAGTGCTCTCGGGTTCTCACTTCCTGGGCCTCACTCTCTAGTGCTTGAGTGAGGCATTTGGCTATCACTTGAGTAAGGTCTCGTGTGCTCGAGTGTCCCTGTCTCTAAAAAAGCTCTCGTGCTCTTGGGTGTTCACTCTCTATCCTTTACTCTCAGATTCCCGAG
Organism: Inga laurina; assembly: GCA_963855925.1. Classification (NCBI taxonomy): domain Eukaryota; kingdom Viridiplantae; phylum Streptophyta; class Magnoliopsida; order Fabales; family Fabaceae; genus Inga; species Inga laurina. The sequence goes on from OY979713.1 coordinate 21,550,668, forward strand.
TACAAACCGTACCAACACTCGAGTGAAGTCGTCTTCACTTGAGTGCCTGTGCCCCATCAGTCGAGTGAGGCCATCTTCACTAGAGTGAAACAGTGGAAAATGTCAGTGTTTGTGCTTCCAAAAGGGGATCCCTGGGGTAGTTCTTCCAACCCTTTAGGGCTTTTGTTAAAGGTGTTTGTGGAAGATAAAAGAGCAATAATGATAACCAAATTAAGTGTTACGAAGTAATTAAGTATTAGATAGAGAATAATAATTCGTCACTCATTATGAATTATAGGATACGACATTTACCCTACTTAGGAGGGACCAATGCCAGAGTGTGCATGGAAGGAACGAGCAGGTAGTGACTTTTCTCTCATATTGTGTATGATATCTGATATGCATGATTGATCATTATGTGTTTGTGAAAGGTGAATGAAAATGTGCCATGGTCCATTGCAGCATGAGCACTTCAACCGAAGCAGTCGTAGGAGGTTGATGCTTATCACACCTACCCCGGCTATTGAACTGCCGTTGTAATAGACATGGATCTTTGAGAAACTGCTTTGTGAATTTGGCCAGTGAAGCTGTATATTGTAAAATGCTTTATATGAATCCTAGCTATGGTGAAGCATATTGTTGTGAACTGTGTTATGGTGCAATACAGCATGAGCGAACGCAAGGGTAACATGAGTTATACCTGCCTTTGTCGTTGTAGTTGCAATATGTGTGTGATGATTTGCTTTAATGCCTTATTATTATTCATACTATAAGTGATTTGTTACTACGGGCATTCTTTATAATCTTACTCTCCCAAACAACTTTTAGACAGGGTCGAAGGATCAAAAGGGAAGCGGGTGACGAATAGTGGTTAAAGCTCCGGATGGAAGTTTCATTTTGGGAATATTTGGTTATCATATTTGTAATTTTAGATATATTCTTGGGATATTTGTGTATATATATTTGTGGTATAGTTTGTGTAATTCCCAAGAAAAAGGGAAAGAGCTTATGGCATTTATGCCTTGTGTAAACCTATTTATCAATTAATGGAACCCGAGTATGTTGAGAATTTATGTTGTACTCTGATATGTATAAATGGAATCAACTTGTATAGGCCAATTGTCTATTTGTAATGTGAATATGAGACCTTTGTGAACATGTTTTAGAAAAGTTTTTATAGACTCTGATTTTGGGAAGTTCGATTTTGTTTAAGTTCTAAATCATCTAATGTCTCTAATTTCACTTAATTACTTGATTATAAACTTAATCTCAGCCTTGATTGTGAAGGGGGTTACAATTACAACTAGCTCTAATATCACATATAACATCTCATCACCTTGCTCTCAAAATCGTCTACTTTGGGGCCCCATGACCCCTCACAGTTTAAAACAAGGTAAGAGGGGAGGTCTCAAGAGATGATATACTCTTATAAAGCCTTGAGTTTGGCTCTGATACCACTTGTTTGATACTTCTTATAACATTCCAGCTAGCTCTGATACCATATGTAACATCACCGGGCCTAACTAAACATATGCTAAAGAGTATCAACAAATGTCACTCCTTAAAATTTATTACATAGAATTTTTTTGTGCACAAGTTCACTTGATCATTGTTGTCTAAATCTATATTAGAAGTTGGGAAAATCACATAATTCTTTGATGATGCCTTTATTTTACTAGTCGGAATTATTTTTGCAGGCACGAAATGTTTATCTAAAATAAGGAATAGTGCATCTACACCAAGAATAATCTCTTCAATTTTAGGAGTTTGGTTAAAATCAAACCTGACATTTGCATTTATCCCCAAATCACAAGCATCTTGAGATAGATTTAACAAAAATTTCAAATTTTTTCCTAGTTGGTTGGCTCCCAAGAAGACATATGAATAATGATGATTGCTCTAAACCATGGTTTAGATGCTGAGTTCCAGTTGCAAGTTGTTGTATCTCATCCATAGTAAATTGATGATGTTGTTAAGATAACTAGTAGCCAGATATCTATATCCAATAAGAAAATCAAATTCTCCATGGATTTTCTCAAGAAGTCCTTCACATTTAAAGTCATTTGATAATGAACAACCATTAAAAAAGACATACCATTCTACTTTAATAGCTTCTGCAATACTAGTTTATTTGAACATTTTGGAAGCAACATAGTAACTAATCTTCTCAATCCATGCATCACCAATACTTAGAGGCAAAAGTCCACATAATTTATGTGAGAGATTCCCAAAGTGCTCCTACACAACATGCTACAACAACAATTTAAAACCTAAAAACTCTTCCCCACAATTGCTATAGAGTCAGACTTTCTATGTTTTGTTAGCTTGGCATACAACAAAGCTTGTTTTGCCATGTCATTCCCCAAATGAGTCCTTGAATACCTAATGTGAGTTTAGAGATCACTTACCCTAATCCTTTAAAATTTCATATAATCATGACACACAACCCAATCTCTGTTAGAAGACTTCAGGGCCATCCTTTAGCTTTCATTCTTCATGCATCTCCATAAGTCATGTTATGATCTTTCTCTATGATCTTGCTTGAAGATTTTTGCAATTTTATTTTAGAAAATAATTTTATCAAAAAAACTTATGGGAACTAACTTCTACTTTTTTACTACCTCTTGTTATTATTTATATTTTCTAATGAAAATTTTTTTGAGTATTAAAAATCCATTTCGAAATATATGCAATGCTCGTACGTAGGAGTAGGCTAGACTTTATCTAAATAGGCATGGGCCTGCAATAGAGATTCAAAGTCTGAGCTTGAGCCTGAGCAGGAGGCTATATGTAGGCTTTTTTTTAGGTCCGGGCCTGGGCCTGAGTCTTCAAAAAGCTTGACAAGGCTCGAAGCCTGTTTAAAAACCTACTTAAGTAGGCTTTTAAATAGCCTTTAAAACGTATGTCTCCAAATTCATATCTTCACACTTATTTACAATCCTACATTATGTTTTAAAACCTTAACATTTATTCTCATCGTAATAGTATGGCTTAGTAAGAAAAAGAAAAGAATGTCTAGTGACAACAATTATTAAAGTAAATAGAAATAAGAAAAATTAATTTTCTGTTGACTAATGAGATATATTTTCTAAAATTGACCAAGCATTACAAGCACTATGTAAAACTAGATTTGACCTCTTTTACTCTTCCCATGTAAATTGAGACAAACTCCTTCTTCTAAGATTGTAATATTTCATTTTGGCACTCAAATAAATTCATAGTAATTATTATACTTTAGTGGATGACACAAATCAAGGGAGAGGTAATGAGTTAGCGTTTTCATCTCGAGCCATCGAAGAAAAGAGAGGCAAGGAGGAATGATTGATGCTAAATGTTAGAATCCATGTTTTGATGATAACAAAATGATATCATGTTGTTTTGTAAAAAAATGACAAAGTTTAATTGAATCAAAGTTGTTACTAAATGGATTCTACAAGTTGACAAAAAGTTGTTGTAGAATATTTGATGCACTCAAGTTTTAGAGGAAAACTTGAGTTCTGTGGGCTAAAGAACTCGAGTTCAGAAGTTATCTCTTGCAAATGTTACACAGAAGCTACTCTAAAATTAAAATTTGCTGAAAAGCTCAAGTTTTGGTTTAAAACTCGAGTTTTGCAAGATAACTCTTACAAGTTCTATCCTGAGGCTAAGTCAAAAACTGAAAATATCTGAAGAACTCGAGTTCTGATACAAAACTTGAGTTTTGGTGTAAAGAGCACTCAAGTGTGCAAGTGATCTCTTGCAAGTGTTGTCCAGAAGCAAAACTTGAATCTGAAACTATGTGATGCACTCGAGTTTCAATATAGAACTCGAGTTATGCCTCAACACTTCCAGTCAACTCTTGCAACTTGCAGCCATGAGCCAAACCAGAGACTTCATCAATCTGATATGCACTAGAGAACTCAAGTTTGGTACTACATCACTTCAAGTTAACTCTTGTAACTTTTTGATAGGGACAAAGTAAAGTGGTGTTGACCAACCTCAGAACTCAATTTATGAAAGAGAACTTGAGTTATGATTGAAAAGTCTTGCAAGTGCAAGTTGACTCTTGCAAGTTCTTGGCAGAGACAAGTTGAAGCAATGTCAACAAACAAGAAACTAGAGTTTGTGAAGAGAACTTGAGTTGTATCTTAAGAACTTTCAAGTTCACTCACAAGTACAGAGAGTTAGAGAATAGAACTTGGTAAGGGAACTCGAGTTATGCATTAGAACTCGAGTGTTATCAAAAAATTCTCCAAACACTCTTGAGAGTCACTTGAAAGTGTTAGAAGTTATCTTTGTATACATGCAAATATTGGAGTAGGCTCAAGTTGGAATATGAAACTTAAGTGTGGACTCTAGTGGGAATCAAGAACTCGAGTTCATCAATCACAAAAGCAAAATGCATTACAGAGTCACAACGAATAATCCGAATATAGTTCAGTGTTATTTATTCATTATATTTTCACTTGTTATTATACCTAAACGTTATCTAACATATATTTCAATCGTGAAACAGGAGATTGAATGTTCGGATTACAGTTTCAAATGAGAAAGTCAATTGTAGAGAATATAATCATTACACACTAAATATTGGACACATGCCACTACATGCAATTGACCCACTATGAAAAACTGTCTGGAAACTCAAATGTATACATCCCGCTCCTCAACGAAATGCTCTACTCCACAACGGAACATTCCATATTAGCTATAAATATAGAGCATCAGAGAGAGACTCAATAAGACAAGATAGCACGAGAGCATGCACTGAAAATTCACAGGAGTCTCTGATATCTACTCTGTGAGAGAGTCTTCAAACACTTTTGATTGTATTTTTTATTTGATCTCAAGGTATGGGGCCTTGAGAGGGTTGATTTCTTTATAGGGAAGTTGTAGAGAAAATTCCAGGTAAAGCTTTCTGCTTATAACACTTACAAGGTGCAAGTAGTAGAGAACGTTGTTACTTGTAAGACTTGTAGAGGTGTAAGCAGGCGAGAACTTTGCTGCTCATAAGACTTGCATAGGTAAGCAGAAGAGAAAGGTCTTCAGAATTATTCTGCTCATAAGACTTGCCGTAAGGGGGAGAGAAAATTCTAGGATTAGAATATTTTTGCTCGTAGTCCTTACGAGAACAATTGTTGTTCTACAGTGTTGCAAGAGCCCAATGAATCTTGGAAGATTAGTTAAGATCTCAAGAGGTGTTGATCTCTGAGAATTGGGCGTAGGCCTGGGGTTGGGCCGAACTATTATATAAAACTCTGTGTGCAAATTCTCTCATCTTTACTATCTCTTCATTTATCTCTTTAACATCGTAACGTGCAAAAAAATTTACTACATTACTCAATTCACCCCTCTCTTGAGTAAAGCTTGCCTCTTTCACTAAAAGGTTGAGTGTAATGATGATGAGATATGAAACTTAGAATTAATATTAAGTTGATAAATCATTTAGATGATAATATATATATTAAAAAAGTTAAATAGGCCAGGCCTATAAACTGGTAAGTTAAGCCTTATGAAAATAGGTGTGTCTTGTTTATCTAAATTGTCTTGAGTTTATGCCTAGCCTATTTACTAAATAGTCTAGGTTAGACTTTATATAGGCTAAGCCGTAAGCCCCTATTGGGGGCCTTAGCCCAATTCCTTCCCTACTCTTAGATCAACCTTGTTACACTAAATTGAATTAACTTCTTATTCATGTTTTTTTTGGTTAAAATGATTTAATTTGGTGTGAAATAAATATTCACATTATATATAAATAGATTGTTAAAACATCTTGTCATAATTATCTTCAAAGTTCATAGAGAAGAATTTGTGGAGATGGTTCCAGATCCTCTCCTTTTGTTCTTTCTCATTCTTTGTAGCATCCCATATCTTTCCTCAGATCAAGAATGGATGATTATTCAAATTCAATAATTTATAAAATTATTATAAATAATTTAAACTATGAAAATTTTATCTATATGATTCATAATTGCAGTACAAAAGAGGAAAAATGATAGAAAAAGAATTTTAAAATTGTAAAATCCCAAATCAGGTATTTTTCATAAAATAAGTTGTGAATTACTTATCAAATCTTATCATTACCTTATCAAATTTTGGTAACAAACCTAATTTAGGATTTTGAAATTTCAAAGTTTTTTTGTCATTTTGCCTACATAGAAAAATATTAATTTATAAAATGTGAATTTTATCTTTATTTTTAGAGTTACATATGAAGTAAATATATTACTTTAATTATGACATGTCGGTTATTTTAGCACCAAACTCAACTTTTTTTTATTATATGAGCTAATAAAATTAGGATGGGTATGTAATTATGTGTTCCTGGGCCCAAAAAAAAGGCATGTAACTATGTGTGTATCCCTTCCCATACTTGATTCCCATTCCTCTTCGGCCTCGACATCAACTCAGCTTCTTTGGACATTAGGCTGCTAATGTCCAAGTTGTCGGCCCAACAAAAACAAACCATGTTTGATTCCTTCCTTTTGACTAAACCCTTTTTTTCATTGAAAAGTCACGAGCTCATCCATTTTAGTGCAACCTCTCCCTCGAAGAGCCGCAGAGGACTCTAGTGATGTGGTGATTACTTAATGGGGTCAACTCCCTAATTAAATAGTACTCGTATAATATAAATTAAATAGGATAATCCAAAAAAATCCAATAGTGTGAACATGATATAAAATAAATTTTATTCACAAAAACAAAACACATGGATATTAATAAAAAATTGATATAATCTTGATTAAATGGACCATGGATTTTATTATATTAAAAGTTAAGCAAAATAGCTACATCCTATGATTTTAGCCGTTTTAATTTTGATGGAAAATATAAAATTCAAATTAGTTTGAAAATAGGATGCAAGAGATTGGAGGAGAGATTATAGGAAGTTTGATCAGAATTTTAGTATTTTTAGGATTTGAACATGAATCCGGTCCAGTATTATATTCTTTACACTACTATTCCAAGCGTTATATATTTTTGCAAATTTATCTACCTGCGATAATCTCTATCTTGGAGACTTTTTAAAAATGCCTTACATCTGTAAAGCTTTTGTTACTGCGCATGATGACATTGATGACTCTGATTACATGGAAACAAAAAGAGGAAGCAAAAATTGCAGAAATAGAGTCTGAAAAGAACTAACTCTCTAACCAACAACAAGAACGGAGAGCAGATATACAAAGACGTACACTTTCGATACTAGAATAAGAAGCAGAACTAGAAAAAGAAGCAGAAATCTCAGAAATTGAGTCTAAAACAACATCCATTTTTAATTAATTTTTCTTATTCTTTTATTTTCCATCTTATCTTCATTAAAGTTTTAAAACCCCATTTCTCTAATTTTTTTAATTTGTGCTCATAAACCTTCCCCTCCCCTTCCCTCTAAATCCCTCATACCAAATAGGCACGCATAAATTGAGGTTGAAAGTGAGCACCTGGAGCGCATGATAAGAAGCACCTTGCGAAGCTCCTTGCAAAGGCCCTGTTTGGTACGTGGCACTAAATTTTGATGAATTGGGATCGCGCTGGGACTGGGACTGGGGTTGATGCTTTAAAAATATGTTTGGTACGAAGTAATAGTTAGAGAAAATAATTTCATTAATCTTATTTAATAAATAGCCACTAATTAAGAAAAGACACAAATACCTATGCCCTAATTCTCAAATTTAATCTACAGCTTAGATGCAAACTCTGCCTTGACCGACCGTTATTTTATCTGGAAATAATACTTAAATGTAACTCTAAGTCAATCCAACCATGTAAAACAGGGATCCCTACCCTACAAAATTAGGCTTACTAATAATTGGTGCCAAACCTTTTTATTTATTATCATTTCTGTACACATTAGATAAAAAATGACACAAAAATATAATTCTATAAAGTTCGCATATCATTTTATTGATCTTGATGCTTTGGTGAGTCATTGAGCTTTTTGCTATCACTGCTTTAAAGCTTATCTACTATAGTAGAAGAATTGAAGCTTTCCTTATCAATACCCCATCAAGAACCTAGCCATCTAGCCATTACATAATAAATAACTAGTAATGTGCCAGTAACCCAGTGAAGCGACGATTTTAGAGGCTAAGAACCAACAATACTTGCGGCTATGGCTGCGGCGGCTATTCTCCACCAGTAATGGTGGTGATTTTGACAACCAGAAAAATACCCGTGAGATCAATAACGAGTGATGAAATAAAGTGATTAGTTATAATTTAGGGCAAAATTGATAGAGGGTGTTTTTGTCAAGAAAATATTATAAACAGGGATATTTTTGTCACTAAAATTTGCAATTCCAAGATTGAAAACGTAATACCAGGGGAAATGGCTTTGCAACAATCCCACTTTTGTAGTACTCTCAATCCCTAGTTATCCGTAGTCTCTCAAATCAAACGATATATTCTAGCTCAATCCCTGATCCAATCCTAGTCCCTACCCCTTAGTGCTTTGCACCAAACAGAGCCTATATTTGGTCTAGAAATAGAATTCATTTTCCATTTTTCTGAAAACATATTTGCTTTTCCTAAACTTCTTTTTTTAGTTTGCATGATGACACAGGCGGTTGTATCCTCGGAAAAAAAAGAATTCGATGACACATTAACTTGATAAGTATATTTGATCAACTAGCGAATAAACTCAACCATATTTTAGTCAACTAACCAATAAACTTAAACCTGGATAATAGCTTGGGTGAAATTGCTATGATTTGGAGCCCCTAGACAAATTTGTACCTAAACCCAAAACAAAAAAAGACGTACATAAAATTTTGGGTCAAAATTGCCCCACCTTGTCAACTTCCGAGGTAAAATAGCTCTTTAACCCTTTTATTTTTATAATGTCATCTATAATTTGTATGTATTTTAATGTTTACAAATATCACATCAATATCAAATTTATTCTAATCATTATTAATAGGTTGATTTTAATAACATCGTCATAATTGGCTATTTTTAACAAAATTGCTTAATAATATCTTCATATTAAATAATAGAGATCGACCATTATTTTATAAAAACAAAGGATTAAAAACAAAAGGGGCAGCTAAAAAAACTAAGCTAAATTTTGTTGGCAGACCTTTAGATAAGGGAAAAAATGTAACGATGTGATTTAATTCAAAAGTTAAAATTATAATATTGGTAAAGTTAAATTTCAAAATGTTTGGGCTTGATATAAACTTTAGGAGATTTTATATATTATAGGGAAAATTTCATTGAGCCTCCGAAGATATGACATAATTTCAGTCAACCCCTAAAACTTTCTGAAACTTTATTGCACCCGCTAGGGTCAAAATGAAATTAAGTTTGGGGTGAAAAGACAATGATACTCTTACTTTATTTGTCTTATAAATTATCTTATTTGTCTTATAAATGCCCATATTTGTCTTGTGAATTTTCATATTTGTCTTTTAAATAGCTTAAATGTTTTTAATTCCCTAAATTCTTTTTAATCCCTTTTATTTAACTTGTAAATGTATTTATTTGTTTTGTAAATGCTCATATTTATCTTGTGAATTTCTATATTTGTCTTGTAAATATCCAAGATATTTTTTATTCCTTAAGTTCTCTCGTATCCCTTTATTTGTCTTGTTAATGCTCTTTTGAAAAGAAATAAAATAAGGGTATCATTATTTTCACACTCACAACCCTTAATTTCATTTTGATCCATAGGATGCAGTGAAATTTTAGAAAGTTTTGGAAGTTGATTGAAAATATGTCACATCTTTAGAGGCTTAATGAAAATTTTCCCTATATTATATTTTAGTTCATGATAGATGACAGATGCCATTTAGTCCGCACTAAGTTTGACATGACAATTTGAGAGTTGAGATTTCATCTAAAATAAATGTAGATAGAGAAGAGCTGCAAGTATGGGAAGAATTTGAAGTGATCGATTTTATAAAAAAAAAACTTTAGAAAAAATAACACTGGAGTGAATTACAGAAAGGACAAAACTTAGGTCTAGTCCCTTAGGTGTATTAGGTTCATTTAGCCAATCACATGTTGCTAGATGGATTATTTTTACACATCACCATTAACCCTATTAAGCCCCCGTTACCCACTAAAAGTTTTGAAGGTGATTCTCATGCCGATTTCCAACTATGTTCTCTTATGAGAAAGCCCAAATTGATTCAAAATGATTATCTACCTAGAATCATCCCATTCCCTCCCTCTTGGAAGTTCCCTTTCTTGTTCTAGCTCCGTGTATGTGAGAATTCATGAAGAGTGGATCGTTGCTTCTCACAATGATAGCAATGTGGGAGGTAAGAAGTTATTTCTGGCTTCAAAAAAAATTTGAGTGTGCTATTTCAATCTATTCTGATTCTTCCTTAGTTCGACTGAGTTTGAGTGCTTAATTATCCATTTTGTTTGGCTTTGTAATATATTTTGAGCTTCTTTTATCTCTTCCATGCAAATATGTGCAAAAGTATTGGTATTTTGGTCTATTTAATGAGGTCTTACTAGCCTGAACCAAGACTTCCTCCATAGCAGGCTTTGTCTTTTTGCTCTTTAGGTTAACGTTGAACAGAGAAGAAGAAGAAGAAATTTCATTGAGTAATGGTGGCCTAACAAGGTTAATGGTTATGTGTGAAAATAATCTACATTGCAGCATGTGATTAGCTAACTAGACCAAATGGATCTAAGGGATTAGACCTAATTTTTGTCATTAAAATTTTAATGGTTTAACTTTCATACCACTCCGGTCCTTATTATAAGTTTAATTTGATCAAGTCTCATATAAATGGAAGTTAAGACCTTTAATTTGTCTAATTGAATTTTCTAAAATTTTCCTTATTTAATGACTCTGGAGTGAGATTATATTTAAGGGTTAGGACTAAAAATTTTTGACAAACCAACTTATAATTGGCCATCATTCTCATAACATCATTTTTTCAATTGTGTTAAGAAGGTGACTCACAATTATGGTTTTGCAATTGGGCTACTTAAGAGGTTGTGCAAGCCTTACAAATGTTCTAGAAAGAACATGAAGGAGTTATAACAGTTTTATATTAGTATATGCTCTTCATTTTATCAAATGCCAATAGATGTTCTGAGTGGAGGAATTAAATGAATATTTTAAATTATAAAAACATCTCTTCAACCAAGTAGATGAATTAAAGGAATTAAAGTGATGAGTGTTTCATTCAAATGGTTTGGTTTCGGACCATGGTTCACCAATGTCCTACAACTTTGTAGTATTAGCAGCTAGTATTCGAGCTAGCACAGATTCATATCACTCATGCATTAAAAGGAGATAAACCTCTTTTAATTTGAGAAGAAGGGAATGATACGTCTAAGGTCTTGGAGAGCATGTAGATCAGCTTTATTAAGGTGGTCCACAAAGTTCTAAAATGGAGCTGAAAGAAGTGCAGAAGGTAAGAGTCTTAGGAGAGTATGTAGGGAAGATGAAAGAAGAGCTGGTATCAAACGATGGTCCACTAGTGTCCTAAAACTTTATGGTATCAGAGATAGCATGGATTCAAATCACATATGCATTAAAAGGGCCAAAGATGAAACTCCTTTAAATTGAGTGGGAGGGAACGATACGTCCTGAGTCTTAGAGGGCATGTAGATTGATTTTGTTATAGTGGTCAACAAAATTGTAGGAGACTAATAGACCCGTGTCTAATACCAAACCATTTGAATGAAATGAAGGATCTAAAAGAAGAGCATAGGGCAAGAGTCTAGGGAGAAGAGGTAGGAAGGATGAAAGAAAGACTAGTATCAAACAATAGTCCACTAGTATCCTATAACTTTATGGCATCAATAATTGGTATCAAAGCCAACATGGATTCAAATCCAACTTGCATTAAAAGGGTTAAGATGAACCTTCTTTGAGATGGAGGGAACGATTCTTAGATGGCATGGAGATCTATTTTGTTATCATGGACCATAAAGTTGTAAGAGACTGGTGGACCCATGTTTGATAATAAACTATTAGAATGAAATGAAGGTAGATAGATATCACTAAGCTAAAATACCATTAGAGCACAAACAAGTGCCACATACAATATGATAAGTACAGTTTGAAACATCTTTATCTAATAGGAGAGAAACTTCAACTACTACAAGTAGTAAAAAAAAGAGAGAAATCAGAAGTTGTGCTTACTTTATTAATCAAATTATCAAATAATGAAGTTCATGTTGTATTGAAACACTCTTGATAAGACTCCTCAATGTGACATACTTTAGCTGATTCATTTTAAATTAATAAGAACACGATTGAAAACACACACCAACCTTTACCTATCAACCACAACCAGTCAAACGTGACTCCGGTAAAAATGCCTCTAAGAAGAAACAATATCAATAGATTTCCCAAGGCATTTTTCTTGAGTGCCTACAACAAACGCAAAGAGATGAATAAAATTTTCAAATAATCTTAAACCACAACAGGTTTCTAAATTTAATTTGTTGAAAAAACAATATATAACACTAATTGTACAACCTTTTGGTGTAGCAGTGAGAACACAAAGTGCTAGGAGGGGATCACCCACCCTTGGTCACCATACTTAGTAGATAAATAAAATGAAGGAATAAATAGAATCCATTCAGAGTGCCAATCAAGGTCAGCCTTCTAGACTCCAAGTTCAGGGATTTCATAAGCGAAATGCATCGTCCAATGAAATCGCTGACATTAAATGTTGTAATACCCCGAATTTTGAAACTTGAGGCTAGCGAATAAGCCTGAGAGAAGTGGACTGCTAAGCCCAGTTTAGCAAGATCCCAAATTGTGATTAAGGGTTAATGACTCCAAAAGTGGTTGTGATTAGTGATAAATAAACCCTTTAGAGAATATGATGTGAACTGTGATTCGTATGCGTTGTGAGCAACGCCGAAACCCTGTATTTAAGTTCAATTATGGATTAACATCTAAATTGACTTAAAATAGAGGGGAGGGCGCATTGTGGAAGAAAAGGAATGATATGGTGTGTTTGGTGGTGATTCAAGAGGAATTGCCGTAATCAGGGGCAAAACGGTAAAGTTACCGACCAATTGATCGATTACCGAAGAGGAAACTCATTGGTAACTTCAAGATCAATGGTTAGGATTGGTTTTACAAGAGATCAAAGGGTGGAATCATGTGTGTGTGTGCCTATGTGAGCTCATGGAGGATGTTGCAAGATGTTGACACTTGGCAACTTATAGACCCTTGGATCTTGGTCAACATTTCAAACTCTTCCCTCTCTCTTTCATAGTCGGCCAACACATGAGAAAAAAGGGAAAACTGATCTCTTCTTCATCTTCATCTCTCTCTCTTCTCATACTCCATTTTCGCCTAGCAAGGAGGAGGAAAGAGAAAAGAATAAGGTGAGATTTGACTTGTTTTTTGTCCTCTAATGCTCTAATACCCTTCTTTAATGTTGTTCATAGTGATAAGAGCTTCATCTCTATGGTTTTAGATTCTTGATTGAAGGTGTTTGAGAGCTTGAGTAAAAGTGAAGAGATGAAGAATCAAGGAATTGGTTTGGGAAAGAGGAAGATGTGAGTATTTGAAGCCTTTTGATCTAAGTTTTGTGATTTGTGGATGATTTTTGTGAATTGTGAATTTTGCCCTGATTTTGGTAGAATTGTGAAATGCATGAATTGTCATGTGTTTTGTGTTGAAAATGTTGAATTGTGGTTAAATTGATGCCATAGTGTGTTTTGGTGTCATTGGAATTGGTTTGAGAACTTGAGATGGAAAGTTGTGCAATGTTGAGTTGAAATGTGATATTGTGAGACATGTTGTGATTATTGTTAAAACATGTCAAAGTAATGTGAATTTGGTTGATTTGGTGTTTCCAATGGATTCCTTGTGAAATTTTGTGTGAGAATGATGTTTGATGTGAAAATGGGATCATTGGAAGCTAAAGTGCAAAAACTGAAATGTTGCTCATTGAAACTCTATTCTGAGCAGTCAGTTTGTGTGAGCGTTTTGAATGGGTAAATGATGTCTAAAAATTCTGAAACTTTCCAGTCTTAAGTTTCACATCTTAAGCTTCGAAATGGACATATAATTTGTGCCATTTCGTTTTGTGAATTGGGATTTATGTTTGTCCAAAGTTTGAGGTCGAAACTGGATTCTGTTTTGGAGCAATGTAGGATTTTTTGTAAATTTGGATTTGTGTGGTGATTTCCAATAATGGCTAATATTTTTCTTGTGAAGAGGACTTGAATAGCTTTCATTTGGCTTTGGAATCACCTCATTTCAATTTTTTGTGGAATTAGTTATGAATTTCCTAAGTTGCCTTGGCTGCAGCAGAAAATCTTGGCTGCAGCGCAAAAGTTTCTGTGCACGTTTTGGCCGCAACCAGAAATTCTTGGCTGCAGCCAAAAACCTTCTGTGCATGTTTTGGCTGCAGCCAGAGGATTCTTGGCTGCAGCCAACCCCCATTTTCAGCATTTTGAGATTTTGAAAGGTGATTTCCAACCTAGTACGTCCCAATCCTTTAAGCTTTCGTTGAGCTTATTATTAGACACTTAAGGGACTCAAATGACAACCAACTTTAAGTGATATAAAAGTAAGGATTTGGAATAAAGAATAAAACTATGTCCTTGCTTTGGCTATAGGTTTGATATCCACCCTGAACGTGGTTCGATATTCACCTGATCGTGAGTAAGCGGTGCTGGAGCTTACGTGGAAAGACTAAGTGTAGGGAACATATCTCTTCTGCTTGTATTTGATATATGTGTTGGTGTGTTGGTGCATGTCTTAGCTTTGCATGGTTATGTGTTATTTGAAGCTATGTTTCAATTTATGCTATGGCCATTAGTATATTGTTGGAAGCATTGAGCTTACAGATTTGCCATTGTCATAGTTATGTGATGCAAGCATGTCATGCATTAAACATTTGTCATACATGCACATTGATATTGTTTTCCTACTGAGATTCTCTAGAATCTCACCCTCCCCTACTAACCTTTTAGACAGGGTAGTAGATCGGTGATAGAGTAAGCAGATAAGGGCGATGAGGATCCTTCGGGTTGTCAATTTGATAGTTGGTTATCATTATGGTTGGGATTATGTATATTTGGATATGTACATGTTTCAGATGTGTATTTGGTTATTTGGGATGAGTATTTGGATATGTATTTGAGATGATATTGTGTAATCCCCGTTTGAGGATTTGCAATAGGCGAATGTGCCCTATGAACCCTTTGAGTAAAGATATGAACCCGGGATTGCAGGGAATTATTGTTGTGTACTCTGATATATAATGAATGTGATTTATCTTTGTGTAGTAATTGTATTCGAATTGTGAATGTGAGACCAGGTTAATTAGATTTCGAAAGTGGTTTGTGAAAACCCTATCGTGAAGATGGGATTTTAAATAAGTTTTGTTTCTTATGGTCTCTATTTCACTTTAATCGCATATTTTGGATATAATTACGGAAGGGGGTTACAAATGTTGCCTCTAACACTATAGTGTACCTAAGATTTTAGGACATATACTCTGCTACTTGTCTCCCTTCCATAGTCTTTGAGCTTTACTATCTTAGAGAACAAGAAATAGATTTCTAACATAAAATGAATCATATAATAAGTTTTTTCATACCTATATTAGAAAGAGAAAAGGACAATTAGTATATACTTCTTCAATCGGATACCCCTTTTGGAAACATCTTCTGTAACAATTTTAGATCTTGTGAAGCAAACTTGGAATAGTAATGCCTCACAATTGATAGCTTAGGAAACACATATAGAACAATGGAGAGAAGCTCATAGAACACTAGTAGAAAAATGACTTTTTAGACTGGTTAAAAATGACTTTTTAGACCGGTTCTGTATTAGGTCTTGATACAGCAGGTCTAAAAAGTCTGTTATTTTTTAGATCAGTTGTTATAACCGGTCTTAAAAGTCAAACTTTTAAGACCGGTTATACCCACAACCGATCTAAAAACTCCACATTTAAGACCGGTTGTGGGAACAACCAGTCTTAAAGGTGAGACATTTAAGACCGGTTGTTCCCACAACCGGTCTTAAAGTACTTTTTAAGACCGGTTGTGACTACAACCGGTCTTAAAGCTTCATTTTTCTTTAAAAAACGTCCCTTTTATTATATGTACACGCACAGAATGCTCCAATTTTAAACAGCAGTACATAACAATCACTCATTTCAATTTCAAAATTCAAAATCACCAGGCAGTACAGTCATATATTGATGATTCATTTGCAATTAGACAGTAAGGATGACCAAATGACAACAGTAAAACAAAAGCAATGAACATGCAAAGAAATGAACATGCCCTTTGGTAAAAGTCCCATAAAACTGAAACCCAATAGGAATAATGTAAAAGTCCCTCTAATTGCCTCTTCTATAGGAAGACACAGAAATTGGAGGCATACACAATACCTTCAACCCCCTCACTAGCTCTAGAATTACTTAAGCCTCAAGAACATGCTTCCCTGTTTATAACATTTAAAGCTTACTTAGAGATACTTATGAAATACATAATAATCAAATAGTGCTTATATGCCATTTGATCCATTGACATCCATCTTGTAAACAAAAAAAGGGACAAACTAACAAATGCCAAATACAGCTAGAAACATCTGTCATTAAATATCTACATTCATATTCATAATCAGAGATAAAACATCTCAAAAAGGTTTTCAAGCTTCACAAAGGACATAATAATCTAACCTAATATGGGTACATTTTTACAATAATGTACAATGAACTTTGGATTCAAAAACTCACTATTTTTGTAATAGCTCATGGATGAATTCAGCACAACATGTGCGAATGAAATCAATATCTTCTTCAGGAAAGGGATAAGCAAGATCAAACATCTGTAACACCAAAACCAGACGAAACATTGACTTAGTAACTTAAAAACAATAAAGTAAAACAAAAGTTCTGAAATATAAATTTACCTCTTGAGTAAAATCAGTCGTGCCTAGAGTGATAATATTGTAAATGTGTCTCAAAACATAAAAACCACATAAGTTGGACCCCTTTGGTTGCCGACGGCTCTGAGAAAAAACATGATATCATTAAAACAAATATAAAGGCATGTCTTATTACATTCTTTAAACAAATGTTAATCCATATGTACTAACCTTTGGCATGATCCATGTAGGGTCCTTTAAATCACGAACATGCTTACCACAAGCACTGTGTAGGAATGTCCGCATAGACCTATGATCATCACAATGACAAAGGTTATTGGTTTTACACAAATTCCATAAACTTTGCATACAAAAGGTAAGAATGCAAGAAAACTAACGAATTCATGGTCTTTTTCAAATCATTCCCTGGTTTGAAGTGGAGGGAACATAAGAGGATGACAGTGTAACTACTCTTGCATAGAAGAAGCAACTGCCAATGATCACTGAAAAAAACAGAAGAATATTAAGCAAACATAAAACATTATATAAATTATAAAATATCAATTTGTTTCTTACCTATGCACATATGGAGCCAAGAAACACTCAGTTCCAGTTTCACTAAGCCTTTCTGACAAGTATGTATGTCTAGTAGCAGCAGTGGTCCCTTTCTCTTGGATGTGATGGGGGCATAAGAATCCAAATTTTTCGCTTTTGCCAGAGGAGACCAACCTACGATGCATATACCTACAATAACACAAGCACATAAATAAAAGGTAAACGGTGAAACTTTTAAAATATTTACTTTGAATTGCAGAAGCTACTTACATTAAGAACAGTTGGACAATCCCAATCGTAAGATTTTGTCCAGGAGCTACCAGGGACATCAAATCATCCCTCTCAAGATAGCATGTCACTCCTGACTGTCCAACAACTGAATCCATAGGCCACTCTCTTGTTTTGAAGGATGTATCATATGCCATCAGAATCACTTGCTGCATGATATTCAATGGAGGCTGTGAAACTTCTTGCTGAGTGAAGGGAGCTGGACTTGGTAGGGCTTTGATCGGACTTGGTGGGGGTTTGATTGGACTATCCTCAGCTCGACTAGAAACAAGGTTCGTTGGCCACAAGATGAATGTGCCCAAGACATCGCTAACGATCTTGAATTCATCGGAAGGGATAGGGACAAGTGCATCTGCAATAATCACCTCGTCAACTGACACCCGGACTTGATCACCTTCCATTTGTCGGTGGTGGATAGTTGATCCCAGGTTATGCACACTACCCCGTGCAATTAACCGTCTCAGAGGATCCTCGACAAAAAGATCACAAAGCTCAATAATTTGCGGGTTAGGACCCTCTGATGACTGCCCGATGTTGTAACAACTACCTTTAGTGCTCTACTTATTAGGATCAATCTATTGTGGCTGGGGAGCACTGGTATCTTGTCTTGAGCTCATAAACACTATCATTTCCTCTTTCATCTTGCTCAACTGGGTCTCTAATAGTGCATCAAAAGATGCTTCAGCCTCGGCCTTTGCTTCTGCTCTTGCAATGGCCAACATAGTCTCCAATTCCTCCCTAGTCACGATGTTTGAGGAATGGCATACGGGGGCTCCAAAGTAATCCCGTATCCCTACCCCTCCTCCAACTCCCCTGACACAGCCTGGATGCTCGTGTTTGCCAGTAGCAACTGTGAGGATGTCATTCCTGCCCTCCGACTTAAAAGAGCCCCCAGCTTGTTGTTTTCTAAGTTCATCCTGTTACATAATACAAAATAACAAACATAAGTAATAATGTACGTTTCTTATGTAATTAATTACAATAACGATATATACTTACAATTCTTTCACCAACTATACGAGATTGTTCACTCGTATAAGTCCCACTCCTCTTTTGGTGGGCAAATTGCCATTTTTCTTCTCGATGAATCGGAGATGGTGGAGAAAGAAGAACAGAAGGACCGGATTGAGATGCTTCTTCCAATCTCTTCCGTTTGGCCGCTAACAAGTCTCTTTCAGCCTTTGCATAACCCCCACGAGACATTGTATGAGGGCAATCATTCTTTCTACCACTCTCTTGTGCTTTTTGCCTTTTTGCCTTCGAATAAGAAATGATATAAAAGGAAAGTGTTATAATCAATTAAGATAATTGCTAAGTAAATAAAATGAAAAATAAGTCAACTAACCAAAGATTCAGGAGTAGTCCGAAGCCTAACAAATTCTTGCCAAGTCGCTTGATCAAGAAATGTATACGTGCTGCACGGATTAGGACGAGGCTGACCATCTTTCACCTCAATATGAATGTAATTGTTGGTCAGACTTGTCTTAAACTTGCTCCAGCGCTCATAACAATACGTCATCATCTTGTTGTACAAGATCTCACTCTGAGGAACGTCGTAGGTGAGCTGAAATGCATGCATTGAAGGAGTAAGCGACAAATGAAGTGACATTTGATAATAATTAATTACATACAGAAGAGAATTGTATACCTGAATAGTGTCCCAAATATGCTGCTTCACCTTTGGATCGACATTTCTCCACTCCTCTATCAAGATGCTCGGCTTGTTACGTGCAAGGAGGCCGACGAAACTCCTATATCGTTGTGCATTAGGCCCGATTGGTTTCCAATCTCTATCAAACTCAATCAGTATCTTTTGGCCTGTACTCCGACTGAGGGAAACATCTGTCAACCGTGTGTCACGTCTACCCCTCCATACAGACTGGCTACTGCGCTCACTACGATCCTGGCTCGGAGCATTGCTAGGCTCACCCTGGTTAACACTAGCTGGCTGACTCTGCTGAGCACTAGGTGGCTGACTCAGAGGTGGAGGAGGTGGTTGATCCTCTACACTAGGACGCTGGGGATCCGTCATTTACCTGTAACGATAATAAAGAAAGATAAATCTTAAGCTATGACATGTGAAGACTATATCGATAAAATAACTAAACATATTCTTCAGATAATAATCATAATCATAATTACTTTAGTTAGTTAAGGTCAAAGTAGTATCATAAAGAGATATCCTCCCATATTCCCTTGTGATGATCATTTCTTGTGCCGTGCACATTATCTGCTTCATCTTCTTCGTTCAGTTCTGGTAGACCCCTGGAAAAAGAAGGAGTCTCAAGAAGATCATAATTTGAGTGACTTTTCTCGTCAATATCAACGACCCTTTTTCCTTGGAGAGCTACATACCACATTTTATTTTCCTGATCAGTGATATAAAACACTTGTTGTGCTTGATCTGCCATAATGAAAGGTTCATCTCCAAAACTTCTACTATTCAGATCTACTAATGTAAATCCTAACCTATCGATCTTCACACTATAATTGACATCAACCCACTTGTATTTGAAAATGGGAAATCTAATTTTAACATAGTCAACCACCCAAATCTCTTCAATCACCCCATAATAAGGTATGGCAGCCAATGTAGGGTTCTTATCTTTCGAACTAGAGAAGTGCATAGATTCAGCCACTAATACAACACCACTGTTCTGGACGGTGCTCTTATCATCTACAGACTTCGTGTAAAAGGTATAACCATTGATCACAAATGAAGTCCAACTTATGACATCAACTTCAGGACCACGTGCTAACCAATTTATTGTATCAGAAACACATTCTTCTCTGTCAACCTTTTGTTTGAACTAATGTGCGAAAGTTCTGTTATGCTCCCTGATTAACCTTTGTTCGCTTATTCGACTATTTTGTTTCCGTACAATTTCTTTATGGGCATTCATGTAATATTGAACTTCATCAACATTGTTCAAGATGTATAGGTGAACTTGTTGCAATTCATCAGCATCTATGCTCTTTACTGTTGCCCCATGTCTACCCCCTTCTTGATCATGACGTTTAGGAAGGCCAATATGTCGTACATTTGACAAATAATGTTAACAAAATTCCATAGCTTCTTCAGAAACATATTTTTGAACAATAGATGCTTCAGGCCGATTGGGGTTCTTCACATACCTTTTTAGTATTTTCATAGTTCTTTCGATCGGGTACATCCACCGAAAATAGATAGGGCCACACAACTTTATCTCCCTCACTAGATGAACAACCAAGTGTACCATGATATCAAAAAAGGACGGAAGAAAAAGCTTCTCAAGCTGGCATAAGATCATGTATCCTTCATTTTCCAATTCCTCCAATCTTTCCGTGTCAATGACTTTACAACAAATGGCATTGAAGAAGAAACAAAGTCTAGTCAATATGTGTTGAAGATCATATTCGGCAATGCCTCGAATAGATACTGGGAGTAGTTGTTGCATTAAGACATGACAATCATGAGACTTTAGCCCTATTAACTTCAAGTCTTTCATCAATACAAGCTTTTTAAAATTTGAAGAATACACTGAGGGAACTTTAGCGCCATGTAAACACTCACAAAAGCTTCTTTTCTCAACCTTAGACAAAGTATGAGCAGCTGGAGGACAAAAAGTTCTATTACCGTATGGCCTTGGATGTAAATCTTCTCGTATTCCCATTTCTTGCAAGTCTAATCTTGCCTTCACGCCATCCTTAGAACTTCCCTGTATGTTGAGCAGTGTCCCAACAATACTATCACATACGTTCTTCTCCACATGCATGAAATCAATACAGTGTCTGACGTCAAGATTACGCCAATATGGAAGATCGAAGAAGACAGACCTTTTTTTCCATATATTTTTCTCATTTCTACTCTTTGATGACTTACCAAACATAGTATTGATATTTTTCACCTTTTCATAAATTTTCTCCCCAGTCAATGCCTCTGGAGCATCTTCAAACTCTTGGCCACCGAAAAAAGCTTTTTTTAATCTACGATAAGGGTGGCTTCATCTTAGAAATTGCCTATGCCCAAGGTAAACTGTCTTTCTTCCATGTTGAAGTTGATGGTAGCATGTGCCTTCTTCACATATCGGACAAGCTTTGTGGCCTTTAACGCTATATCCTGACAAGTTCCCATATGCAGGGAAGTCATTTATAGTACAAAAGATCATTGCTCGCATATTAAAAGTCTCCTTCTTGTTCGCATCAAAAACATCGACACCTTTATCCCACAACTCTTTCAAGTCTTCGATCAAGGGTTCTAGGTAAACATCTATGTCATTTCCGGGTTGCTTTGGTCCTGAAATCAACATAGACAACATAATGTACTTTCGTTTCATACATAACAAAGGAGATAAGTTGTAAATTACCAACAGAACGGGCCATGAACTATGTATACTGCTTAGGCTACCATAAGGATTCATACCATCTGTGCTAAGCCCAAGCCTGAGATTCCTAGGTTCTTCACCGAAGGTAGGAAATAATTGATCAATTTTTTTCCATTGAGAAGAATCAGCTGGATGTCGCAGCTTTCCATCAGAAATCCGCTCATCTGCATGCCATCTCAAATTTTTGGCATCAATTTCATTAGCAAACAGGCGCTTGAACCTTGGAATGATTGGAAGATACCACAACACTTTTGCAGGGCCCTTATTTGATTTATACCTCAGAGTTTCATAATCTGAATATAATTATGGTGAGAGGGTTACAAGGTGGCTACAAGAAACCTAGACACATGCCTAAAAGGTTGGGAAAACTTGACCAAAACCCCCATTTCGGAAGTAAAAACACTGTTTTTAACTTATGCACTCGAGTGATGAGATGACTTGCACTTGAGTGAGATAGCTCACTCATGCGAGTGCTTGGCCGAGAGCAACAATTGAGATAGAAAATGATAACAACACTTGAGTTTTGACTCAACACTTGAGTGATAGCCTCATACTCACCTGAGTCCTACAAAGTGAGGATTAGGAAGTGACTACCTAAGAGCAACATAAACCCTAAAGTAAGAAGTGCACTCAAGCACTAGCTATGGCACTAGAGTTATGGCTCAGCACCTACGGGTGCTAAGACAAACTTTTGAAAAATTGGCTGCAAGTGCTAGCCCAAGACGCAGCCTCATTGTGCAAAATACATGTACACCCGAGTGAGAAAAAATGCACTCGAGTAATAATCCATACCACTCGCAAGTAAGAACATTCACTTTTGCTTTCTCTGCGTGGGAGTGCAACTAAAAACTGAAGGAAAAGAGGAAATACAAGGTTGTACTCGAGTGAGGCTTATCATAAGCCAAAACACAATAGCTGACAGAATTTTAAAAATTTCCCACCAAATTTCTCAATAGCTCCCAAAGTTAGCAAATAACCTATTTCCACACAAAGTTTTACAAGGAATCCATTAGACACACTAAACCAACCAAATTTTAATCCTATAAACACATATTCAGTTTTTAACCCATATTGCAATGCCAATCCACCTTATAGATTAACTTCCTATCCCAAGTTCCAAACCTAATCCTTTATTCCAATGCCACCAAACCCAACACAATACACTACCAATTCATCCATTGCAAAATCATACCAAAATCAGGGCAAAATCCACAAATTCCAAAACTTAACTAATAATCACAATAAATATATCAAAATGCATCAAATACTCACATTTTTCTCTTACCAATGTTAGATCCATGATTCCACCACTTTTAAATTTCTTCAAGCACTCAAACACCACCTTTCAAAAAGCTATAACCATAAAGATGTAGCTCTTATCAACATGAACAACTTTAAAGAAGATGAGTTGAGCATACAAGACCATTAACAAAGCCAAATACTCACCTTTCACTTTCTATTTCCTTCCCTAAGCTTGACAAAAATGGAGGCTTATGAGAGAGAAAATGAAGATGATGAAGATCAAATTTTTCCCTTCCCTATGCACATTGGCCGACTTGGAGGGAGAGAGGAGAGAAGGAAACAGTTGTTGAAAGTTTGACCATCATCTATGGCCCAAATAATGCCATGTGTCATGATCTTACTTTCTCTCCCATGGCACCCATGAGCACTCACACATACAATTCCACTCTCTTGATCAATGAATCTTAACCATTGATCTTTATGTTAACAATAAGTTTCCTCTTCGGTAGCTGACCAATCGGTTGATAACTTTTCTTTTTCTCATTTTACCCCTTATTACAGAAATTCTTACTGAACCACCACCAAACACATTTATATCATCCTAATTTTCATTCATGCACCTTCCCCTACCCTTAGGATTCATTTTATTCTTTTTCACATAATAAAGCTCAAGTACAGGGTTTAGGCACTGACACCAACACATTCAGATCACAATTTAAATCATGTTCTCCAAAAGTGTTTATTCAATAATAGTAACATACACTTTTGAAGTCATTAGCCTTTAATCCCATTTTTGGGGCATTACAATTCTCCCCCCGAAAAATAAATTTCGCCCTCGAAATATGTCACACAAGTTGAGCCATAAACTATGGATACCGACTATGCATGTCTGCTTCCACTTCCCAAGTTGCTTATCTCTGAGTCATTCCCTTCTAAATCATGTTCACATATGGTATACTTCAGTGTCTGAGCCATCATTGATCTGTTCTGGCTCTACTGCATACGTGAAGTTGTCTTGCAATTCAACCTCTTCATATTCAATGATCTGAGATGGATCTGGTTGGTATTTCTTCAGTTGGAAAACGTGAAACACATCATAGAGTCTGCTCAAGTTTGGGGGTAGGGCTACTCGATAAGTAACAGGCCCAATTCTTGTAAGAATATCAAAAGGACATATATACCTCGACCTCAACTTCTTTCGCTTAATAGCTTTCCCGATGCCAGTGACTGGAGACACCCTAAAAAACACTTGGTTACCAACTTCAAACTCTAGAAGTCTTCTCCTCTTGTCAGCGTAGCTTTTCTGTCAACTCTGCACTACAAGAAGCCTCTTCCGAATGATTTGAATATATGTTGAGGTATGATCAACAAGTTACGACCCATACAAATTCCTCTCAGATAACTCATTCTAACACAAGTATGATTGGCACTTCCTTCTATACAACGCTTCATACGGAGCTATCCGAATGCTCGCATGATAACTATTGTTGTAGGCGAACTCAGCAAGTGAAAGGAAGTAATCGCAATTCCCTTTAAAGTTGAGAACACAAGCTCGCAACATATCCTCCAATGTCTAAATAGTCCTCTCTGACTGTCCATCTACCTGAGGATGATAGGCCAAAACTGAACCTCAATTGAGTACCCAGGGCCTCACACAAAGCCCTCCAAAATCTCAAAGTGAATCGGGGATCTCGGTCGGAAATAATGTTCTTCGGTATGCCATAAAGCTTTACAATCTCTCAAATATAAATCTCTGCTAGATTATCCAGAAAGTAACTAGCATTGAGTATGCAGACTTTGTTAACATATCCACAATCACCTAAATCGCATCATAATTCCTGGTCCTGGGCAATCCCACCACAAGGTCCATGGTCACACTTTCCCATTTCCATTCTGGAATCTCAAGGCTTTGCAACAAATCGGCCGGTCTCTGGTGCTCAATCTTCACCCTCTGGCAAGTAAGACACCATGCCATATATTTTGTCACATTACCCTTCAATCCCAGCCACCAATACACAGATTTCACATTATGAAACATTTTGGTCATACCAGGATGAAGAGTATACCGGCTCTTATGTGCCTCATCAAGAATCTTTTGCCTTAACTCTACCTTAAGTGGAACACAAATTCTCTTCTGGTGGCAAACCAATCCACTAAGCAACAAATCATAGTCCTGAGGTTCCCCCCGTTCGATTCTAACTCAAATTCTCTTTACTCGATCATCTTGCCTTTGAGCTTCTTCAATTTCAGGTCTCAAGTCACTTTCTCCTTGGGAAACTGTACAATTGGCACAAACAATCTGGTTTGAAAAATTCAAATCTCGAAAATCTTCAATCAACTTCCCCTCTTGTATCATTATTGCTGCCACTAGCACAGTCTTTCGACTAAGAGCATCCGTGACTACATTTGCCTTACCCGGATGATATTTGATTTCCAAGTTGTAGTCTTTAAGCAACTCCATCTAGTGACGCTATCTCATGTTCAATTCTTTCTGATCATACAAATATTTAAGACTCTTGTGGTCACAGTACAATTCTACTGTCACACCACACAAATAATACCACCATATTTTCAAAGCAAATAAAATTGCCCCAAGCTCCAGATCATGAGTAGGATAATTCATTTTATGAGGTTTGAGCTGTCGAGAGGCATAGGCCACCACACGTCCCTACTGCATAAGGACACACCCTAATCCCTGCTTACTCACATCACTATACATAACATAAGTCAAGTTGGGATCAGGTATAATCAACACAGGTACTGTAGTCAACCTCTCCTTCAGCTCCACAAAGCAATTTTCACAACATTTATCCCACAGAAATGGCTTATCCTTCCTCATGAGCTTGGTCATCGGCAAGGTAATACAAGAGAAATTCTAGATGAATCTCTGGTAGTAACCAGAAAGATTCAAAAAACTGCGTATCTCAGCAACAGTTTCTGGCCTCTTCCAGTCCAGTACTGCTTCCACCTTACTGGGATCCACCGAGACCCCTTCTTGTGAAATAACATGGCCTAAGAATTTTACTTCTGGTAGCCATAACTCATACTTACTCAATTTGACATAGAGTCGCTTCTCATGCAAGATGTTCAATACAATCCTCAAATGATGCCCATGCTCCTCCCTACTCTTGGAGTATATCAAAATATCATAAATGAACGCAACAACAAACTAATCCAAATACTGTCAAAAGACATAGTTCATGTAATCTATGAATATCGCAGGTGCATTGGTTAGCCCAAAAGGCATCACCAGGAACTCATAATGCCCATATCTTGTTCTGAAAACATTTTATGGCATATCCTCTGCTTTCACACATAGCTGATGATATCCCGACCTTAGATCAATCTTCGGAAACATACACAAACCATATAATTGATCTAGAAGGTCATCGATTCTTAGGAGAGGGTATTTGTTCTTGACAGTAATCTTATTCAACTCTTTATAGTCAACACACAAGCATAGACTCTTGTCTTTCTTTTTAACAAATAACACTGGAGCTCCCCACGACGACACACTAGGTCTAATAAACCCTTTTTCAAAGCAAGTCTTCAGTATGCTTCTTTAAATCCATCATTTCATTCTGGGCTATACAATATGGGGTCTTTGATAAAGAACCCGCTCCAAGTACAATCTCAATTGGGAATTAAACTTCCCTTTAAGGAGGCAATCCGTTAAGATCATTCGAAAATACCTCAAGGAATTCATTTACCACGGGTATACTACTCAGAGTTTCTTTAGTCTCTCCCTGCACGAAAAAGAACACCATATACCCCTGGCAACCCTTCTCCAAATACTTCTCAGCTTTGGCCATTAAAAGAAAATTCAAACTGGCATTCATATCATCAACATTTCATAAAGCAGGATACACAATCCTCTTATTGCCACAATCAAGTAACACATTGTTTGCTGTTAACCAATCAAAACCCAAAATGACTTCCAATTGATATAGCAACAGACAAATCAAATCCACAGTGGACTCAATGTAATACCCTAAATTTTGAGATTGAAGGCTTAAGAATAAGCATAAATTAAGCAGACTGCTAAGCCCCAGTTTAGCAGGTGTCCGAAATATATTATCTAATTTTTCTTATATCTTTAGGATATTAAAGAAAATAAAATGGTTAATTTTGAAGAAAGTGATTGTGCTTACGGTGAAATTGACTATGAGGTAGTAAGCTTGTCATGTGATTTTTAAAGACCAAATGATGATCAAAAATTATGAAATTTTATAGGATGA
This sequence comes from Inga laurina, assembly GCA_963855925.1. NCBI lineage: Eukaryota > Viridiplantae > Streptophyta > Magnoliopsida > Fabales > Fabaceae > Inga > Inga laurina. Next base: position 21,578,128 of record OY979713.1, read on the forward strand.
AAGTAGACATCCTAAGCTTTAATTTTATAGGTCATATGACTCAATTAGAGCTATATACAAAAAGAAATGAATTTTTGAAGTCAACACAGAAAAACTGTGAAATTTCTGGAACAATATGTAAAAATTGAAATTCTGGGAATTTTGTTATTCCACTAGCAAAATTTAATATTTTTCCTTGAAACTAGACTCAATAAGGGTTATATAGGCTTTGGAATCACTTCATTTTGATTTTTCTAGATTTAGTTATGATTTTTCAAAGTTTGGGCAGAAATCTGCCATAATTTTATAAAAATCTGAAAATTGGGAAATTATCAAATAAATGAAATATGATATTAGATATTAAAATAAAAGGTCATCGTCTCCTTCCTTCCTTCAAAACTGACATGAAGTTCAGTTTTAGAGAGAGACAAGAGTTGAGATTTTTAGAGAGAGAAGGTGAGGAAAAAGCTTGTAAAGGTAAGTGATTTCTTCGGTAAATCGGTTCATAATGCATATAACTCCATTCTTAAGCTTCCTTTGCATATGATTTAGGGTTTGAAAGCTCATCTTTTGGTGTTTCAAGGGTTAAGGTTCATCCATCTTGAGAAAAGCTAGTAGGAGCTTGAGGTAACTTCTAAACTCTTATGTATTGACTATTCTAGCTGCTGTGGACAATTTAATATGTGAAATTTCGCCGGATTGTCATTGGTTTTAAAGTTTGGAAATGTGATGATAAAGGGGTTATACTACCAAATTGGTACTAAATGGTAGTTATAACCTAATGGAATAGTCAATAAAGTGGTTAGGAGTAGAAAGAAATGTGTTTATGAAGCCAAAACCGAAAAACCCTGATTTTTCCTGGAGTTCTTATAAGTTTCAGACAGCTCTAGAAATAGTTCTTAGAGTTGGATTTTCAATGATTTGATTATTCCATTGAGTTCAGGAGGGAAAATTAGATAGGGTTACAGTTGGGCACTTTTTTGGAAAAGGCTGAAAAAGTATAATTATGAAAATGCCCCTAAAACACTAAAATAAGGGCTGCCAAGGGCAATTTCACCTTTTGGCAGTGAATTTGGTAATTCTGAGTCTAGAAATGGATTCCTTGGTGAAAATATGTCAGGGTAGGCCAGGGTCTAGGTCCCTGGGGGTATTTTAGTAATTTTTGAAGATAGACTCTTATAACCCCCAGAAACACTGGAAGTGTCTAAATAGTATATTTGACATTGTAGGATCAAATATAGAGCCCTGAGGCACACGTTTCAAGGCAGAGAAAGATTGGAGGTAGGGGACTTACCTTACTTGCATGTATTTGATATCTTTGCTTGTGTAATGATGTATGTGATTGCTTTACTTGATTGTGTAGAGCATATTTGAATAAATGAAGCTCTGTTTCTATTTTCGCTGTGGCCATAGTCTTGTTGTATGAAACATTGAGCATGCAGAAATGTCATTATAGGGCATACATATAGATAAAGCTAACATGTCATATACATAGCATCAATCATGCATGCATTATGGTATCTTTTTCCTACTGAGATTCTCTCGAATCTCACCCTCCCCTACCAACAATTTAGACAGGAGAAGACAAAAGATACGTTGAGAGCAAAAAAGAGAACTACACTAGAGGATTACAGTGATGGAATAAAGTCAGGAATAAGTCTCCGTTTCACTGGGACGAGTTTAGACACCCAAGTAGCCCTGTGCGGCTACACTAATTATAATTATCAGGTATGAATCCCTGAGCGAAATTTCCATAATCATGTACATATTATCAGTATATTCATGTTATTCCTGTGTTGCCCACCGAACCATATATCATTTTCTGTGATTACTCTATAGCTCAATGTTTCCATAATCATGTACATATTATCAGTATAAGCAATGAAGTTGTAACTTGCACCCGAGTCAAATAACGCTTGTAGCCAGTTACCATTAAGAAGGACTTTACCTTATATCAAATCAGGGGACTTTCGAGCTTCCTCATGGGTCATGGCGAATACCCTACCCTGAGTCCTCGGTCTCTGCTTTGCTTGCGGCCGCCGACAATCTCTAGAAATGTGCCCTGGTTGTTTATAATTGAAACAAATTACTTGGCCCTTACAATTTTTGCCATAATGCGGTTTATCACAATGGGGACACACCCACTCTGTCACAATTCTCTAAGGCTCATGATCTCTGGACTAGTAGAGCCTCTTACCACTGCCCTTAGACGAAGAGGATCCCTAACCCTTCCGCTTATAGGAAGTATTACCCTTGCTAGGTTCACTGCGGTTACCAGTACCCTTGGTCGGATACAAATTTCTCAAATTGTTCTCGATGATTCTGCATTCTTCCACTGCTTTGTTAAACTCAGTGAACTGGTGGGTGGCTAACCTCTTTCTCAATTCTTGCCTCAACCCTTGTATCAACATATCCAAACTCTATTCCTCATCATCCATAAGTCTGAAATAAGAAGAATACCTGGATAACTAGATGAAATGAGACAAATAATCATCGAAAGACTCTAAATCACCCTACTTGATGGAGAGGAATTCAGTCTCCTTCTCGAGCCACATAGACTTGGGAAAGTATTTCTTATTGAATTGTTGTTGAAACAGTTCCCAAGTCAATGGCACATTCCGGTTTTGCAATGTTAGGGCGATATTCTACCACCAACTATCTGCATCCCCTTTAGCTTGTATATTGCCAACCATACCTTCACCTCCGTCGAGTACTCAAGTACTTCGAATATTTTCTCCTGCCTATTCAACCAGTGCTCGGCTGCTTGGGGATCGAACCTCCCCCTAAACACTGGAGGTAAGTATTTATAGAACTTGGAGACCCAGTATTGCAGATCCCTCTCTTCTCTAACTGGAACCCCATGTGATTCTTGGTTTGCTCCAGTATGAAGAGGTGACTCTAGTGGTCGTGCCGACCGTTCGGTAGTTTCTTCATGTCTAGTCTTTTCTTTGGTCACTTCCCGAGTCTCCTCCTGGGTGGACTGACTCTGACCCTCATTTCGTCTTGCCTTTTCTATTCTGATTTCTTCCCTTAGCTCAGCTATTATACCCCTCTGATCTCTAATCAGACCTATCATCGCCTGCATAGAATCCGACGGATTGTCATTGACCACCTCTACCTCTAGGTCTACTTGCTGTACTTTGGGTTGCCCCTTTATTTTCTTCATTCTACAAGCAGCTCATCACATCAATATCACAAATAGGTATACACATATATCCACAAATCCCATATATATATATATTCACAACACAGATATACATGTGTATACACAACAACTATCATAGATCATCTTTTACCACTAAGGCCAATCTAAGGAAACTATCCTAGCAAATTCTACTCTGGCTAGGAACTACATCTTTGATAACATAAATGTAACCCCCTGCCTTATAAATAGTAATTATGATTCGAGATATGTAATTAAGATGGATTAGAGCCAATGGTTAAACAAAGCTTATTTCAATCCCAACCTCACGGTAGGGTTTTTCACAATTTCTTTCAAAATCTCTTTTAAACCTGGTCTAAAATTTCACCATTCGAATATAATTATCTTGCGCAGTTAAATCACATTCATACATCAGAGTGTACAACAAAAATCCCAGCAAACCCGAGTTTCTTATACATACTAAGGGTTTATAAATTCTCAGTTAGGGAATTACACAACCAACTCCAAAATAGCATTTACAAAATATACAGTGATCCCCAACCAAAACTTTGATAACCAACATCCCAAAATAAAATGACCCTACAGGAGTCCTAGCCGCCCTTGGTCGTCTCCTTCCATTTTGAGCCACTTGCCCTGTTGAAGGTTAGTCAATGGAAAGAATGAAATTCAAAAGAATCCCAATAGTAACAAATCACTCATACTATACATAATCACAAAGCATGTAATGACATCATCAAGTAGCACAAAACATAGCATACAAGCTGTCACATATACACATAATCACATAGTCTCATCCTTGGTATCTCCATTGCCCCGAGGCATGGTCCTACCACCAGAACCACTAATGGGCCGTGTAACACCCCAATTTTTGATTAAAGGCTAATGGTAATTATTGAGGATAATTATCGAATTAAAGTGGAATAATTATGTGTTGTATGGCAATATTAATTAATATGCCATGATTAGTGGAAAATTGAAAGAATGAAATTATTAGCCATAAGTTAGTGATTAATGGAGAAATTAATTACTAACTAAGGAGAAATGAGATATGTAACTAAATGGCTAATGGAATTAGTAGAGTAACCAAGTGGTTACTTACTTTATGAGAATGCATAAGATGTGGACAAGTGTCACTTGATGATGAAGAGAGATGAGAAGAAAAGTCAAAGGACCATTTTTATTCATTTCCTCTCTTTTCTCTCTCTCCCATGCGCATAGAAAGGGGCTAGGGGACAGATTTTCTGCACTTCATCCCTCTTCTCCACTTCTCTCTCACGTTCTCTCTCTTCTCTCTTCATTTCTTCCATTGTTGGCCAAGAGAGAGAAAAGAAAAGCTGGATTTGAGGTAAGCAAATGGCCTCAAATGCCAAAATGCTCTTCATTAACATTGTTCCTTGAGCTAAGAGCTTTCATCCTATGGTTGTAGTTTCTCCATTGGTGGTGATTTGAGGAATCACAAAATTATGGACTTGGGAGAATCATGAAGTGCCTTTGGGAAAGTTGTTAAGGTAAGTGAAAGCTTTAATTTCATATAAGTTTTGTGGCCATTGGTTGGGCCTTGAATTTCTGAAATTTAAGCCCTAATTTTCGTGATTTAGGGTCTTGGGGAGTATAACATGTTGTTGTCATGGAATTGGTGCCTTGTTTAGTGTTTTGAATTGATAGAAGGGAATTGAAGCTTAAATGTGAAAGTTGATCCCTTTGTGATAGCTTTGGTGCTTTGGTTAAAACAGGGCATGTAAATGGGTTGTGATTTTGGTCATTTTGAGGTTACCATTGTGTTCCTTGAGTGATTTTGTATGGGAATAAGCTTGGTTATTAATTTTGGAGTTATTGAACACTTTGGTAGAAAATTTGAAATCTGTTTGGTTTAAGCTCTGTTTTGCTCAGTAATTTTGTATGAGCGTTTTGAATGACCAAATGGTATTGGAAAATTCTGAAACTTTCCAGTCTTAAATTTCACATCCCAAGCTTCAAAATGAACATATATTTTGTGTCATTTCGTTGAGTATTCTGTGAGATATGGTTGTCCAAAGTTTGGGATTGAAACAGAACTCTGTTTTGGAGTAGTGTGTAGTTTTTGGTGATTCTGTATTTGTGTAGTGATTTCCAGTGAGGGGCTATATTTTTCCATGAAAGAGGACTCATATACCTTTCATTTGGATTTGGAATCACCTCGTTTCAATTTTTCTAGAATTAGTTATGGTTTTTCGAAGTCAGCCCAGAGTCAAGAAATTTCTGGGCCGCGGCCCAAGAGTGGTGGACCACGGCCCAAGCCTTTCTGACCTGTTTTGGGCCACGGCCCATGAGTGGTGGGCCGCAGCCCAAGACCTTCTGACCCTATTTGGGCCGCAGCCCAAGGATGGGTGGGCCGCGGCCCAACCCTGTGTTCCAGCACTTTGTGTTTTCGAAAGGAGACCTCTACCCTATTGTTTCCCAACCTTTTAGGGGTTTCATTAGAGGCATTTGTGGCCTCTTAAGGGTCAATTATGATAACCAAATCTAAGTGTTATGAAAGTGAGAATTTGGAAAAGAGAATGACCATATGTTCTTGATTTGGTTATAGGTTTGATACTTACCCTGAGCATGATTTGATACCCGCTTGGATCGTGAGTAGCCGACGCTGGAGCATACGTGGAAAGAATAAGTGTAGGGAACTTACCTCTCCTGCATGTATTGATATTTGTGTTTGTGTATTGATGCATGTTATTGCTTTGCTTGATTATGTGAAAAATATATGAATGATTGAAGCTCTGTTTCTATTTATGCTATGACCATGAGTATGTTGTTGAAACATTGAGCATGCGGATATGTCATTATGTGAACATGAGTTATTGTGATGCAAGCATGTCATGCATTAAACACTTATCTTACATGCATAGTGGTATTTGTTTCCTACTGGGATTCTCTAGAATCTCACCCTCCCCTACCAACATTTTAGACAGGACAAGTGGCTCGAGGAAGGAGCAAGCGACTAGGGGCGGCGAGAATCCCTTATGGGCATTTGGACTTGGTAGCAGTTATCGTTGCCATTTGGGATAATGGTAGTTGATTTGGATGTACTTAGAGTTGTATATGTTATAATGGATATATGGTTGTATATGTCTGGATGATATGTTGGGATATTTATTTGGAATGAAATTTGTGTAATCCCCATTGAGGAATTGTAAAGGGCGTATGTGCCCTATAAACCTTTAGTGAAGATATGAACCCGGAATTGCCGGAATTGTTATTGTGCACTCTGATATATTATGAATGTTAAATGTCTTCGCAATGTAATTGTATTCGAAAAGTGAATGTGAGACCAGGTTAAAGTATTCGATTTTGAAATGTATTTGTGAAAACCCTATCTTAAGGATGGGGAATGTAAATGAAATTTGATTATTATTGGTCTCTATTTCACTCTAATATTGTATTTCGGATATAATTACGGAGGGGGTTACAGGCCGCAGCTGAAGTATTCACAAATAGCCTTTCAGCTTTCACATGTAGCCTTTCGGATTCCATATAGTCTCATCCCCCGAAAACTACTGCCCTAAAGGCACGATCCTCCCACCAAAAACACCGATGGGCCATAGGTGATAGACTCACAAACAATGATAAATCAAACATACAATGTATCACATATAGTATAAGGGAAAGCATCACTACCTTGCTCTTTCCGAGCGTGCTCCAGCACTGATGGCTCATGAGCTGGGCAAATATCAAAGCCTATAAACCAAAATCAAGGGTGACAGATTAATCTCTATTCCAAATTCTTATTTTCTTAATACTTAAAGTTGGTTATCATTTGAACTCTTTAGGTGGCTACAAGAAGCCTAGACACATGCCAAAAGGGTTGGGCAAAATGGACCAAAACCCCCTCTTCAAAAGTGAAAACACTGCTTTTAACTCATATACTCGAGTGATAGATGACGCAATCGAGTGATGAGATGACTTGCACTCGAGTGAGGATGCCTCACTCGTGCTAGTGCTTGGCTAAGAGCAACAACTGAGACAGAAAATGATCACAGCACTCGAGTTCTGACTCAATACTCGAGTGATAGCCTCATACACACTTGAGTCCTACAAAGTGAGGCACAGGAAGTGACTACCCGAGAGCAACAGAAACCCTAAAGTGAAAAGTGCACTCAAGTACTAGCTCTGGTACTCGAGTGATGGCACAGTACCTGCGGGTCCTAAGATACACTTTTGAAAAATTGGCTACAAGTGCTAGCCTAAGACGCGGCCTCATTTTGCAAAATGCATGCACATCGAAGTGAGACAAAAATGCACTCGAGTAATAACTCATATCATTCGCAAGTGAGAACATGCACTTCTGATTTCTCTGCGTGGGAGTGCAACTGAAAAATAAAGGAAAAGAGGAAATATAAGGCCGCACTCAAGTGAGATCCTAGATCACTCGAGTGAGGCTTATCTGAAGCCAGAACGCAACATCTGACAAAATTTTCCAAATTTCCTTCCAAAGTGTCCAATGGCTCCTAAAGTTAGCAAATAACCTATTCCCATACAAATTTTCACAAGGAATCCATTGGACACACTAAAACAACCAAAGTTTAAGCTTTTCAACACATATTCAATTTTTGACCCACATTGCAACACCAATCCACCATATGGATTAACTTCCTATCCCAAGTTCCAAACCTAATCTCTTATTCCAATGACACCATATGCCACCAAATCCAACACAATACACTACTAATTCATCCATTTCAAAATAATACCAAAATCAAGGCAAAATCCACAAATTTCAAAACTTAATTAATAATCATAATGAATATATCAAAATGCATCAAATACTCACCTCTTTCTCTTACCAATGTTAGATCCTTGATTCCACCACTTTCAAATTTCTTCAAGCACTCAAACACCTCCTTTCAAAAATCTAAAACCATAAAGATGTAGCTCTTATCACCATGAACAACTTTAAAGAAGATGAGTTGAGCATACAAACCATTAACAAAGCCAAAAACTCACCTTTCACTTTCTTTTACCTTCCTCAAGCTTAACAAAAATGGAGGCTTATGAGAAAGAAAATGAAGATGATGAAGATCAAATATTTCCCTTCCCTATGCACATTGGCCGACTTGGAGGGAGAGAGGAGAGAAGGAAAGAGTTATTGAAAGTTTGACCATCATCTATAGCCCAAATAACGCCATGTGTCATGATCTTGCTTTCTCTCCCATGGCACCCATGAGCACTCATACATACAATTCCACTCTCTTGCTCAATAAATCTCAACCATTGATCTTTAAGTTACAAATGAGTTTCCTCTTCGGTAACTAACCAATCGGTCAGTAACTTTCCTTTTTCCTGTTTTTCCCCTGATTATGACAATTCTTATTGAACCACCATCAAACACATTTATATCATCCCACTTTTCATTCATGCGCCTTCCCCTACCCTTAGGATTCATTTTAAGCTTTTTCACACAATTAAGCTCAAGTGCAGGGTTTAGGTACTGACTACAACGCATTCAGGTCACATTTCAACTTATGTTCTCCAAAAGTGTTTATTCAATAATAATTACATACACTCTTGTAGTCATTAGCCCTTAATCCCTTTTTTTGGGCATTAAATTTTGAACTTCAATTTCTTTTTAACCTCCATAGATGTTTTGCTTACCGTTTCTATCTCATTTGTCCTTTTGAGTTTGAAGGGATCTCCTACTTTACTCCTCTGTATCCTTTTTGTAGGACTATTTTGATGTTTGGATGGTTAGTAATGTGGGCCTTTCACATTTCCCATGGATTGTGTTTTACAAAATCTACAGGTGTGTTGCATTTCTCTCAAGAAATTAAAACTTCAAAGAATAGGATGTGAAAAAAAAATTCAGACAAAGAATTTAGTCAAGATTTCATAGAAAGATCGGATGAGTTATGGATAGTGGTAGTTGAGTTAAAGACAGAAGATGATCTTACCTGCGACTATAGTCGAAAGAGGCAAGCCTGAGAGGGAAAAAGAGAAGTGGCCAGTAAGAATGATCGTTCTCATAATTTGAGTTGTTTGGGTAGTTTTTGACTAGGCGATATTAAGTATTGATATAGAGTCTAATTTTTATTACTGAGACCTAAATATCTTACCTCATAAGCGGTTTGACAACCTTGGGCATATAATCCAATAAAACCCAAACTCCCGTACAAAATTGACAATCTAATGATAATCGAAGATAAGGTTTATTTTGGTTTTAGATCAAAGTGACAATCCAAGTGTATGTTATGAAAGCCACATTATTAGCTACTTGGTTGTTTTTCTCATAAAATAATAAAGGCTTAATATCATCTTTACTCACTAAAATTTACCCTTATTTTGATTTTAGTTCCTAAAGTTTCAAACAATTTGTTTTAGTCCTTCTAGGGATAAAAGTCCAGGTTTTTAATGAGTTATAGAGACTAATGTTTTAAATGAAATGAAACTTAAAGGACTAAAACCTATAGTTTGAAACTTGAAGGACCAAAATCAAAATGAGAATAAATTTAAGGAACTAAAGATTATATTAACGCATTAATAAATTATATGAATAGAAACTAATATTTATAATTAAGGAACTATAAGAACCTACCAAAAATGAAAAAAAAAAATATAAAGAATTAATTAAAAATGTGGTAAAATTATAGTGATTTATATATTTATTTTTTAAGGTTAATATAATATTTTATCTCTCAATTTCGCTCTCATCTTAATTCTAATCACTCAAGTTTCAAATCATGAGTTTTGGTCATTCAAGGGGTAAAGTTATCTAAGTTTTTATTTAATTATAGGGATCAATGTTTTAAACAAAATCACACTTGAGGGACCAAAACTTGCAATTTTAAACTTAAAGGTTTAAAATCAAAATGAAGATAAATTTAAAAAACCAAATATTGTATTAACTATTTTTTAATTTATACAATATTTATAAAAATTAATCCAATATTACATCTAACAATAATGATTTTTGTTTAAGAATATATTTATGAAAAATTGAACAAATAAATATTTTCTTAGGTTAATAAGCAATGAGCACTCTAGAATATTTTAGGGTGTAATCTTGACTATTAAAAATCAACCCCCACAGTGTTTGACTTTTTTTCCCTTCAAAGAGTACTAGTTCTGCATTAGTTCAATCATCTTCTCTTCTTTACCAAGGTACCGAATGACTAAAAATGAAGAACGAAGGCACTAATAAATCATATAATTGATAATAAAGATTCCATACATAAAAATAAATCAAATGAATGAATCATCTAAATCTTAAAAGGAAAGCGATACTAAATTGAAAGACCAGGAATGACTAAACCTTACTGTAATCATTTGTACATCTCGAAAGCCATAGCCATGACCACTACAACAATAGATCCAGTGATGCTTAAGACTTTTAAGAGCAACACTGCTTACTGGCGAAGTGGAGATTGAGGCAAAGACATTGTCGAAGATTCGATGGGCGATTCTAAAGGAGATGAATGAGAAGATGTCTTAAGTGGAGCAGTCGGCATTGGCGTCTCGGTTGAAGAAAAGATCTTGTGTGCCAGAGATCGAGCCAATGTGAAAATCACCAACAGTGGAAACATCAACATCAACACCAATACAGAGAGAAGTGACCCATTTTAGAGAGAGAAATTAGGATTCTAAGAGAACAAAGAAGCAAAAGAGAATGTGAAGGATGTGAGACTACAATTCAAGAGTTATAAGTTGTAGAGATGAGTAATTGAAGAGATGAAGGTTCCTTATTTCTCAGTTCACCAGCCACTTCTCTCAAACTCATAGCCAACAACAACATTCCTGATGCCTCTTCTTCAGTCATCCATTGCTTTCCTCATATGGCAAAGAGAAGAAGACGGTGAAGGAAAAAAATATTTCAAACGAACATTTTATGATTCTGTTAGTGGGGGTTGAGATTGCTCCACTTTTAATATTTTAGGACTAAAATTGCATCATAAAATTTTTAGGGTACTGATTAACCTTAGAAAATATTTGGAAGAATTACATTGTAGTCCTATGGAAGACAATATACGAAGAAATGGTCCCAGGAAATTCTGAAATTACTCTCAAGTCCCATGGGACCATTTTGTAATAAATTGGAAATGGCTAAAGTCCAAAATACCCCTATCAGATAAATAGAGAGAGGGATGGAAAACTAAAGAAAAACTCAGAAACGAATCTGAAAATGACTCAATAAGCAGAATGAAGATCATCAGCCAATATTGAAGAGTAAGGTATTAAATTGATGTCAACACCTCTCTTGTCTTCATTATTCCATTTGATTCATGTTTTTTGTTGAATGGGTAAATAGATTTTAGGTTTCCTTCATTCATATTTGTTTTGGCTTGAAAAATGAGAAAAGCTGTCATTTTTTTTGTATGGGTGTTGTCCTCTATATGCTTGTAAACTAAAAAGGCATACCTAGTAAATGCAATTGATTTGTTTTGACTGTGGTTTCAATGTGTTTAGGTATGGTTTAGTATGCTTTGTTTTCACTGTCAGTATACTTTGTTTTCTACTTCATTTGTGCTATGTTTCTACAATAAAAGGGCTAAGGAATGAAGATGAAGGTGAACAGTTTGTGGCTATATAATCTAACGTGCGAAGGGAAAAATGTTTTGTTAATAGGAGCAGCAACAGTTGTCAATAGAGGTTGTTGAACTTGTTAATGACAAGTTCAAATCGCTTATAATACCTATCATATTAAAGCCCAGGATGTCTACTTTAATCCTGGAAAGTTTCATTACATTTGAATTTGGTTTGGTCAATGAAATGAATTAAAAAAACAACACTACCCTGCAGGAGATAACAAACAGCATGCATTTACACTTCAATAAATTCCCTATTTGTGTAAAAATTTTCAAAAATCATGATCAATTCCCACACAATTTCCCCTTCTAAATCTAATGGAATTATTGAAATTGCCAAATTCCAACTCCTTGTCCCATGTTCATCATATGGACGAAATTAGGGTTCTTGGTAGGAAAAATGTGTTTTTGTGCTTCAACATCAAAAGCTTACTTCTTTTCACTCCTAATCACTTGATTAACCATTTAATCACATTCTAAATATGATTAGAATAAATTTGGGCAGCATAAAAGTTAGGGTTTAGCATTTTCTCAAATTTACAAATTGTACAAATCTAACAGAAAACCACCAATTAACCCAACCACAACAGCAATAGCAACTAAAGATTGAAGTTTTTGGAGTTACCTTTAGCTTCTCTTGCTTCTTTCCTCTTGATCGAAACTCTAGCCCTCTCAACACTAAGATTTTGCTTCACAGCCACCTTAAATCATGTAGAGAGGAAGCTTAGGAAGAGGATTACACTAATTAAAACCCAAATCACCAAGCAAATCTACTTACCTTTGCAATTTCTCTCCTTCTCTCTAGATCACCAAAGCGCGCGCGCACACACACACACACACTCTCTCTCTCTCTCTTGTTCTTATTTTGCTTGCTTGCGTCCTGAAAATGGAGTAAAGAAGATGAAGAGGATTTGTTTATAATATATCCTATTTTCCCCTTGAATTACTTAGTTATTTAATTTCCAGAATTACCTACTCTTTGACTTTTATATACTTGAGCTCCATATACATGTAACATTTTTCATAAATCCTATTTACTTTAACCTACTCCTTCCCTCCTTGGACAGCTTTCTTCCACGTCTCACACCCTATATGAGAGGCCTAATGGGCTGATATGAGTTTGTCTCAAAATTACCCCATTTACCATCAATATTTTTTTCCATTTTCGGATTTGTAACAATTCTGGCAGATTTTTTGCCCAAACTTTGAAAAATCATAACTAAATTTACAAACAGTAAATTGGAGTGATTTCAAAGGCTATAGAACCCTTATTGAGTCTATTTTCAAAAACAAATATAGCTTTTTGCCAATTAGAAGCACATCATTCCTAGATTTTTAGTTTTTTGAAGCTGTCCCATAAGATCAAAAAAATTTTTGAGCTAACTTCAAAAATACATAACTTTTTATATATATCTCTAATTAAGTCGTATGACTATCAAATTAAATTTTAGAATATATATTTTCATCCTGTAAAATTTCATAATTTTTGCTCATAATTTGGTTATGCAACAACACATAACAAGCTCACTACATCACAAGAAATCTCACTGGCAGTACTATTCACCTTCTCCAAGATTCACCATTTCATTTTATTGAATATTTCTAATTATTTGCAATATATTTTGGTGAGTAAATTTTGGGGCATCACACCTATTATCAAGGAAACTAAAAACCAAAAATTATGACTTTAATCTATCAAAAACCCACGACAACAAAAGTCACTGTTGAGCTAATGGCCCTTTTCTTTAGAATTATAAGAAGATCTATAGAACAAGCTACCTTTAAGCAAAGCCATCATCTTGCTTCATAAAGATGATGATGAGTAGGGCAAAAATGAAGAAAATTGAAGAGGACTCATATTTGTTAAGGTAAAGGTGCAAATATCAACAAGGACCTAATCTCGAAGTAGAGGTGGAGAAGATGAAGGAAGAAAAGATCGCTCAATGGAGAAGATGGAGGGGTTGTTGATGATGGGTGTAACCCCTGTATCTCCACTGCCCCAAAGGCACGGTCCTCCCACTATGTGCCATACACACCCCCAGTGGCTGCAGGTCATGGCTGTTATAATAAAGTCACCAGCTTTCGCTGTATACACAAGTCACCAGCTTTCACTGTATAATATAGTCACCAGCTTTCGCTGTATACACAAGTCACCAGCTTTCGCTGAATAATATAGTCACCAGCTTTCGCTGTATAAGCAGCAGCAATCTCAAAGATACATGGTTTTCACCACAAATTCTTTTCACCAAACCAGGATCCTTCAAGACCCCTTTTTCACAAAATAATCTGGACTCCGAAGTTTTACCTCTCGAAGCCATGATTAACACATCATTCTCATGGTAACCTCGAGCTTCTGCTCAACACAATTCCCAAACATATTACATTCTCACGCTTCCGCTGCACACTCTGAGGTCAATCTCCTCATCTGTGCTTTAACAATGTCAAGTTGATTTAATAGAAGTCCCATAGGAATCTCCCACTACAACTGACAACATCCACAACATATATTCATCTGTGCCAGACCTTAGCCCGATTCAACTTGAATCATTCAAAGCCACAACCAGCACTTCGTTGAGATCCCATACTCCTAACGTTCCCAGAGCTCTATTCTATGATTCAACGTCATGGCGAGTGCATACTAAGGTTCGTTGTCACGGCAGCTGCACACTAGGGTTTGTCGTCACGGCGGCTGTCACAAATTTTTTTTTATATATTGTCACACCCCTTTAGAGTGCCCACCTCCCTGGTCAACTACGTACCAGGGCTTCACTGGCCGGCCCTTACACTAAGCCTGGCAGGCAGCTGGGTTACTCACATTTCACCCAGGACTCACATATAGCCTAACCGATCAGGTGTCACCATAGGTAGCCCTCTCCGATCAGAACTCCCCATAGGTTGCCTTCTCCACTTCGAATCCTCGTAGACAACTCTTTCAAATTCAAATTCTCCACAGAATCACTTTTCCCTGTGCTAGATGAACACTAGCAACCTCAGGATACCTAATACACATTTCAATTCCAATTTAGTACCACATCCTGGTACCACAGACCATATAGGTCATATCAACCTCCTAAGGACCAGCTTGACTATTGAGTTTGATCCTTAGATCACAATTCATCTTTCTAAACCTCAAACTTAGTTGAACTGGGAAATCACTTCCCTCAAATCCACAGAGCATCATAACTCCTATACAAATCCAGATATCTTTGCCAGCCTAAGGCGCACCGGTCCCCTAGGTCTTAAGGCCTTTACACACAAGCTCAATATGATATCACTACATGTAACATCATACCACCTTGGGTTACTTACCCAACATCTAGGCTAGTTATGATACCTAGAACTTCAATATCAAATACCTCGGAAACCATTTTCCTTGGTTTTCAAATCAAATGATAAGTCTGATTGCCTCACCTCTGGGTTTACACCTCAAATTCTCGGGCGAATCATACTGAGTCACCACATCCACAACACAAATAATGTATACACACATCCCTTAAACTCATATATCCACAATCAATAGGGACCATAATGTGTATACCACAACAAACAAAGCCATTCTCTATGACTTAAGGCAGCAACTACTGCCATTATCCTAGCAAATTTCATCATTGCCAAGAACTGCAGCTCTGATACCAAAATGTAACCCCCTGCCGTAATTAATATTCGGATTACACAATTAAAGTGAAATAGAGACCAATAAGAAACAAATAACATTTTACAAACCCAACTACCAGTCGGGGTTTTCATAAATACCTTTTAAAATCGTTCATAACCTGGTCTCACATTCACATTCCGAATACAATTACTACACAAAGATAAATCACATTCAATATATCAGAGTACACAATGTAATAATTCCGGCAATTCCGGATTCCATTTATTAACTCAAGCTTTATAGGGCACATTTGCCCATTACAAGCCCTCATATGGGGATTGCACAAATCCTCTTAAATACATGTACAAATATCCAATAACTCATTTCAAATACATAACCAAATATACTCTTCCATATGTACACATCCAAATCCAAATATCCCATCTAGGATGATAACCAACTATCACAACCAAACTCCAATGGGAGCCCTAGTCGCCCTTGACTGCTTACTCCATCCTCGATCCACCTACCCTTTCTGAAATGGTTGATAGGGGAGGGTGAGATTCTAGAGAATCTCAGTAGGAAACAGATACCTATATGCATGTATGATATGTGTTTAATACATGACATACTTGCAATACATATCTCATGTTCACATAATGACATATCTGCGTGCTCAATGTTTCAACAACATACTCATGGCCATAACATAACTAGAAACAGAGCTACAATCATTCATACATGTTTCACATAATCAAGCAAAGCAATACATGCATCAAAACACAAACACAAATATCAAAGCATGCAAAAGAGGTAAGTTCCCTACACTCTTTCCACGTATGCTCCAGCTTCGCTTACTCGCGATCAGAATGAATACCAAACCACGATCAGGGCGAACATCAACCCTATAATCAAAATCATGAACATAGGGTCAATCCCTTTTCCAATTCCTCAACATACAAATACTTAATGTTGGTTATCATTTAACACCTTTAGGTGGCTAATCAAAGCCTAAACATATGCCTAAAGGCTTGGAAAACACTTGACCAAAGATCATCTTTTAAAAGTCCAAATGCTGATTTTTGGGGGTGGGCCGCGGCCCAAGAATCCACGGGCTGAAGCCCAAAACTGCCCAGAAATATTCAGAAACATTTGGGCTGTGGCCCAGAATCCACGGGCTGCGGCCCAAAACTGCTCAGAAACATTTGGGCTGCGGCCCAGAAAATCCAGTTTCTTGGCTGAACTTCCAAAAACCATAACTAATTCCACAAAAATCGAAATAAGGTGATTCCAAAGCCAAATGAAAGCTATTTAAGTCCTATTTCAAGGAAAAATATTGGCCAATACTAGAAATCACCATAAAAGTCCAGATTTACCAAAAACCTAACGTTGTACCAAAACAGGGTCCAGTTTTGATGCCAAACGTTGGACAGTTCAAACTTCCATCTCAAAAAGCGAAATGACAAAAAATTTATGTCCGTTTTGAAGCTTGTGATGTGAGCTTTAAGACTGGAAAGTTTCATAATTTTTCAACATCATTTGCCCAGTCAAAACGTCCACACCATCTGACTGTCCAGAACAGACTTGCGTTGGCCAGATTTTCCAGATTTGCACAATTGGCTTCCAATGGTCCAATTTTCATATCAAACATCATTCTCATACAAAATTTCACAAGGAATCCATCGAAAATACCAAAAAAACTAAATTCACATTACTTTGACATGTTTTAACCATAATCACCACATGTCTTCACTCAACCATAACACAATTCACAACATTATAACTCTTCATTCCAAGTTCTCAAATCAATTCCAATGGCCATATCACACAACAAAATACCAATTTCACCACAATACACAAGGAAATTCCTCAAATCCAAAATCACATGAAAATCAAGGCAAAATTCGAAATTTACAAAGCTTAACCAATAATCACAAAACTTAGGTCAAAATGCTTCAAATACTCACCTCTTCCTCTTTCCCAAACCAATTCTTTGATTCCTCTTCTTTCCAAATTTCCTCAAGCCATCAAACACCTTCAATAAAGAATCTAAAACCATAGAGATGAAGCCCTCATCACTATGAATAATATTATAGAAAGGTGTTTTAGCAATAGAGGACCACATAGAGCACTTACCATGAGCTTTCTCCTTTCTCTTTCCTTCCTTGCTTGGCGAAAATGGAGTATGAGGAGAGAGAGAGATGAAGATGAAGAATAGAATCAGATTTTTGGCCCCTCACATGCATAACAACCGACCTAATAGAGAGAGGGAAGAGGAAAAAGCAAACTTTGAACATTTGACTTGATCCAAGGGTCCAAAAAGTGCCACATGTCAACATCTTGCAACATCCTCCATGAGCTCACATAGGCACATGCACACATGATTCCACCCTTTGATCTATTACACAATTCAATCTCAACCATTGATCTTGAAGTTACCAATGAGTTTTCTCTTCGGTAACTGACCAATTGGTCGGTAACTTTACCGTTTTGCCCCTAATTATGGTAATTCTCATTGAATCACCACCAACACTTCACACCTTTTCATTTAGCCACAATATGCGTCTTCCCTCTATTTTAAGTCAATTTAGATGTTAATCCATAATTAAACTCAAATACAAGGTTTCGGCGTTGCTCAGAACACATACGAATCACATCGGGTGCCAAATCACACCATAATCTCCAAAAGGATCCATTTATCACTAATGACATCCAATTTTTGGAGTCATTATCTCTTAATCACAATTTGGGATCTTGCTAAACCGGGGCTTAGCAATCCACTAATCTTAGGCTTAATCTCTAGCCTCAAGTCTCAAAATTCGGGGTATTACAATGGGGACGATGTTGCTAATGATTAGGGAGGTTGAAGGTGACAACGACATTGTTGAGTGGGGTGGTTAATGGTGGTTGTGTGTTTGCTGTGAATTATGAAAGTAGAAGGACCACAAACTTGAAGAAGAGGATGAACAAAAATGAATTGTAGGTCAAGAAATTGAAAATCATAGATTTTTAATAAAAGATAAATTGCACATAATGGTGATGAATTGCATAAAGGGAAGATGGATTGCACAAAGGGGAAGATTGTTTGCACATAGAAAGATAGATTGTATATAGGGAAAATTGTCTGCACATAAGGGAAGATGATTTGCACAAAATATAATTGCACATCAAAGACTAATTTTGCACATATGGAAGATAGATTGCACATACAGGAAGATAGTTTACACTTAGGAAGATTGACTGTAGAAAAGGAATATCACTTACACATAAAGAATGATTGTTTGCATTAAAGAAATATTGTTTGCACATAACATACTTTGCAAATCAAACTAATTTTGCAACACAATGGAAGATGGATTGCACATAACAAAAGATGAATTATACATGAGGGAAAATAGATTGTATATAAGGGAAAGATATATTACACAAAGGAATGTTTTCATTAAGGGAAATTTTGTCTTTCTCTTATTACAATCATATACACTCAAGGTCATGGCAAAAAGAAAAATCATATACACTCAAGGACCTCACACCTATACAAGATTCTATGTCCCAATTAACAAATAAATTTTTAAATAGGAATTTACGGACAATTTTCCCAAATTAAAACTGAAAAAATCATAGGAACTCTTTTGCCTAACTTTTAATATAATAAAATACATAACTCGTTTAATCAAAATCATATCAATTTTTTTATTAATATCCATGTGTTTTATTTGTTTTTGGAGAATTAAAATTTACTTTATATCATGTTCACACTATCAAAATTTTTGGAATATATATATATATATTAATTTAGTTGTTTAAATGGAAAATTTTCAGAAAAATACTTTTAGAATATCAAAATCTCAAATAAAATTGACTACTATTGATTAACAATTCATAACTCATTTTAATAAAAAAATCATTGATTTGGGATTTTCAAAATTTAAAGGTATTTTCCTGGAATTTTTTTCCATTTAATTTATATTATACGAGTACTATTTAATTAGAAAGTTTAACCCCATTAAGTAATCGACGTGTTACTGTAGTCCTCTGCGGCTGACCGAGGGAGAGGTTGAGATAAAATGGATGAGTTCGTGACTTTTTCGATGAAAAGAAGGGTTTAGTCAAAGGGCTAGTCTCAAACATGATTTGTTTTTGTTGGGCCAACGACTTGGACATAGGAGTTTGATGTCCAAAGAAGATGAATAGATGTTGAGGCCGAAGAGGAATGGGAAGGGATCCACACATAATTACATACTTTTTTTCATAATTACATAGCCAAACCAAGTTTATCACCTCATATAATATAAAAAAAGTTGAGTTTGGTGTTAAAATAACCAACATGTCATAATTAGAGTAATATATTTAATTCATATGTAACTCTAAAAATTAAGATAAAATTCATATTTTATAAATTAAGATTCTTCTATATAGGGAAAATGATAAAAAAAGAACTTTGAAATTGCAAAATCCTAAATTAGGCTTGTTATCAAGAATTAATAAGGTAATAATATAATTTGATAAGCAATTTACAACTTATTTTATGAAAATACCTTACTTGAGATTTTACAATTTTAAAGTTCTTTTTCTATAATTTTTCCTTTTTTCTATTGCAATTATGAACAGTATAGATAAAATTTTAATAGTTTAAATTATTTATTTATATTTATAATAATTTTATAAATTATTAAATTTGAATAATCATCCATTCTTGATCTAAGGAAAGATTTGGGATTCTAAGAAGGATGAGGAAGAAGAAAAAGGAGAGGATTTGGATCCATCTCTACAAATTCTTCTCCTTGAACTTTGAAGATAATTATGACATGATGCTTTAATAATCTATTTATATATAATGTAAAAATTTATTTCACACGAAATTAAATCATTTTATAAAAAAAAACATGCACAAGAAGTTCATTCAAATCAATGTAACAAGGTTGATCTAAGAGTGGGGAAGGAATTGGGCTAGGCCTTCTAATAAGGGCTTACGACCTAGTCTACATAAAGCCTAGCCTATACTATTTAGAAAATAGCTAGGCACAGGCTCAGGCCTATTGCTAGACCTATTTTCATAAGTCCTAGCCTACAAGTCTACAGGACTAGCTTATTTAACTTTTTTTTAATTTATCCTATTATATAGATATATATAATATCATATAAATAATTTATTAACTTAACATTAATTCTAAATTTCGGATTTCGTCTCCATTACACTTAACCCTTTAGCATCAATCATTCCTCCTTCCCTCTCTTCTCTTCGATTACTAGAAATGACAACGCTAACTCACTTCGTCTCCCTTGATTTATGTCATCCACTAAAGTATAATAATTATTATGAGTTTATTTTAGTGCCAAAATGAAATATTATAATCTTAGTAGGGGGTGTTTGTTTCAATTTATGCGGGAAGAGTAAAAGAGGTAAAATCTAGTTCTATATAGTGCTTGTTATGTTTGATCAATTTTAGAAAATATATCTCATTAGTCAACAGACGATTAGTTTTTCTTATTTCTATTTACTCTGACAATTGTTGTCACTAGCCATTCTTTTCTTTTCCTTACTGAGCCCTAATATTACGACAAGAATAAATGTTAAGCTTTTAAGATATAATGTAAAACTGTAAATAAATGTGAAGATATGAATTTGGAGACATAAGAAGGCTATTTAAAGGCTTACATTTTAAGTAGGCCTTTGAACAAGCTTCAAGCCTTATCAGGCTTTTTGAAAGCCTAGGCTCAAGTTTAAAAAAAGCCTAAATACAGCCCCAATCTCAAGTTTTGAATCTCTGTTGCAGGATCATGCCTATTTAGATAAAGTCTAGCTTATTTCCACTCATAGGTAAGAGCATTGCACATATTCTGAAATGGATTTTTAATACTCAATAAATTTTCAAGTAGAAAATATAAATAATAACGAGAGGTAGCAAAAAAGTAAAGGTTAATTCCCATAAGTTTTTTTTTTGATAAACTTGTTTTCTAGAATAAAATTACAAAAATCTTCAAGCAAGATCATAGAGAAAGATCATAACATGACCTATGGAAATGATGCATGAAGAGTGAGAAGCTAAAGGATGGCTTTGTAGTCTTCTAATAGAGATTGGGTTATGTGTCATGATTTTAAGAAGTTTTAAAGGATTAGGGTAAGTGATCTCTAATCTCAAATTAGGTATTCAAGGACTCCTTTGGGGAATGACATGGCAAAACAAGCTTTATTGTATGCTAGGGTAACAAAACATAGAAAGTCTGGCTTTGCAGCAACTATGGGGAAGAGTTTTCAGGTTCCAAATTGTTGTGGCAGCATATCGTGTAGGAACACGTTGGAAATCTCTCACATAAATTACATGGACTTTTGCCTCTAAGTATTTCCAATGAATGGATTGAGAAGATTAGTTACTCTATTGCTTCCAAAATACTCAAATAAAGTAGTATTACAAAAGCTATTGAACTTGAACAGTCTATCCTTGCTTATGGTTGGCCATTATCAGATGACTTTGAATGTGAAGGACTTCTTTAGAAAATCCATGGAGAATTTGATTTTCTTATTGGACAAAGATATCTGGCTACTAGTCATCTTAGCAACGTCATCAATTTACTATTGTTGAGAAACAACAACTTGCAATTGGAACTCAGCATATAATACAAGTGGTATCAGACAGGTGGTATCAGATCCAAGGCTTGGATATTACAATTGGTATCCAAGCCAAGTTCAATTCTTTATAAGGTTTTAGATATCTTCTCTCTTAACACGTTTTAAAGCAAAAATTATGGATTAACAAGAAATATAAGGGAATTAACTGGTGTCCCAGTATGCAATCCAATAAACTACATTATTTATAAGCCATAAATATACTCACTTAGAAGTAGTGTTGTCTTGAATGTGTCGGTAGGGACAGTAACATTGCATGATAATCGAAAGCAATACCAAGCCCAAGCTTGTCTTTCAACCCCTCTTCTTTTTTCACAATGATTCTCATGATCTCCTGATCATTTTTTTCTCGGCTGCATAATAACAAACAAAGTAACTCTGAACAATTTTTTTGTTAACCTGGTAAAAATAGACCGGAGCCAATAGACTGATCTCCAGAGATAGGTTTTTCTCATAAAGGTTTTGTAGTTGACTACACATATACAGAAGAGTATCAACACTAAGCAAAAGTCCCTCTACGTCATGTGAGAGATTTCCAACGACATGTCATAAAGTAGTTTATTTGATTGCACATTCAAGACAACACTATTTCTAAGTGAGTATATTTATGGCTTATAAATAATGTAGTTTATCTGATTGCATACTGGGACACCAGGTAATTCCCTTATATTTCTTGTTAATCCCTGATTATTGCTTTAAAACGTGTTAAGAGAGAAGATATCTAAAATCTTATAAACAATTGAACTTGGCTTTGATACCAACTGTAATATCCCAGCCTTGCCTCTGATACCACCTGTCTAATTCCACTTGTAGCATTACAACTAGCTCTAATATCACCTATAACATCTTATCACCTCGCTCTCAAAATCGTCTACTTTGGGGCCCTATTACCCCTCACAGTTTGAAAACACAGGAAAAGGGGAGGTCTCAAGGGGATACCATACTCTTATAAAGCCTTGAGCTTGGCTCTGATACCACCTGTTTGATACTACTTGTAACATTCCAGCTAGCTCTGATACCATATGTAGCATCACAGGGCCTAACTAAACATATGCTAAATAGTATCAACAAATGTTACTCCTTAAAATTTATTGCATAGAATTTGTTTCTGCACAAGTTCACTTCCTCAATTTTACTACTATTTTATAAAACTAATTCCAAATATCTGAATTTTATCATTTTGTGGAATGACTTGTTAGAGATTGCGGAGGGAGATAAATTTGGAATTAGTTTTATAAATTAATAGTGAAATTGTGAAGATGTTAATCATAGGATTCAAGCTGAGTGGTTTAAGAGGAGAAAAGCTATCAGAATTATTTGTGATCAAAAAATACACAATAAAGTAAAAGGAAAGTTTTAGCATACTGCTATTTATAAAACTATAAATCTATCTATTACTTATAATAGGAGGGACATTTTCAAGTTCTGAATCTTTATGGCATGTCGTTGGAAATCTCTCACATGACGTAGAGGGACTTTTGCCTAGTGTTGATACTCTTCTGCATTTGTGTTGTCAACTACACAACCTTTGTGAGAAAAACCTATCTCTTGAGGTCAGTCTTGAGCTTGGCTCTGATACCACCTGTTTGATACTACTTGTAACATTCCAGCTAGCTCTGATACCATATGTAGCATCACAGGGCCTAACTAAACATATGCTAAATAGTATCAACAAATGTTACTTCTTAAAATTTATTGCATAGAATTTGTTTCTGCACAAGTTCACTTCATCGTTGTTGTCTAAATCTTCATTAGAAGTTGGGAAAATCACATAATTCATTGATTATGTCTTTGTTTTACTAGTCGGAATTATTTTTCCAAGCACAAAATGTTTATCTAAAAGAAGGAATAGTGCATCTACACCGAGAATAATCTCCTCTTCAATCTCAGGAGTTTGGTTAAAATCAAACCTAATATTTGCATTTATCCCCAAATCACAAGCATCTTGAGATAAATTTAACAAATATTTCAAAATTTTTCCAAGTTGGGTGGCTCCTAAAAAGACATATGCACAATAGTGATTGCTCTAAATCATGGTTTAAATGCTGAGTTCCAGTTGCAAGTTGTTGTATCTCAACCATAGTAAATTGATTACCTTATTAAGATAACAAGTAGACAGATATCTCTATCTAAGAAGAAAATCAAATTCTCCATGGATTTTCTCAAGAAGTCCTTCACATTCAAAGTCATCTGATAATAGATAACCATTAAAAAAGACAGACCATTCCACTTTAATAGCTTCTGTAATACTAGTATATTTGAACATTTTGGAGGCAACATAGTAACTAATCTTCTCAATCCATGCATTACCAATACTTAAAGGCAAAGGTCCACGTAATTAGAGATTCCTAAAGTGCTCCTACACAACATGCTTCCACAACAATTTGGAACCTGAAAACTCTTCCTCACAATTGCTACACAGTCACACTTTCTATGTTTTGTTACCCTGGCATACAACAAAGCTTGTTTTGCCATGTCCTTCCCCAAATGAGTCCTTGAATACCTAATGTGAGTTTAGAGATCACTTACCCTAATCCTTTAAAATTTCATATAATCATGACACACAACCCAATCTCTGTTAGAAGACTTCAGGGCCATCCTTTAGCTTTCACTCTTCATGCATCTCCATAAGTCATGTTATGATCTTTCTTCAAGATTTTTTCAATTTTATTTTAGAAAATAAGTTTATCAAAAAAGTTTATGAGAACTAACTTTTACTTTTTTGCTACCTCTTGTTATTATTTATATTTTCTACTTTAAAATTTTATTAAGTATTAAAAATCCATTTCAGAATATAGGTAATGCTCTTACATAGGAGTAGAAATAGGCTAGACTTTATCTAAATAGGCTTAAGCCTGCAACAAAGATTCAAAGTCTGAGCTTGAGCCTGAATCTGAGGTATATGTAGGCATTTTTTAGGTCTGGGCCTTCAAAAAACCTAACAAGGCTTGAAGCCTGTTTAAAGGCCTACTTAAGTAGGCCTTTAAATAGTCTTTAAAACCTACGTCTCCAAATTCAAATCTTTACACTTATTTACAATCCTACATTATGTTTTAAAACCTTAACATTTATTCTCATCGTAATATTAGGGCTTAGTAAGAAAAAGAAGAGAATGTCTAGTGACAACAATTGTCAAAAGAAATAGAAATAAGAAAAACTAATCGTCTATTGACTAATGAGACATATTTTCTAAAATTGACCAAGCATTACAAGCACTATGTAAAACTAGATTTAACCTCTTTTACTCTTCTAGCATAAATTGAGATAAACTCCTTCTACTAAGATTGTAATATTTCATTTTGGCACTCAAATAAATTTATAGTAATTATTATACTTTAGGGGATGACACAAAGCAAGCGAGAGGAAATGAGTTAGCATTGTCATCTCAAGCCATCAAAGAGAAGAGAGGCAAGGAGGAATGATTGATGCTAAATGTTAGAAGCCATGTTTTGATGGTAACAAAATGATATCATGTTGTTTTGTAAGAAAATGACAAAGTTTAATTGAATCAAAGTTGTTTCCAAATGGATTTTAGAAGTTGACAAAAAGTTGTTGCAGAATATCTGATGCACTCGAGTTTTAGAGGAAAACTCGAGTTCTATAGGCTAAAGAACTCGAGTTCAGAATTATCTCTTACAAATGTTATATAGAAGCTTCTCTGAAACTAAAGTTTGCTGAAAAGCTCCAGTTTTGGTTCAAAACTCGAGTTCTGCAAGATAACTCTTACAAGTTTTATCTAGAGGCTAAGTCAGAAACTGAAAATATATGAAGAACTCGAGTTATGATACAAAACTTGAGTTCTGCTGTAAAGAGCACTCAAGTGTGCAAGTGATCTCTTACAAGTGTTGTCCAGAAGCAAAACTTGAATCTGAAACAGTGTGTTGCACTCAACTTTCAATATAGAACTCAAGTTGTGCCTTAACACTTCCAGTCAACACTTACAACTTACAGCCAGGAGCCAAACCAGAGACTTCATCAATCTAATATGCACTGGAGAACTCGAGTTTGGTACTGCAACACTTCAAGTAACTCTTGTAACTTTTTGACAGGGACAAAGTGAAGTGGTATTGACCAACCTGAGAACTCGAGTTATGAAAGAGAACTTGTGTTATGACTGAAAACTCTTGCAAGTTCTGGGCAGAGACAAGTTGAAGCAATGCCAACAACCAAGAAACTAGAGTTTGTGAAGAGAACTCAAGTTGTATGTTAAGAACTTTCAAGTTTACTTGCAAGTGTAGAGGGTTGGAAGCTAGAACTTAGTAAGGGAACTCAAGTTAAGCATTAGAACTTGAGTGTTATCGAAAAATTCTCCAAATACTCTTGAGAGTCACTTGAAAGTGTTAGAAGTTATCTCTGTACACATGCAATTATTGGAGTAGGCTCAAGTTGGAATATGAAACTCGAGTGTGGACTCCAGTGAGAATCAAGAACTCGAGTTCATCAGTCACAAAAGCATTATGCATTATAGAGTCACAACGAACAATCCGAATTGGTTAAATATTATTTATTCATTATGTTTTCACTTGTTATTATACCTAAATGTAACTAATATATATTTCAAGTGTGAAACAGGAGATTGAACGTTTGGATTACAGTTTCAAATGAGAAAGTCAATTGCGGAGAACATAATCATTGCACACCAAATATTGGACACCTACCACTACATGCAATTGACCCACCATGAAAAACTGTCTGGAAACTCAAACGTATACATCCCGCTCCTCAACGAAATGCTCCATTCCATAATGGAACATACCACAATGGCTAACATAGATTAGCTATAAATATAGAGCATTAGAGATAGACTCGATAAGACAAGATAGCACGAGAGCATGCATTGAAAATTCACAAGAGTTTCTGATATCATACTTCTCTCTATATTCATATTGTACTTCAATGATAATTATATCTACTTTGTGAGAGAGTATTTAAACACTTCCAATTGTATTTTTGATTTGATCTCAAGATAAGGGGCCTTGAGAGGGTTGATTTCTTTATAGGGAAGCTGTAAAGAAAATTCCTGGTAAGATTTTTGCACATAAAACTTACAAGGTGAAAGCAATAGAGAACGTTGATACTCATAAGACTTGTAGAGGTGTAAGCAAGAGAGAACATTACTACTCATAAGACTTGCACAGGTAAGCAAAAGAGAAAGGTCTTCAGAATTATTTTACTCAAAAGACTTGCCGTAAGGGAGAGAGAAAATTCTAGGATTAGAATATTTTTGCTTGTAGTCCTTACAAGAATAGTTGTTGTTCTGCAATGTTCCGAGAGCCTATTGAATCTTGGAAGATTAGTTAAGATCTCAAGAGGTGTTAATCTCTGAGAATTGGATGTAGGCCTCGAGTTGGGCCAAACTAGTATAAAACTATGTGTGTAAATTCTCTAATCTTTACTCTCTCTTCATTTATATCTTTAACACCGTAACACACAAAAATTTACTACATCACCTAATTCATCCCCCTTCTTGAGTAAAGCTTGCCTCTTTCACTAAAAGGTTGAGTGTAATGACGATGAGATTTGAAACTTTGAATTAATATTAAGTTGATAAATTATTTAGATGATATTATATATATATAATATAAATTTTAAAAAAAGTTAAATAGGTCAGGCCTGTATAGACTAGTAAGTTAAGCCTTATGAAAATAGGTCTAGCTTATTTATCTAAATAGGCCTAAGTTTCTGTCTAGCCTATTTACTAAATAGTCTAGACTAGGCTTTTTATAGGCTAGGCCATAAGCCCCTATTGGGGGCCCTAGCCCAATTCCTTCCCTACTCTTAGATCAACCTTGTTACATTAAATTGAATTAACTTCTTATTCATGTTTTTTTTTTTGTTAAAATGATTTAATTTCATGTGAAATAAATTTTCACATTATATATAAATAGATTGTTAAAACATCCTATCATAATTATCTTCAAAGTTCATACAGAAGAATTTGTGGAGATGGGTCCAGATCCTCTCCTTTTTCTTCTTTCTCATCCTTTGTAGAATCCCATATCTTTCCTTAGATCAAGAATGAATGATTATTCAAATTCAATAATTTATAAAGTCATTATAAATATAAATAAATAATTTAAACTATTAAAATCTTATCTATATGGTTCATAATTGTAGTACAAAAAATGGAAAATGATAGAAAAAGAATTTTAAAATTGCAAAATCTCAAATTAGGTATTTTTCATAAAATAAGTTTTGAATTGTTTATCAAATCTTGTTATTACCTTATCAGTTCTTGATAACAAACCTAATTTAGGATTTTACAATTTCAAATTTTTTTTTGTCATTTTCCCTACATAGAAAAATTTTAATTTATAAAATATGAATTTTATCTTAATTTTTAGAGTTACATATGAAGTAAATATATTACTTTAATTATGACATGTCGGTTATTTTAGCACCAAACTCAACTTTTTTTATTATATGAGGTAATAAAATTGGGTTGGGTATGTAATTATGTGTTCCTGGACCCAAAAAAAATAAAAAAGGTAAGTATGTGTGTATCCCTTCCCATACCTAATTCACATTCCTCTTCGGCCTCGACATCAACTCAACTTCTTTGGACATTAGGCTGCTAATGTCCAAGTTGTCGGCCCAACAAAAACAAACCATGTTTGAGTCCAGCCCTTTGACTAAACCCTTTTTTCATTGAAAAGTCACGAGCTCATCCATTTTATCGCAACCTTTTCCTCAAAGAGCCACAAAGGACTGCTTGACGCGGTGATTATTTAATGGGGTTAACTCCCTAATTAAATAGTACTAGTATAATATAAATTAAAAAGGATAATCCAAAAAAATCCAATAGTGTAAACATGATATAAAAGAAATTTTATTCACAAAAAATAAATAAAACACATGGATATTAATAAAAAAAAAATTGATATAATCTTGATTAAACAGGTCATGGATTTTATAATATTAAAAGTTAAGCAAAATAGCTACATCCTATGATTTTAGCCATTTTAATTTTGATGTAAAATATAAAATTCATATTAGTTTGAAAATAGGATGCAAGAGATTGGAGGAGAGATTATAGGAAGTTTGATCAGAATTTTAGTATTTGAACATGAATCCAGTCCGGTATTATATTCTTTACACCACTATTCCAAGCGTTATATATTTTTGCAAATTTATCTACCTACGATAATCTCTATCTTGGAGACTTTTAAAAAAATGCCTTACATCTGCAAAGCTTTTGTTATTGCGCATGATGACATTGATGACTTGATTACATGGAAACAAAAAGAGGAAGCAAATATTGCAGAAATAGAGTTAGAAATAACCAGCTCTCTAACCAACAACAAGAATGGAGAGCAGATATACACAGGCATACACTTTTGATACTAGAATGAGAAGCAGAACTAGAAAAAGAAGCAGAAATCTCAGAAATTGAGTCTAAAACAACATCCCTTTTTAATTAATTTTTGTTATTCTTTTATTTTTCATCTTATCTTCATTAAAATTTTAAAACCCCATTTCTCTAATTTTTTTTAATTTGAGCTCATAAAAATTTTCCTTCCCCTCCCCTTCCCTTTAAATCCCTCGTATCAAACAGGCAAGCATAAATTGAGGTTGAAAGTGTGCCCTGGAGTGCATGATGAGAAGCACCTTGCGAAGCTCCTTGCAAATGCCCTGTTTGGTACGTGGTACTGAATTTCGATAGATTGGGATTGGCACTGGGGCTGGGACTAGGATTGATACTTTTAAAATATATTTGGTGCGAAGTAATAGTTGGAGGGAATAATTTCATTAATCTTATTTAATAAATGGCCACTAATTATGAAAAGACGCAAATACCTATACCCTAAATCTCAAACTTAATCTACAGCTTAGATGCAAACTCTGCCTTCACTGTCTGTCGTTTTATTTGGAAATAATACTTACATGCAACTCTAAGCCAATCCAACCATGTAAAACAAAGATCCCTTCCCTACAAAATTAGGCTTACTAATAATTGGTGCCAAGCCTTTTATTTCTTATCATTACCATACGCATTAGATAAAAAATGACAAAAAAATATAATTATATAAAGTTCACATATCATTTTATCGATCTTGATGCTCTGGAGAGTCATTGAACTTTTTGCTGTCACTACTTTAAAGCTTATCTACTATAGTAGAAGAATTGAAGATTTCCTTATCAATACCCCACCAAGAACGTAGCCATCTAGCCATTCCATAATAAATAACTAGTACTATGCCAGTAACCCAGTGAAGCGATGATTTTGGAGGCCAGGAACCAACAATACTAGCAGTTGCGGCTACGACGGCTATTCTCTACCAGTAATGGTGGTGATTTTGACAACCAGAAAAACACCCATGAGATCAATAATGAGCGAAGAAATAAAGTGATGAGTTATAATTTAGGGCAAAATTGATATAGGGTACTTTTGCCATGAAAATATTAGGGTTAATATAACTTTTGGTCCCTGAAGTTTGATCCAATTTTAGTTTTGGTCCCTCAAGTTTGAAATAAGTGGTTTTGGTCCCTGAAGTTTCACCCAATTTTGATTTTGGTCCCTCAAGTTTGAAATCGGTGGTTTTGGTCCCTAAAGTTTCACCCGATTTTGGTTTTGGTCCCTCAAGTTTGAAAAGGACTTGGTTTTTTCCTGGGTCGGGTCGGGTCGGGTTTCAAAACGGGTCACCAAGTCCTTTTCAAATTTGAGGGGTCAAAACCAAAATCGAGTGAAACTTCAAGGATGAAAACCACCGATTTCAAACTTGAGGGACTAAAACAAAATTGGGTGAAACTTCAGGCACCTAAACCACAGATTTCAAACTTGAGAGACCAAAACCAAAATCGTATCAAACTTCAGGGACTAAAAGTTATATTAACCCAAAATATTATAAACAGGGATATTTTTGTCTCTAAAATTTGCAATTCCAGGATTAAAAACGTAATACCAGGGGGAGGTGGCTTGGCAATAATCCCACTTTCGTGGTACTCCCAATCCCTAGTTATCTGTAGTCCCTCAAACCAAACCATATATTCTAGCTCAATCCTTGATCTAATCGCAGTCCCTACCCCCTAGTGCTTCGTACCAAACAAGGCCTATATTTGTTCTAGAAATAGAATTCATTTTTCATTTTTCTGAAAACATATTTGCTTTTCCTAAACTTCTTTTTTTAGTTTGCATGATGGCACAGGCGGTTGTCTCCTCGGAAAAAAAAAAAAAAAGAAGTCAATGACAACTTAACTTAATAAGTATATTTGGTCAACTAATGAATAAACTCAACCATATATTTAGTCAACTAACCAATAAACTTAAACCTGGATAATAGCCTAGGTGAAATTGCTATGATTTGGAGCCCTTAGACAAATTTGCACCTAAACCCAAAACAAAAAAAGACGCTACGTCTTTTTTTGTTTATAAACGTTTGGGGTAAAATTGCCCCACCTTATCAACTTCCGGGGTAAAATAGCTCTTTAACCCTTTTATTTTTATAATGTCTTCTATAATTTGTATGTATTTTAATGTTTACAAACATCACATCGATATCAAATTTATTCTAATCATTATTAATACATTAATTTTAATAACATCGTCATAATTGGCTCTTTTCCCCAAAATTGCTTAATAATATCTTCATATTAAATAATAGAGATCGACCATTATGTTATAAAAACAAAGGATTAAAAACAAAAGGGTCAACTAAAAAACTAAGCTAGATTTTGTTGACAGACCTTTAGATAAGGGAAAGAAATGTAACGATGTGATTTAATTAAAAAATTGAAATTATAATCTTGGTAAAGTTAAATTTCAAAATGTTTAGGCTTGATATAAACTTTAGGAGATTTTATATACTATAGGGAAAATTTCATTGAGCCTCCGAAGATGTGACATAATTTCAGTCAACCCCTAAAACTTTCTAAAACTTTATTGCACCCGCTAGAGTCAATATGAAATTAAGTTTGGGGTGAAAAGACAATGTTACTCTTATTTTATTTATCTTATAAATTGTCTTATTTGTCTTATGAATTTTCATATTTTTCTTTTAAATAGCTTAAATGTTTTTAATTCCCTAAATTCTTTTGAATCCCTTTATTTATCTTGCAAATGTCTTTATTTGTTCTATAAATGCTCATATTTATCTTGTGAATTTCTATATTTATCTTGTAAATATCCAAGATATTTTTTATTCCTTAGGTTCTCTCGCATCCCTTTATTTGTCTTGTTAATGCTCTTCTGAAAAGAAATAAAATAAAGGTATCATTATTTTCACACTCACAAAACTTAATTTCATTTTGATCCATAGGGTGCACTGAAATTTTAGAAAGTTTTGGAAGTTGATTGAAAATATGTCACATCTTTAAAGGCTTAATGAAAATTTTCCCCATATTATATTTTAGTTCATGATAG
The DNA here is from genome assembly GCA_963855925.1 of Inga laurina. Lineage (NCBI taxonomy): Eukaryota > Viridiplantae > Streptophyta > Magnoliopsida > Fabales > Fabaceae > Inga > Inga laurina. The sequence goes on from OY979713.1 coordinate 21,610,402, forward strand.
ATGACAGATGCCATTTAGTCCTCACTATGTTTGACATAACAATTTGAGAGTTGAGATTTCATCTAAAAATAAATGTAGATAGAGAAGAAGATGCAAGTATGAGAAGAATTTGAAGTGATATATTTTTTTTTTAAAAAAAACTTTAGAAAAAATAACATTGGAGTGAATTATAGAAAGGACAAAACTTAGGTCTAGTCGCTTAGGTGTATTAGGTTCAGTTAGCCAATCACATGTTGCCAGATGGATTATTTTTACACATCACCATTAACCCTGTTAAGCCCTCGTTACCCACTAAAATTTTTGAAGGTGATTATCATGCCGATTTCCAACTATGTTCTCTTATGAGCAACCCAAATTGATTCAAAATGATTATCTACCAAGAATTGTCCCATTCCCTCCCTCTTGGAAGTTCCCTTTTTTATGAGTATTTTTCCCATTTAATCCGCTTATCTTGGTATTCTTCTTATCTTCGGAAGATGGATGACAAGGAGTTAAACTCGGATATGCTAGTAAGGGGTTTGAGGCGTGACATAAGGAAGAGATTAGCCACCCATCAATTCACCGAGTTCAACAAGGCGGTTGAGGAATGTCGGATCACAGAGAGCAATCTGAGAGAGCTACATCCGGCTAAGGCTGCTGGTGGTCATAGTAAGCCCAGTAAGGGCAACGTCTCTCAGAAGCGTAAGGGCTCGGGATCATTTTCGTATAAGGGCAGTGGTAAGAAGCCCTACTAGTCTGGGAGTCGTGATCAGCAGATAGCTCCTACAATATGGACATGTCCTCGTTGTAACAAGCCACATCATGGCAAGACTTGCGATGGTCGAGTGATCCATTTTAATTGCAAGCAAGTGGGGCATACATACATTGAGTGTGGACAGCTATGACCGGAGCAGAGACTGAGGACTCAGGGCTGAGTATTTGATATGACTTATGAGGAAGCTCGAAAATCCCCAGAGTTGATATGAGGTAAAGTTCTTCTCAATGGATGTGTTACAAGCATTGTTTGACTCAGGTGCAAGTCACTCCTTCATTGCTTATGATTGCGTGAAACGCCTAGGTATGAATGTGTATAAGTTACCATTCAATCTGATTGTGTCAACGCCGATGGGTGTTAAGGCTGTGACTACATAAGCCTGTTTAAATTGTGTTGTAACTGTTGAGGGTCATGAATCTGTGGTAGATTTGATTTGTTTACCGCTCTACCAATTGGAAGTCATTCTATGTTTTGATTGGTTGAGAGCAAATAATGTATTGTTAGATTGTGGGAATAAGAGGATAGTGTATCATGTTTCTCAAAGCATTAAGGACAAGAATGTCGACTTAAATTTTCTTTCAACAACTAAGGCTGAGAAATATTTGAAAAATGGATGTCATGGATATATGGTTTTCTTTTCTGTGCAAGGAGAAACCAATGAGACTTTGAGTAGTATACCCGTAGTGAATGAATTCCCTGAGGTATTTCTAAATGACCTAAGTAGGTTGCCTCTTAAAAGGGAAGTTCAATTTCTAATTGACATTGTGCCTGGAGTTGGTTCTATATCCAAAGCCCCATATCGTATAGCCCTAAATGAAATGGCGGAATTAAAGAAGAAGATTAAAGATTTTCTTGAAAAAGGGTTTATTAGACCCAGTGTGTCGCCTTGGGGAGCTCCAGTGTTGTTTGTGAAAAAGAAAGACCGGAGTCTTCGTCTGTGTATCGACTATAGAGAGTTGAATAAGATCACTATCAAGAACAAGTACCCTCTCCTCAGGATCGATGACCTTTTAGATCAACTATCTGGTTTCTGCGTGTTTTTGAAGATTGATCTAAGGTCAGGGTATCATCAGTTGCAAGTGAAAGCAGAAGATGTTCCAAAAACTGCTTTCAGAACAAGGTATGGTCATTATGAATTCTTAATAATGCTGTTTGGGCTACCTAATGCACCTGCGGTTTTCATGGATTACATTAACCGTATCTTTTGACAATATCTGGATCAATTCATTGTGGTATTCATTGATTATATTCTGATATACTATAAGAGTAGAGAAGAGCATGAGCATCATTTGAGAATTATGTTAAATACATTGTGTGAGAAGCACCTCTATGCCAAATTGAGTAACTGCGATTTTGGCTATCAAAAGTAAAATTCCTAGTCCATGTTATCTCGTAAGAAGGGGTATCTGTGGATCCCAGTAAAGTGGAAGCAGTACTGGACTGGAAGAAGCCAGAAACTGTTGCAAAGGTATGCAGTTTTCTGGGTCTTACTGGTTAATATCGGAGATTCATTCATAATTTCTCCTGTATTGCGTTGCCGATAACCAAGCTCACAACAAAAGATCATTCATTTGTGTGGGATGAACATTGTGAAAATTTCTTTATGGAGCTAAAACAGAGGTTGACTACGACACCTGTGTTGATTATACCTAATCCCAGTTTGATATACGTTGTGTATAGTGATGTCAGTAGGCAGGGATTAGGGTGTGTCCTTATGCAACAAGGACGTGTGTTGGCCTATGCCTCTCGACAACTCAAGCCTTATGAAATGAACTATCCTACTCATGATCTGAAGCTTGCGGCCATTGTATTTGCATTAAAGATTTGGTGGCATTATTTGTATGGTGTGACGGTAGAACTGTACTGCAACCACAAGAGTCTCAAGTATCTATATGACCAAAAAGAATTGAATATAAGACAACATCGCTAGATGGAGTTGCTTAAGGACTACAACCTGGAAATCAAATATCATCCTTGTAACCCCCTCACCGTAATTACATCCGGATTTCAAAATTTAAGTGAAATAGAGACCAATAAGATGAGATAACAATTTATAGTCCCACATCAAAGAGACGGGGTATTTTAAAAATCAATTCCGAAACATACTTATTACTGGTCTCACATTCACGGGCGGATATAATTACTTGAGAAATCAGAGTACATAATAAATATCAAAGTGCGGAAACCAAAATCCCGGCAAACCCCGGGTTACTTACATATATAACTTGGGTTTACAAGTTCCCAATAATGGGGATTACATGACCAAAATATACGTTTACATCTTTTTCTGTCTACGCTTGGTAATCTCAAAACCAAAATAAGGATAACCAACTACCACTAAGATCTCGGAGTAACCTAACTACTCCAGGTTGTCCGCTTCCCTTTCGAGCCACTCGCCCTATCTGAAAAGGTTAGTCATTTGGAAAGAGTGAGATTCTAAAGAATCCCAGTAGTAACAACTATTTCATACCGCATGCAATCACATAATATGTAAACAAATCATATCACATCACAGCAACACAATCACACTCCATCCTCATCCCCTTTTACCGCCGGGAAGACACACCGTCCTAACCCGAACCGTTGATAGCGACTCAGGGACTATTGGCATGGCAGTGTATACGAATAGCCACACGGCTCACATATAGCCTTTCGGCTTTCACAAATGGCCCGTCGGCCTTCACAAATAGCCTTTCGGCTCACAATTAGCCTTTCGGCCCACATATACACTTATATCACACCCTAACCTCATCCCCTTTTACCGCCGGGAAGACATATGGCCCTTACCCGAACCGTTGTTAGCGACTCAGGGACTATTGGTATAGTGGTGCTTCCACAATTTTCATAAACTTGCAGCATACAATATCCATTTCAAAACAATGACATAGCACACATACAATGTATCACATAAGGTATAAAGAAAGAGTCACTACCTGTATCTTTCCTGACTGGCTCCGTTACCGTGGTCTCACGCGGACGACAGATATCAAATCCTATATCAAATTAGGGACAATTGATCAATCTCTTTTTCAATTACTTAATCCCATAATACACTAAGTTGGTTATCATTTAGGACTCTTTAGAGGCCACAAATGTCTCTAATGAAAGCCCTAAAAGGTTGGGAAACAAAAGGTTGAAGGTCACTTTTCGAAAACAAGAAGTGCTGGAACACAGGCTTGGGCCGCGGCCCACCCATCCTTGGGTTGCGGCGCAAATATGGTCAGAAGGTCTTGGGCGGCGGCCCACCACTCATGGGCCGCGGCCCAAAACAGGTCAGAAAGGCTTGGGCCGCGGTCCGCCACTCTTGGGCCGCGGCCCAGAAATTTCCTGACTCTGGGCTGACTTCGAAAAACCATAACTAATTCTAGAAAACTTGAAACGAGGTGATTCCAAAGCCAAATGAAAGGTATATGAGTCATATTTCAAGGAAAAATATAGCCCCTCACTGGAAATCACTACAAAAATACAGAATCACCAAAAACTACACACTACTCCAAAACAGAGTTCTGTTTTCATCCCAAACTTTGGACAACCATATCTCACAGAATACTAAACGAAATGACATAAAATATATGTCCATTTTGAAGCTTGGGATGTGAAATTTAAGACTGGAAAGTTTCACAATTTTTCAATACCATTTGGTCACTCAAAACGCTCGTCCAAACTGACAGCGAAAAACAGAGCTTAAACAAACAGATTTTCCAACTTTTCCCAAGTGATCCAAATGAATCCAAAATCAACAACCAAGGTTATTCCCACACAAAATCACTCAAGGACTCCAATGGGAATGTCAAAATCACCAAAATCCTATTCCATTATCATGCTTTGGTTGTGGGTGACATTAAACACCAAACTCTCAAAATCTCCAAACTTAACAATTTCAAACCCAATCAATTTCTATCTATCCAAAATGCATCAAATGTTCATATATCTCCAAAATAAATCATTTCCAATCATCAATCATAATGAACTTCATATTTCCAAAAATAGGCATAATTAAGGCAAAATTCCAGATTTTACCAACTTAGCCAAAAATCACAAACAATACATCAAAATGCTCTAAATGTCTACCTCTTCTCTTTGCCCAATCTAGAATCTTGATTCTTCAACTTTCAATTTTGAATCAATGCCCAAAGTAACACCATTCAAGACTCTACAACCACCACAATGTAGCTCTCAATGAGACACACAATATTAGAGAAGAGGATTAAAGCATTAGAGAATCACAACTCACCAAAATCAAAGCTTTTCTTTTCCTCTTTCTTGCTTGTCCAGCGCCAGAAATGGAGGAAGGAGAGGAGAGAGAGAAAATGGTGAAGATGATGAAAATTCTCTTCCTTACACACACACTCAACCGCACAAGAGGGAGAGAAGAGAAAAAGTAATGTTTTGTCTTTTAGTGCCACATCCAATGGCTACCCTCTTGCCACTTGTCATCATCCTATCCACTTCCACTTTAAGCTCATATAACCGCAAAGCATAGGATACCGACCCATGGTCAAGGAATCACAACCATTGATCTTATATACACATGTATGTACACTAAATACATATTACATAAATTTCCAAAAGTATTTAATTACACTAATTACAACAATTATCAGAGCCATTAGCCCTAATCACAAATTGGGATATTACAATCCTAGTAAGGCAAATATAGTCGATGATGCTCTTAGTCGAAAGACGGTGCTTGTGGCAGCTATGATGATATAAGAGGGGAAGTTGATTGCTGATTTTTGTGATTTGAATCTGTCGAACCAAATCATCTGTGCCAACTATATGGTTTCCCAAGGGGAAAGTGATTTAAGAGCTGAGATTGAAGAGGCTCAGAGGCAAGATGGCTGGATACAGCATAATCTGGCTAGAATCGAATAGGGAAAAGCTTAGGGCTATGAATTGTCGCCTAGTGGACTAATTCGCTACCAAAAGAGAATTTGTGTTCCACTTAAGGCATAATTGAGACAGAAAATCCTAGATGAGGAGCATAAGAGCCGGTACACTCTTCATCCTTGTATGACCAAGATGTATCATAATTTGAAATATGTATATTGGTGGCCGAGAATGAAGAGTGATATGACGAAATATATGGTGAGGTGTCTCACATGCCAGAAGGTAAAGATTGAGCACCAGAGACCGTCTGGTTTGTTGCAGAGTCCTGAGATTTCAGAATGGAAATAGAAAAGTGTGGCCATGGACTTTGTGGTGGGATTACCCAGGATCAGGAATTATGATGTGATCTGGGTAATTGTGGACCAGTTAACGAAGTCAGCACACTTCATATCGATCAACGCTAGTTACTCTCCGGACAAGCTAGCAGAGATTTATATTCAGGAGATTGTGAAGCTCCATGGTACACCGAAGAACATCATTTCCGATCATGATCCCTAATTTACTTCGAGATTTTAGAGGGCGTTGCATGGAACCCTGGGAACTCAGTTGAGATTTAGCACGGCCTATCATCCTCAGACGGATGAACAGTCAGAGAGGACTATTTAGACGCTAGAAGATATGCTATGTGCATGTGTCCTTGACTTCAAAGAGAGTTGGGATCGCTTTCCTCCACTTGCTAAATTCGCCTACAACAATAGCTATCATGCGAATATTCAGATGGCACCATATGAAGTATTGTATGGGAGAAAGTGTCAATCACCATTATGTTAGAATGAACTATCTGAGAGAAAGCTTTATGGCCCGGAGCTTGTTGATCAAACCTTAGCCCAGATTAGAATCATTCATAAAAGGCTTCTTGTAGCTCAGAGTCGGTAGAAAAGCTACGCTGACAAGAGGAGAAGGCCTCTAGAGTTTGAAGTTGGTGACCATGTGTTTCTAAGAGTATCTCCAGTCACCGGTATTGGGCCAGCTATCAAGCGAAAGAAGTTGAGCCCAAGGTATATAGGTCCTTTTAAGATCCTTGAGAGGATTGGGCCTGTTGCATACCCAGTAACCCTACCCCCGAACTTGAGCAGAATCCACGATGTGTTTCACGTTTCCCAATTGAAGAAGTACCAACTGGATCCATATCACATCGTTGAGTATGAGGAAGTGGAGTTGCAAGACAACTTCACATATGTGGTAGAGCCAGAGCAGATTATTAATCAAGAAGAACGGTGGTTCAGACACTGAAGTATTCCTTATGTAAAAGTAATATGCAAGGGAATGACCCAAAGAGAAGCAACTTGGGAAGCGGAAGAGGATATACGAAGGCGATATCCGGATTTTATGGCTCAAATAGTTTGACAAATTTTGAGGGCAAAATTTATTTTACGAGGGGAGAATTGTAATGACCCAATTTGAGATTAAGGGCTAATGACTTTAAAATTGATTGTAATTAGTATAATTAAACACTTTTGGATAAATGTGACACTAATTTAATATAAATGTTCATAGTGATGATTTAATAATCATAGTGAAAAACAAAGGCAAAATGGTCAAATTGGAAATTTACCGACCAATTGGTCAGTTGTCAAAGAGGAAACTCATTGGTGATTAAAGATCAAGGGTTGAGATGTATTGGCTATGGGTCGGAATCCTATGCTTTAAGCTTATGTGAGCTCATAGAGGGAATGAGCAAGATGTTGACAAGTAGCTTAATGTGGACCATAGGATGATGCTAAAAGTCAAAAACTCACTTTTCTCTCTCTTCTCTCTCCTATTCGGTTGGGCTTTGGGAAAGGGAAAGAGATACTTGCTTCATCATCAGCATCTTCCTCATCTCTCATATTCTCTCTCCTCCTTCTCCATTTTTTTAGTGATCAAGGTAGAAAGAGAAAGAGAAAGCTTGAATTTTGGGTGAGTAATAGTTCTTCTTTGCTCAAATCCTCTTCATTAAATTTGTTCATAGTATTAAGAGCTCCATTTTAGTGGTTTCAAAATTTTGAAAGGTAGTAGTTTGGGTGTTGGAGCAATTTGGGAGTTTGAGAATCAAGGTTCTGGTTTTGGCAAAGTGAAGAGGTAAGGATTTGATGCTCTTTAGTATATTTATGGTGACTTTTGGATAAGTTTGAGAAATTCTGGAATTTTCCCTGGTTTATGTCCATTTTTTATTGCATGAATTACATAATGAATGATGTTGGAATTGGTTCATTGTGAAGCTATTTGAGTATTAGATATAGTTTTAAGTTTTGGAAGTATGTTGATTGGAATTGGGTATTGTGTGTGAATTAGAGACCCAAGAGTTAAGTTGTTGTTAGGATGGGATTTTGTGTGATTTGAGGTTATCAATGTGTTCCTTAGGCAATGTTAAGTGGGTATGAGCTTTGAGTAGAGTTTGGGAACCATTGGGAGCAATTTTGACCAATCTGGAAATTTATGTCAGTTGCTACGATCTGGGCAATCTGATAGCATCACTCGAGTGAGGGGGGATCTCACTCGAGTGATGCCATGTGTTTTCCCTTTCTCCTTTGTGTTTTGCCTGGGTACTCATGAAGGAAGCTCGAGTGCACTTCTTAAACCGCAAGTGATATTGGTGATCACTCGAGTGAGCTTGAGATCACTTGAGTGATGGTGTGAGTTCATGGTTAGGGCTGCGTCTCGGGTCCTCACTCGTTGGTCAATTTTTAAAAGTGTGTTCTGACACTCGCAAGTGAAGTCTTCTCACCTGAAGTGCCAATGGTTATGCTCGAGTGAGCGTTTCCCTCTGATGTTGCATGTACTCTCGGGTTGTCACTTTCTGTGTTGCACTTTCGGGGACTCGAGTGGGTTTGGAGTTATCACCCAAGTGCAAAGCCTAATGCTTAAGTGTTGTAAGCACTTGCTAGCCGAGGTAGTTGCTCATTGTCAAACACTAGCGAGTGAGAGCCATTCTTACTCGAGTACAAGTCTCTCGTCACTCGAGTGAGGTCATCTTCACTCGAGTGAGTCAACCAAAAATTAGTGTTCTACTTACAAAAAGGGGTCTTCAGGGTAGTTTCTTCCAACCCTTTTGGCATATGTTTAGCCTCTAATAGCCACCTAAAGAGTCCTAAATGATAACCAACTTAGAGTATTATGGAAATATGTGCTTGGAAAAGAGATTGATCGGTTGTCCCTAATTTGGTTATAGGATTTGACATCTGTCAGACTCGTGAGCCCACTGTGCCGAAGAACATTAGGAAAGATACAGGTAGTGACTCCTCTCTTATACTTTGTGTAAATGTATTGTATGTATGCCTATCATGCATTGTGTTGCTGCTACTGCTTTGTGATGCACTAAGACGCTTTATAGAGCTTTGTGATACCTTATGCCTTGGGATGCTGCTGCATAGTGTTTACAGCGAAAGCTGGTATAATGTTTACCATGAAAGCGGTCATAGAGCATTGTGATACAGCCATGAGTGTTATCGGTTGTAGCGCGAGACATGACTCATAGTGTTGTTGCTGAACATTATGAACTTACATGCTTTGTGTTTATATATTGTATGAGTGATTTGTTACTACTGAAATTCTTTAGAATCTCATTCTTTCCAATGACTAACATTTTAGACAGGGCAAGTTAGGAGGATGCCTCTGGCATTTCCTGAGATAGCCTTGCTATAGCCTTTTGAACTTCAATTTCTTTTTCCCCTCCTTAGATGTTTTGGTTACCGTTTCTATCTCATTTGCCCTTTTGAGTTTGAATGGATCATCTCCTTTACTCCTCTGTATCCTTTTAGTAGGAATATTTTGATGTGTGGATGGTTCCTAATGTGGGCCTTTTTCATTCCCCATGGATTGTGTTTTACAAAATCTATGCGTGTATTGTATTTCTCTCAAGAAATTAAAACTTTGAAGAATAGGATGTGAAAAAAAAAATTCAGACAAAGAATTTTAGTCAAGATTTTAGAGAAAGATCGGTTGAGTTATGGATAGTGGTAGCTGAGTTAAAGACACTAGATGATCTTATGAGCAACTATAGTAGAAAGAGGCAGGCCTGAGAGGGGAAAAGAGAAGTGGCCAGTAACAATGATCGTTCTCATAATTTGACTCGTTTAGGTAGTTTTTGACTAGGCGATATTAAGTATTGATATAGAGTCTAATTTTTATTACTGAGACCTAAATATCTTACCTCGCAAGCAGTTTGACAATCTTGGGCACATAATCCAATTAAACCCAAACCCCGTACAAAAATTGACAATCCTATGATAATCGAAGATGAGGTTTATTTTGGTTTTAGATCAATGTGACAATCCAAGTGTATGTTATGAGAGCCACATTATTAACTATTAGGTTGTTTTTCTTGTAAAATAATAAAGGGTTAATATTATCTTTAGTCACTTAAGTTTATCCTCATTTTGATTTTAGTTCCTGAAGTTTCAAACTATTTGTTTTAGTCCCTCTAGGGGTAAAATAGTCTAGGTTTTTAATGAATTATAAAGACTAATGTTTTATATGAAATGAAACTTAAATGACCAATACCTATCATTTGAAACTTGAGGGACCAAAACTAAAATGAGAATAAATTTAAGGAACCAAAGATTATATTAACGTATTAATAAATTATATGTATAGAAACTAATATTTATAATTAAGGAAACTATAAGAACCTACCAAAAATTGAAAAAAATATAAAAAAATTAATTAAAAATGTGGTAAAATTATAGTGATTTATATTTTATTTTTTAAGGTTAATATAATATTTTATCCCTCAATTTTGCTCTCATTTTAATTTTGATCACTCAAGTTTCAAATAATGAGTTTTGGTCATTCAAGGGGTGAAGTTGTCTAAGTTTTTATTTAATTATAGGGATCAATGTTTTAAACAAAATCACACTTGAAGGACCAAAACTTGAGGTTTGAAACTTGAAGGATTAAAACCAAAATGAAGATAAATTTAAAAAACCAAATATTGTATTAACTATTTTTTAATTTATACAATATTTATAAATGATAATCCAATATTTCTTCTAACAATAATGATTTTTGTTTAAGAATATATTTATGAAAAATTGAACAAATAAATATTTTCTTAGGTTAAGGAGCAATGAGCACCCTAAAATATTTTAAGATGTAATCTTCACTATTAAAAGTGGAGCAATATTAACCCCCCTTAACAGAATCACAAAGGTGCGTTTGACTTTTTTCTCCCTTCAAAGAGTACAACTTATGTATTAGTTCAATCATCTTCTCTTCTTTACCAAGGCACCGAATGACTAAACACGAAGAATGAAGGCACTAATAAATCATATAATTGATAATAAAGATTCCATACGTAAAACTAAATCAAATGAATGAATCATCTAAGTCTTAAAAGAAAAGAGACACTAAATTGAAAGAACAGGAACGACTAAACCCTACTATAATCATTTGTACATCACCCAAGCCACAGCCAGATCCAGCGATGCTTAAGACTTTTAAGAGCAGCGCTGCTTACTGCGGGTGCTGGCGCATCTGAAGGCGAAGTGGAGATTGAGGACGGAGACATTGTCGGAGATTCGACGGGCGATTCTCAAGGAGATGAATGAGAAGATGTCTTAGGTGGAACAGTCGGCACTGGCGACTCGGTTGGAGACAAGATCTTGTGTGCCGGAGATCGAGCTAATGTGAAACTCACCAACAGTGGAAACACCAGCATCAACACCAACACAAAGAGAAGCGACCCGTTTTAGAGAGAGAAATTAGGATTTTAAGAGAACAAAGAAGCAAAAGAGAATGTGTAGGATGTGAGATTGCAATTCAAGAGTGATAAGTTGCAGAGATGAGTGATTGCAGAGATGATGGTGCCTTAGTTCTCAGTTCACCAGTCAATTCTCTCAAACTCATAGCCAACCACAACATCCCAAATGCTTCTTCTTTAGTCGTCCATTGCTTTCCTCACCAGGCAAAGAGAAGAAGATGGTGAAAGAAAAAAAAATTCAAACGGACATTTTGTGATTGTGTCAGTGGGGGTTGAGATTGCTCCACTTTTAATACTTTAAGACAAAAATTGCACCATAAAATATTTTAAGGTGCTGATTACACCTTAAAAAATATTTTGGGTACACCTTAACCCTATTTTCTTTACATAAAATATCTGGAAAGCATGCACAAAAAACAACCGGATATATTTTTTTGAAAAAAAAAATTCAAATAGTAACGTATGGCTTTTTTTGGGTAAATAGCAAGGGCCCAAGCACAATTAAAACCAAAACTCAAAGCATAGCCAATCCCAATTTCTATTCTAACTGAAAAATTCGAGGACAAGGTAAAGTTGCTTGCTTTTTCCTTCCCCATCCCCTTTATTCTTCTCACCACCTCGATCTTTTGCATTAGATTGAAGCTAAACCTTTTTTAAAAACCCAATTCCCATGGCAACTCTAGCCCCCTTCTCGTTCTCCATGCCTCCGCCTTAGCCCACCCACACCACCCTATCTTCGCTGCATAACCAACAGCCGAAAACTACCCTATCTTCACTACGTAACTTAACACACATCTTCCTTCATGATCTCACATTACACCGTACCCTTGAGCAGTCTGACTCAATTTTTAAAGCCCAATTCATGTTTACTAAAATGAAGCCACCGGTAGAAATTGAGACCAAAAAGAAAAGTCTTGCAAAACAAGAGATCTAACGGGGGATTTGGTGATATATGAGCAGCACGTTCTTGATATACTACTGTTGAGTTGGTATATTTTTGCATTTTCGTCAACATGTGATCATCTTTCCTATCTTTGCAAGATTTATAAATGACTTTGATCCGTTCCTGTTATAGTCATTCTGATACTAAACAGAAGTCACCTGCACGGCTTTGGTTTAGTAACAATAATCACATGTCCATGAAAATATATAAATATACTCGCTCAATAGTAGTGTGGCAAGAATGTGCTCCTCATTGGACAAATTTCAGCCTTGGCCATTGATCCTGTTTTTCTATTCTCTCCATTTCTTTCCTCATTTTTTTTCCACATCTTTTGCACCATCACTTCCCCTTTAACACACTTCTTTCTCATACTTCTCATTTGCACCTCTTAGAAGGGAATGACAACAATGAAGATAGCTAGCTGATATGTGGAACAATAGTATATTTTTGAAATACAAACCTTTAGGCATGTATCTTCACTCGCCTACCCCCAAAAACATGGTTTCAGAAGCAATTTTCCACAAATCGAGATAAAACTCCTCTCATATATTTACCTCGTATACTATAAAAGCTATTATCCAAAAGCTAATCCGAACACAACCCACTTTGCTCCTCTTTTCTTGCTTTTTATATACTTTGTATCAGTTGCCCTGTTAACTAACGTATCATATCTATGATTATAGATTAGTTGATCATAATTTTTTCCTTTAATAAGCATTAAGGAATTGAGTTTTAGGAGAAGGGTTTTACTTTATATCAATTTATTCACTCACCGTAGTTAATCTACAATTTTGCATTCCTTATATTCCTGCAATTATATTTTTTTTCATAGTGCTTCAATTGCTTTTTCTCAATGTTGTTAAACAGTCTATTTATAATTTGATGCATCTACAAAAATGATTGTGAGAATCAAATTGAAGGTAGTTCAGTGATAGATCTTTATAATTTGGAAATAAGAAATAGGAGAGGATAAGGATAGAAAAGATTTTTAGGGGGTTGAAGAAGAAGAATAGAAGGATTTTTTTTTTTTTTTTTTTTTTTGCCTTAAGAATAGAAGGAATTAAAAGAGAAGAACAATAGGGAGAGTATTTCTTACATCATAATTTGATTTACACCTTACTACATATTCACGCATATATAGCATTTAATAAATAATTGTTACACTAATTAAACGTTATATATATCAAGACGAAGGTCACGTAAGAATATATAACACTAAAACCTAGTGATTAAATATGCCCACTGTAATGTATTGATAAGTGGAATTCACATAAATAAAAATGTAACGGTTGTAATAATTAACTATCATGTATTTACTATCAAAAATGACAGTTCTTACAAAATAACCGTCATGTAACACTTTAGAACATTTGTCTTAACAACTTTATGTTAGGAAAATATATATATAACTGTTATAATAATTAACCGTAAAGTACAATTCCTAAATACTTTTCTTTTTTTAAGAATACTTAATAGTTAAAAATGGTAATAATCATATATAAGAAAACAGGATTTTTAAGAAATTTTATTTAATAATGTTTAACAGTTATTCGCAATGAACCATTATATGTTTTTTAACAATATTTAACAATTAAAAAATTATTTGTCAATTAATTACGGTTCTTCACAAATAACTGTTAAATATTATTTAATATAAATAATGATAGAATTCTAAAAGATATCATATATAAGAGAGTAGGGTCCTAAAAAAAATGTAATTTGACGATACATTACGGTTTTTCACAAAGAATCGTTAAGTATTATTTAATATAAATAATGGTAGGATTCTGAAAGATATCATATATAAGAAAGTAGGATCCTAAAAAAATATAATTTGACAATACATTTCACTTTTTCACAAAAAACCGTTAAGTATACTTTAATATAAATAAATAAAAGTGAGATTTTGAAAGATATTATATATAAGGAGGCAAGATCCTAAAAATAATTTCACAATACATTATGATTATTCACAAAGAATTGTTAAGTATTTTTTAATATAAATAAATGTGGGATTCTGAAATATATTAAATATAAACACATGAGTTCTTAAAAAATTATTTAACAATGCATTACGATTCTTCACTAAGAACCGTTAAGTATTCTAAAATGTAAACAAAGGCAGGATTTTGAAAAACAAAATTATTTGACAATACATTAGTGATTTTTACTAAGAACTGTTAAGCATTCTTTAATAAAATGCGTGAATCTGAAAAATATCAAATATAAGGATGTGGGATTCTAAAAAAAATAAATTATTTGAAGCAACTTTTTTAACTCCTTTCCAAACTCTTTTTGAGCTTCTTTAGTGGATCTTATACTTTTTTTTTCCGTAATTTTTGTTCTAGAGCTATAGATATTGTCCTCCATCAGTACCATGGGTCTTCACTCTATAGCTCTTTCCTCTTGTGATGCTTCCTCATGCAAGCTTTCATCTTTTTTTCAGTTAACACTTTTAGTTTCATTTTATTTTCTTATAATGAGAGCTCATTAGTTGATGCTCAAGGTCACCAGTCAGGATTGCGATATTTAATTTGATGATGACTGTTAGTTTGAAGATTAAAAGAGAGAAGAAGAAAACATAAGAGAAAGCTAAAAACACAGAAAAAATGATGAGGTAAAATACTAAATTTTTATTGTTGAGCATCTCACGTTTTTAAACTTTAGTAACCCAAACAGTTGAAATCAAATTCTGACATTTCCTCAAGTTTTTATATTTTCCAATTTTTACTATATTCTAATTTTTAAATTTATATTCCGACACTTGTTTGAGTTTTTATTTTTGCTTGTTTTTATTATATGTATTCTTATTTTTATATTTATATTTTCCTTTTGTAGTAAGTGATATGTGACAGGAACTCTTGGAATGTATTGATATGTTATCTATGAACAATCTACAACAAAGGTATTGGAGATTAATTTCTTATTAATTGATTTTCTTTTAGAATTCAAAACATTATAAGATAATATTTTATTGTGAAAGTGTTTAAGTTATTAATTTCTTTTAAATTGTATGATGTTTATCTATAATGTATTGAATTTTGAATCTTATAAATATAATTTTTTTTTAATATTATTCTTTTGTTATTATCAATGATTGTACTGAGTCTTATATAATAAGTATTAATAGTAAAACAAAATAAGAACAAATAATAAAAATAACTATATATAATAAAAAATTACATTATAATTATTAACAAAGAACCGCTTTATACTCCCCTTAATATATTACGTTTTGGAACCGTCATAGTGCCTGTATGGATTAACGGCATAGGTTACTTTTCCACCGTGATTTACGGTGTATGAGGTAAGTATGTAAGATGAGTTTCGTCTCAATTTGTGTGAACGTGCTTTTATAACGCCAACTCAATCAGACACTTATATGGTTGATCATGATCATCCTAAAAGATATTTTCTAAAGTAGTGACAATAGGGATTAAACCCTTGTTTATAGGCTCGCTTATAATCATTACCGCCTTAACACAACTAACTCAAACAGCTATAATTCTTCTCATTGGCTCTCCTAAGACAGCCTTTAACCACAGTAAGTAACTAACGGTAACTAACCAACATTTATAATTTATTATAGTTATATATCATTATCAGTCAGTATCCAGCTTGCATTTTTTTCCCTAGCAGTATAAAATAATCCCATGCCTTACAAAATCAATTCTATATTAACTTTTCAGATTATTTGCCTTAGCACCACTACCAACAAACTCGCAAATATCCGGATACCAAATGAGGATGGGTCATGATTTTTTGAAGAAAGGAAGAGATATACCCAAATGACAGTGGATTCTTCATGGTACCTGCTTAGCATTTGATCTTAAGCACATATCACTTGTATTCACAATTATAGAATTCTCATCTCTACCCCATTATTTAAAGCATTTTTAAGCTTGTCAATAAAGTCTTAGGGGCTGTTTGGTTTGACTGATTTGGAGGAGAAAGGAGGAAAAAATTTTATGAGTTGGATTTAAAAAAATTAGAAAAATGGGGTTAAAACTTTTAAATTAATTTTATTTCCTCTTTTATTTTAGATATTCACTTTATTAAAAATTTATAACCCCACCTCTCCAATTTTTTGAAATCTAACTCAAAAAAATTTTCCCTCCACTCTAAACCCCTCATGCCAACACAGACCCTTGGTGTTAAATACTCACTGTGATGCCTTTGCTAAATGTGCCTGCTTCAATCAACATTGTTTGGCTTTTTTTTGTAAATCAATAATTTTCTTACTTATGAATTAGGCCATTAAAGAAGCCGGTATTGATATTGATGGATATTCAAAACCAGGTGCTCCTTTATGTAAATATAATGGCTCAATCACACAGGTTCTCTTCTAGCTTCTGTGTTTTTATTGGCCAGGTGAAATATAATATGTGTTTTTAATTCAGCATTATTTTATTGGCCAGGTGAAATATAATAATGACCCTATAAACTATGTATTCTAATCCGTACATTTTTCAATAGAAATTTTATTTTAATACTTTTATTTTCTTAAAAAAAGTTTTAATTCCAATCTGTTACGAACTTTGACCCTTGGATACGAATTTTTAGTATATCTTGATCCTTAAATGAGTTTTCGTGCTAAAAATTAGACTGTCATAAAAGTGTTGGTTCACAGTGTTTAGTGCTTCTTACTCAATCTTTTTTTTTATATGGCTAAGAGTATAATCCTAGACTTAGAGTGGAAAGAAATTTTACATATTTCAATAGTACATTTTTTAAAATTTAAACTTGTGTTCTCCTTCTTATGGAGGTTTTTTTATATGGCTAAAGGTATAATCCTAGGTTTAGAGTAGAAAGAGATTTTGCATCTCTCAATAATTACACTTCCCAATATTAAATTTATGTTTTCTTTCTTATGGAGGCGAGGCCGCTTACCACTTGAACCGGAAGCTTATCTTCTTACTCAATCTTAGTAGCTGTGCTATTATTCATATTGTTATTAAGGTATTGGCTACGATACCTTTATATGTCCATTTAGTGCAAAAGCAAGAAACGTAACTCTCTGATTTTCTAAAATGATCTAATTTTGGCCCTCTGTCACGTCCCCATCCTTACATTCTGCCGACTTTAGCTAAATCAAAGTGATGGTTCCATATGAATAATGTGTAAATCATTAATCGAAGACTGATTTCGTCTTCCCATGTAGTCTCAACTCCAACCGTAATAGGTTTTTCTCTCGTCTCTGAGAGTAACTGAATGTGAGCGTTCTGTCTCCTCAAACCCTAGTGGTTTTCATCTCTCTAGTGACTCAATTTGATACTGGTTCTCTCCAATCCATCGATCTATTCGGTTAGGGGGTACTTCGGTATGGAAGGTATGGAGGTAGGGAGAAGGGAAATACGGGAAGAAAAACAGGAGGATTTACTGGAGTTTCAATGGAAGGTGAAGAAGAAGGATGGGAATGATGAGATTATACTTGTAGGCAAAGTTATTTCGCAAGCAAAAATTGGCTTGAAGACTGTTAGTGATTATGAAGTGCCTATTTTGAAGGTAGAAGGGAACCTGGAAATCAAGAACTGTGGTCCAAATGGGTCAATCATTTTCTCGTTCACTCTTGGGAAAGAAGAAGCTAAAAGGATTCTCGAGGATGGTCCATGGTTGGTCCGAAATAACATCTGGACATTGCAAGTTCGTCCTCCTTTTGATGGTGATAGTGAACTGGTTTCACTACCTGCACCTTTTGGGGCCAGTTTCATGATGTCCCGCCTGAAGGGATGCAAGACATAAACATTTTGAGAATGGCGGAGAGAGTTGGGAAGGTGATGGAGTTGGAAGATCCTAAGATCCTAATGCACCGAAGAGAAGCTTTGGGCGTGCTTGAATTGCTATTGACATTGATAATCCTTTGGTGGTTGGATTCTTACACTACTACAGAACATAGATACAACTATCCTAAAGGATGTCCCTTTTTAAAAAAGGGACGTCCAAAATATGGTCAGGCTCAAATTATAAAGATTGGCGTGTCTGAAGACCTTTAAACTTCATAAAAAAAAAAAAAAAAGCCTTTAGACGTCCCCAGCTCAGCTGGGGACCTCTAAAGGTATGTTTAGACGTCCCCAGCTGAAAGTCACTCACATGCACCAGAATTGACATGACCGGTGCATGTGAGCATGTCAGACCCCTTCCTACTATCTGGGGACGTCTAAAGGTATGTTTAGACATCCCCAGCTGTGCTGGGGACGTTGAAAGTCACTCACATGCACCAGAATTGACATGACCGGTGCATGTGAGCATGTCAAACCCCTTCCTACTCCCCTGCTGCATCTATCTCTCCTCCTCCCACTTTACTCAATCACTCCCATGCTGCATCTCCGTCCCCATTGGGTCTCATCTGCACTTCTTTTTTTCCTTCTTTCTCTGTCCCCATTCACTCCCCTGCTGCATCTCCTCCCAAATTCATCACTCCATCCCCATTGATCGGTCTCCTCTCCCTTTCTTGGTTTTTTAATTTCTTTCTCCAAAGCTTCACCACTTCCGTCACCAGGCCACCTTATTTGCTATGGGTTTGCAGAGTTTTTTCCCCATTGGATCTCCTCTCCACCACCATTGGCCTCCTCCAAAGCTTCACCACTTTTCAGATTAGCATTTTCTGTTTGATTATTCTTTGCTTTTTCACTGATATTTCTTTCATTTATTCATAAAAAGTAATCTCTCTGGGATATTCAATATATTCTATAGTTCCTTACCGTGTCAATTTCCAATTCTTGGTCATTGAATTCAATGGCAATTCATTCACTTCATTCATTATTTCATCTAAGCTTATTTTCTAATTTACAGATTTTTGACAATGAAGATGCCTACTCATATGAAGACCTAAATATGATAAGAGACTTTTTGGTTGGACATCTTCTTCAACGTATACCAGAAGAGTAAAGTTTTTAGTAGTTTGTGTAGGACATATTTTTGTGGTAGTACATATAATTAGCGTTATTGTTGTTGGATATGGATTGGATTTAGTCTTGGTTATTGTACAAACTGGGGACTTGGATATAGATTGTTGTGTAGTTTGAAAGTTTGTGTGGCATGTAGTAGACTTGGATATAGATTGTTGTGTAGTTTGTGTGGTTTGAAAATTTGTGTGGCATGTAGTAGCCTTGGGTTGATCACTGTGTTTGTTGTTGTTTCTATTATGCTGAACTGCTGTTGTTTTATTCTGTTGTTGGAATCCTATTTCTGCAGTTTACATTTTCCAGACAATGCAATATATAAAAAGTCCATTTAAAAAAAAAACTTTCAACGTCCTTAATAAAAAAAGGGACATGGTAGAGTGGGTGGCGACACTTTAGACGTCCCCAGATAAAACTGGGGACGTCTAAGGTGGGACCTTAGAGGTCCCCAGAAGAATTGGGGACGTCTAAGGTGGACCTTAGACGTCCCCAATTATACTGGGGACGTCTAAAGTCTACCTTCCACGTCCCCTGTTTTACGGACGTTATTGACGTTTTTTTCTACGACCCTCAGATAGATGTCCCTCTATTTTCAGACGTTAAAAAGCCAAAAAAAGGGGACGTTAAAACCCTTTTTTTTAGTAGTGTTAGCACCAAGACCGGAAAAGAAAGACAACGCAGAAGTCAAGGTCAAGTGTGAGAGATTAACAAGGTTCTGTTTTAAGTGTGGAAGACTTGGTCATGAGAATAAAGCTTATGATAGACCCAGTCATAACTGAAATTAAGAAGCAACCACAAGAAAAAATATGATGCCAGTGTCTGCGTTCCGGCGATCCGTAATAGAAAGAAGGCTACAGCGAATTCATCTTCTCTGGCGGGTATGCTAACGGGTCAGAAGGATAGTCCAAGGGACGTGCATGGGAACCAGGAAATCATTGAATTCTCACACGTGGCTTCAAAAAGTCTGGGACTTCCCGAGGAAAGTGGGGAATGTTTTTCCGAGGAATAATAAAGAAATGCCTAGAGTGGAAAAGTCTCGGAACCGTTTCTGTGTCTATCTCACTGAAGTTGAGTTTATCATGTCTAGTCTAAATTTGATTTTTTTTAAAATGATTGATTTTTAAATAAAAAATTATTTTTTAAAAAAATGTTAGTAAATAAATTTTTTTATTTTAGATTATGTATCTATTTAAATAATTTTTAAAAAAATAAAAAATGAAAAAAAATTAAATCTAAACCGCGCTGATGATCCAACGTGCAAAACTGATTCCAAAAGTCTCAGGCTCTTCAAATAAAATCATAGCAATATCATAAATAATCAGGGGAGTGGGGTCATAAATGAGATGTCAACTGGGCTCCACCGGAATGTGGGAATCAATTTATCAAGGAATACTGGGCCTTTTAATTTTAAATCTGATATCTTTATGTTAGGGTGGACCTAGTAGGGGATCAAGATGATCTGCATGACAACAATGCTATTCCCGGTAGGTGGTGGTCGTGATGTTTTCGAATTAGATGAAGGACTTAACAGGGTCACTTTGAAGAGGGCTGCTAACGGGAGTCTCCAATTGCAAAGAGAAGGAAGAATTCAGAGTTTATTCTCCGAACAGATCTAAGCAACAAGCGATTGAAGTAGCTAGAGCTAGAGAAGAAGAGGAGATTAATGAGCAGAGGAGGAGGGAAAGCAATGAAATCCGGAGGCGTCAGAATGCGTGGTTCACTCGGTCGGCCTTTGAATTTAATGGGAGTCTTCTATTTTCGGCTGGGAGTGCCGAAGCTGATGATGAGGATGCGCGAAAGAGAAAAGACAAGGCGAAAAAGGTATTATTCGTTGGTGAATCTTCTAAATCGAGTAAGGAAGGGAATCGTAATAACTTGGGTACTAAATCTCAAGGAGGCTTCGGGAACTGTGAAGGAAGGTGTGGTGGCTGGTCACCCACAGCCAACGGGGTGCCATGATCGATATTGCATGGAATTGACAGGGTTTGGGAACCACCCTAACAGTTCGGCTCCTAAGGTTCCTATGCAGGAAATTTAAAGCTCAACTTGTATTTTTATCTGAAACAAAGATGAAGAGATTGAAGATTGAACGTATCAGACAAAAGCTGGGCTTTTCAGATGCTACATATTTGACCTTGTTGGACGTTCGGGAGGACTGGGTCTCTGGTGGAAGGATGATTTAGAGGTAAATATTGGTCTTATTAATAGATATTTTATACATGTAGATGAAATAATTGTTAATGGAAATAGTTTAGGGGCTTTTACTGGTGTTTATGGACCTAATGATACTGATTTAAAAAGGGAATCGTGGGATAATTTAAGAGGACTGTAAAAGAGGGGGGACATTTGGTTCGAGATGGCGATTTGGAGAGATTTAGGTCTTTTATGGTGGACTGTACTATGAGGGAAATGGACACAATTGGAGGACACTTTTCAGGAGAAATAATAGGGAAGGAGAGGAATTTATTGGAGGAAAATTGGACCGTATAGTGACCAACTGTGAGTGGAAATTTAGATTTTCTAAAGGTCAGGATCTGGTTTTGAATGCCATTGGTTCAGATCATTTCTCCATTCTCTTAGAAGATGAACATGTGGAATCTGGATGTATGAAACCTTTTAGATTTGATTTGAGATGGTTTGCTCACCGTCAATTTGTAGAGTTGGTGAAACAAAATTGGAAAGGTGAGGCTAATGAGATTATGCTGAGTGAATTTGTCAAGAACCTTGACAGTTTAAGTAAGACTCTAGTAAATTGGAGTAAGAAAGAGTTTGGCAATGGTAGAAAATTCCTTAATCAGCTAATGGATCAAATTAATACATGCCTAAAGAAGGAATGGAATGAGGAAACTGCTTGTGAGCTTGCTGATTTAAAGCAAAAGTGAACACTGTATGGGAACAAGAGGAGATCTATTGGGCACAAAAATCCAGAGTTCAATGGTTTAAATGTGGTGATAAGAATACCAATATAATTTCCATTTAACTACTATTAAAAGACGAGCCAGAAATAAAATAACAAGACTGAAGGTTGGTGATGATCAATGGGTGGAAAAAGAAGATGCGATTGGAAATGTTTTGAGGAGTTCTATGGGAATCTTTTTTCACCATATGGAGATAGAGATATCAATGATGTTTTGGGGTTTCTAGACAGAGTGGTTGGTGATCAGAGTAATTCAAGATTAATGGATGCTATTTCTAATGAGAAGGTGAAAAGAGCTATTTTCGAGCTTGGTGGTTCTAAGGCTCCTGGTGTTGATGGTTATACCGGGCTTTTTTCTATAAGGAATGGCACTTATTAGGCGGACAGGTATGTGAGTTAGTTCAGAATTTTTTCTCTCATGGATTTAATTTAAATGAAATTAACCAAACACACCTTGTCCTTATTCTAAAGGTGGATAGCCCTGAATCTGTAAATGATTACAGGCCGATTAGCATGTGTAATTGTTTATATAAAATATTTGCTAAGGTGATGGCCAATAGGTTGAAACCAACATTGGGGTCAATAATTTCTGAGAACCACAGAGCCTTTGTTCCGGGGAGGCTAATTCAAGATAATATAGTGATTGTGCATGAATGCTTACATCATCTAAAAGTTAAGAAAATTGTAGCAGAATCAGCTCTTAAGTTAGATATGAATAAAGCATATGATCGGGCAAAGTGGGATTTTCTTATTGCTATGTTGAGAAAAATGGGTTTTGGTGAGGAATGGCTCAAGTCAAGGGTATCTACTGGTGTTTATCCTTTGTGAATTTTTTTGTCATAGTTGCTAGAAAACGTATGTCTCAAGTGTGACCAGGAGGTTTGAGACAAGGGGATCTTCTTTCCCCATACTTGTTTATATTGGTAAGTAATGTCTTATCTAAAATGATTGAGAAAATGGAATCTTGGGGGAGAATTGAAGTTATTAAAGTGGCATCTGGGCGTCCCATGGTTACCCATTCTTTATTTGCTGATGATTCAGTGTTTTTTCTTAAAGCTAATCTGGATAACTGTGGGAATATGAAATATATTTTGGATTGATATTGTAGGGCTTCACGTCAGCTTGTGGATGTCAATAAATCCTGTCTCTTCTTTTCAAAAATTGTCTCTGATCTAATGAAGGAGGAGGTAGGACAGTTATTTCAAATACCAATGGTGGTTGTGCTTGGTAATTATTTAGGTCTACCAATTATTTGGGACAAATCAAAAGTTCAAGCTGTTAATTTTGTGATCGATAACGTTAAGAAAAAGATGCAAGGTTGGCAAAGGAATTTTCTTTCGGATGCAAGTAGGGAGGTGCTAATAATATTTGTGATTAATTATATCCCAGTATACCTTATGTCGTGTTTCCTTTTTCCTAAAACATCTTTGAATATATTGGAAAATTTGGTTGCTGGATTTTGGTGGAAAGAAGTAAATGATAATAGAAAGATCCATTGGATATCTAAAGAAAAATTGAAATATAACAAATTGCAAGGACGACTGGGCTTTAAGACTTTCAGGCTTTCAATCTTGCTTTACTTGCAAAACTTGGTTGGAGAATTTTGAAGGAACCTAATCAGTTGTGGGTCAGGTTATTAAAAGGGATGTATTTTAAAAATGTGAATTTATGAATGCTAGTAAGGGTCCAAGGTCTTCATGGTTATGGCATAGTATCCTTGAAGGGAGGAAAGTTTAAATCTTCTTAGGCATTAATAGCCATTTCTGACTTGTATTATAAAAATAAACGATACTTTTTTTTTTGGACTGAATAAAAATAAATGATACGAAAACCATGAATGTTTGAATGTTGGCATATTATATTTGACAAACCAAAACGTCAATATAGATCATAAGTTTTTTTTTCTTTTTTTTGGCCCGGAAGATCATAAGTTAGTTTTTGTAATCTTATGACTTCCAACATTGTTTAAAGAGATTTATGTAGACAATATTTGATGTCTTGAAGCAAATAGGAGAGCTTTAACTAACCATTCTGTAGTTGTTCAATTTATTGCGCAACATACAAAATTAAACATTTAAATTAATGTCTAAAAGTGTTTAATCTTTTATATTACTTTTCCTACAATATACGTCTTTTTAATGAGAGTATTAAATACGAGAAAAAAGAATGAACAATTTGTAAAATTAATTATTATAATTTGGGAAAAAAATTAAATAATTAAGATAAAGTGGATCAAGATTTTGTATTTAAAATCGAAAGGAAGAGTATATTCTAACCTACTGTCATTTATGCACTGTACGAGTTTGCTTGGAAATGCAACTTAATTAAAGTTTCAAATGTTATATATAAAAGAGTTTATTTAAGATACAATGTGCTACTAAGAAAATGGTTCAGGGTGTTGGATGCAGAAAAAATTAGTGTAGACTACGGGATGCTATTAAAAGAATGTTTGAGGATATTGGAGGTATCTTAACCCATAATTATATATCTTATTAATTATTATTATATTATAAAACTTTATAATAACAATAATAACAAGCACATAAAAAAGTGAAAATATTTAAAGTTAATATTTCATATTAAAAGAGTATAACACTTTTAAAAATATTTTTCTAATAAATCTCAATATCCCAAGCTAATTTTTTGTGCTTCAATCACCCTAATTTTTTTAGGAACACGCAATATTATAAGTTTTGGGTGTTCATTGTTACTTTAAAAAGTATTTTGGGTAAAATTACACTAAAAGTTACTTTAGAACATTGAGAGCTATTTAAAAAATTTCAAATAATGGATGAATATATTACTTTAACAAATATAAAAAAGTTATGAGGGTTCATGTGTAATATCATGAATTTTGGGATTAGAGGTTTGAGAATAAGTCTAAATTAATTCGACTGCTAAGCCCTAGTTTAGCAGATGTCCCAAATCTATTCCCTAATGTTTCATATATCTTTGAGGTATTAAAGGGAAAAATAATATTTTGGTCATAGGAATTGGAAATTAAAGGTAAACAATGTTTTTGGTAAAATCGTCTATGAGGCAGTGAGCTTGTCATATAATTTTGTATGACCAAATGATGTGCAAAAATTATGATATTTTACAGGGTGAAAGTAGACATCCTAAGCATTAATTCGATAGGTCATATGACTAAATTAGAGTTATATGCAAAAAGATATGAATTTTTGAATTTAGCCCAGAAAAACTAGAAAGTTTCAGGAACATCGTTCAAAGATTTAAATTTTGGGATTTTTGTGCTTCTAATTGGCAAAATTATATATTTTTCCTTGAAACTAAACTCAATAAATGTTCCATAGCCTTTGAAATCATTTTGATTCTATTTTTCTAAAATTATTTATGATTTTTCAAAGTTAGAGTAGAAAATCTACCAGAATTTATATAAATCCAAAAATAAGGGAACAATTATGACATAAGCTAAATGTTATAAAAACATCATCCTCTTCCTCCATCAGCCAAAACGGTGCAGCACCATGGGGAGAGAGAGAGAAGAGGAAAAAAAACGCATAAGGTAGGTTGATTTCTTTGGTGAATTCGTACCTAACGCGTATAACTCTTCTCTTAAACTCCTCTTCTATGTTATTTAAGGTGTTGGAAGCTTGAATTTCAGTGTGGAGAAGGCTAGGGTTTCGTTCATCAAAGGGAAAAGCCAGAGGGAGCTTGAGGTAACTACCAAGCTCTTGTATATTTACTGTTCTGGCTGCTGTGGACAATTTAATTGGTGAAATTTCGTCGGATTGTCTTTGTTTGTAATTTTTGGAAATGGGTTTTCTTAGGGGTTATGCCGCCCAAATTGGTACTAAATGGTAGTTGTAACATAAAAAAATAGTCAATAAAGTAGTTAGTAGTAGAAAGGAACAAGTTTCCGAAGCCGAAGCCGAAAAACTCCAACTTTCTCCGGAATACTTGAAAATTTTGGCCAGGGTTGTTAGATGGCCTTAGGGTTGGATTTTCAATGATTTGATGATTCTATTGAGTTCATGAGGAAAAATTAGGTGGGGTTTCAATTGGTCACTTTTGCGGAAAAGCATAATTACGAAAACGCCCCTGAAACCCTGAAATAGGGGATGCCAAGGGCAATTTTGTATTTTGGTAGTGAATTTGGTAATTCCGAGTCCGAGAATGGATTCCTTGGGCGAAAATATGTCAAAATTGCCTTAGTCAAAATTTCAAGAAAAGCATGGTCGAACCAAATACGGCGGGGTCGAGCTGGGTCCCTAGGGGCATTTTGGTAAATTTCATAAAAGGCTCATATTACCATCATAAACACTATGGAAGTGTCTAAATGATACATTTGGAATTGTAGGATTGAATGGAGAGTCAAGCTGCGACACGCATTACGAGGCACAAAGTCCGAGGAGCGTGCTTAAGGATCAAGAATGGCTAAAGTAGGGGACTTACCTTAATTGCATGTAGTTGATATATTTGCTTATGTAGTGATGTTTGTGATTACTTTTCTTGATTGTGTATAGTATATTTGAACAAATGAAGCTCTGTTTATATTTTGTTGTGGCCATAGTTTTGTTACATAAAATATTGAGCATGCAAAAATGTCATTATAGGGCATACATTTAGTTAAAGCTAACATGTGTAACACTCCAAATTTTATTCACCAAGAGTATATGGTGATTATTTTATATATTCAATGAAATAGTGAATATTTAATGCCAAAGGAATTAAATATTGAAAATTGAAAGTTAAATAGTATTTTTAGTGAAATCGCCTGCGATGCAGTAAGTTTGTCATGTGGTTTTAGAAGAACCAATGATAAGAAAACATTATGAAAAATTACAGGGTGAACTTAGACATCCTAAGATTTAATTTGATAGGTCATATGAATCAATTGAAGCTATGTACAAAAAGATATGAATTTTTGAAGTTGGTCCAGAAAATTTGGAAAGTCTATGAAGTAGCGGTCAAACAAATGAAATCTGGAAATGATATGCTTCTATCTGACTAAAGTCTATATTTTTTCTTGACACTTGTTGATACTCTTTAGCATATGTTTAGTTAGGCCCTGTGATGTTACATATGGTATCAGAGCCAGCTGGAATGTTACAAGCAGTATCAAATAGGTGGTATCAGAGCTAAGCTCAAGGCTTTATAAGAGTATGGTATCTCTTGAGACCTCCTCTCTTAACGTGTTTTAAAACTGTGAGGGGTCATAGGCCCCAAAGAAGACAATTTTGAGTGTGAGGTGATGAGATGTTATAGGTGATATTAGAGTTAGTTGTATTGCTACAAGTGGTATCAGATAGGTGGTATCAGAGTCAGGGCTGGGATATTAGAATTGGTATCAAAGTCAAGCTCAATTCTTTATAAGGGTTTAGATATCTCCTCTCTCAACACGTTTTAAAGCAAAAATTAGGGATTAACAAGAAATATAAGGGAATTAATATTAATAATCCAAGAAACATATTCAGCTGCAAGTCGTTGTATCTTAACCATAGTAAATCGTATAACCTTTCTAAGATGACTAGCAGCCATATATCTCTATCCAATATGAAAATCAAATTTTCCATAAATTTTCTCTAGAAGCCCTTCACGTTCATAGTGATCTAACAAATGGCCAACTATCAAAAGCTTTTGTAATACCAGTTTTTTAAGTGCTTTTTGAAAGCAAAAGGGACATCCACAGGTTGCCAAGAACAAACACGAGTCTTCTCAACCCATTCTTTGCCAATACTCAGAGGCAAAACTTCCTCTACCTCATGTGAGCAATTACCAATATGCTCCTGCATGACATGCTCCCAATTTGGAATCTAAAAACTTTTCCACATGGAAGGGGCAAAACCATGCTTTCCATGTTTTGTAAACCTTGGCAAAAGATAAACCTTTAGTTGCCATGTCATTAGCCCTTGATGACTCAGTGTGATATTGGAGATCACATACCCTAACCCTTATAAACCCCTACCCTTCCCATTCGTTTTTGAATTGGAAATACTCTATAACTTTTGATGGTTCTTCAACAAACCATTAAAAAAATTAAATATTCGTAATAAGTAAATAGTGAAATATAAAATATCTAATAAACTACATTATTTATAGGTCATAAATATACTAACTTAGAATTAGTGTTGTCTTGAATGTATCGGTAGAGGCATCAATATTGCATGATAATCTAAAGCAATACCAAGCCCAAGCTTGTATTTCAACCCCTTTTCATTTTTTGCAATGATTCTCATGATCTCTTGTTCATTAGTTGGTGCATACCTTGGCGCATATATCATATTTACTTTTCGCATTTTCTATGAATGATAGCATGTTTCTACTAGGATTCTTAGGAATCTTACCGTATTTTTAAATAGACATCTCAATGGATGTCAGTGGATCGAAAGGCAAAGATGAAGACGCCGAGAAGTGATTGGCACGTGTCTCAAGACAAGGTCAAGGCTGGTGGTTATAATTAGTTTATGTTTAAGATATTTTGGGATATCTTGTAATTATTAAAACTTCTACTGTATTTTGTATTTCGTTGATGAATGACGTTGGGATTGTAAATGAATGCTTTTATCAGTATAATTGTACTTTTCTGTATACCCATGAAATTTTGTCTTTATTACTCTTTGATTATCGAAATGAAAATGGGTGTTGACAACATGTCATACATATAGCATCTATCATACATGCATTATAGTATCTATTTCCTACTGAGATTCTCTCGAATCTCACCCTCCCCTACCAACATTGTAGACAGGAAGAGGCAAAAGATATGCTGAAAACAAAGAGGAGAACTATACGAGAGGATTGCAGTGGTGGAACAAAGACAAAAAGATGTCTTCATTTCATTGGGATGGGTTTTGATACCCTAGAGCCCGGTGCGGCTACAAGGTTTGTAATTATTATATACGAACCCCTATGGGGGAATTTCTTTAATCATGCACTTATTATCAGTATATTTATGTTATACCTGTGTTGCCCACCAAACTGCGTATCATTTTCCACAAAGACTATGAAAAAGTTAAAATAAGATAAGGGGGTAACATCATGGGACTTATTTTGTTTGTTATAATGTATCTTAACAAAATTGATAAAGATATCATGAGAAGTATTGCAAAAATAGAGGAGCTATACTCTTTTCAATTTTTGAAAGTAAACATGTGGTAGCCAACTTCTAATATAGATTTAGACAACATCGATCAAGTGAACTTGTGCATACATACAAAATTTTTTCTGACTTATTTCATTTGTTATTATGCAGCTTGACAAAAATGATAAAGAGATCATAAAAAGCATGGTAAAAATAGATGAGTTAGACTCTTTTCAATTTTTAAAAGTAAAGTATTGTTTCACATTTCAGCTTGGTGGTATCTTTATGGTGGTTATACTTTTTAAGTTAACCTTGGAAGATGTTGTTGAGGAATCAGGGGGAAGTGATATCTTAGAACATGGTATCAGAGTCAAGCTTAAGTCCTGATAAGGCCCTAGGTACCTCTCGATACCTCCCCCTCAACACAATTTAAAACTGTGAGGCATAATGGGGCCAAAAGGAGACAATTTCGAGAGCGAGGCGCTGGGGTGTTACAAGTGGTATCAGAGCTAGTTGTATTGTTTCAGTGGTATTAGAGATGGATCTAGAATGTTACAATTGTATCGAAGCAAGATTCAAGTCCTTATAAAGGTCTCAATATCTCCCCTCTCATGTGTTTTCAAGCTAGGAGGGTTAATGAGACTTTTTTTTTGTCATTATGCAACTTAACGAAAATGATAAAGAGATCTTGAGAAGTGTAGAAATAGAGGAGTTATACTCTTTTCAATTTTTGAAAGTAAACGGATGGCGGCCAACTTCTAATCTAGATTTAAACAATAGAAATCAAGTAAACTTGTGCGTACAAAAAAATTTGTTCTAACTTATTTTGTTTGTTATTATGCATCTTAACAAAAATAATAAAAAGATCCTCAGTAATGTTGTAAAGATAGGGGAATGAGGAGTTATACTCTTTTCATTGTTTGAAAGTATAATGTTGTTTCACATTTCAGTTTGGTGGTATTTTTATGGTTGATATACTCTTTTTAGTTAATCTTGAAAGATATTGTTAAGGAATCAAGGGGGAAGTGATACCTTGGAACATGGTATCAAAGCCAGCACTGAGATGTTACTGGTAGTATCAAAGTCAAGCTCAAGTCCTTATAAGGCCATGGGTACCTCTTGATACCTCCTCCTTAACACATTTTAAACCCGTGAGAGGTAATGGGGTTCAGAGCAGATAATTTTAAGAGCGAGACACTGAGATGTTATAGGTAGTATCAGAGCTAAATGCATTGTCTTAAGTGGTATTAGAGTCGGGATGAGATGTTACAATTGTATTGAAGCTAGGCTCAAGTCCTTATAAGGGTTTTGATATCTCCCCTCTTGTCTGTTTTCAAACTATGAGGGTTAATGAGATTTAATTGTTTTCGTTATTATGCAGCTTAGTGAAAATGATAAAGAGATCATGAGAAGCATTGTAAAAATAGAGAAGGTGTACCCTTCTCAATTTTTGTAAGCAAATGGATAGCAACCGACTTTTAATCTAGATTTAGACAATTGCAATCAAGTGAACTTTTGCATATAAACAAACTTTGTTTTGATTTATTTGGTTTATTATTATGTAGCTTAACAAAAAATGATAAAAATATTAGAGCCGGGAATTTGGGCTGAGCCCATCGGGCTGGCCCGTTTAGGCCCAAGCCTTTCAAGGGCCGGGTTTATGATTTAGAAGCTAAAACAGGAAGCGAGTCTAAAAACCGCAGGCCCTGGAGGGCTAGCCCTTTTAGGCTTGTTTAATATTGTTTAAAAATAAATTAATATATATAATATCATTGTATCAAATTATCAATATGAGAGACACCTAAGTACCTAATAAAGTATTAATAACAGGTAAACACTTATTAAATGGTTTGATTTATTTTATTTTCTTCAATTGTTTATTCATTTAAACTTTAAAAAAGAGGCTAATTTGGACTTTAAATGATTATTTTAACTAAAAATTTATGAGTTTTAAAAATAATGTATCTTAATTTAAGGTAAAATAATAAATAAATTGTAAAATTTGAAAAAAGATTTTTTTTTTAAATTAAAATGAATTCAAGCCCGTGAAGGACTAGCCCTATAGGGCCGCGGGCTTTAAAAATTGAGGGGTTTTTAGGAAGCGAGTCTAAACGGGCTGGCCCGTTTAGGCCCGAGCCGTATTCCCGGCTCTAAAAAATATCATGAGAATTGTTGCAAAAATAGAGAAGTTGTACTCTTTTCAATTTTTGTAAGCAAAGTGTAGTTTCACATTTCAATTTGGTAGTATCTTTATGGTTGTTATATTCTTTTCAGTTAACCTTCAAAGATGTTGCTGATGAATTAATGGGAGGAAATGATACCTTGGAACATGGTATCAGACTTGACGCTAAGATATTACAAGTGGTATTAAAGTCAAACACAAGGCCTGGGATTCTAGAGAGAACAGAGAAGTAAAAGAGAATGTGTAGGTTATAAGACTGCAATTCAAGAGTGATAAGTTGCAGAGATGACAGTGCCTTAGTTCTCAGCCACAACATCCCTGATGCCTCTTCTTCAGTGGTCTATTGCTTTCCTCACCGGGCAAAGAGAAGAAGACAAAGAAGGAAAAAATATTTCAAACAGACATTTTGTAATTCTGTTAGGGGGTTGAGATTGCTCTACTTTTAATACTTTAAGACCAAAGTTGCACCATAAAATATTTTAGGGTGCTGATTACACTTTAGAAAATATTTTGGGGTGTTTATTGCACCTTAACCTTATTTTCTTTACATATAATGTCTGGAAAACATGCACCAAAAACAATCGGATATATTTTTTTTAAAAAAAATTCAAATAGTAACGTATAGCTTTTTTGGGGTAAATAGCAAGGGCCCAAGCACAATTAAAACCAAAACTCAAAGCATAGCCAATCCCAATTTCTATTCTAACTGAAAAATTCGAGGACACAGGAAAGTTGCTCGCTTTGTCCTTCCCCATCCCTTTTATTCTTCTCACTACCTCGATCTTCTGCATCAGATTGAAGCTGAACCTTTTTTAAAAACCCAATTCCCATGGCAACTCTAGCCCCCTTCTCGTTCAGGAGGGGTGGATGTTGTGCCTTTGGTGCTACCCCTGCTGCCTGGTTAATATGAGGGCCTTCCCAAATGATTTTTTCATGTTTATTTTTACTATTAGATTCTATATAAAAAGAGTGACATTTTGATATTTTATGGATAAAAATTGGAGATGTTTTCAATTTTTTATGATTTTTTAAAGATATTTCAGAAAAATGGTACCTTTTTTTTTCACTTTAAACACTGAATCTTTGAAAAATCATAAAAAATTGAATGCAGTTTCAATTTTTGCCCATAAAATATTGAGATGTTACTCATTTTATGTAGAATCTAATGATAAAAAGGAACAAGAAAAAAACTTGGGAATCTTCACTGCATAACTTAACACACATCTTCCTTCGTGATCTCACATTACACCGTACCCTTTAGCAGTTTGACTCAATTTTTAAAGCCCAATTCCTGTTTACTAAAATGCAGCCACCCGTAGAAATTGAGACCAAAAAGAAAAGTCTTGCAGAACAAGAGATGTAACAGGGGATCTGGTGATATATGAGCAGCTCGTTCTTGATATACTACTGTTGAGTTGGTATATTTTTGTATTTTCGTCAACATCTAATCATCTTTCCTATCTTTGCAAGATTTATAAAGGACTTTGATCCGTTCCTGTTGTAGTCATTCTGATACTAAACAGAAGTCACCTACACGGCTTTGGTTTAGTAACAATAATCACATGTCCATGAAAATATAAAAATATACTCACTCAATAGTGGTGTGGCAAGAATGTGATCCTCATTGGACAAATTTCAGCCTTGGCCATTGATCCTGTTTTTCTATTCTCTCCATTTCTTTTCTCATTTTTTTGTTTTTTTCACATGCTTTGCACCATCGCTTCCCCTTTAACACGCTTCTTTCTCATACTTCTCATTTGCACCTCTGAAAAGGGAATGACAACAATGAAGATGGCAAGCTGATATGTGGAACAACAGTATATTTTTTAAATACAAACCTTTAGGTATGTATCTTCACTAAAGGCGCCCATCAACCCACTTTGCTCCTCTTTTCTTGCTTTTTATATACTTTGTATCAGTTGCCCTATTAACTAATGTATCATACCTGTGATTATAGATTAGCTAATCATAATTTTTTCCTTTAAATTTGCTTATAAGCATTAAGGAATTGAGTTTTAGGGGAAGGGTTTTACTTTATATCAATTTATTTACTCACCATAGTTAATCTACAATTTTGCATTCCTTTATATTCTTGCAATTAGTTTTTTTTTCAGAGTGCTTCAATTGCTTTTTCTCAGTGTTGTTATACTGTCTATTTATAATTTGATGCATCTACAAAAATGATTCTGAGAATTAAATAGAAGGTAGTTCAGTGATACATCTTTATAATTTGGAAATAAGAAATAGGAGAGGATAGGGATAGAGAAGATTTTTAGAGGGTTGAAGAAGAAGAATAGAGGGAATTAAGAGAGAAGACATTAGAGAGAGTATTTCTGAGATCATAATCTAATTTACACCCTACTATAGATTCTTGCATATATAATGCTTAATAAATAATGGTTACAGTGAATAAATGTTATATATATCAAGGCGAAGGTCGCGTAAAAATATATAACACTAAAATCTAACGATTAAATACGCCCACTGTAATGTATTGAGAAGTGGAATTTGTGTAAACAAAAATATAACGGTTGTAATTATTAACCATCATGTATTTACTAACAAAAATGACAGTTCCTATAAAATAACGGTCATGTAACACTTTAGAACAATTTGTCTTAACAACTTTATATTAGGAGGAAAAAAAAAAATATATATATATATATAACTGTTATAATAATTAACCGTAAAGTACGATTCCTATATACTTGTCTTTATTTAAGAATACTTAACAGTTAAAAATGTTTAACAATTATTCACAATGAACCATTATATATTTTTCAACAATAAAAAAATTATTTGACAATTTATTACAATTCTTCACAAATAACTGTTAAGTATTATTTAATATAAATAATGGTAGGA
The DNA here is from genome assembly GCA_963855925.1 of Inga laurina. NCBI lineage: Eukaryota > Viridiplantae > Streptophyta > Magnoliopsida > Fabales > Fabaceae > Inga > Inga laurina. The sequence continues at coordinate 21,644,580 of OY979713.1, forward strand.
TTCTAAAAGATATCATTTATAAGAGAGTAGGGTCCTAAAAAATATAATTTGATGATATATTATGGTTTTTCACAAAGAACCATTAAGCATTCTTTAATATAAATAAATAAAAGTGATATTCTGAAAGATATAATATATAAGGAGGCAAGATCCTAAAAGTAATTCCACAATACATTATCACAAAGAACTGTTAAGTATTTTTTAATATAAATAAATGTGGGATTCTGAAATATATTAAATATAAGAACGTGAGATCTTAAAAAATTATTTAACAATGCATTACGGTTCTTCATTAAGAACCGTTAAGTATTCTAAAATATAAACAAAGGCGGAATTTTGAAGAAAAAAATATTTGACAATACGTTAGTGTTCTTTACTAAAAAATGTTAAGTATTCTTTAATAAAATGGTGTGAATATGAAAAATATCAAATATAAGGATGCGGGATTCTAAAAAAAAATTATTTGATGCAACTCTTTAAACTCATTTTCAAAAAATAAATAGCTCAACGAGAATTTCTCAAGTCTTTTACATTTATATCATGTTATTCAAATCATATTCAGATACATGCCATAATATCACAATTCTTAACTCATATATATTGTGAATATATATATATATATATATATATCATAATTTAAATCATAATGTTCCACAAGGCAATTACTATCAAAATACTTATAAACATCATAATAACTTTCTCAATCTCAACAAACATTCTGTGGGGGAAAATCTCAATAAACATTTCAAAATATTTAATCAATATCAATATATAATTTTCATTCTCATAATCATTTCACGAAATACTCACAAATAACATACCAACACACATAACAAGTAAAAAGTGGTTATATTTCACTAAAACTTAGTTTACCATAAGAATATGAGCTCCAAGCTCAACCACAATTTACAAATCAATATATAATAATTAATTGAAACAAAAATTTAATATTCAAACTACTTGAGTGATTAATAAAAACAATTTAGAGACTTAAAGCCTCTCTAGAAGTCCCAACTATCATTTTTTATCATTCCCAATCAACACAATTACCAAGCATTATTTCCATTAATCACATTATCAATACTAACTCACAATTCAAACTCTATTTCAAATCTTTATGTAACCTCCATATTATGCACTCTAACACAAATCCCCAAGATTATCAATTTACTACCCTAACTCAATTTCTCTATCTCATTATATTTCTATCATAAAATAACTCTATTTCACTCATAAAAATGATTGGCCATAATAATTTCTTTCATTCATCCTAAATTCTTAAAATTTGATCGCTTTAACTTTTAGGAAAAATATCCATAAATAACCATTTATCAAAATCATCATGTTAATCTCATGTCTTCTTTTCATTAATTCACTCTTACCTTTTAGAACTTCGTGTGTTGATTTTTTTTTTTTTTTTTTAATTTAGGATGTTTCACCCTCTTTTCGAGCTAAATTAAAAATCATGGACTTTTATAGTCCGTTTTGGTGACCACATATATATGGACTATTTCTTTTTCGGTTAGTTGCATATATATGGACTATTGTATTGGACAACAGAGACACATGGGGTTAGCCCATTGAGGCCAATATGCCTCTGAGACATTCTATATGTTAACGAAGTTCTTGATGGGTTGGGCCCAAGTTCTGCACAATGCTCGTAGCTTCAATCCCTTTCAGTTTCACTATCGAATTTTACAAGGTTCATTGAACCTGGACGGGTTTTCTTAGGCGCTTCTCGGAATCCATCTCCTGAGCGTGGGTTCTTGCTTGCATGATTGTCTGCCTGCCGTAGCATTCACACATGAAAGTGTCGTGCTGTGTTTGTTGTCTTGTGGGGTTGTTGGAATTTTGTTCAGGGCAGCTAGGCAAACTAAATTTATAAATATTAGATCTCTTGTAATTTATTAATATTAATAAAACTCAAGAAGATGTGTTCCTCTTTAATTTTCTCATTAGATATTTAATTAGTAGTACTTTTTTGAAATTTAATAGCAACATGAATGCGATGGCAGAGGCAGTAGAATCAGTCACTTCCTTAGCTTTCTACAACATGCCCTTCCAATTCAATTCTCTTCTCAGTTTCATTTATTCTGAATGAAGGCTTTAACCTGTGTATTATCAGTTTCAACATAGAAATGTTTATTTAATATCCAAATTTCAAATTTCCTAATAGCATTTTTTACTGTTAACAATTCTTTTTCATTTATATCATAATTTATCTTGGATCCCTTGAAGGTTTCTGAAGCATACATGACTATTACTTTATCACACTGTCTTCTTAGTACTGCACCCTAGTGCACATCACTCACATCTGTTTGGATATATAACTCATCCTCATTTTTTGGTAAGGGGCATGGGTGTTTTTTATATATTCTTTTACAGACTTCATATGTTGAGTATCTTCCTCAAACCATTTTATCTATTTTTTATATTTGTCAATGATATTGATTCTAAATATAAAATCTATTTTTTATATTTGTCAGTTTTTTCCTAATTTATTCTATTGATGCTCCCTCACAATAATTAATAAGAAGAGAGAATGAGTGAATTAAAGAAGATGACTAATGTAACTGATTTTTGTAAATCCAATCAAATTAAATAAAAAAGAAAGTCTTATATTAAAGGTGGGAGGGTGTAGCATTTTGATTATTAAATTACATAAGTAATGCTCCGGTTTTGAATCATGTCCCAACGGAACAGCCTAATGGATGGGTGTAGTTCCTTGTGTGTTCGCTTATCTGAGTCTTCAACACACGTCCATACCTTTGTTTAACGAGATTTATGGCCAGTTTATTTAAAATTAAGGAAAAAAGTGGTTTTTAGCTAAACTCCCAGCTTACCGAAAATGCTTCTCTATCCTCTCTCACATAAGAGCTTTTATCTAAATCGTGAGATTCTAAAATACAGTTAAATGTAATAATTATATAGGAAATTTAAATTTTTTTCACAAAAATACCCCTATTTATGAATGACAAGAGAGAATAATAATAAAATGATGAAAAAGAATGGTGTAGTATAATAATTCATTGAAGGCAAAAAAAAAAAAAAGGTGTATTTATTATAGAGATGAACTTAAAAATGATCTTACATTTAGGGATAAAACGGTTTAAAGAAAAAGCCTGTTATATATACATGGACGGAGAAAGTGAGTTTGAATTAGTGTGTGTTCGGCAGATGAAAAAAAAAGTGATTATTTGCTTAAACCAAGGTTTTGTCACAAAGGTATCCGAACACTCTCCATTTGCTGACAATCCCGTTTTTACTCAAAATCCCGTTTTTAAGGGAAAAATCTATTATGTGGATAAGCTATTTTCCATCACTTTTCAGAACAGATTATTACCGGTGGGAGTTAATTATTATCCAGCTGCCCCTGTCCTTTTCTCTTGTCTCTTTTCCTTTTCTCTTTCCCTTTCCCGTCTTCCTTCATTCTCGTCTCCGATTTCTCGATCGAGTCTTCCCTTTGCTTCTCTGTTTCCCTTTCCGATCGGCATTCTCTTCTTCGGCCGTCAACAGATCCCATCTTCCCCTTGTCGTTCCCATTCTCTTGCATATCGGAAACGCTTGGCCTCGTGGCTTCAATCTGAAACGCATTCCCTTTTCTCGCGGTGAATGGAAGCGATGAACATATTTTCGGTGGCTAACGGAAAATCACTTGCGAAATCGACGGAAAATCGCTTCAGAAATCTTGCTGGCGACTTTGAGAGGTTCGGCGATCCAGATCTAGCCGATGAGTTCGGTGGCTACTCCTCTGTCTGTGGTGGTTCTGAGGTTCGGCAACTTCCTCCAGGTACGCATGTGTCATGTGTGGTTTGTGGTGGTAGCTCATAGTTCCATTTGTGTGTCATTTTCCTCTGCGTCTGTGGTAGGCTTCTGTTCTTTGGTTATGGTGCAGTGGTTATGGTGTTGTGGTTATGTTGCTCTGGTTTTGGTGGTCTTGTTATGGTGCTGTTGAGATGCATTCTTGGCTTATGAATTATCCTTTGTTCTCATACTTTTCAGTTTTCATTTCTGTATTCATTGTTGAAGTTCTAGAGCCCCCCTCTCTCGCTCTCTGTCACGCACACAGGCGCACACACACACAGAGAGCACATTGCCTTTGCCACCATTTGTATTTCATTTTCATCCAAGATTATTTGGTCCACTTATTATTGTTTGAGATATGTGAATCAATAATCCTATGGTTCTTTTATAGCCATTCAATTCAATGAGTTTCGGATATTTTGTGTTGATCGCTTGTAATATTAGCACTTTGTCATGTTATGGTCCACTGCTATTGGCTCATCTTAAACAATGCTTGCACTACTGGTTTAAAATTGCTGAATCGCAAAGCACAAATAGGACGCCATTTCAATGCTTGGCACGACACCAAAGGAGTTTAAATCCTTCCATGCTAAATAGTGAATGGACTGAGGAAGAAGATGATCAACTTAGGCATGATGTTGCACATTTTGGTGTGAGCAATTGGCAGTCTGTAGCTTCTGTATTAGAACGAAGGACTGGAACTCAATGCTCTAATAGGTTGATCAGCTATGTTATGAGTTATTTTATGACTTCACATATTCTTAAAGGTTTTCCATGGAAGTATGTTACTCAAAGTGTCACGATTCATTTTATTTCTTGCATATGGTAGTTGATGGAGGAATTCGCAGTACCTTACGTCTAGATGATGTTATTAGCTCCTAAAGACAAATTAACATTCACTAGTTTTTATTTTGTTTTGGCTCCCATTTGAACTGAAGCTGAACTGATTTTTCTTCCATATCAGGATTTGTCACTTGGATAATTGTTTTCTATTTAATGCTATCCAAAGCATAATGCCATAAATCTTGACTGTTCTTCTTTGCTTTATTGAAAGAAATATGAATGGTGATTTGTACGTTGCTGGAATTGAAAGATTTCATTGCTTGTTTCCTTTCCTTGAATAATAGGGACACAGTAATATAGGAATTTGCTGGGGCTCATAAAATTTTTTTAACTTATATTTTTTGCAAGCTTGTGAACTATTGAAAAGGATGTATATCCTTGAATATAAAAATGATACTCATATTAGGGATTGACACAAGAAACTTAAACTTATGATTTTGTTGCACAATTTTGTGCTTTTATATTTCATGTCCTGATAAGTATCTGCTAATTGTTTTCGGCACCCCTCTCCCATCTTTCTTTCTTCATATTTTATTTGAGACAAATGCTGCTGCTTTTACTTATTATAGGTTTTATTTTACAAACTTATAGTTTCTGTAAGCAAATGATGTGGGTAAAGTTCATATTTGTATTAATGTTACATGATTGCTTGTAAAATTGTTTGTGCGACGATGGCCATACACAATTTCATCAGAAGAACTTCTATTTCTGATCCTAACTTTTGCCACCATGAACGAGAGGATAGTTTGTTTGATGTCGATGGGCCTGACGCTATAGACTCTTCAACAATACCTTCATTACTATTGTCTAAATCTAGATTAATAGTCGGTTGCAATCCATTTGCTTACAAAAATTGAGAAGGGTACACCTTCTCTATTTCTACAATGCTTCTCATGATCTCTTTATCATTTTCACTAAGCTGCATAATAACGAAAACAATTAAGTCTCATTAACCCTCATAGTTTGAAAACAGACAAGAGGGGAGATATCAAAACTCTTATAAGGACTTGAGCCTAGCTTCAATACAATTGTAACATCTCATCCCGATTCTGATACCACTTAAGACACTACATTTAGCTCTGATACTACCTATAACATCTCAGTGTCTCGCTCTCAAAATTATATGCTTTGAACCCCATTACCCCTCACGGGTTTAAAATGCGTTAAGGAGGAGGTATCAAGAGATACCCATGGCCTTATAAGGACTTGAGCTTGACTTTGATACTACCAGTAACATCTCAGTGCTAGCTTTGATACCATGTTCCAAGGTATCACTTCCCCCTTGATTCCTTACCAATATCTTTCAAGATTAACTAAAAAGAGTATATCAACCATAAAAATACCACCAAACTGAAATGTGAAACAACATTGTACTTTCAAACAATGACAAGAGTATAACTCCTCATTCCTCTATCTTTGCAACATTACTGAGGATCTTTTTATTATTTTTGTTAAGCTGCATAATAACAAACAAAATAAGTGAGAACAAATTTTTTTGTGCGCACAAGTTTACTTGATTTCTATTGTTTAAATCTAGATTAGAAGTTGGCCGCCATCCGTTTACTTTCAAAAATTGAAAAGAGTATAACTCCTCTACTTCTACACTTCTCAGGATCTCTTTATCATTTTCGTTAAGCTGCATAATGACAAAAAAAGTCTCATTAACCCTCCTAGCTTGAAAACACATGAGAGGGGAGATATTGAGACCCTTATAAGGACTTGAGTCTTGCTTTGATACAATTGTAACATTCTAGACCCATCTCTGATACCACTGAAACAATACAACTAGCTCTAATACCACTTGTAACATCCCTCTCAGCGTCTACGTCTTTGCCTTTTGATCCACTGGCACCCACTGAGATGTCTATTTAAAAATAGGGTGAGATTCCTAAGAATCCCAGTAGAAAATGCTATCATTCATAGAAAATGCAAAAAGTAAATATGAACAAGGTATGCACCAATTAATGAACAAGAGATCATGAGAATCATTGCAAAAAATGAAAAGGGGTTGAAATACAAGCTTGGGCTTGGTATTGCTTTAGATTATCATGCAATATTGATGCCTCTACCGATACATTCAAGACAACACTACTTCTAAGTTAGTATATTTATGTCCTATAAATAATGTAGTTTATTGGATATTTTATATTTCATTATTCACTTATTATGAATATTTAATTTTTTTAATGGTTTGTTGAAGAACCATCAAAAGTTATAGAGTATTTCCAATTCAAGAACGAATGGGAAGGGTAGGGGTTTATAAGGGTTAGGGTATGTGATCTCCAATATCACACTGAGTCATCAAGGGCTAATGATATGGCAACTAAAGGTTTATCTTTTGCCAAGGTTTACAAAACATGGAAAGCATGGCTTTGCCCCTTCCATGTGGAAAAGTTTTTAGATTCCAAATTGGGAGCATGTCATGCAGGAGCATGTTGGTAATTGCTCACATGAGGTAGAGGAAGTTTTGCCTCTGAGTATTGGCAAAGAATGGGTTGAGAAGACTCGTGTTTGTTCTTGGCAACCTGTAGATGTCCCTTTTGCTTTCAAAAAGCACTTAAAAAATTGGTATTACAGAAGCTTCTGATAGTTGGCCATTTGTTAGATCACTATGAACATGAAGGGCTTCTAGAGAAAATTTATGGAAAATTTGATTTTCATATTGGATAGAGATATATGGTTGCTAGTCATCTTAGAAAGGTCATACGATTTACTATGGTTAAGATACAACGACTTGCAGCTAGATATGTTTCTTGGATTATTAATATTAATTCCCTTATATTTCTTGTTAATCCCTAATTTTTGCTTTAAAACGTGTTGAGAGAGGAGATATCTAAACCCTTATAAAGAATTGAGCTTGGCTTTGATACCAATTGTAATATCCCAGCCCTGACTTTGATACCACCTGTCTGACACCACTTGTAGCATTACAACTAACTCTAATATCACCTATAAATCTCATCACCTTACTCTCAAAATTGTCTTCTTTGGGGCCCCATGACCCCTCACAGTTTTAAAACACGTTAAGAGAGGAGGTCTCAAGAGATACCATACTCTTATAAAGCCTTGAGCTTCGCTCTGATACCACATGTTTGATACTGCTTGTAATATTCCAGCTGGCTCTGATACCATTGTAACATCACAGAGCCTAACTAAACATATGCTAAAGAGTATCAACAAGTGACACTCCTTAAAATTTATTATATAGAATTTCTTTGTACACAAGTTCACTTGATCGTTTTTATCTAAATCTGCATTAGAAGTTGGGAAAATCACATAGTTCATTGATGATGTCTTTGTTTTACTAGTCGGAATGATTTTTACAGGCACGAAATGTTTATCTAAAAGAAGGAATAGTGCATCTACACTGAGAATAATCTCCTCTTCAATCTCAGGAGTTTGGTTAAAATAAAACCTGACATTTGCAATTATCCCCAAATCACAAGCAGTTTGAGATAGATTTAACAAAAATTTCAAAATTTTTCCAAGTTGGGTGGCTCCTAAAAAACATATGCACAATGGTGATTGATCTAAACCATGGTTTAGATGTTGAGTTCCAATTGCAAGTTGCTGCATCCAAGGAACGAAAAACCGGACCTGGTAATGAACTGGTCGTTATACAAGTTCAAGGGTTAATGGGTCAACCGAGGTCTAACTGGGGCAGATCGATCATATTTAAATATTAGAATTTAATTGACAATAACAAAATAATCATCATTCATAACTCATAAGTCATCACTATACATATGATTATGTGCATGTATATAATATGTTTTATTTTTTTTACTCAATTTAAGTTTTTGCAATTTTTTAAATATTTAAAATAAATGTTCCCATTTATTTATTTTTTGAAAATCCCAAGCCTTGAAAGCAATCAGATTTTTTTTATTAGAAGGTGAGGGCCTAAGCCTATTTACCTTACTCTAAGGGTCCAACCCACTTGCCTTACTCTAACACAACCCTAGCTAAATGTTATTAAGCTATTCCTTGCAGCCACACACCCACACAATTCCTTGTAGCTGCACACCCACACAATGCTTCCTCAGTCATAGGCTTTCTTTTTCAGTTTGAATCTATACAAGACATTGCTTGATGAAGAACAGAAGAGTGTGAACACATCACTTAAGCCTTAGTCTCCGACTTTGTTATTGGCCACCATCACTCAAGAAGAGAAATTTTCACATATCTCAAATTTTAGTTTTGCTGCTTTCCTTTCTTATTTTCTTCTCAAATCTCAAATCCCCAAATCGTCCTACCCCCAAGTTTTCTTTATTTTTCTCTTTGAATCCTACCATAGTCCTCCATTCTCAACGAGGTGGATTTTCTTAATCATCTGAAAATTTAACCCGGTCAACCCACTTCACCAAGTGGTTTATCCAGGTTAACACCAGTTTATCCTGGTTCATAATAGTTTGTTCCAGTTTATTTTTTTCCTTGGTCCAATAAGCAAACCAGATCAGATTGGTGTCTGGTTCACCTGTTTTCCGGTCAGACCAACAGGTCTGATTCGATTTTTTTTCCTTGGCTATATCTCATCCATAGAAAATTGATGACCTTGTTAAGATAACTAGTAGCCAGATATCTCTATCCTATAAGAAAATCAAATTCTCCATGGATTTTCTCAAGAAGTCCTTCACATTCAAAGTCATCTGATAATGGATAACTATCAACAAAGACAGACCATTCAACTTTAATAGCTTTTGTAATACTAGTTTATTTGGGCATTTTGAAAGCAACATAGTAACTAATCTTCTAAATCCATGCATTACCAATACTTAGAGGCAAAAGTCCATGTAATTTATATGAGAGATTCCCAAAGTGCTCTTGAAAACTCCTCCCCACAGTTGCTACAAAGCCAGACTTTCTATGTTTTGTTTGTTAGGATCAACAGGCATAGCGGAAGAATTTTAAAAATTTTACCGATCGCTCTGAATTCTCATGCACATATGAGTATATCTGCTCTATCAAGTTTATAACCTATGATGGCTATATTCAAATTTCAAAATTAATCATCATTAATTTCAAAATTAATCAATAATTAATTATCTTGATGAGCTAATTAAATAAATTCAATTTAAATTAAATCTGTCCAACATTTTTAATTTAACCTATTTATTTAATCCAAATAAAGAGCCATTAGATTTAATTTATCTTCATACATTAAATCTAAGATACTATATCTCTATCATGTTAGTTATTAAATTTAATATATCTTAATAAATTAAATCTAAAACTAACATAATATAATAATATCATATAATATACATATACATATACATATACATATACATATACATATACATATACATATACATATACATATACATATACATATACATATACATATACATATACATATACATATACATATATATATAATATAAGATATGTATTTCGAAAATATATATCTATATAATATTATTAACGAATTTTATATTATATATATATTTATACATACAAATATAAAATTTGTCCACCCTAAATTAAACATTATCTCGTGTTGGGCCATTCTTGTGTGCGACCCTGTAGGCCCATATGAAGTTGGCAATGGGCCAATAACTATACTAACCTAAAAATCGCAAGCGGCCTCTAGCAAGACATTATGACTACCCAAATCATATGAGGATCGTTATCACGATGCAACCTGTCATACAACCATGCCACATCCCTTTTGTCACACGATATATCGGTCAAGGATAAGGCATGGATAATGTCTTCCTCTTGTTCCTGACCATTACTTTCTCGATTCCTGAGTAGCCTGACAATAGAAATGGAAACGTCTTTCCATTGTTGTATGGCCATACATTTCTCAAACTCACTCATTGAGGGGCCCAGTATATCTCTCTACTAATGTGAGGGACAAATTTCATCTTGATCATTCATATTCCTCTGTATGAAAAACCACCAAGCCCGATCATAGCCTTTATCATCACTCAGTCAAAAGTGAATTTTGACTAGTTCAAAGCTTAGCAACTCTCATGTAGGAATCCATGATGACCTCAGGTCTAAGGGCATTGTGACGTGGTTATACATGAGAAAAACTTATGACTTGATCTATGTAGCTTTCTCATAGTGGGTCGGTCCAGCACCTTGTACTCTTACAAGTACCTAAGACTTTGATTCGTATCTTCATATCTTATGAAAGTCATACTGGTCTTGTTTCATCTCTGCTCTCACATAGATGACTGACCAGGGACATCATAGGACAATCTTCATGAATTATCCAAGGATACAATTATCACAGTTAACATGCAAATAATATGATAACATAATGAAGAAATTTCATTAAAATAATAATGTTCAAAGTACAATGATTGGCCCTTAAGGCACAATTTCCAACATCGTTACCCTGGCATGCAATAAAGCTTGTTTTTCCATGTCATTCCCTAAAGGAGTCCTTGAATACCTAATGTGAGATTGGAGATCACTTACCCTAATCTTTTAAAACTTCATATAATCATGACACAGAACCCAATCTCTATTAGAAGACTTCAGGGCCATCCTTTAGCTTTCTCACTCTTCATGCATCCTTTCCATAAGTCATGTTATGATCTTTCTCTATGATCTTGCTTAAAGATTTTTGCAATTTTATTTTAGGAAATAAGTTTATCAAAAAAACTTATGGGAACTAACCTTTACTTTTTTGATACCTCTTATTATTTATATTTTCGACTTGAAAATTTTATTAAGTATTAAAAATCCATTTTGAAATATATCCAATGCTCTTACATACGGGTAGAAATAGGCTAGGCTTTATCTAAATAGGTCTGGGCTGCAATAGAGATTCAAAGTCTGAGCTTGAGCCTGAGCCTAAGGTTGTATGTAGGCTTTTTTTAGGTCTGGGCTTGGGCCTTCAAAAAGCTTGACAAGGCTTGAAGCCTATTTAAAGACCTACTTAAATAGGCCTTTAAATAGTCTTTAAAATCTATATCTCCAAATCCATATCTTCATACTTATTTACAATCCTACATTAAGTCTTAAAAGCTTAATCATTATTCTCATCATAATATTAGGGCTTATTAAGGAAAAGAAAAGAATATCTAGTGACAATAATTGTCAGAGCAAATAGAAATAATAAAAAATAATCGTCTGTTGACTAATGAGATATATTTTCTAAAATTGACCAAGCATAACAAGCGCTATGTAAAACTAGATTTGACCTCTTTTACTCTTCCCGCATAAATTGGGACAAACTTCTTCTACTAAGATTATAATATTTCATTCTGGCACTCAAATAAATTCATAGTAATTATTATACTTTAGTGGATGACACAAATCAAGGGAGGGGAAATGAGTTCGTGTTGTCATCTTGAGCCATCGAAGAGAAGAGAGGCAAGGAGTAATGATTGATGCTAAATGTTAGAATCCATATTTTGATGATAACAAAATGATATCATGTTGTTTTGTAAGAAAATGACAAAGTTTAATTGAATCAAAGATGTTATCAAATGAATTTTACAAGTTGACAAAAAGTTGCCGAAGAATATCTAATGCACTCGAGTTTTAGAGGAAAACTTGAGTTCTGTAAGCTAAAGAACTCAAGTTCAGAAGTTATCCCCTGCAAGTGTTATACAGAAGCTGCTCTGAAACTGAAATTTGCTGAAAAACTCAAGTTTTGGTTCAAAATTTGACTTATGGTATGAAGAGCACTTGAGTTCTGAAAGATAACTCTTGCAAGTTCTATCTAGAGGCTAAGTAAGAAATTGAAAATACTTGAAGAACTAGAGTTCGATACAACACTTGAGTTCTGGTGTAAAGAGCACTCGAGTGTGGCAAGTGATCTCTTGAAAGTGTTGTCTAGAAGCAAAACTTGAATCTGAATTAGTGTGATGCACTCGAGTTTTAATATAGAACTCAAGTTGTGCCTCAACACTTCCAGTCAACTCTTGCAACTCGTAGCCAGGAGCCAAACCAAAGACTTCATCAATATGATATGCATTGGAGAACTCGAGTTTGGGTAAGGAACTCGAGTTTGGTACTGCAGCGCTTCAAGTTAACTCTTGTAACTTTTTGACAGGGACAAAGTGAAGTGGTGTTGACCGGCCTAAGAACTCAAGTTATGACTAAAAACTCTTGCAAGTTCTTGGTAGAGACAAGTTGAAGCAATGCCAATGACCAAGAAACTCAAGTTTGTAAAAAGAACTCGAGTTATATCTTAAGAACTTTCTAGTTCACTCGCAAGTGTAGAGAGATGGAAGCTGGAACTTGGTAAGAGAACTCGAGTGTTGTCCAAAAATTTTCCAAATACTCTTGAGAGTCACTTGAAGGTGTTGGAAGTTATCTTTGTACACATGCAAATATTGGAGTGGACTCGAGTTGGAATATGAAATGCATTAGGAACTGATTTACTGTAAATGCATGAAGAGTAGCTTAGGAACGAAGTTATACACGTTAGGAACCGATTTACTGAAGAAATCACTTACTTTTGTAAGCTTTTTCCTCTCTTTCTCTCTCTAAAAATCTGAGCTCTCTCTCTCTAGGACTGAAATGGCGTCAGTTTTTGGGAAGAAGAAGATGGGAAATGATTTTATATAATATCCCATAATTACATAATTAATTAATCCCCAAAATTCCCTCATTTTCAGATTTCTAACAGATTTTCTGCCCAAACTTTGAAAAATCATAACTAATTTTGTAGACATCGTATCGGAGTATTCCAAAGGCTATAAAAAATTTATTGAGTCTAGTTTCAAGAAAAATATAGCCTTTTACCAATTAAAAGCACATCATTCCCATATTTTTAATATTTACATGATGTTCCAGAAAATTCACAGTTTTTCTGGGTTGAATTCAAAAATTCATAACTTTTTACATATAGTTCTAATTGAGTCATATGACCTATTAAAGTAAAGCTTAGGATGTCTACTTTCATCCTATAAAATTTCATAAATTTTTATCATTACTTGCCTATTTAAAAATGCCACAAAACAAGACTGCTATACAGGGAAACTCACAAGTAGCAAACATCAACTTGTACCATTTGTGTTTCCACATAATAATGTTGTGTGTGATTACTAATTGCCTTGTTTTGTCATTATGTATACTCTTTAATTCACTATTTTATTCTCTTAAATATAAGGAATTTTTGTGACCGAAAATCGGGATGTTACATAATCTTCTTCCAACATCCAATTCTTCCACTTGCATAGCCTCAAACCCCAATCCCTTCGAAATCAGTTTCCCTGCTCATCCTTTGATCTGAATTTGATAGTCCAGATTTATTTATTTTTTTAAAAAAATATTTTAATGGGTATAAAATCTAAAATAAAGATAATCTCTTAACTAACATTTTTTCACAAGATAATTTTTTTTATTTAAAAATTCACAATTTAAAAAAAATTAAATCTGAGGAGGGGTTGGATGAGAGCAGGCGAAAGGGTTCCACTTTGGTACTGTGTCTTCCTCTCACACCAGTAAACCACTTCCGACGGCATAAGTCTTCAGATCTGCCTCTCCTCCTTCAAAACCAAAACCCAAAGTACAACCAATCCCAATTTCTATGCTGAAAAATTCGAGCCCACAGTAACGTTGCTCGCTTTCTCCTTCCCTTTCCCCTTCATTCTTCTCATCACCTCGATCTTCTGTTTCAGATTTAAGCTGAACCTTTTTTAAAAGCACAGTTCCATGGCAACTCTTGGCCCTTCTCACTCCCCTTGCCTCCGCCTCAGCCGCTGAACACCACCCTATCTTGGCTGCATAACCTAACACCCATCTTCCTTCATGATGTGTGGAACAACAATACCTAAAGGTATGTATTTTCACTAAAGGCAGCCATCAATCCACTTTGTTCCTCTTTTCTTGCTTTTTATCTGCTAACTAATGCATTTTTATTTGCTTTGCATTATGTCATATATGTGATTATAGATTAGCTTATCATAATTTTTTCCTTTAAATTTGCTTATAAGCATTAAGGAATTGAGTTTTAGGGGATGGGTTTTACTTTATATCAATTCATTCACTCACCATAGCTAATCTACAATTTTGCATTCCTTTATATACCTTCAATTAGTTTTTTTTCCTGAGTACTTCAATTGCTTTTTCTCAGTGTTCTTAAACTGTTTGTTTATAGCTTGATGCATCTACATAAATGATTGTGAGAATTAAATAGAAGGTAGTTCAGTGATAGATCTTTATAATTTGGAAATAAGAAATAGGAGAGGATAGGGATAGAGAAGATGATTAGAGGGTTGAAGAAGAAGAATAGGGTGAATTAAGAGAGAAGAACAGTAGAGAAAGTATTTCTGACATCATAATCTGATTTACAATAGGGATTAGACCCTTATTTATGGGCTAGCTTATAATCACCACCACCTTAACACGACTAACTCCAACTGCTATAATTCTTCTCATTGGATGACTAACTTTTAATCTCCTATGACAGCCTTCAACCACAGTAACTAACGGTAACTAACCAACATTTACAATTTATTATACTAGTAGTTATATATCATTCACTAAGTCAGTATTCAGCTTGCATTTTTTCCCTAGCAGTATAAAATATTCCTATGCCTTACAAAATCAATTCTGTATTAACTTTTTAGATTATTTTCCTTAGCACCATTACCAACAAACTCGCAAATATTCAGATGCCATATGAGGATTATGATGCCTTGAAAAACGGGAGAATTATACCCTAATGACAGTGGATTCTTCATGGTACCTGCGTATTATTGAAATCTTAAGCACATATCACCTGTATTCACAATTATTGAATTCTCATCTCTCCTCCATTATTTAAAACATTTTAAAACTTGTCAATGAAGTCTTGGTGTTACGGTCTTACTGTGATGCCTTTGCTAAATGTGTCTGCTTCAATCAACATTGTATGGATTTTTGTCGTAACTCAATGATTTTCTTGCTTATTAATCAGGCCATTAAAGATGTCGGCATCAATATTGATGAATATTCAAAAACAGGTGCTCCTTTATGTAAATATAAAGGCTCAATCACACAGGTTCTCTTCTGGCTTATGTGTCTTAGTATTGTGTTCGTAGTAGAAAATTTTATTTCCTAATTCTGTGATTTTATTTGATTTCTGGGTCCACAATCGTAATATGTGTTTTGAATTCAGCATTATTTTATTGGCCAGGACGCCAGGTGCAATATAATTAATGACCCTATGAACTGTGACTTCTGATCCATACATTTTTCTGTAGAAATTTTATTTTAATCCTTATATTTTCTTAAAAAAGGTTGCAATTCCAGTCTGTTACGAACTTTGACCTTGGATATGATTTTCTAGTATATCTTGATCTTTGAATGAGTTTTCATGCTGAAAATTAGGCTTCCATGAAACTGTTTGTTCAGTGTTTAGTGCTGCTTAGTCAATCTTAGTAGTTGTGATATTATTCTTATTGTCATTAAGGTGTTGACTTTGATACCTTAATATGTCCCTTTAGTGCAAAAACAGGCAATGTAACCCTCTGATTTTTAAAATTTCATGTTAGATTTTGGATGGATGATGTGACGCAAGAGGCAAAATTGGGTTGTTTTAAGAATATTAAGGGGGCAACATTTCCTTTTTTCCTAAGCGGATGGGATAAGAACGAAACCTCTATGAAAATCCAGGACCAAAAGTGTATTTAAGCTTGTAAGTTACTATTTTTTTTGATAATTAAGTGTTGAACATGGACCATAGAGGCAGGGATTTTTGTTGACTCTAAAGTGATTGGCTGATGTTACAAAAATTATTTAAAAACAAGGGCAGCCTAGTGTACACAAGGCATCCACTAGACGGGGTTTGAGGAGGGATAGATACAGATAGTTGTACACCCACAAGATAACATAGACGATGTCTTTTGATTATCACTATTTTATTTTGCCTTTGGTCTACAGAATTGCCTTCAGAAGAGGATCTCGCTCTATTATGCAACAAGTCTCCAATTTTGCATCTCTCAAAGGTTTGTTCATCAAAATTAGCATTTTGATTATTGAGCAAAGTTAATAATGCTCCAGACTCTGGTTTTGAATCATGGTCCATCAGAAAAGTCAAATGATGGGTGTTATATTATAATCGTTATAATAGGTCTAGGATAAATAATCGTTCGGAACCGTAATTTATTTGCGCTGAGTATATATAGCGTCTGCTTATATGACAGTTCAGAACTATAATCTATGACAGATAATTACTGTTATAAAAGGTATTTTTTGTAATAGTGCAATCTGAACAACAAATTAGTGGGCATAAGGCAACTCCTTCAAATGATGTAATGAACATTAATAGTAATGCCTCTCAACCAATTGTAACAAGGGGCAAAGAAGATTCTGTTATCACAAAAAAAGCAAGGAGAAACTTTAGTGGTATGGAAATATTTTAAAGAAGTTCAACTTGTTGATGGTGTCAAGAATGCCGTGTGTTTGTACTGTAAGCTAGCTTCTGGTGGAACTAGATCTAGCATTAGTTATCTTAAGAGGCATTTGGAGGGTTGCTTTAAATGTAGGTTGTTGAAGCAAACCACCATATGATTTTCACCAAGTGAATTAGGAATTAATCCTTTTATTATTCTTTCCATCAAATACTCTAATGAAAAGATAGGGGGGGGCATGTAATGATGTGATTTAATGTTAAAAGTTAAAATTAAAATCTTGGTAAAGTTAAATTTTAGAATGTTTGGGCTTAATATAAACTCTAGGGGATTTCATATATTATATTATAATCCAGGTTAGATGACAGATGCCATTTAGTCCTCACTGAGTTTGACATGACAATTTGAGAGTTGAGATTTCATGTAAAATAAATGTAGATAGAGAAGAAGCTACAAGTATAGAAAGAATTTGAAGTAATACATATTTTTTTTTTTTTAAAAAAAACACTTTAAAATATATCTCTGGAGTGAATTTCAGAAAACAGTAAAGAATTCGTCTTGGAATAGACTGCATTCCACTTCAATCCCGGATTAAAATTTTAATGGTCTAATTTTCATATCACTCCGGTTTTTGTCATAAGTTCAGTTTGACCAAGTCTCATGCAAATGGAAGTTATGACCTTTATATGTATGATTGACTTCTAAAATTTCTTTTATTTAATAATAAGGATTTAAAAAAACATGTACGTTTTCTCTTACCTACATTTTTAGCGGTAAAATTGGAAAAATGTTTATCAATGACTTTTAAGTAGAGTTATATTTGGGAGTTCAGACTAAAAAATTTTGACAAACCAACTTATAATAGGCCATCATTCTCATTACATTGATTTTTTCAATTTTGTTAAGAAGGTAAATCACAATTATTTTTTTGTGATTGTGCTTCTTAAGAGTTTGTGCGAGCCTCGCAAATATTTTAGAAAGAACACGAGGGAGCCATAATTGTTTTATATCTAATGGTGGATATACTAAATGGAGAGAAGATAGCAAGAGATATCGATAAAGACATTCCTCTCCCAACTAATATAATACTCCTAAATCTACTTAATTAGCCATACATACGTGGACAAGTTATCGTATGTTTCTTTGTTTCATATAATCTAAAACTAATGCCATGCCAATTGCCATGTCAAGGAAAATTGATAAAAGCACATGGAGTGTTATACTGTACATTTTTCTGCATATAATCAATTAGCCCGCAGTTAAAATAAATAATTCAACTTCACAAATCACAAGTTATCAACTCGCGCCATGTGAGTGATCAAAGTGGATGAATGAAAGTACGAACCTGTCATAATTCATTAGCTGGGGAAACATCTAGCTAATATTACTTTGAGCTTTGGGGGTTGGTTATTCATCGCAATTTCCATTTCCCAGGACTGATTTGTTCGATATTTAATTTAACAACTTAAATGTCCAAAATTGTGCTATATATGGAGGTTGTTCAATGTTCCCCACCAACAAAAACCACCTATTTCTTCTGAGCCAATTGCAAGAATATCACATGATACTTTTTTCTATAAATTTTCTACGATTGGAAATAGGGTTAAGGTGCAAAAATAGCAAAGAACTATTTCGCAAAGTGCACTCAGCACAATTAACTATTTTTGAGTGCAAAAGTAGACATAAACAATATTTTTGGGTGCAAAAGTAACAACGCCGTTAATTCAAGATAATTTTCGTTACTTTAATATAATTTTAGAATGGTTAAGGTGCAAATTTAACAACAAACTATTTTCTTATGAACACCCAACACAATAATTTTTCACTTAAAAAAATTTCATCTTTCATATATTTACTTGTAAATGCCTATATTTATCTTTCCACTGACAAAACCTAACTTTTACTTGGCCGAATGGGGTGCAGCAAAATTTTGTTAACTCACTGTATTCTTTTAAATCTCTTTATTTATTTTGTAAATTTTCTTATTAGAAAAAAAGTAAATACTCTTATGTAAATGCTCATATTTGTCTTATAAATGCTCTTAAGAAAAACAATTGCATTAGTGCCTATAGGGAAATAATTCATTGCTAAATTTTCAACTTAACCCTTTTAGAAAATATGGGTGCCACCAATTTTCTAATAAGAGAATTTACAAGACAAAATAAAGAGATTTAAAAGAATACAGTGAGTTAACAAAATTCTATTGCACCCCATTCAGTCAAGTAAAAGTTAGGTTTTGTTAGTGGAAAGATAAATATAGGCATTTACAAGATAAATATATGAAAGACCAAAATTTTTTAATTCCCCGGATTCTTTTAAATCCCTTTATTTGTCTTATAAATGCTCTTATGAAAAAAGTAAGATCATTAATATAAATGCTCCTGTGTAAATGCCCATATTTGTCTTGTAAATGCTTGTGTGAAAAATAATTGTGTTGGGTGTTCATAAGAAAATAGTTTGTTGCTAAATTTGCACCTTAACCATTCTAAAATTATATTAAAGTAACGGAAGTTATCATGAGTTAACGGCGTTGCTACTTTTGCACCCAAAAATATTGTTGATGTCTAGTTTTGCACCCAAAAATAGTTAATTGTGCTGAGTGCACTTAGCGAAAATAGTTCTTTGCTATTTTTCCGCCTTAACCCATTGGAAATATTTCAGGAGTTCAACAGAAAAGCAGCTTCTCTCCATGAATTCATGTAATTGACCATTAACATTGTGATATTTCAAGTTCTTCAAGCTCAACTGCAATGATACAGTGAGAGATACTCATGAATAGCAATCAAACATTAATTTCATCATGCAATGTGAGCAGTTAACATCAAGTCTAATATTGGATTGTTACCATCAGTTTGATCATTTCCTTAACAACAGGGCATTAGTTTTAGATACATGAAATGAAGAAACATAACAACTTACCCACCTACATATAGCTTATTAACTAGACTTATGAGTATTCTATTGATTTTCACATTTCAATTTTCACTATTAATAAAATGGTCCCATGTGCATTGGCTAAACACGCGGCATTCAATTGGGTTTATTCAAAATGAGAATTAATTAAGGTGGCAATATGTAACAATGCAAGAAACAAGTTGCTCTAGGGATGCTCATACAACAACAATGTAAGGACCCCTTTGGTTTTTCTAATGCTTGTTTAATTCTCAAACCTTCACATACAATTTGGGATGCACGTACAAACTCAGAACACCCCTAAAAGCAGTTTTCATACCAAGATCACAAAATCTGAGTAACGTTGTTCAGATATTTTCTAATTTTTCAATAAAAGCATATTAGATTGTATTGCTCTGTGAGCGACGTCAGTTCAGCCTAAGCTGTAAACATCCTCACTTCTTTAAAGATAAGTTCTCTCTTCATAGTATTTACTTTCTCTTCTAAGGTCTTGATCTTCTCATGATGCTTCCTCCTTCTTGCTTCCGTCTTGACAATTTCGTCATTCCATTTGGTTACTTCCATTATGTGAAATGCAACCTCTTGCTTTATCATTTCAATCTTAGCCCCCGATTGTCTTTTCTCCAATTGCTCGAGACTTGAGAAACTCAAACTTGAGAAATTCATTAGAATGAAATGAATGAGTTGAAAGAAGTGTCCAAGGCGAGAGTCTTAGGAGTGGAGGTATGGAATATGAAAGAAGGGCTGGCATCAGACAATGGTCCACTAGTGTCATACAACTTTATGGTATCAGCAACTGATATCAGAGTCAGCACGGATACAAAACCCACCTGCATTAAAAGGGTCAAAGGTGAACCTCCTTTAAGTAAGAGGGAATGATACATCTCGGGTCTTGTAGGGCATGTAGATTGGTTTCATTATTGTGGACTACAAAGTTGTAGGAGATTGGTAAACCCGTGTCTGATACCGAACCATTAGAATGAAATAAAGGAGCCAAAATAAGAGCAAAGGAAGGAAAGAGTCTTGGGAGAGGAGATAGAGAGGATGAAAGAAGAGCTAGTATCAGATGATGGAACATTAGTGTCTTACAACTTTGTGGTCTTAGAGCCAACATTGATTCAAATCTCACTTGCATTAAAAAGGTTAAAGACAAACCTCCTTTGAGAGGGAGAGGACGATTCTTGGATGGCATATAGATCGGTTTTATTATCATTGACTACAAAAGCGTAGGAGACTGGTGGACCCATGTCTAATGCTGAACTATTAGAACAAAATAAAGGTAGATGGACACCACTAAAGCACAAACAAGTCGCATATACAAGATGATAAATATGGTCTAAAACATCTTTATCTAATAGGAGTGCACCCTCAACTCTTGCAAGGAATTAAAAAGAGAGAGAGACATCAGAACATGTGCTTACTTTATTGATCAAATTATCAAATAATGAAGTTAATGGTGTGTCAAAACACTCCATTCCTTAATATGACATACTTTAGCTTATTCATTTTAATTTAATAGGAATAAGATTGAAAACACACAATTGCCTTTGCCTATCAACTACTACCATTCAAGCATGACTCCAGCTAAAATATCTCCCATATAGCACCAATAGATTTCCCAAGACATTTTTTCTGGATGCCTGTAGCAAACATAAAAAGGATGAATAAAGTTTTCTAATAATCCTAAACCACCACAAATCTCTAAGTTTAATTTGTTGAACAAACTATATATCACAATAATAGTGTAACCTTTTGGTGCAACAGTGAGAATGTAGACGGTGAGGCGTCCATTTGAAAGTGTCAAGAGGTTATCACCTACTTTGGTTGCCATACTTAGAAGAGAAATACAATGAAGGAATAAATAGAAAGTGACTTAGTAGCAATTAAGATCAGCCTCCTAAACTCCAGCTTAAGGGATTTCATAAGTGAAATGGATTGTCCAACAAAATCGGTGAAATTGGATGTTGCCACTAACACTAGAGCATACCTAAGATTTTAGCACATATAAATTGTTGGAATGCACTCACAAATTATAACCTGCTATTTTGAGTCAACAGAATCATGAAAAGGTAGACTAAGAATGTCTTCTGGCATTTACATACCACTTTCCCAAGCTATGAGATCTAGTGTCTTCTAATAGGAATCCGAGGATAATGGACAGTGATACTATATAAATAGAGAACAGAATGAGAGCAAAATCTCTGTTTTCACATAAAAGCTACATGTCTCCCTTCCACAGTCTTTGAGCTTCACTATCCTAGAGAACAAGAAACAGATTTGTAACATAAAATGCATAATATGATGAATGTTTTTCACACATATATTAGAAAGAGAAAAGGAGAATTAGTATATACTTCTTCAGTTGGATGCCCCCATTAGGAACATCTTCTATAATAGTTTCAGGTCTTGTGAACTAGCTTGGGAATAGTAATGCCTCACAAACGACAGCTTAGGAAATGCATACACATACAGAACAATAATGCATTGTTAAATATCAGGAAATATTATACATATTGTAACATCTCAAAAATTTGAGAAGAGATGTATTAGTAGTATTTGAGGCCTAGGGATGTTATCTTAAAATTAAATATCCTCAAAAGTAAATTATTTGATCAAATGTTTATTTTTAGGCCAGAAAGTTAACAAGGAAATGGCTAGTAAATATATATATATGAAGGCCCATAAAAATTAAGAAAAATGTATAGTTAGTTATTTTGGAAAATAAAAATATTTATGGAGAAGTATTCTTCCCAAAAATGGTTAAAGATGATTGCAAAGCTAATTTTGGGAATTAAGTACCTATAGCTAGTTCATCACGAATCTTATCCTTTCTTGAATAACCACATATCCATCTTTCTTGAATAACCACATATCCATCTCAATATCATCATCCCAGCAACTCCCACTTTGTGCTCATGTAGCCCATTCAAAACATTTAAAGCCCAACATTCACTATCATAAATCATTACTTATCGAATAACAGTACGATAAAATTTCCCTTTTACTTTTCATGCATTTTTCGATCACAAATAATTCTAATAAGTTTTCTCCATTTAAGCCACCAAACTTAAATCTTATGATTAATATCTCTATCAATTTCACTATCATTTTGTAAAACTGATTTCAAATATATAAACTTTGTCACTTGTGGAATGATTTGATCTCCCGTTTTAACTTTCAAATCACTATTGCTTACTCTTTTAAGTGCAATTGATATATTTTTCCTTGCTGCCACTCAGTAAAAAACCCTTCAACTCCAAACACACATCCTAATTGTTCAAAATTTTGTATAAACTTTAACCTAATTATTTATTTTATATGCATATATAAGATTTTGCCATGAAATGAGATTATGGGCAATCTATTCGATACAGAAACAAATCTCATCTTTATTTATTTTCTCTTTATCGGGTTTTTTTTAAATAGATTGTAAATAAAATTGATATTTTTTATTTCGCAAGAGAGAAAAATGATGTTGTTTTGGGATTTTGCCAAATGGTCAGTGGGTATATGATGGAAGGATATGGACTATATTAATCCGAAGAACACGTGATGAACATGACGAATATTTTTTTCAAAATCAAATATAAAGAGTATGGCCCAATTGAATAACGATTACAAAATGGATGTGTGGCAATTTGCCAAAAGGCCATAAGCTATCCTCTTCCGTGCCTCCGCACTCTTTTTTTGCACCAAATCCTATGGGCTTCTTTCAAACCACGGTTTTGGTCACTTTTAGATATTTAATTGTTTGGTTGGTATTTAATATTTATATTTGACAACATCTTAAACTATGGTTTCAAATCATGGTTTGCGTAACCCGAGACAAAATTCCTCTCACACACTTACTTTATAAATTGTAAAAGTTATTAAAAAAAGCTAATCCAAACACACACTACAACAACTGTAGCTTCAATTATTTTCCCTTAAATAAAGTGCTTTTGGATATCAAACCAAATGCCCAATGTTCGAAATTTTTTTATAGGCACGAGTCTTTCCTTCTTCGTCATCATTTTCCAAATAACATTTGCATGTGTAGAATCCCTCCATCTATGTGTACTACAAAGATTTTATTTTCAAATAGCCATGTTACAAGTTGGAATATCATTTATAAATTTTTATGATCCATTTCTAATCATGAAATTTTCATCAATTTTTCAAAAGCGTTTTTTTTAATTTTTTGAAATCAAGATGGTAGAGAATACTACCCAAACATTTTGTGTGTTTGAATTAACTCTTAGAGAATAGCTTCTAGAAAAAAAAAAATAATAACAGTGATTTTAGAAAATAGATTTTAAAAAATATTTTCTAAAAAGTTAGGAAAAAAATAGCTTTTGGAAAGTCATATTAAATTGGAGTACTTGTATGTTTTATATTGGGATTATGCCCAATGTTGAGTAGGAATTTTGCCAAGGATTATACCATTTCCTTCCATCATCTCCTCTCAACATTTGGCTAAATTCCAAATAAACATCATATTTTTTTTCTCTTTTGAAAATAAAAAGATCGATACTTTATTTACATCCTATTAAAAAATCCAAGAAAGAGAAAATAAATAAAGATGAGATTTTTTTTCACATAGAATATAATAGAATACATGGAATCTCACCTGATGATGGCGAAATCTTATATCTCACACACACACATATATTAAATAGATAAAAAAAACCTTGTACACTTGGACACATCGCTTATATTTCTTGTTAATCCCTAATTTTTGTCGTAAATCCCTTCATTCTAGTTGTTTATGCTGACAAGACACTTGGATTTATGGGAGCTGTTCCTTTGTTCTTTGCCTAATTTTCATTGTAAATACCCTTATTTCACTTGTTGCATGCACAAGTGGACACTTGCAATTTTTTTTGTTACATCTATTTTTCTTTGCACTATATAATCTAAAGGTTGGGAAGGTTTGGTAGCCATATCTGGGCCAAAGATCATGGCCCCCTTGGCCACCTTCTTTGCAAAATTATTTTCATTAGGTAGAATCGTCCCCTTAAATTTGGGAATTTAAATTTAATTTGAATTGCATAAATCATCATTAGGATTAGTACTTTTATCCTCATGTATCACCAAACCACAAGAATGAATGAGTTTGAGTAAGAATTTGAAAATTTTATTAAGTTCTCTGAAAAAAAAACATATGGCAATTAGGTCTAAAGCATGGTTTCTTATGAGTGTATTAAATCCTCTTTGAATTATCTCAAGAAGTTTTGCACACTCAAGGTAATTTGACAATGGCCAGCCATCAACAGCTTTTAAAATACTAGCTTTCTTAGATTTTGTTTGATTTTCAAGCTTTTTTGACACTAGCAGGAGAACCATAATTTGTTCATCCTCAACATTTCAGGTAATAGATTCCCCACATGTTTCTACTTAACATACTAGGAGATTTTGAATATGAAAGCCTCAAACACAAGGTTAGCAAAACTAGATTTTCCATGATCTTCTATACTTAGCAAGTGACAGGATAGAACTTATGAAGTCACCCAATATGAAGTCATATCTAGAACTTTAAGGTGTTCTTTAAGATCATGTATGCTAATCCTAAGAAACATAATGGTTTCAAATTATCACATAACGGTTTTTTTGTTAATAACCGTAATGTATTTGCTTTATTTTTTATTTGGGAAAATTGCCATAAAATACCTCATTAACATAATATTTGCTAAATGGAACCTGTCCTAAACTGACATTATCTTCTTAATAGTAAAAGACTCAAATGCCCTTAATGAGAAAAGAGAGGGCAAATGAAAGGAAACAAAAACAGAACCAGTGAATTCCCGTTAATAAATAGAGCAAGTGATTGACGTGGAAAGTGAAGGCTTCTTCTCCTTCCTTGTGCAGAGATAAACGTCCTCCCTTCTAGCCGTCGTTCACTGTGGATGCTGTCGGAGGTTTGATGTATCAGTAAAGGCTAGAGAGGTGAGTTGTGTCAAGACCCTTATTTATGGTTCAGAATTTAATGGAGCTGATGATTTGCATTTTTGCTCCAAAGCTAGGTTTTTTCATTGTTGTTTTACTGAGTAAGGAAGTAGTAAATAAATTAAATTGTGGTTTCATTAGGTTTTCTGATTTTCTCCATAATCATCAAGGTTCCATTTGCTTTGTAGCAGATAGATGCTTTCCACTTCGGGGTAGATAATTGCACACAGGAAATGGTTTTTGTACGTTAGGAAGAGTTCTTGCACAGAAGGGAAGATGTGTTGATCGTGGGGGAAGATCTTTCGCACATGGTTAAGTGGCACTTGTGAACACTAAATGAACTCAAGTGGAAGAAACATTGAACCAACGGAACATGTTTTGCATGTTGTGAAAGATAATTGCACACAGGGAAAAGTTTTTGCACATATGGAAGCATTTTCACTCATAGGAAAGACATCTTGAACTTGGGGAAGATCGTTCGTATATGGTTATATGACACCTATGAAGACTGAAAAGGAACCCAAGTGGAAGACATTTTGTAACCACGAAAGATGTTTTGCATGTAGTGGTAGATCGTTGCACCCGGGGAAGATATCTTGCACACATGGAAGAGTTTTTGCACACGGGGAAGAGTTTTCCCACACGGTTATATGACACTTGCAAAGACTAATGAACCCAAGTGGAAGACATTTTGCAACTACAAAAGAAGTTTTGCACTTGGTTATATTGTAGATGTTGCACCCGGGGAAGATATCTTACACACATGGAAGAGTTTTTACACATAGGGAAGAGTTTTTTGCACGTATGGGAAGAGTTTTCACACATGGTTATATGACACTTGGGAATGAAAATGAACCCAAGTGGGAGATCTTT
Source organism: Inga laurina (assembly GCA_963855925.1). Classification (NCBI taxonomy): domain Eukaryota; kingdom Viridiplantae; phylum Streptophyta; class Magnoliopsida; order Fabales; family Fabaceae; genus Inga; species Inga laurina. Next base: position 21,671,243 of record OY979713.1, read on the forward strand.
TGCACACAGAAGAAGTTTTGCACGTAGTGGTAGATCGTTGCACATAGGGTCACATATTTAAAGATGGAAGAGTTTTTGCACATAGGGAAGAGTTCTTGTACGTAGGGGAAGAGTTTTCGCACTTGGGTATATGACACTTCAGAATGAAAATGAACCCAAGCGGGAGATCTTTCGCACATAGAAGAAGTTTTACACATAGTGGTAGATTGTTGCATATAGGGTTACATATTGCACACATAGAAGAATTTTTGCACATAGGGAAGAGTTCTTGCACTTGGGTATATGACACTTGCAAATACTAACGAACCTAAGTAGAAGACATTTTGCAACCACAGAAGACATTTTACATATAGGGGGTGGATCATTCGCACAAACGGAATACATCTTCCACATAGGGATGAAAGTTGATTACATGAAAGACATATTGCACACTGGGAAGAGGTTTTGCATATAGGAAAGAAGTGTTGCACATAGGGAAGAGTGTTTGCAGACCACGTGTAATATACAAAATAAGTACTTGTGTACCAAAGTTATATATAAATAATTGAGTTTCAAGTAATACAACTATGGAGAACAAGGAATTTTCCAACAACAAAAAGCAAAACTAAAAACAAAGTATAATAGTCAACGAAAGCGTAGGTATCAATGAATACTTTTGAATAGGGCCAAGTTGTGGCCCTTTAGATTGTTCTATAGAGTCTTATATTAGTCATGAATTCTTGTGTTCTTTAGTAATTTAAATAAAATTACAATATCACATTACTGATTTGGGTCTGTTCTAGGCTCCCAAGTTCAGGTACCAAATGTTCAGATAGGTTTGAATTGCCAAGATCGCTACAAAAAATATTATAAAACCATCAACACAATCATCAAGGAGAATAAAGACTATTTTTAATCAACTAAATCCTTCGAATTCCTCTTCCAATAAAAAGGATTATGAAATTGAATGAACAAGCAATCTATGGACTCAAAACTTAAAATTGCAACCACACTAACTCAATTAATGGAGATTTTTGTCAACAATTTTAGACATATTATTCTTGCAAAGAAAAGGCATCGTGATTCATTTCATTATACAAAGATATTGAATATTTAATAGGGGAACACCACAAAGAACTTCTATAGCAGAAAAACAACATATGCTGTCATAGCAAAAAAACAACATATGATGATGCCTCTTCAGAGCTTAAGAAGATTGAATCGCCCAACTGTGCCATTCACTTCCCCCATCCCCATACCCCAAAAAGGAAGAGAAAGAACTATAGTAGCAATTCTGAAGTGAATGGATATAGCAGAATTACACAACAACATCCCTGAGTAAGTAATTTATCACAGCAACTGAAATTTATACCAAGCACTTTAAGAAAATAATTTTCTTGACAAAACTTGCAATTAAGTCTAAGGATTACACAGGTGTAGTAATAGGAGAATTCACATTCACCGAGGACAAAATGAGCTATCTTGCAACAGTGTTATGCCCACAATGATGCAAAACTAAAGAAAGAGATATAAGTGGATTAATAATGGTGATGATTAAATAAAGAAAGAGAAAAACAGGAACACAAACCTTGAATGTTGGGTATTCTTCACCACCTTTTATTCGTGCTACTAGATGGAGAGGCCGTCGCCATCGTACCCAACACCTCCTTGATGCCACAAAGACCCATACATCTCCCTACTACCGCAAACACCCAGACACCTCGCCTTACCGTCACTGCAGAGACCAATGGTGCACCGCCACCGCCAAGACCCACACTCCGCCACCCGGACAAAACCTCACACTCCGCCTCGGCCGCCTACTCCCACACCCTCGTCCGCTGCTCTCGATCTCGTCTGATTCTCTCCTCCGAGTCTGCCCTTCCCTCTTCAACTTCGCTTGTCTTCTAAATCAAAAATATTTGAGACCTTCTGTCTCTTCTTTTTTCAATAATCCACTAAGGGTATTTGAGTCTTTTACCATTAAGAAGATAATGCCGGTTGAGGACAGGTCCCATTCAGCAAATATTAGGTTAATGAGGTATTTTATGGCAATTTTCCCTTTTTATTATATATATAGTTTTTTATTTTATTTTATTTTGTTTAGTTTTACTATTAATATTTATTATATAAAACATAATCATTAATAATAACAAGATAATAATGTTAAATAACAAACTTATTATATTTATAGTATTCAAAATTCAATAAATTATATATAAACATTATACAATTTAGAAGAAATTAATCACTTTAACACTCTCACAATAGAACATTATCTTATAATTTTTTGAATTCTAAAACAAAATCAATTAATAAAAAATTTCACATTATTCTCCTATACCTTTGTTGTTAATTGTCCATAGATCACAGATAAGTGCTTTAAGAGTTCCCGTCACACATCCTTTAAATGTAAAAGGATAAATTTTTTCAATCGGAATCTGGACTCTTCTTCTTTATAAATATGAAAATAAGAATATATATATATAGTAAAAAAAAAAAAAGCAAATATAAAAAATTAAAAAAATCCCAGAATATAAATATAAAAAATCAGAATATAGTAAAAATTGGTATCATTCACGAACGAGTTAGAGTAACATCTATTGAAGAAAAAAGATAGAAAATCGTTTAAGATAGTGACATAGTCAAAGAAGGCCTTTGAGTACGTCGGTGGTGAGGGTTGATCAAATAATATAGAGTCCTATAAAAAGATGTTGTTTAAAACCGAAGCAAACACTTGATAAGGGTATAGAGTGAGACCTTTTAGTTAACAATCTATCTAAAGATTTGATTTCCGATAGAGCACAATGGCGTTGTGCTATCATATAGCTGATCCTACTTAGTGGGATAAGGCTTTTTTGTTATAGCCATTGTTGTAGTATAAAAAACTTGAGCAAATACTAGAACCTTATTCAACAAACTTGATTTCAATATATAGTTTGTGTTGCTAAAATTTAGGAATGTGAACTGCTCAACAATAAAAAATTCAACATTACTTGCTAAAATTTAGGAACTGAGATACTCAACAATAAATTTTTTTTTAGCTTTTTACCTCGTATTGTTTCCGTGTTATATACTTTTCTACTGCATTTTTTCTTTCTTTTAATCTTCAAACCAATGGCCATCATAAGATTAGATATCATAATCCCAATTAGCAAACTTGAGCATGGAGCTCTCGTTACAAAAAAATATTAATTGAAAAAAAAAAATGAAAGCTTACATGTGGAAGAATCACAAGAGGAAGGAGCTATAGAGTGAAGACCCATGGTAGTGATGGAGGACAAGACCTACAGAGGCAACAAAAAAAAAAACTTATGAAAAAAAGAGTGTGATACTCACTAAAGAAACTCAAAAAATGTTTAAGGAGTTTGACATTTTGTGAAAAATAATTTTTTTTTCATAATCCTGCTATAAAAGCTATCCCAAACACATCTAATATTTTTAGAGTCTCACCTTTATTTATATTAAAGAATATTTAATGGTTATTTCACTTATTTGTGAAAAATCATAATGAATAGTTAAATTATTTTTTTCATAATATTTGAAAGTATTATATAAGAACTGTCATTTTTTATCACTGAATAAATTATGGTTAGTAATTATAACTGTTATGTTTTTATTTTTGCAAATCTCACCTCTCGTGCTTTGATATACATGACATTTATTCGTTATAACCATTATTCATTAAGCATCATGTATGCACTATTATGGATTAGTGAATTCCAATACAAACGAGCTTCTAAAGGCCTGTTTGAATTAGCAGTAGCAGAAGTTACTTTTTTTTTTAATCTGACTTTTATAAAAGTTAGATAGGATAAAAATCATATTGTAAATGTGATTTGTGTTTGGATTATCAGTGGCAGAAGTAACTTTTTTTGGACAAGCTAAACTTTTGAGCTTCCTCTCAAAAAGCTATTTTTGAAAAAAAATAAAATATTTATTTATTTATTTATTTATTGCAATTAGTAGGGACAAAAAAAGTAAAAAAAATGCATTTATTACCCTGAAATTAGATTTATAACAAGGACTAAAATGTTTTTTTGTCAGAATGGACTTATAAATAGAATCATAGTAGTACCATATATCAAGAGCACTCCTATTCTCCCAGTTCTCATTTGCCAAAGAGCCCGTTTTCTTCCATAATCACTGTTTTCTCTCTCCATAGTTATCATAAAAGCAACAAATTTAAGCTTATAAGTTATCATGACTTTTTCATAAAAGCATAGTTATACCTACCGTGATCCCAAACGCCTAAAATTCATTGAAGCGCTTTTTCCCCATTGTTATTGTGTGTCTATCAGTGATACCGATCTACCAAACATGCACTAAGTTGGCATGCTTTTGGCATTTCTTTGAGTTTCTTAAGCCTCCTTTGCTCAATTTCATTTTTCTCTCCTCAAATGGCTTGGTCCACGTATTATCTCATTTGTTCTTTGAGGTTGAACGGATCTCCTCCTTTGCTCCTCTATATCCCTTTTTGTCGGACTATTTCAGTGTGTGGATGATTTGTAATGTGGGCCTTTTTCATTCTCCATCGATTGTGTTTTACAAAATCTACGGGTGTATGGTATTTCCCTCGAGAAATTAAACCTTTGAAGAATAGAATGGAAAATTTTTTTTTTAGAGAAAGATCAAAGGAGTTATGGGCAATTGAGTTAAAGAAAGTAGATGGACCTTACCCGCGGCTGTAGTAGAAAGAGGCAAGCCTGTGAGGCTGCAATGGAACTGAGAGAAAGAGAAGTGTCCGGTGACACTAATTGTTCTCAAAATTTGAGACGTCTGGGCACTTTGACGTGGAGATATAAATTAAGTACCGGTATTGAGTTAAATTATTAATCCAGAGACCTAAATATCTTATTTTCGTTTTGTGAATTCTGTTAGATTGTTTTTATTTCAGTTGTTGACGATGATTGTTTTTAGGGAAAACTATCCCTAAGTCTCAAGTAAAAAAAAAAATACGACAGAAAAGGTCCCATGAAATCTCAAATTTACAATGAAGTCCCTTGGGACATTTGGGCAATATAATCCAAATGTGAAAAGTCAAAAATACCCCTTAATGAATACACAACCATTCCTTCCATCTCTCTATTTAATCAATAGAGTTATTTTGGACTGTTTATATTTAGAATATATTGTAAAAATGTCTCACGGGATCCCATTAGAAATTTGAGATTTTAATGAACCTTTCTATCATATTTTCTCTTATTTGGGACTTAAGTATAATTCTCCCCCTTTTTTTCATTTCTTCTTATATTATTATATTAGGTTTCCACTTACTGGCGAGAAAAAATAAATATTAAACGTTTGTAGGCATGTTTTTTTTAGTTTTTGCTGGGTGATTGTGTATGTATTGAAATGCATAATTTTCGTGGGTCATATTGTGATATTCATATGGTATTATCTTGTATGGATATTTTTGCGTGCTTTGAATTTTATCTTAGAAAATAAGTTTATCAAAACTTATTGGAACCAACTTTGCCCCCCTTTTTTGCTACTACGTTTTATTTTTTATATTTCTCTTTTTTGTTACTCCATCTGTCCTTAATGTAAGACATATTTAACTAATTTGATTTATATTAAGGAAGTTGATTAAATTAGTTAATATACCATATATTTTTTAAAATACCTTAGTTATTTTCCTTAATTCCTTCATTCCCCCTCCTCCTTGATTATTGTTGAGGGAGTATCCATAAAGATAAATTAGGAAAAAATTTATAAATATAAAAACTTTATCTTATATTTATGACTAAGATCAACTCCCTAGATATGTTTTATACTAAAGACCAAATGAGTATTTTACTTGTTCATCAATGCACGTAAAATGTGTCCGTTACTGGATTTCCATTCATTTCTCCAATAAAGAAAATGAAATTATAGTCCAAATTAAATTAGGGAATGTGAATCAAGGGTCCAAACATGCAAACGCCAACATATATACTTATCTTTCATTCTCACAAATTTGCCTAAACTCTTGGATTTGGCAACCTTGAGTATATAATCCATTTGGTTTATTTTGATTTTAGATCACTGTGGCAAAATTAGTTAAGGTCTATGTTATATGAGAGCCACATTATTTTTTTTATGATACAACACATTATTAATTACTCGGTTGTTTCACTTATAAATTAATAAATTATAAGTATATAAACTAATGTCTGTCATCAAGGAAACTGTAAGAACCTAATGAAAATGAAAAAAATATAAAGAATTAATTAAAAATATGGTGAAATTATAGGGATTTATATATATTTATATTTTAAGGGTTAATATAATTTTTAGTCCCTCAAATTTGTTCTCATTTTTGTTTGGTCTCTCGAGTTTCAAATCATGAGTTTTGATCCCTCAATAAACAAAATAATTTAAGTTTTTATTTAATTATAAGGACCACTGTTTTAAATAAAATAAAACTTGATGGATGGAAATCAAAATGAGGAAAATTTTGAGGGGCCAAAATTGTATTAATCATTTTTTTAATTTATACAATATTTATGAAAAAGGCTAAAGTATATTTTTGATTCTTTATGTTTGCCTCAAGTGTCATTTTAGTTTCTTAAGTTTGTAAAGTATGCTTTTAATTTTTTAATATTAACACGGTTATTCTCATTTAATGGAAAATTTTGATTCATCATAGTCACATTATTTTAATCGTATCTGACTGCCACATCAACTGAAATTTTTTAAGAAATCCACATTTTAATTAAAGTAATAATAATAACAAAAAATTCTAAGTTTTTAATCAGTTTAAAATTCTAGGTCTTTAATCAATTTTTTTCATCTCCTTGCCTTCGTCATTGGACATGAACGTCCTTCTTCCTCCATTAATCTTCCAACGCACTCTAACCCTATGCTTCTTCTACTTTTTATGTCAACACTGCTCACCAGCTATGCAAACCCAGGCAAGTTCCCTTTCCCTTCATGTTCTACACGCCTATGGAGTAGAAGTTAAATTTAGGTGGCCCTCTTTCATTAAACCCAACTTTGTTGACAGGATTTTTCAGTTGTAATGGAATTGTTATTGCTTAAACTAAGGTTGGAATAGGAAGATTTATTGAGCATATGAGAGATTGTTTGTTGTTATATGCTATCTATTGCGGAAACGTCGAAACCAAAATATATTTGATTGAGTCAATTTCAAATCACTTGATCTAGTTGGGAAAGCCAAGGATATTCTATCTCTCCCTAGCCTCCCCAAGTGTCCACAGTAAAAGAAAAAGCACGTTAGAGACAGAAGCATTCATGGAGAAAGAAGAGAGTTGGGGGTAGAATGAGGGTTTCTATGTGGAAGGGGAGGAGGAAAAAATTGATTAAAAATCGAGATATTTTCTATTATTATTATTATTGATACAATTTTTCCTATTATTATTTTAATTATTTTAATTAAAATATGCTTTTGTTAAAAAATTTGAGTTGATGTGGCAGTGAGTTAAGATTAAAATAATATAATTTTGATGAGTCAACAATTTCCATTAGATGAGTCTAATGGTATTAATATTGAAGGACTAAAAGTATACTTTACAAACTTAAAGGACTAAAATGACACTTGATACAAACATAAAGGATCAAACGTATACTTTAGCCTATGAAAAATAATCCAATATTTCTTATAACAATAATGCTTTTTTAAGAATATATTTATGAAAAATTGGACAAATAAATCGTTTCTTTATACATAATGTCTGGAGAACATGCGCTAAAAACAACAGGAGATTTATATATATATATATATATATTTTTTTTTTTTTTTAAATTTCAAACAGTACCATTTAGCTTTTCTTTTTGGTAAATGTTGGAGTTATTGTATATTTGTGGGTGTGTCAAAATGGAAAAGTCCTATATTGCTCAAGAATGTGGAAGCACAAAAGTTTAAATAAAAGCTTGTGATCTTGAGCTAATAAATAGGGCAAGAGGAGGAGTGGACTCACACACATGGCCACGTGGAAATCCGGTAATTTCCCCTGTGTGAGTTAACATAGACTGGGCACTTTTATTAATTGATTTTTGAGAAATATGGAATTACATATTTTGAATAACCAGCCATATAGAAAGTTTTCACTTAGGAGCAAATTTGCCATAAAATTTAGTCAACTAATGGTTAAACTTAATTAGGATAATAGTGAGGGCAAAATTGCTTTAAATTTGAGTGTTCTAAGACAAAATTGACCCTTAGTGAATACTTTCGGAGTAAAATTGGCATTTAACCATTAAGTTTAAATTTTCAATAAAGAGTTGGCTATGACGTCATATTTTCTCATTCAGACCTAAATTAGTTTCATTCGAATAATAATAAATAATATTCATGAAAAAATTCAATTCAAACAATGTTCTTTAATTTTAATTTTATTTTTAACAAATAAATGGTTTAGATTTCAGACTTAAGAGATTCAATAATAATAAATAAAATTTATTAAAAATGCAATTCAAACAATCCTTTTAAATTTTTCAAAAAATAGTTGGTTCCGATTTCCTCACTTAGACTCAGTGAAAATTTATTTTCACTTCATTTTGATAAATGGACAAAAGTTTCTTTGATTATAAAATTTTATTTGTTTATGAACTAACCTTATAGCGGGAAATCAGAAGATCATAGTTGTGGATGGATTTAATATTTTAAATTTTTCATTCTATGTGAATAAAAGGCTCGCTTGGTTCAATCCCATTGTAGCTTGTAGTGTAATGTAATGCGGTTCAATGGTAATGTAATGTATTACTAATTATAGAGTTAGTGTTTAGTATGATTTTTAAGAAAGGTTCAATGAGTTATTTTTTAATAATTATGTAAAATTAATATATAATAAAAAATCTATTTTACCCTTAATATAATCTTTGTAGAAAAAAATAGTTAAGTGTCATCACACTGCTTCATCATAATTGTCATTCTACCTTTCTGAGAATCGTTTGATGGTGACAACTACGATACTGTGGTGGTGGGATGGCAAGTGGTGGGAGTGACAACAGTTTAGGAGGAAGTAGTAGTGGTGGTGATAATTTTCGTGGCAGCACAACGAGTGGAGGCGGCGACGGAGGAGAAGGTAGTGGCAGTGGCGGTAGTTATTATGGCGGTGACAATGAAGGTGGCACCGGCAAGGTAGTGTCGGTGGAGGAGGAGGAGGAGGAGGAGGAGGTAGTAGTGGTGATGACAATGGAGACAACAACAATGGTGGAGGTCATGGCAGCGGCGACAACAACGGTGGAGGTGGCAACAACGGCAACAGTGAAAGAGGAGAAGGTAATGGTGGTGATTGTTGGTGGTGATAGCGACAACATTGGAGGATATAGTGGCGGTGGTGGTAGCTATCATAGTGTCAGGGATGGCAACTGTAATATCCCAATTTTGATTAAGGGATAATCATGATTATTATGGATAATTATGGATTTAATTGGAGTTATTATGTATTTTATGACCATATTAATTAATGTCATAATTAGTGAAAATTGGAAGAATGGAATTAATGTAATATGAATTTGGTGTGCATGTGTGTGGTATTTAAAATCAAGGGTTGAGATTCATTGTACATGGGTCGGAATCCAGTGTATTTAGCTTGTGTGAGCTCATTGTGGGAATGAATGAGATGCTGACAAGTGGCATTGTGGGTGTTGTTGGATGAAGTCACAAGAGGACAAAAGTTTACTTTTTCCTCTCTTCTCTCTCTCCTATTCGGTGGAAGCATGGAGGGAGTATGTCCTCATTTCATCTCATCATTTTCTCTCTCTTCTCTCTCTCTATTTCGCTGAAGCAAGGGAGAAAGGAAAAAGGAAAAGCTTGATCTTTCGGTAAGTAAATGCCCTCTATTGCTCAAGTTCCTTTCATAAATGTTGATCCTTGAATGATGGGCTTCATTTTGATGTGAATAGTTTGACCATTTGATGCTGATTTGTGCCACACGAAAATCTGATTGTTGGTGAATCAAGAACTCTCTTTGGAGAAGTTGATAAGGTGAGTAAAACCAATCTATCTATCTATGTTTCGTACCATTTGAAGTAGTTTATAAATTCTGGAAATTTTGGCTTGAATCCGAAAATTGGATGCCACTGTTCATTTGGTATGTTTTAGGATAGATAGATTGATTGTCACTCGCGGGTAAGTGCACGAGTGTGCCTTCCCACTCGCGAGTATGGGCATCGTGCTTGAGTAAGCCATGTGTGCTCGAGTGCAGTGAGCCATTTGGGCTGCTGCCATTTTTCTTGTGCTCTCGGGCATGTGCTTTCTGTCTTCACTTCCTTGTGCTTGAGGTGATTTCCGTACTTGTGCTCGAGTGAGCCTGTTTCTGAAAACTTCTTTGTGCTCTCGGGTGTTCACTCGCTGCCTCTCACTCTCTTGTGCCCGAGTGATGTCCGTACCATCACTCGAGTGAAGCCGCTTTCACTCGAGTGTCCGTACATCAACACTCGAGCATGGTCATCTCTGCTCGAGTGAAATAGTGTAAAATCTCAGTTTTGTGCTTCTAAAAGGGGATCTTTGGGATAGTTCTTCCAACCCTTTAAGAGTTTCATTAGGGGTATTTAATGACTCCAAAAGAGCAATAATGATAACCAATTAAGCATTGTAAAGTGAATTAAGTCTTGGAATAGAGAATAACTCTTCGTCCCTAATTGTGAAAATAGGATTTGATATTTGCCTTCCTCGGGAGAGATCGGCGCTAGGACACGCCCGGAAGAACTCAGGTAGTGACTTTTCTCTCATATCTTATATGATGTTTTGGCATGCATAACTTATCATTGAACTTGTGAATTGTGTGCCATGGTCCATTACGGCGCGAGCAAGTCAGCGTGAGCCGTATAGGGAGTGACAGTGGTCATCTCTAGGTCGGCCGTTGGACTGCCGTCGTAATTGACATGGATCTTTGTGAATCCGACCCGTGGGGCGGCGTTTGTGAAACCAGCCTTGGGCTGTGTGAATCTTGCCTGAATGGCTTGTGTGATGAAATGCATTATATGGATCCCAGCTGTGGTGAATTATATTGTGTGGATTGTTGTGATGCAATACAGCGTGAGCAATCGTCAGGGATGACATGTGTCATACTAACCATTGCCGTTGTAACTGCCGTTGTAGTTGCTTGTGTGGATAATGATTTGATTACATGCATTATTATTGTACATTATATGATTGACTTGTTACTACGGGGATTCTTTAGAATCTCACTCTCCCAAAATTAACCATTTTAGACAGGGCCGAAGGATCGAAAGGCAAGCGGGCGACGAAGAGTAGTTAGAGCTCTTGTGTAGGAGTATATTTTGGAATTAATGGTTATCATTGTATATTTTGGAATTGTATATAGTAGATTCTGTGTAATCCCCAAGAAAAAGGGTATGAATTGTAGGCTTTGTGCCTTGTGTAAATCCCTTTTTATTAATGAATGGAACCCGAGTGTGTCGGGAAGTTACTTTGCACTCTGATATGTATGAATGAAACAACCGATACAGGCCATTTAAGTGTTAAAGATGAATATGAGACTGCTATGATAAGGTTTTGTAAAGGTTTTTGAAAACCTTGATTTTGGGAAGATTTATTTATTAAGTCCCAAAGTCAATTACAGTCTCTAATTCCATATTAATTACGTTTTTGCGAACTAATCTCGGCCTTAATCATGATGGGGGTTACAGCAACAATAAAGGTGGTGGTGGAGGCGGCGAGTGGTGGTGTAACCCCCTTACTTAAAAGCCTTGAAAACAGTTTGAAAAAGTGTCGTAAAGTTAAACTGGAGATCCGAGAATAATATACAATCTATTCGAGGTCTCGACCTCAGCACAAGGATTAGTCCTGTACTAAAGTAGGTTTTCAAAAACTTTTCAAAACATGTTTCATGTCGTCTCGTTTCCGCTTTTCAAATCTATTTGGCTTGTTTGGCTCGATTCCATTAATTAATATCAGAGTGCTTAACAGAATTTCCCAAGGAACTCTCGGGTTACATTCATTAACTAATAGGGTCTACAGGGCCTAATCACCCATTCTTAGTTCCCTCATAGGGGTTACATACAATATTCAGGTTTATTACAAATTCTTCAAAAGTTTGATAACCAACAAACAAAACCCTAATCTTCTATCGGCAGACCCTAGCCACCCTTGTTTACCTGTTTGTCCTTTGATCCACTTGCCCTGGCTATAGATTAGTCATTGGAAAGAGTGAGATTCAAATGAATCTCAATAGTAACATTTCACTAATATGACATATAATTTCACAAAGCATGTAAGGAATCTTCACATAACAACATTCACAGCAGCAACACATTCTTGACATTCATAACATTTATAACAATTCTTGACGTTCGTAACATTCATAACAATTTTTGACATTCATAACATTCATAACAATTCTTGACATTCGTGACAATTGATGAAATGCATATACATACAAAGCATTATACATGATATAAGAGAAAGAGCCACTACCTTGGTCTTTCTGGTCTTGTTCTTGCACAGATTTCTTGTGCTTAGGGCAAATATCAAATTCTATAATTAGAATTTTGGACGACAAGTTATTTCTTAATACATTTCTTCTTTAATTCAAACACTCAAGTTGGTTATTATTAGGGACATTTAATCAAGTCAACTAAGGAGTTAAAGTGGTCAATTAACCTAAAAGACCAATTTCTAACCTTAGAGTTCAACAATATTACATTATGCCATTACTTCTGAAATTTTCACATAAATGACCAAATCTGTCAGAATTTTTCATCAACTTTGAAAAATCATATCTTTAAAAACAAAAATTGAATTGTAGTGATCACAAAGGCTATATGACCCTTATTTAGTCTATTTTCAAGAAAAAATATCACCCATAGCAAGTTGGATGGACAACATTCCCATATTTGTCATTTATTGCATACTAACAGAATTCAACCTAGTTTTTATGACCTAAATTTAAAAATTCATAACTCCTAGTGCACAAATCGAAATGATGCAAATGACCTATCAAATTAAATCTTGATATGTGTATTTTTATTCTCAAAAGTTTCATATTCATTAAACATCATTTGATTATCCAAAAACACTACACAATTAGGGTACCTTGCTAGAATCCTGTTCAGGCAGAAAATCCAGTTTTGAATTTTGAGTTTCAATGACCCAAAATTCACAACCCAGGGCCATACCCACACCATTTTTCATGTAGAACACAATAGTAACATCAAAATGACTAAATTTTCACTCAATCTACATGTCCTATTTTAGGCAGAAATTCAACAAAAATTCCAACAATTACAATACTTCCAATTTAAGCCCCTAACTAGCTTCATATGTCCTTTAAGCATAACAAAACACCATGAACATAATCAAATCACCATGACTCTTCAAAACCCTAGCTGGACAAAATTAGGTAGAAGTATATATGTCAAAATAGTCTTTCAACCTACATAACCCATAGCTTAAATTAAAGCTAGTACTCACCTCTTACTTCTCCTTAGGTTCTTTCTTTAGTTCTTCAATTTTTGCTCTTACAAGATGGCTTAAAACACCTCCTCTTGAAATTTTAAAACCATAGAAATAAAGCTCTCATCAAGAGGAACAATGTCTATGATGGACACTTGAGCCTCTTTCTGATAATCTTGATATGCTCTGTGGTCTGATCAACCATATCTGGCCCATACAGCCTTCTTTCATACAATTTATTCCAACACAGAGGTGATTGGCACTTTCTCCATATAGCGCTTAATATAGAGCCATATGAATGCTCACATGATAACTATCGTTGTACGCAAACTCACCAAGTGGAATGATGTAATCCCAATTCCCTTTAAAGTTCATAACACATGCTCTTAACATATCTTCCAGCGTTTGGATAGTTCTTTTTGCCTGTCCATCTATTTGTGGATGATAGGCCATACTAAACCTCAATTTCATACCTAGAGCTTTATGTAGAGCCTTCCAAAACCTCAAAGTGAAATGGTGATGTCTGTCGAAAATAATGCTCTTTATCTGGAGAGTAGCTAGCGTTGATCGGTATAAAATGTGCGGACTTCGTAAATCAATCAACAATCACCCATATTGTATCATGGTTTCTGATTTTAGGTAATCCTACTACCAAATCCATGGTCACGATTTCCCACTTTCACTCTGGAATCTTAGGGCTATGAAGTAGTCCTGGCGGCCATTGATGTTCAATCTTTACCTTTTTGACAGGTAAGACATCGTGCCATGTATTTTGTCACATAACTCTTCAATCCCGGCCACCAGTACATAGACTTCAAACCGTGGTGCATCTTGGTCATTCTAGGGTGAAGAATATATCGACTCTTATGTGCCTCATCCAAGATTTTCTATCTCAGGTCAGCCTTTAGTGGAACATAGATTTTCTTCTTGATTCGAACTAATCCACTAGGTAACAGATCATAGTCACGAGTCCTTCCCTATTTAATAATGGTTCGGATGGACTGCACTCGTTTATCTTGCCTTGGAGCCTCTTCAATCTTAGTCCTCATATCAACTCTTATTATAATGGCTTGGTATCAAACACAAGTCTACAGTCTCATACGACTTTGTGGTATATCATAATGAAATCGAGCTACGTGCCCTCCAAGACACGGGACATTTGTTCCCTCCCTCTCAAAGAAAGTTTGTCTTTGACCCTTTCAATGGAGGTGGGATTTAAATCTGTGTTGACTCTGATACCAATACTTGATACCATAAAATTGTAAGAGATTGATGCACCATTGTTCTACACCATCTCTTCTATTACCCTCCCTAACTTATGTCCCAAGACTCTTGTCTTCTCCTCTCTTTTGACTCCTTTATTTTGTTCAAATGGTTTGGTATTACACATGAGGGTTTTCCCAACTCACATCGGGTATCCAAATGCAAATCAACCTAGGGTAAGGGTAGAGCAAAAGCTTCAGGGCAAGGTCTACCAGTCTCCTGCGATGTTGTGGTGCCCTCTAAGATGAGAGACGTACCATTCCCTCAGTCTTAAAGAAGGTTCATCTTTGACCCTTTTATGGATGTGAGATTTGAATCCGTGTCGGCTTTGATATCAGTAAATGTTCCTAGAAAATTGGAGGACACTGACGGGCCATCGTTCTATACTAGCTCTTGTTTCATCCTTCCTAACTCCTCTCCCTGACTCTTGCCTTTTCTTATTCTTTTAGCTCCTTCATTTTATTCTAATGGTTTGATATCAAATATAGGTCCACAAGTCTTCAACGACTTTGTGGTCCACCATAACAAAATTGATCTACATACCCTCATAGACGGAACGTAGTGTTTCCTCCCTCTTAATGGAGGTTTGTCTTTGACCGTTTTAATGGAGGTGAGATTTGAATCTGTGATGTCTCTGCAATAATAATTATGAAATATTATTTGAATAAAAAGTCTAAAAACAAACCCTTCTACAAAAACTGGTTTAATAAAATAGGCTATACCAGTACAATAAGCCAATTCATTAAATGAAATTGTGAGCTTAAGAGTATAAAAGCCTATATATGCAACTTGCTAATATAAGTTTGTCTAGGTGGGTGTGCAACCAATCATGCTGACACACAAAGAATTGCCTTTCGTTAGTTATTCATCCTATGGTATCTGTATATAAAAAAACATAGTTCAATTATGGGTATGGGTTCTTTAATTTTCCTCTTTCCTTCTCATACTCACATATCCACCCTTAGATTTTCTTTTTAAAAAAATGGGTGGTTTATATTTAATAAATAAATAACTTTAAACTATGAAAATTTAATTTACACAATTCAAAGCTGTAATACATTTAAAATAAAAAAACTAAGTTATAAAATATTATAATAAGAATTTTATGAAATAATAAAAATGAATCATTCATTTTTTGATCTAACAGTCGAGATGACATACTGAGAAAAAATGAAAAAAAAGAGAGAGGATATACTTCCCACAATTACAGTACAAGATCAGAAAACGAACCAAGCTGGTTAATAAGCTTTAAGTCAAAACATAGAGATTTTTAGGCAATAAAGTGGCCTAATTAAATAATTTAGGTATAATAATAGTTTGATTTCCCTCTCAAGTTCTTCAAAGAATTGAAATAATTAAATGAACCTCTGATTTTGATTCTTTTGTCAACGGAAAGCGATTTCATTTAGTAGTGATATTATTATTGCTGCAGAAAATTAGATGATTTGTCTTAATATATCAGTATTTAAATTTTTTTTTTTAAGAAACACATAATTTGAAAAAACATACTGTCACAACTCACAACGTATGCATCACTCTTGTAATAACAAAAGCCCTTATCTTGTCATATGGGTCACATGGTACTACTCCAGAAAAAGAAACTTTAACCCAATCTCACGGTTTAAAATGTTTGTTAAGAATAATAAATGTGTCAAAATTAAAATCTTTTTTTGACTAAAATACCCTTATTTATGAAAACATAAGGAATAACAGAGAGAATAAGAAAATTATTATAATAAAGAGTATCGTAGAAGAGAGAGAATAAGAAAATAAATATGGCGGAAGTAATAGCCTAATAGGTCTTTAGGGCTGTGAAAATTTATTATATTGACATGAAATTGGGTAAATAAATAAGGGCAAAATAAGAAAGTAAGAAGTAAAAAAATAAGACATTCTTTGAATGTTTCTTATAAAAAAGAATGGGTATGAGTGTCAGTTGTTTCTTATAAAAAGGAACAGAGAGAGTATTATATTCTATGTGAACAATCCACTTTTTAATTATATGCCATTAATCAAATAATCCCATTTTGAGTGGTGAATTAGATTAATAGATAATTTAATTTTATATTAATAGTAAGTAGATAATAAACAAATTGTTATATGCATACGTACAAGCGTATATACATGTGTGTAATGGAGTTAAAAAGTCAAGGAATAAAAAATTGGACTGGGTAATGAATTGGTTGCAACACAGGTTTAAGGGTTAATGGATCAACTAGAGTCTAACCGGGGGGTTGGACCGACCATATTAAAATATTACAATTTAATTGACAATAACAAAATAATCATCTTTCATAACTCATAATTCATCACTATACAAATGATTATGTGCATGCATATAATATGTTTTTATTTTTTTAACTCAATTTAAGTTTTTACAATTTTTTAAATATTTAAAAGAAATTTTCTCATTTATTTATTTTTTGAAAACTTCAAGCCTTGAAAGCAGTCAGAAGTTTTGTTTTTTTTTTGGTTAGAAGGTGAGGGCCCAAGCTCACTTACCTTACTCTAACACAACAGTAGCTAAATGTTATTCACTTACCTTACTCTAACGCCCACGCAATGCTTCCTCACCCAATGCCAGAGGCTTTCTTTTTCAGTTTGAATATGTAAAAGACATCATTTGATGAAGAATAGAAGAGTGTGAAGGTGTCACTTAAGCCTCAGTCTCCGACTCTGTTATCGGCCACCATCACTCACGGTCAAAGAGGAATTTTCATAGATCTCAAATTTTAGTTTTATTGCTTTCCTTTCTTATTTTTTTCTCAAATGTCAAATCCCCAAATCGTCCTAGCCCGAAGTTTTCTTCATTTTTCTCTTTGAATCCTGCTGCAGTCCTCCATTCTTCAGTGAGATGGATCTACCTAATCGTCTGAAAAATTTAACCTGGTCAACCCATTTCACCCAACGGTTTATCTTGGTTAACACCTGTTTACCCTGATTCATAACGGTATGTTTTGGGTTATTTTTTTATCAGTCCAGTAAGCAAACTAGACAGGATTGGTGCCTGATTCAACGGTTTTTTGGTCAGACCTATCAGTCCGGTCTGTTTTTTTTCCTTGTTAAAAACTACTGCATGCTTATTCCCAAGTTTCTAGAAATTAAGAGTCTTGTATACGAGTTTTTACTATTTTTTTGATTTAAAATTGTAAAAAGAATGGAGTTGATGATGGACATAAATGGGCCCATACGGATATTATGTGGGCTGGGCCTTCATGGGTCAAGGCCCAGATAATTAGCTATACCAAAACTAGAAATATTGATTTAGACTTGGAGGCTCCAATCTCTCCTACGCTCATCCCATCAAATATGAATAATAGTTTTGTTAATTAAAAAAAATAAAAAAATGATAAAAAATACCATTTGAATTACAGAAACCTAAAATTATTTATTAAATTAGTAAAAAGGTAAATAGGTCATCTAGTAGGAATTTGGGATTTGAAGTTTGGGTATTGACAACTTGAGTACGGAGATTGACAATTTGAGCTCCCAAAATTGTCATTGTGTATGTCTAAATTGGTAATTGCCACTCTTAAGTTGCTATTACCTATGCTCAAATTGTCAATACTCGAACTTCAAAATCTCATATATCCCTTCTTCTACAGTACCATTGCTCTCCATTACCATCATCTGGCGATTTTGTCGCTCTCTCGGTCAGTGCTGCTAACGCTATCGCTCTCACCTCCCCGCTGCTAAAGTCGCCGCTCTCACCGTCGTCATCTGGTTAATACTTTTTGCACACCATTTTTTTGGTTTGGCAAAACATTTTTATTTCTAAATTTATATAAATAATTCAATTGGTTTTATGTTGAATCTATAATGAGCGTAAGTCACGTATCCAAATAAGAAATCTTAAATTTAACTATTTTTAGAATAGGTGAAAATTAATTATTGGCATATAATATTTTCTAGCTGAACATGATTTCAAAAGAGGATTCTATTGATATCATATGATATATCAATTTTCTCATTTATTATTTGCGGATAATATTTTGTATCTGAAAAAGATTTCAAAAAGGGATTCCTGTCTTATGTTGATTGATATTGTTGGGAAATGATCCACCTTGATTGATTAGACTCAAACCCATTGGTCTTGGGGTCAAAATAAAATATATAATTTTATAGGGTACTTGTTGACAATATTCTAGGGCAATTCTTGGCAATATTTCCCAAATATTTGAAACAAATGGTGAGAACGGTTTTTCGTGACAATTGGTGGCAACAGTTAACATATATGTGGGCTTGTGATTGAAGGCACTCCTCTTCTGAAAACAGAGCATGCTGTGAGAAAAACTTTCAGACAGATTTTTCTCTTCTTCCTTCAGTGCCATTTGTTGTGCATTATAGCCAGAGTCCGATGTGATCCTGTTCGTGTGGGGTATCTTGAAAGTACGAAACTACAACCGCTAGGTACACGGGAAATTCCTGCAGATATCATACGTGCTTATTGACATCATATGTGATTGGGTCTACAAAGTCTCTTGCTCGACGTTGCACAACATTGTCAACCGCGTATTGGGGTTTGCACAAATGGAGCAACAACGGTGGAGAAAAGGCTGGGGTGGTAGGGGTGACAATTTTTTCTATTTTATTTATTTATTTATTAAAAAGAATATTATAGCCTTTTACTATTCTATATTTGATTATAAAATAAAGTTAGTCTATCCATCCCCTTCAAATGTTACCACATACTAATTGTAATTTTAAACCAAAGTTCAATTGGTACGTGAGCTTGAGTTTTGATGGATTGAGAGTGTGACTAGGAATATGATTGAGACTATTAAATTATGTTTTGGTAGCAAGTAGCACTACTATAGAATTGTAGATATATGACAGTTATTATTGACTATAGATCATGATTACAAACTGTCATAATTGGAGGATCTATATATATATATGCTCATTGTAGATACATAACGGCTCAGTACCTATTATAATAGTTCTAATATAACATCTGTTAGGTATTGAGTCTTAATAAGACCATGATGTGTGTAGTGCCAGTATAATAAAAAATAGGCTCACGTAAACAAACATTATTTGTTGAGTAATATACATAACGGTTTTTATGTAAGAACTGTGACTTTTAATAATAATAAATAATGGTCTCATATAGACAACCGTTAATTATTTAGTAACAGAAATAATGGTTTGTAAGTAAGAATCGCGAACTTTTATAATACATGATGATTTTTATATAATAACCATGATGTATCAATGTTAGACTCTTAAAGTAAGACTTTTCTAAGCTAGTTGGACTCGTCTTTATATAATAAAACATTACCTTCGACAACGAGTTGCCATGCAGATAGATTAAGACATTTCAGATTTTGTGAGAAGAATCAATGACAATTATTGACCTATATGTGATAATGTAACTATTGACATATAACTATGTGTATTCACAAGAATTAAGCCTAGAAAAACAAGGACAGAGTAAAAAAACAAATATCCCTATAAGAAAGGGCATAAGGGGTGTGTAAACCATTGTTTGCTCAAGGGTTTGCATACCTCTTGCTCCCTTTCTGGTAGGAATATGCGTTCGTTTTCACCCTCTTCTTGTTTTCCAAACTTAATTGTTATGAAGAAACACAAGGTATAGGTTAACACTTATATTAGTATATATATATATATAGGTTAGGACTGCTATTGATTCTAGCCACAAATCCTAGAAAATCTTGATTTGTCCGAAATTGCATGGCTACTCAATGTGGGAAGTACTACTCTATTTGATAAAGTCAAGTCCAAGTAGCTCAAAAACTCTCACATTGAAGAGTCTAAGACTAATCTCACATTGTTGAATTTTAAAGCCTTAATGTAGTGCTAGATGCTTAGTATAAAAATAGGAGAGGAATATTTAATCAGAGCAATGAGTTTCCAGAAAAACATAATGTTACGAGTTTAGATGATATATTAAATAGTGCAAGTGTACACTATCGTAATCAAATAATACAGAAGTGAGTAGAGTATCGTTTTCATGAGAATTGAACACTAAATACCAAAATGAGTAATTTTAATTCTATTTAGTCGATTGATTAGTTGGTGATGGAAAGTATAAAATAGAAAATGATTAAATATTAGTACAAATAATATGAAAACAACTACAAGAAAAAGTTCTAGGGGTCATATTTCACTTAACAAATTTCGGATTGAATCACTTGTCTATTCTAGCCCAATTTATTAAACATGATTGATAATCGAGTTTTCCTCATTCAATTACTAGTCTCTTCCAAGGTCAAACAATTCTATAATTAATTGCTAATCCAATATTTTTCTATATGAATTTAAGTAATTAATTATGCATTAAGATTTATGGAACTCATTAAGACTACAAAACTGATATGAATATATTCCTACTTCATATGCAAATTATGGTTTTAATTATAGGGTCTATACACATGCATCTCCTTCTGATCTTAACATACATATTGAAATCATTCAAAAGATGGCCAATCAAATGAAAGCATTAAGAACAATAATTAAAACTCAATCATGAAGGAGAAATTAAAACTAGATTTGATTCAATCTGTATTAATATGCTACGTCATCACCCTAGGAAAATAGAAATTTAGCTCCTGATTAAATTAAAAACAAAATAAAAATAAATTAACATTACATAAAACTAGAATGAAAACCTCAAAAATACTGCATAAAGCTTGAATATTAAATTTTGAAATATAAATATACATTCAAAAGATGCATGAAAATGGAGAAATCTAGCCGTCCATTTAGGAGGTAAAACCTTTCACGTAGCAAGCATGCAAAAAGTAATACAATGTATGAAATTAAATCTAGAAAATAACACAATTTTTATAGAACTGTCAGAGAAAGACCTCTAATTCTCAGAGAATCAAGGCTCTACATCTCTTCCCTCTCTTTTTTCCTTTTGTGCTTGGCCTTCAACAGTGAAAACCGCGTTGCTACAGTGAAAATCGCGTTTGCACCAGTGCTTCCATATGCTACAGTGCTTCCATCTTGAATAGTGATTTCCGTTGTGAATAGTGCCATCATGAATAGTGACTCCCAGTGAATAGTAACCGATGCTACAGTAATTGACTTTTTCAATCCCATTTGTCCAATTTTTGGTCTTCTTTCTCCTCTTATTGTATGGCTATCAAAAGTGAAAATAAGTAAATATTATAATAGTAATAAAAATATTTATGCCAAAATCATCCTATATTTATCAATTATACCTAAATTTATTACATTAATATCAAATATTGTCCACAAAAGCATCATATAAGGAAAAGTAAATATGCAAATATTTTATTTATCAAATTCCCCTACACTTAGCTCTTAGATATCCTTGGACAAGGAATGACTAATAAGTGCTTCCAACAAAATCAGAAGTGTCAAGTCATAAGTAAGAACACAATTGAAAAATAAAGAGATCATAATATTCAAAAATTAATGAAAATATAAACTGGTAATGGTATTTGAAAATGAGTAAACCGAGTTTGTAAGTGTAACTCATTCTCTCAAGTGTTTAAGGGTAAGTGTTTCGCTCAAATTCAATAAAAAAAATCGCACTACCATAGGCTTACTAAAAATCTCAATCTCCACTACCTAATTCACATGTATACTTCAAATCAAAAGGGCTTATTAAGGGTTGTAATAAGGTTAAGGTAAAAGGAATGTAAAACATGATATGAAAGGCTACATTTAAGAAATTTAATAGAACAATTGAAAAATGGGCTACTTATAAATTTATCTCATCACAACAACCCACAATTCAAATACTTAACTTTTTTTTCTTTTTTTTTTTTGTTTTTCATTTTTTTTTTTGCATAAAACCCTGCAACTTTAAAGTTGATGTTATATATACCCCCACACTTGTCAAAAGCCCATTTCACAAGAATTTCAAATACTCTGCTAATCTTTCGAATTAGGTAAAAGCACTTGATATATTATTAAAACACATATTAATGGGTTTAGAACAAAGAAACGGTCAATTAGGCTCAAAGGGGTTTAACAACGATATTTTTCACTGAGACACTCGAGTGATATTGTACGGATATTTGAGTGAAGGAGACCTCACTCGAGTGATGTTACAGTCTATACTCGGGTACTAGAGAGTGAGCAAGAGCAAGTGAATAGGCAAGAGTACAAGAAACTTTTAGAGTCAAGAACACTTGAGAACAGAAAGCAATACTCAAGTGATAGCCAAATGCTCACTCGAGCACTAGAAAGTGAAGTACAGAAAGTAAAGACCCGAGAGCACAAAAGTTCTCAAGGATCAGGAGCACTCGAGTGGAACACAAAGCACTCGATTGACGGCTTAACACTTGCAAGTGTTAAGGTGCACTCTTGCCTTTAACCACGGAAGTGCAATAGAAACTAGAAGCTGAAAGGAAAATTGCACTAACGCACTCGAGTGAACTCACCCTCACCCAAGTAATGTTCATCCCTCACTCGAGCGAACTCACTCTCACTTGAGTGATTTTATCAGAAACCAGAAAACGCAGCAAAACTGATCACAATTACTAACACTTGCCCAATTGATCCTAATGGACCCAAAATTTCTACCAAAGCTACTCCCACACAAAAACACCCAAAGAATTCAATGGAATCTTCATAATTATCCAAATCCTACTCCATTATCATGCTTTGGTTCTGTGCAACACAAATTATCGATTTTTCCAAAATCACTAAACTCAATAATTCAATTCCCAATCAATCCTATCTATCCATATACATTCCCAATATACCATTACTAGGCCAAAAACATGCCAAAAGCCCAGTGGTCATCATTTTTGGATTAAAGGCCAAAATTTCTAGAAATTTCAAACTAAACCATTTGGCATAAAACTTAGATAGATAGATTAGTCTCACTTAACTCTTTCACTTTGCCAAAGGGTTTTTTGATTCACCAACCTCCAAAATTTTGTGTGGGCACAAACCAACACCAATGGCCAAACTATAAACATGGAAATGAAGCTCTCACTCCAAGGATCAACATTAATGAAGTGAGTTTTTCCATTAGAGGTCATTAACTTACCTCAAATTCCATCTTTTCTTCTTCTTCCTTGGCCAACAATGGCTGCACGCATGAGAGAGAAAGATGAGAGATGAAGAGTGTTGAAGAGGATGGAGAAATGATGATAATTCTCCCTTCCCCATGTTGTAGTCGAAAAAGAGGAGAGAAGGAGAGAGAAAACATATAAAAATTCCATTGTTTGACTTTCTCACCCACTCTCCCATCATCTTATTTTGACACTTGTCCACTTCTCATTGGTCCTCTTAAAATAAGTAACTAATTATTACTCTAACCACTCCATTAGCCATTTAATTATACATCTTATTTTTCTCTTAGCTAGAAATTAATTTCCTCATTAATCACTGACTAATTACCCGAAAATTTCCTGATTTGGCACATTAATTAAAATTGCCATAAAACACATAATAATTCTAATTAAATTCATGATTATCCATAATAATCATGATTAGCCCTTAATAAAAAATTGGGGCATTACAAAAGTGGAATACATCATCAGGGGCTATCAGAAGTCCTGCAAAATCACAACAAAACATCAAACCAAACCTTGGGTTGACTTCCAAGTAATGCTAAATTTATAGTCTTCAGCAAGACTTCCCTAACAAACAACTAATCAAAAGTATCAAACACCATGATTACCTTATCTTCATTTCTTTTCAAGCAACAATGTTTCAGACACAATAAATGATCATTCAAAGTAATTAATTGTACTTTTTCAATCATAGACAATTTTATAGTACAATTATTTACTGAATTTAAATAAATCACAACATGCATGTATTTGCAAATAGATTTAGGAGTTTCCAAAATTTTAAAGCATCTACAAAATCCACTTAACTCTCATCAGTAAGAGTCAACACTTCAATAGGAGAGACATGGACAACAACTTTTGGAATATCCACATTAGTTTCAACATCAAAATCACAAAGATTAGGCTCCACAGCTAGAACCTCAATTAGACATTCATTGTTCTCTCCAAAAGCGATTTCAAGTTCCTTATCACATACTACAAGAGCTAAAGTTTCATTCAATTCCACCTCCTCAACTTCCTCACAATAATCATCATCATCAATACAAGAAGTGGTCATCATGCTTAAAGAATTATCTTGCCTAAGAGTTTCAAGCGACGAAACAATTTGACTCACATATTTCAATATTTTGGACACTTGACTCAACTCTAGTAGCAATTTCCTTTTGCTCTCTACTAAATCTCTCTGTTGATTCGGCAAACTCCTCACATATTCTTTCTAAATCAAATTTTTCCTTATACTCAAGAGTTTGTTCTTCAATATATGGGTAAGAGTAGAAAGGAGGATTAGTACAATACCTGACATATGGATCTAAAGACTTTTATTACTCCAAAATTCCACCAGGACAAAAGGAATGATCAAAACAAGTTTGGTTCATATGGAAATCATCTCTCACATAATGACTAGTATTGATATATGGACAATGCTCATAAGAATGACACTCCACAATAAGCACAAGAAAAACAATTATAAGGAGAAGAATTTTCAATCTAACCAGCATTTATATTTTCTTGTCTCATTCATGCATTTCAGAAAAATAACCAAGATATGACAATTTATCATTGATTAAACCAAATGAATATTGTGAATAATTCATTTTTTATTTTTTATTTATTTTTTGAAATTTTTACATGAAGACTAAATTAATATTGATATTAATGACAACAATCCCCGACAATGACGCAAAAAACTTGTTACGGGTGTAGATGTTCTATTAAATAGTGCAAGTGTACACTGTCGCAATCAAGTAATACATAAGTGAGTAGAGTATTGTTTCCATGAGGATTGAGCACTAAGTACCAAAATGAGTAATTTTAATTCTATTTAGTCAATTGATTAGTTGGTGATGGAAAGTATAAAATAGAAAATGATTAAATATTAGTACAAATAATATGAAAACAACTAAAAGAAAAAGTTCTAGGGGTCATATTTCACTTAACAAATTTCGGATTGAATCACTTGTCTATTCTAGCCCAATTTATTCAACATGATTGATAGTCGAGTTTTCCTCATTCAATTACTAGTCTCTTCCAAGATCAAACAATTCTATAATTAATTGCTAATCCAATATATTTCTATATGAATTTAAGTAATTAATTATGCATTAAGATTTATGGAACTCATTAAGACTACAAAACATATATGAATATATTCCTACTTCATATGCAAATTATGGTTTTAATTATAGGGTCTATACACATGCATCTCCTTCCGGTCTTAACATACATATTGAAATCATTCAAAAGATGACCAATCAAATGAAAGCATTAAGAACAATAATTAAAACTCAATTATGAAGGAGAAATTAAAACTATATTTAACAAGTTAAGATTCAATCCATCATTAGTATGCTACGTCATCACCCTAGGAAAATAGAAATTTAGCTCCTGATTAAATTAAAAACAAAATAAAAATAAATTAACATTACATAAAACTAGAATGAAAACCTCAAAAATACTGCATAAAGCTTGAATATTAAATTCTGAAATATAAATATATGATCAAAAGATGCATGAAAATGGAGAAATCTAGCCGTCCATTTAAGAGGTAAAACCTTCCATGTAGAAGGCATGCAAAAAGTAATACAATCCTAAGCCTTCCATGTATGAGGCATGCAAAAAATAATACAATGCATGAAATTAAATCTAGAAAATAATACAATTTTTATAGAACTGTCAGAGAAGGACCTCTAATTCTCAGAGAATCAAGCCTCCACATCTCTTCCCTCTCTTTTTTCCTTTTGTGCTTGGCCTTTATCTCTATTTATAGGGGAAAAAAACGTTGCTACAGTAACCAAAAATGCGGGTGCTACAGTGAAAAACGCGTAGCGTTGGCAACAATGAAAACCACATTTGCAACAGTGCTTCTATCCGCTATAGTAGCTTCCATCTTGAATAGTGATTCCTATCGTGAATAGTGCCGTCAAGAATAGTGACCCCAGTGAATAGTAACCGATGCTACAGTAATTGACTTTTTCAATCTCATCGGTCCAATTTTTGGTCTCCTTTCTCCTCTTATTGTGTGGCTATCAAAAGAGAAAACAAGTAAATATTATAATAGTAATCAAAATATTTATGCCAAAATCATCCTGTGTTTATCAATTATACCTAAATTTATTACATTAATTTCAAATATCGTCCACAAAATCATTATATAAGGAAAAATAATTATACAAATATTTTACTTATCACATAACTTCATAAAAGCAATTTAATGTCGTTTAAAAACTTTATTACTTGAACCTGCATGAAAAAGTTTGTTTTTTGCAAACTAGAGAGAATCTAAAAGTTGAAAAGGTAAAAAGGTCAAAAAGTTGCTATGGTCATTGGGGCTTATCAACCATGTCACTATCCAAGCTAGTAACCTTTTTATTAGGTATGAAGTAAATCCAAAGACTAGCATTACAACCAAATCAACAAGTTCTAGAAAACAGACAATATAAAAATAGATGTTCTAAAGATTTATCATTGTGATTACAAAAGGTACATACCTTCGTAGAAGCCAAATGTCGACGACATAAGAGCTAATTGGTGGGCAAAAGAATCTTCCACAAGAGCAAACGGATCCTAGGAGATAAAGAAATTTTCCAAATTAAAGTACATACCTTTTTAGCTGAGTGATAGGATTGTCTAGATGCGGAGTGGAGAAGTCTATAGCCATCTCGAAGAGTGTATATTCCTAAATTAGTAGCAGATCATCTAATAATATTAGAAGATCTAGATAAAGGAATTGAGTGTTTTAAAAATTCTCGAACCACTTGCCCAGGATGGAGTGTGGTTAATAATTGGGTATTCCAAGAACCTTAAAGGCACAATGTAAGGTCACATACCTGAAGATGAGGATATGTTAGACCACACTACTGTAGAGGCCACCAAAACCGACTATTTAAAGATATAGAAGTAACCCCACCCACTTGCCAGATAAGATAGTTACTAACAATATCACCTAGTTTAAGGTTGGTTCAAATAATTTTGGTAAACTTATCTTCTATAATAAAATTCTAAGCACGGCAAAAATCTTGATGCAAGAAAACATTATACATGCATTATGGAAATAACAGGTAAGATATAATATAAATAGTTAATTTCCCGGATCAAAACAGCGTTTGATTCAGATACATATATATATATTTATTTTGTTACCATAAAAATTTTGGTAATAGATTTCTTTTTTTTTTTTTTTCTTTTTTGTTTTTTTTTATGGGTTGAAAAAGTAATGACCTCATCCCTTTTATCGCAATCTCGCCCTCAGCCAGCCAGCCACGGTGGACTACAGTGACGCATATTACTTAATGAGGTTAATTAACTACCTAATTAAATATAAGACAGAATAAATCAAATAAGTGATTTAATATATATTGTCGAAATAATCTGATAGTTTAAATATAAGATTAAGATTTAAATAAATTTCTGGCCAAAAAAAAATTTAAATAAATTTAATGCTAAGGTATACTTTTAGTTCTTTAAGTTTAGGCAATGTTTCATTTTAGTCATTTAACTTTAAAAAGTATATTTTTAGTCCTTTTATATTAATATCGTTAATTTCACTAACAGGAAATGTTGAGTCAATAAATTTGAAATTCTAACTCAACAAATTTAGAATGCCAACATGTCTTTCCTATAAAGTTGATTTTAAAATTAAAATATAAAATTAATTATATTAAATAATTAAAATTTGGACATATCGCCATTTTAAATTTGCTGACTTGGCATTTTTAGTTGGTGAAGTTAACCATGTTAGCTTAAGATGACTAAAAATGCACTTTTTAAAATTAAAAGACTAAATCAGAATCTCATCTAAACTTAAAGGAATAAAAATATAATATGTAGTCTAAATTTAAATTCAAATCATATATTATCTTAATGATCAGGATAACAGAAAGATTGAGATTATATCTGATTATGGCTATTATGAATATCTTGCCTTCCCAAAATTGCCTGCCCATCACTATATGAAAGGGCTCTCCCTGCCAACCCCAGTTATCTGGTTATTCCAACATGAATCCCATGAATCGGAAGAATCTGGCTCGGTACACTCTTTCATCTCCTCCTTTATTTTCTTCCTTTATTTTTAACTACGTTAATACGTTAAGTTTTTTTTCTACTACGTTATTAATGTTGTTCCGTCCTCCGTCCTTTTCCTTTATTTTTTTTATGGGTTTGCATGGCTCATCGCTCGTCTCTATCTTTGAGAGACATGGCAACTTATATAAATGTCTTCCATATGCTTTTGTTGCAGCTTATCTTCTGCTGCACGGGATAATGATCCTAGACATATAATTGAGCTAAATGAAAAGCTGAAAGAAGAAGAAGAAGAATGGCGTAAACTTTATTTACAAAAACAGAAAGCAGAAATTGAAAAAATTGAGGCGGAAAAGAAGCGACCTGGTAATCAGCTCCTTGTAGAGATCCTTATTCATCATTTTTCTAAAAAATAGAATTAGTTTTCCTTTTTTCTTTGAAGATAGAATATTTGCTTTTCCTTCATTACTTTTTTTTTTTTCTAGTTTACATGATGTTACTCTATTTTTTCTTCTGAAAATAGAATTTGTTTGTTCTATTTGGTTGAAAATAGATTCTTTTCCTTCCTTACTTTTTTCCCTAGTTTCCGTGATGAGTGTACTACTGGGCTGGTATTTGACACCTTCTTTCACGCATTCGTCCCTTCTAATAATTTCTATTCACAACAGAATTAGGGTTTTTGAATTTCCTTTAAAGTTCTAAAAGGATTTAGGATTTTCGGGTTTTTGAAATCCTTTAAAGTGATAAAAGGAATTAGGATTTTCGAATTTGCTTTAAAGAGATAAAAGGCTCTTTCGAACCCCAACAAAACTGCTAAAGGGTACAATTTGAAATTTAAAAACTGACTTCTAATTAACGAGCTGGCCTCATGTTTTAGATTTTGAGAAATGAATGGGTAAAATATTTTTCATGTAAAGAAAATATTTATATTTTCTAATTTTAATAAATATGTCTTTAAATAAAAATCATTTTTATTAGAAAAAATAAGGGTAATTATTATTAGCAGAATATTTTTGTTGAGAAAAATAATTTTTTCATCGATAAAAATAATTCTTGGAATTTTAAAATAAAAATATTTTAAATTAATATAATCATCACTCTCTTCTCTGATACTCATGAGAATCCGTTTTTAAAATTAATATCAAAATATCTAGAGTTTCATCTTTAGTTATATTCCGCTAAAATATATTAAGATATATTTTAGTTATCACCGGTTCCACTACAATATAATTATTAAAAGTGTAAGCTTAAATTATTATTGTTAGACTCGTGAGTTGATTTTTTAAATTTACCAATTTTTACGTTTCTATCTTACAAAATTGTGAGTTAGCTGGAAACTCAAATGAAATCACAAATTTACACGTCAAATTTACCATTTCTACGTTTCTAATTTATAAAATCATGTTAAATCACTATTAAACTCTTGTTAACTTTTTTGATTTAATCACACTTAATGACTTTATATATGAATTGTATATAAATTTCTTTGCTAGGTATGAAAAATTATGAATGTTGATCTATTTAATTTCAATTATTTGAACTTAAAACATATTTAAATCAAATTATTCTCATTTTTTATATTTTAATTATTTAATTATACTCTTTAAATACCTATTTAATGTTAAAAGTAAATTTTTACAAGTTTACGAGTTCACGATATAAGTTTACAACACTATCACAAGTTTGCTTCAACTTATGAATTTACAACCTTGACCTAAATTTAGATTTTGGTATTTGAATTAGATTTAACTGGGATTCTCCCTAAATTCTTAATAAGGCTGGGAGGTCTTAATAGAGATTTATGAATGTTTTTAACAAACCAAATTACCCTTCTATAGTTAAAAGGGAAAATTAAAGACACTTTTGACCAAAATTCAAGTTCATCAGGCCGATACTTTCACTAACAAATTCCTAATCATTTTATTTATTTAAATGATAATTTATCCTTTCATTTTTTATTTAAACAACAATTTAATCCTTTTATTTTCTTAATTTCATTTTGAAAAGTAAATATCATGTGATATATAGGAATTGGAAGCACCATTAAATTTTAAAAATTTGTCCATATATGCACTGCCCAATACTTATTTTGAACTCTATATCAGCAACTAGTGCATTTTTTCTCACTACCCAAAGAAAAAGCTATATAGTTTTTTCAGTACGCATGCAAAATCCCATCTAATGTTACATTTTTAATGTCAATTGTGCTTCCAATTCCTATCTATCACATATATATTAATGTTTGGATTCTTTTTCTCCATCCTTATATATAAAGAAATGTTACTTAATTTGTGACCTACTGTGTTGTGCTGGAAAAATTCAAAAATTATGCTGTTTGGGTTTTGGGGGGGGGGGGGTGGGGAACGATTTATTTTTCAAAAAAAAAAAACGAAATAAAATGATTAAATTATCTTTTAAATGAAAACAAAATGAAAGGATTGAACTGTGGCTTTTTGAATTACTAGATTAAACTATCGTTTAAATAATCAAAATGATTAGGAATATATTAAAATTGTATGTCTGAATTTAAATTTTGGCCACCTGTCTTCAATCTTTCCTTTTAACTATAAAAGGGCAATCTGATTTAACAACACTCAAATATCCCTAATAAGTGTTGTTATCAAATTCGTGAGTTGATTCTCTGAGTTTATTGTTTTTACATTTCTGATAAGCTCGTGCTAATTATAAATTCGGATAAACTTGCGAATTTACTCACCGAATTTACTGTTTTTACGTATTTAACTTACAAAACCGTGTTAACTCTCTCGATTTGATTATATTCAATGACTTTACATATGAATTTTATATAAATTTCTTTGTTAAATATGATACATTATCAATGTTGATGTACTTAATTTCAATTATTTGGATTTAAAATATATTTCAATTAAATTTTTGTCATTTTTATATTTTAATTATTTAATTATGCATTATAAATACCTATTTAATGATAAAAGTAAACTTTTATAATTTTACGATTCGAGTTTACGATATGAGTTTACGTTATCATCATAAGTTTGTTTAAACTCACGAGTTTGACAACTTTTTACTAATAAGGCCTCCCGGCCTTGTTAAGGCTTGAATTTAGATGTTGGTATTTTAGGAGGATTTAATTGGGATTCTTCCATATAATTATATGATTTTGGGTGGTGGTGGTGGTGATAATTCCCAAACAAACTTTTTCGGTTAACAGCATAATTCCTAAACAACCACAGTATTTTCAGTTAACCATGATGGCTCAAATGATTTTGGTTATATAAATAATTCCCAAATAAAACTAAAGTTATTATTTTTGGTTCTTTGTATTTCTTTCTTGAAATCTACTTTTTTTTTTAATTTCAGGAAATGGATGATGAAAGACAGGAATGATTTTACTTCCCTTATATCTAAAATATAAAATACAAAAAAAATAAAGATATAGAAAACTGAAATTTTTTTGTCATTTGATTTGACAACTTCCATAAGAAAGTAAATGGATAATCATTGGCCGAACAATGGGAGGAAGTTAAAGCATTTGTGATATAAAAGGATGAGCATGTGTCGGTGTCTGCATTCTTGATTCCGATACTCTACAAGGTCAAAAAAAGGTAATCTGGAAATATAATCTCATTCTCATTATTGAAGCAAGGAATGAAAATCCAGTAATTAATATGACCAGATCACCCACATTTTAAATATATTGATGAACAAGTAAATTAAAATAGTAAAGAAGAGAAATACAAATAATAGGAAAGATTAATCTTGGAATCCCTCAGCTTTGGATTCACTTATAACTCAGTCTCTCAACTATGACTTGGTGTGATTCAATTCTTACAATTTTAACTCACTTTTAACTATAGAATTGAAAACCAGACTGGATCGGCCGAATTAGAAAGGAACTGGCAACCTGGCCACTTGTCTAGTCTGGTTAGTGTCCTAACTCGGTAGGAGCTTGACTCGGGGTGATCCGGCAAGATCGGTGTAACTCGGAATGTAACACCACAAATTTTTATTCCTCAATATGCCTTGTGAAAACTTGTGGCATTCAATGAAGAAAAGAAAGGGAAAATAAATATGTGGGGATGAATATTCCAATTTTAGAGTAATTGTGGCCAAGTATATGAGGTTAAAAAAGTCAAAAGTGGATAGGTACATAATTAATTATTTAAAGAGTAGGAATTTTGGAAAATGCAAGAATGTATTGTTTCCCTTCCTTCTATGATTTTCGTCCAAGAGGGAAATACATGGGGAAAAATAAATACTTGGAAGAGAATCATGCCAAGTATCGTTATCTTAAGCCAAATGATTAAACAAGAATATATTAATATAAGAGCAAATGTTAGAATTAGGCATAAAATATAATACTCTGTGTAATTGGTTGAAGTAAATGGATGAAGCCCATTTGGTGTATAAAGGACCCTTGGAGGCGTCATTTTTGGGCCTAAAAGAGGAGGGAAAAACTAGTTCAAATGCAATGGGAGTTTATGAAACAAATTAGCAAGGGATAAGAATAAGTACAAAGCTATGTCATAAATCCAATTTATTAATAAAATTAATTAAGGAAAGATGAAGATATTTTAAACACTTGGGTCATCTTTTCCCTTCTCATTTCAAGCCTAAGCTCACAAAAGAGAGAGAGGGAGAACTAATCGCACAACTCAGGTCGTTTCACTTTGAGGAGCCGATTATGAAACTAATTCCTAGTGAACTAAATAATTACAATGCAAAATTGATAAGGATAAATATGATTGATTGATTTTTAAAACTATGAATTGAATGTAATTAAAATAAATACTTTTGGGATTTTTGGAATAAAAGTGGAATGGAATAGAGATTGGTTTTGAAAGATAAGATAAAACCTCCTAGAACAATGAATTTTATATATCATTTGCTTCAAAATATAATGGAAGTGTGTTAGTTTGATAAAAATGATCAAGAGACCCTTTGAGTTAGCTTGAGTTAGGTGAATTAAATCTCTCACACCGGGCAAGACTAAATCCCTCTATCCGAAACTCAATCCAAAATACTAGCAATTACAATCAAAGTCCCTCAAAATACCAAATTAAACTTTAAATACCGTTGAGTCTAGTACATTAATCAATGGTTATTCCTAGACCTATAAAATAATCATCTCTAAACCACTATTAGAAACCACTTTGTATGCAATTTATGAAATCATTAAGTTCTCTAAAATACCAAACCCCATCAACCGATAAGTCTAACACCAAAAGAGAGGAACCCCTACTCTAGAGATGTTATTAAGCACTCTTAGTGTGTGATTATGAATTAATTTATGCAATTGGTTACAAATAGAGCTGGGAAAACGGGCCGGCCCTTCACGGGCTAGGGCCTAAACGGGCCGGCCCGTTTAGGCCCATTTCCTAAAAAGTACCATATTTTTGAAGCCCGTGGCTCTACAGGGCTGGACCTTTACGGGCTCGGGCCTAAACAGGCTTAAACTCTTTTTAATTCAAAATTTTTTTTAAAGTTTTACAATTTATTTATTATTTTGCTTTAAATTAGTATACATTATTTTTAAAACTCATAAATTTTTAGTTAAAAAAATCATCTAATGTCCAAATTAACCTTTTTTTTTAAGTTTAAATGAATAAAACATTGTAGAAAATAAAATAAATCAAACCAATTAATAAGTGTTTGCCTGTTATTAATAATCTATTAAAAACTTAGGTGTCTCTCATATTGATAATTTGATATAATGATATTATATTTATTAATTTATTTTTAAAAAATATTAAATGGGCCTAAAAGGGCCGGCCCGCAGGGCTGGCCCTACAGGGCTTGCGGCCCTACAGGGCCAGCCCTTTTAGGCCCGCTTCCATTTTCAGCCTCTAAATCATAGGCCCGGCCCTTGACGGGCTCGGGCCTAAACGGGCCGGCCCGACGGGCTCGGCCCGAATTCTCGACTCTAGTTACAAAGTAATTCAAAATCAACTCAATATCCAAATAATACCATGCAAGATAATAGAGAATCAAGAGAATTATAATGAAACATATATGTAACCACATATATTGATGAGCACATTGTTCAACATAAACTAATTCAAATAACAAATTGGTTCAAACAAAGATTAAACCAAACAATTAGTCTTAACTACAAATTACAATTTCTAAAACCACATAAATCATAAATATATAGTTAAGCTAATTAACTAAAACTAAAACTCCCTTTTTGTAGCTCTAAATATCAAGACTCAATTCCTTGCTCTAGGTGATGGGAACTTTAATCACTGCTGCTGCAATTCATGAAGCTAATTGTCACAGCGCAAATTGTCCAGCAGAAACCAAAACAGCCATGAATTAAAGTGAAGTGCCAAATGAATTAAGAGAATCCAGAGAATTGCAAAGTCTGAACATGCTGCCTCCTTCCTTAAGAACTTGCTCTGTCTTCAGCTCTCCAAATTCCTTCAGCTTCGTTTCCTCTCTGCTTCACGGATCTGTGCAGAACAGAGGTAGAACTACTAAGCTCTGACGAGAAGGTGGTGCAGCAATAGTGGATGGAAGATGGCGAGATAAGGGATGATGACCAAGACCAAAGCTCCAAGCACTCTCCGTTCTTAACTCTCAGCTCGTGGCCAAACGATCTTCATCCCTTCAATGTCACAGCGTCTGAATGATGAGCTCTATTCACAACAGTGCGGAAAAGTAGAAGCTTCGCCGCCGATGACAATGCTGATGAGAGTGAGAATCACCGGCGACCGAGAAATTGATATTTGGTGATGAAGACGATGAAGGAGAAAATGGTGGAAGGTCCGGATGTTCGGTTTGCGGCGCCTCTATTCTATATATCCCTCCAGCTGCTGCTCTGAATCAGAACTAATGACCTGCTGCAAAGCGATGTGTTGAACTCGTGGACCAAAATGGAATTTCTCAAACTCGTGGGACGAATCTGGCAATTTTCAAATTCAAGTCCCAAACTGCTATTTTCAGTTTTAATCCCATTTTCCAAGTATCTACAAGTAAAAATAATTTACCCAGCATCAAATCTTCTCAAAAACTCAAAAATAAATGATTAAAAGTAATTACAATTTTTATGACAATTTTTTCTTTTTAGTCCTAATTTAATATATTTACTCTTAATCTCAATTAAGCACAAATAAGGCATTTTAAGCTCTATAAGTATGACAAAATCCTCAAATAAAATATAAAAATATATAATAAAATTGGGATTTGCCACTATGTCATAAATCCAATTTATTAATAAAATTAATTAAGGAAAGATGAAGATATTTTAAATACTCAGGGTCATCTTTTCCCTTCTCATTTCACACCTCAGCTCACAAGAGAGAGAGAGAGAGAGAGAGAAGCATTGAGAAAGAGAAGGAGAATTCAAGGAAGCAAAACCTAAGGTAAGAACTTGTATTTTCAAGTGATTAAGCTTCCTAACTTGTGTAGCTAATCCTCTAAGCTCTTGTTCTTCATGGAAATCATGTGTAGCCAAGCAAATCTTCAATGTTGAGGAGGGAGAGGGAGACCCCTAGAGAGAGAAAGTTTAAGGATTCAAGAGGTAACTTCAAGAACTTTAATTCCTTTAGTGTATTGATGTTGTTGTTGTGGTTCTTGTCATGATTTGTGGTTTGGATTGTTGATTTTATAAAGATGGGATGTTGAAACCCTAAAGGGTTATGTTGCCCAAATTTTCTTAAATTATGTCTAATAAGTGTTTAAAAGATTTAATAAGTGATTAGGAATGATAAGGAGCAAACTTTAAGGGTTATATCACAAAATCACATTTTCCCTTTTTCTTGTTGAAGGCCAGAGCAGAATCAAGGGTTAGGGCATAATTTCATTAATCTGATGGTTCCATTGTGTCTAGGAGGAAAACTTGTGTAGGTTGATGTTGATGATGTTGTGAGAAAAGCTCTACAAAGTGAAATTATGAAAATACCCCTAAAACCCTAAGTAGGGGTTGTCAAGGGCAAAACTGTCATTTGGAAGTGATTTTGAGAAAACCGAAATAAAAAATGGATTCTACAACTGTCCGTTCCTAAAATTCCAAGTGTACAAGAACTAGGTTAATACTCATTCATGTACTATTTTAGACTCTTTCAAAGTGTTTCTGTTGGTTATATTAGTCTAAAACTGCAAAATTATCAAAATGCCCCTAGGGACCCCGTCTAATTCCCTTTGTACTTGGCCCGACTATACTTTTCTAGAAATTTTGACCCAGGATATTCCTACATAGTCTTGCATGTAGAATCCATTTTTGACCTTGCTTTTCACAAAATCACTTCCAAATGACAGTTTTGCCCTTGACAACCTCTAATTAGGGTTTTAAGGCTATTTTTGACATTTCACATTCTAGGGAATTTCTCACAAAGTGATCAACATCAACCCTACACAATTTTCCCTCCTGAACATAATAGAACCATTAGATTAATGAAATTCAAGTCCTAACCCCCACTTCAAGCTCTGGCCAAAACTTGTGCTTAGAAAGGGAAAAATATGATTTTTGAAATTCAACACCTAAAGCTTACTCCTTTGCACTCCTAATCACTTCTTAAATCATCTAAACACTTATTAGAAATGATTTGAGGAAATTTGGGCAACATAACCCATTAGGGTTTTGACATCCCAAATTACAAAAATCAACAATCCAAACCACAAATCATGACAAAAACCACAACAACAACATCAATACACCAAAGGATTTGAGATTTTTGAAGTTGCCTCTTGATTCTTGGACTTTCTCTCTCTAGGGCGTCACTTTCTGTCCCTCTTCTCTTGATATTTTGCTTGCTACACATGGTTTCCATGAAGAACAAGAGCTTAGAGAGGAAGTTACACAAGTTAGGAAGCTAAATCACTAGGAACAACAAGACTTACCTTGAATTTTTTGCTCCTCAAGCTCTCTTGAACCCTAGGTTTCTCAAGGCTTTCTATGACACTTTCTCTCTCCTTTTTCTTGGTGTGTATTGTGAAAATGAGAAGAGAAGGAGATGATGAAAGCTTTTAGAAAATATCTCATTTCTCTCTCTTTTACAATATAATTATTTAATTAAATTTTATGACGCCTTTTTCTATTTAAGCCTATCTCTTTATAATTCTTGTGCCATAAATTCCCTTAGATTTGAACCAATTTTCTCCTCTCTCCTTAGCCCAAAAATCAAGCCTCCAAGGGTCCTTCATGAATCAACCGGGCTTCCTCCAATTATCTCAAATTATTACACAACATATAATATTTTATTGAAAATTCGCATATGCTCATATTTAAATAAATTCTTGTTTATTTATTTGACTTGAAATTATGACACTTGGCATATTTATTATTCAAGCAAATATTTTCCCTCTCATTTTCCTTATTTATGCAAAATTCACAAGAAAATAGGAAAATAATAATTGCTCGAACTTTGACTTTTTAAACCTTGATTAATTTTGACCAAGAATGTTCTAATTATACATATATTCTTTATTTTCCTTAATTAATTGAAATTACTTCAATTAATTGGGAAAACAACTAATCTTGTGCTTTATTGGCAAAATTACAAATTTGCCATTGCATCTTGAATTTACTTGGAGCTTATTCCTTTTGTTCGTTTATTTGGCAAAAATTCCCTTTATTATTGGGCCAAATATTGTGCTAATTTATTATTCTATTTTGGGCTTTAATAATGGGCTTTTTGAATTACCCAAAAATAAATTTCATGACTTGTTCAAGCCCAAATTCTCATAAAATGGAAATTTGTTAATTTCTTAAATCTCAAGCTCGTGAATATTCACTATTCTATTTCATTAATCGCCACAAGTAATTACAAGGCATATTGGTGAATAAAATTTGGGGTGTTATAATTATCCCCCTCTTAAATAAATTTCATCCCTAAAATTTGCTACCGTACATAACCATAAACTTGGGGTAACACTTTCTAATATCTTCTTCCATTTCCCATGTTGCTTCTATAGGAGATAACCCCTTCCAGACGACTTTGATAAACGAGATGCTCTTATTTCTGAGCTTTTTCTCTTGCTGATTATTGATTCAGTAGGGGTGACTTCATATGTCAAATCGTCCCGCATCTCCATGTCTTCATATTCAATCATGTGCTATGGATCAAGTTTATACTTCTTCAATTGGGAAACATGAAAGACAACATGCAACCTACTCAGATTTGGTGGCAAAACTATACGGTACACTACTGGCCCAATCTTTGACAAGATCTCAAATGGACCAATGTACCTTAGATATAGCTTCTTCACTCTCAATGCTTTGCTAATGCCTGTGACTGACGAAACTTTCATGAACACGTGATCACCGACTTCAAATTTTAGAGGTTTTCGCCTCTTATCAACATAACTCTTCTATCGGTTTTGAGCAGTTAGTAATCTTTGCTTAATCAACCTGTTCTATTATATTGTCTGATCAACTATGTTTGGCTCAAGTAAGTGCCTCTCAGACAATTCCGTCCAGCACAAAGGAGATTGAAATTTCCTTTTGTATAGTGCCTCATATAGGCCATCTGAATGCTCGAGTGATAACTATTATTATAGGCAAGCTCTGCCAGTAGAAGGAATATATCCTAGCTACCTTTGAAATCTAATGCACATGCCTCAGCATATCCTCAAGTGTCTATACTGTTTGCTATATCTGCCTATCTATTTAAGGATGATATGCCGTGCTGGATCTAAGCTTAGTACCAAAGCCTTATGTACTGCCTTCCAAAACTTGGAAGGAAATCCGGGATCTCGATCTAAGATGATATTCTTTAGGGTACCATGTAATTGCACAATCTCCTTGATCTAAATCTCTGCCAGTTTATCAAGAGAATAATGAATGCTGGTAGGTAGGAAATAGGCTGTCTTCATGAATTTGTCAACGGTTACCTATATAGCATCATGATTTCTGATCTTGGGTAACCCTGTCAAAAAATCCATGGTAATGCTTTCCCACTTCCACTCAGGAATCTCAGGGTTTTATAGAAGCTCTGATGATCACTGATGTTCAACCTTCATTTTCTGGCAAGTGAGACAATGAGCGACAAATCTAGTCACATCTCTTTACATTCCTGGCCTCCAATACAGGGACTTCCAATCATGGTACATTTTGGTTTCCCTTGGATGTAAAGTATATTTACTCTTATGTGCTTCCTCCAAGATTTGTCATTTCTGCACTATTTGCAGTGGAATGTATATCTACTTCTTATATCTGACTAGTCCATTCGGTGACAAGTCATATTTCTCAGTTTCTCCTCTAGCAATCATATCTTTGATAGACAGTGCTTGTCTATCTTGATCTGTACTTCTTCAATTGCTACTCTCAGGTCATTATACACCTGACTGGAGTTATTGTTACTTGTCAAAATATGATTATACAGATTGAGATCTCTGAAATCCTCGATCAGTTCCTGCTCGTGAATCTTCATAGATGCCACCTATACTGATTTATGGCCTAATGCGTCATCAATTACATTAGCCTTGCTTGGATGATATTTTATATCTAGATTGTAATCTTTCAGCAACTCCATCCATATGTGCTTTCTCATATTAAGCTCTTTCTGATCATATAGATATTTCAAGCTCATGTGGTCATAGTACAACTTTACGATCCCACCATAGAAATAATGTTTCCAGATTTTCAAAGAAAATTACAATAGCCACCAACTCAAGATCGTTGGGATAGTTCAATTTATGAGGTTTCAGTTGACAAGATGCGTATGCCACCACTCGGCTATGTTGCATCAACACACATCTTAATCCATGCCTACTGGCATCTGTGTAAACAACATAAGTAAACTATGGATCTGGGATTGTCGGCGCTAGTGCTATCGTTAACCTCTGCTTCAAATCCATGAAGCTCTTCTCACAGCTATTATCCCACACAAAATCTTGAGTTTTTCGTGTCAACTTTGTCAAAGACAAAGCTATTCTGGAGAAGTTATGTATAAATCTTCTAACTACCCAGTAAGACCCAGAAAACTACATATTTCAAAGACAGTCTTTGGCTTTTTCCAATTTAGTACTACTTCTAATTTGCTAGGATCAAATGAGACCCTTTGCTGTGAGACTACGTGGCCCAAAAACTTAACCTTTGAAAGCCAAAATTCACATTTACTCAGCTTGGCATAGAGTTACTTATCCCTCAATATGTTTAATACTATTCAGATATTGCTTGTATTCAGCTTTACTCCTCGAGTATAACAGAATGTCATCAATGAAGACTACTATGAATTGGTCTAGATATGAATGGAATATTCGATCCATGCAGTCTATGAACACGACAAGTGCATTGGTCAACCCAAATGACATCACAAGAAACTCGTAATGACCATATATGGTCCTGAAAGCAGTTTTCATTACATCTTCTGCTTTTATCTTGAGTTGATGGTATTCCGATCGCAAATAAATTTTCAAGAATACGCAAGAACTAGATAACGGATTGAGCAAATCATCCATTCTAAGAAGTGGGTAATTATTCTTAACGGTTACCTTATTTAACTCCTGATAATCGATACAGAGTCTTATGCTTCCATCTTTCTTTTTGACAAAGAGTATTGGAGCTCCCCATGGTGAGACACTGGGTCAAATGAACCCTTTCTCTTGCAGCTCCTTAATTTGCTTCATTAATTCTACCATTTCACTCGGAGCCATTCTGTATGGGGCTTTATATATTGAACTTGCTCTAGGCCTAAGTTTAATCGCAAACTCGACTTCCCTATCTGGGGTTAATTCACTAATATCCTCTGGGAACATGTTAGGAAATTCATTTGCTGTAGGGATACTCTCTAATGCTGTATTAGCCTCTGATTGCATAGAGAAAAATACCATGTACCACTAACAACCTTTTTACAGACATCTCTCAGCTTCAGTGGCTGAAAGAAAATTAAGGTTGATTTCTATGCCGACTTGAGATTGCGGATTAGGGTATATAACCCTCTTCCCTTTACAGTCGAACAATAAACTATTTGTAGTCAACTAGTCAATCCCGAGTATTACTTCTAACCCTTGTAGTGGTAGACAAATCAAATCTATAGTTGATTCATGCCCCTCGGCCTTTACTACACAATTTAAACAAACATCGACCGTAACAACTCTAACACCTGTTGGCGTAGATACAACCAGATCATATGGGAATTTGTGTACTTTTATGTCTAGCCGTCTTACACAATCGTATGCAATGAATGAATAGCTAGCACCCGAATTATACATAACATGCACTAAGTTGCCATTAAGGGAAACCGTACCTTGTATCAATTTTAGAGACTTTTTAGCTTCCTCTTGTGTTATGGTATAGACCCTGCCTAGAACTCTAGGCCTCGTCTCCTCTAGCTGATGTTTTTGTGGGCAATCTTGGCAATATGTCTTAGTTTGTTGCATACATAGCAAGTAGGCTATAAGGTAGGATCCAATCTCAATGGAGCACCACTACAAGTTTTGCCAGGGTGAAATGGTTTTAACAATGCTAACAGGTTCTGTTCCCCAAAAAACTCTAGCCTCTGCAACCTCCTGCCTAGTTTGGCCTCTTACTGTCCCACTTGGATAGTCTACCCTAATCATTGCTTTTCTTGGATGAACTGCCACTACCAAATGCACCCTTGCTTTGGTTGTTTCTAGTAGAAGATAAGGTCAACTTGTTCTTCTCAATGATACAACATTCTTCAATTGCCTTGTTGAACTCAATGTAACGCCTTGAAACCAATTTTCTTTCAACCCTGGCTTCAATCCCTCTATCATCATATCCGCACTCTGTTCCTAATCATCCTGATATTTGAGGTTTGCAGAATATCGAGACAATCGAATATACAGAGCTTAATGTCATCAAAGTACTCTCGATTTTACTGTTGTATGCTGGGGAATTCTTATTCCTTTTTATGTTGGATAGAAGGGGAAAATATTTCTCATTAAACTTCCCTTAGAATAATCCTAAGTTACTTGAATATTCCTTCTAAGCAGAATCAGTTCCATACTCTTTCACCATCGATTTGCATCATCTTCCAGTTTATAGATTGCTAGCAGTACTTTGATTTCATCTGGGCACAGCAAAATATTGAATATTTTCTCTAAGCATGACAGTCAGTCTTCAGCTAATTGTGGATCAAATTTCCCTTGAAAGACAGAAGGTTGCTGCTTACTAAACTGTCCAACCCAGGTTTGTATGTCAGCCTCAGGCTCAAGCAAAATATCCTCTGGTTGGTGTCCTTCAGGCGGATCTTCTTCACCTTCACCCCTTACCAATTCCTTTAGGCGATCTTGCCTTTGCAGCACTTCTCGCAGCTCTTCCCGGATCTCATTCATTGTAGCCTGTTGTTGAGTCAATATACCCAGAATATGCTATTGTATGGGGTCTATCCTCTTGATTTGGGTCATCACCTCTTCCTCTACCTCTCCCTCGGCCTCTACCATTTCCTCCTGTTCATGCCATCTCTATAATTCACTCTACATGAAAATAGAGAAAAATAAATTTCATATAGATGCAAGGGCATTTTCATTATTTCATAATAATTTGGGTACACAAATAGGTTAGATATAACATACATAAGATATTTGTAGTAGTTAAGGAAAGCTAGAAACATCACACAACCTACTAACTATTGTACATCATATGTTTGTCCTTTTTACATTTTATAACTTAAGTTACGTATAGCTTCCTAGGGGGCACCCATCCTAGGATTGCCCTGGGTTGAGCACGTTTAACTTTCTATGTACTAAAAAAAACATAGACATTGGCTCTAACAGCTTTCGTCCACCGGTCCCTTATGACTGCCTTCACCTTAAGAGACGTGCCGGCTGCCTCCGGTCACCCAAAATATACTTCTTGGGCCCCACATCACTCATTGTACATGTACTTCTGTACTAGGTCGGTAATGTGCTCCAGGAACTCCCAAAAGCACACGCGTAGGCCTTTCTCAACAATATTAATCTTCTACCGGTTCCAGAATATTAAGTTTGAAAAGAAATCCATGGTCGTGAAGATCCTGAACTCATCATGCACATCAACCTCCAGTTGCTTTTGGATCCGATACAGAGACTCCATGCCATCCATAAATGAGAGGTACAGGCCAATAGGAGTGGTATGTGCTCGTATTGCTTGTTGATATCTACTCCAGATATAATCCCACAACTTCGTGTTTGGCAGCAGGTCGTATGGTACATGTACTATCTCTGCTTTAGAAACATTAGCCTCAATTGGGTCCTTATTTGATTCATCCATCAATGGATGCCCCGACTCCCCTAGCAGTGACCTAGCTGGTGATGCTGGACTCAGCTCAAGCCCATAGACTAGTATCTCTAGGACCCTCTTCCAGACTGTCCTCCTCATCCTAAGACCTCTTTG
The DNA here is from genome assembly GCA_963855925.1 of Inga laurina. NCBI lineage: Eukaryota > Viridiplantae > Streptophyta > Magnoliopsida > Fabales > Fabaceae > Inga > Inga laurina. Next base: position 21,715,152 of record OY979713.1, read on the forward strand.
TACATAGTACTCGACATACTGCCGTCCCTTTGGAATCCGTTGCTCCGGTGGACTCTGGTTTATAGATGCAAGCAATCACTCACATTGCTTACTTCCACTACTCATGATTTCTAGTCACCATGCAAACAAGACCATATCAGTATATCATTCTGAAAATGCCAGAACCACTTTAATTCTGATACCAAAAATGTTAAACCCCTTAACATTTTGATATACGCAAAGTGATAAAGGTACAGATCCACATGCATACAAAAATAGTAGAAATATATTGATAAAAAGTGCTCATTTACACACAGGAGTCTTCCCGCATGGTTTGAAAAAATATATACAATTTTTTCCAAATATCAAAGTAAACTAACTATAACCAATCAGTTGCAACTCTCTTCACCTGGACACCTCAGTGGTTTGTATTTGCCTTTTTGCCCTTAGAGCTGTTAGCTTCTGCTGGAATATTTTTTTTATATTTGAAAAAGGTGAGATTCAAACTAATCTTAGTAGTAACATACAACCAATCATATGAAATGTGAAAATTAAATATGTCTATTCCATGTTATGCAAAAAATTAACAATGAAATCACGGCATGTATACATGAGTTAGGGGCTCAATCCCCCACTATCCGTAAAACCTCAGTTGGGAACTTACTCAACAACCAGGTAGTGTCCATCCACACACAAATTGCCCTCCTCGGAAAAAACCATATTTATTAATTATATCATAAAAGATGGCATACATAGACATATAAATATTGGCATATTGTATGAAGGATAGAGTTATTACCTTAAATCCCTTTTTGGTTCGTAAAATGTTTCTTGAACTTTGTTTTTATGGCTCAGGCTATCAATCTGGTCCTAAAATTCCAAATGTACAAGAACTAGGTTAATACCCATTCATGTACTACTTTAGACTCTTCTAAAGTGTTTTTGTTGGTTATGTTAGTCTAAAACTACAAAATTACCAAAATGCCCCTAGGGACCCGGTCAAGTCCCTTTGTACCCAGCCTGACTGTACTTTTCCAAAAATTTTGACCCAGGCTATTCTTACACAGCAGAATCCAATTTTGACCTCGGTTTTTATAAAATCACTACCAAATGATAGTTTTGCCCTTGACAGCCCTTAATTAGGGTTTTAAGGCTATTTTTGACATTCACGTTCTAGGGCTTTTCTCATAAAGTGATCAACAAAAAATCTACACAATTTTCCCTCATAGAAACAATGGAACCATTAGATTAATGAAATTCCAGCCCTAATCTCTACTTACAGCTCTAGCCAAAACTTGTGCTTGGAAAGGGAAAAATGTTATTTTTGAAATTCAACACCTAAAGCTTACTCCTTGTCACTCCTAACTGTTAGATATGATTAGTTTTGATGATGTCAAATGTTAAGAGCAAAAATTTTGCAATATATACTTATCTTCTACATTTACTAACTACTATATTTAATGTTGCATATGTTATAGATTAGTCAAGCAAAGAAAGAAGAAGATTGAAGATATTCAAGAAGATATCTAGTTGGGTTATGGATCATCAGGAGGAAAAACAAGAAGAAATAGATTAAAGAAAGAAGAAGGTGTAAGATCTAATGAGAATATCAAAATTCAAGCTCTTATAAGTGATATCGAAGGTTTCTATGATTTTATGGAGGTTGGAATGTGTCAATTCAAATCTAAGATAACTTATATAGAAGTTATGGAACTTTCCAAAGTTGTTCCCTTGAGTTTTGACTTTTTGCCAAGTTTTGAAAGGCATCACTCGAGTGATGGCAATGATCACTCAAGTGACCACTCGAGTGATAGCATTCTATTGTGCTCTGTTTTCTCGTAGTATGACAGAGGTTTGGTATTTTAGCTATCTCTCTAACCACAAGTTGGATTAAGCTGAACCTAGTTTCATATGAAACTATAATCTTAACACAAAAAATATACACCACGATCACATTCAAGGGACCACGATGAAAAAGATATCATCTTTGGAAGATGCCATGTAAATCAGCGTCTTATTCCAAAATAGCTTCGGTATTTTGGACATAACTCTCAAACTACATATCGTATTGAGATAAAACTAGTGTCATATGAAACTAGACTTAAAGAGCTTTCCATGGATATGTAGTGTATCAAATTTAGAGCTATATGCTAAGTTATGCCTTCTGAAATTTGACACTTGTGAATTCAAAGACTATCTAGTGTAGTAGTCACCCTTTGGATCATAACTTGTAAAATACAATGAGTTTAGAGTTGATTCTTGTTGCATTAGAATGTAGACGGAAAGAGCTTTTCGATGATATGTAATTTTCCATGTTTCGATCAAAATGAAGAGCACTCGAGTAATCACTCTAGTGATGACCAAGGATCACTTGAGTGACCACTCGAGTGATGAAGTTGGAAAATGACTATGATGCTCTCTTCCAGATTTTGAAGGGGATCACTCAAGTGATAACCCAAGATTACTCGAGTGACCACTCAAGTGATGCGACAGACAATATATCGTAACTTCAGAAAATCATGGGAATGATTGTGTAACTTACTCTTCTTACTTCTAATCACTCCAAAACTTCATTGTATTAGTGTTTAATTATTTCTCCTGGAATACAATGAAGAGATGATGTGAAGAGACAAAAGGAGACCTTACAGAAATGGAACATCCACCAAACTTAATGACTAGTTTTTCAAATGCGAAGAATAGTCAAACGAAGCAATGGGACTCGAACGGATAAGTTAAAATGCTCAAACAGTTATCCATATTCATCAACTATAAATAGAAGAGAATTTAGAGTTCAGAACAATAATGAGAGCTCAACGACACCAACATGCTTATATCATGAGTTATCCACTCTGACCCAACCGTTCTGTATTCTTATCTATTTTTTATATCATGTATATTTGAGAAAGAGTTATTTGTATTGTACTTCAGTGAATATTTTATCCACTCTTTGAGAGAGTTTATAAACACTTGTATTTCTGAATTGATCTCAAGGTAGAGGGACCTTGAGAGGGTTGATTTCATTATGGGGAAGTTGTAGAGAGAATTGTCGATAAGACTTTTTGCTCGTAAGATTTACAATGTACAAGCAGTAGAGAACTTTACTGCTCGTAAGACTTGCACGGGTAAGCGAGAGAGAAAGGTCTTCGGGATTGCTCTGCTCGTAAGACTTGCCGTAAGAGGGAATATCTCAGTGAGAGATTTGTAAAAGGCTTTACAAGTGTCCATCTAAACTTGTAGGATTGTAGAGTCTTCTCTTGGGCTAGGATTAAACAAGAGGATAGTGGATTAAAAATCTCAGGGAACTTGGGGACTGGACGTAGGTCATCATGGATTGGACTGAATCAGAATAAATCACAGTTTGCATATTTTCTTCCCTAAGCTCTTATATTTCCAGCATATATTATTTAATCTAACTGTTGATTTATAATTCATTAATTTTATACTTAATGCTTTCACTAAGATGCAAAAAGATTTTCAAAGTTCTTAATTTTTTATCTTACACCCAATTCACCCACCTCTTAGGTGTCAGCCAGTTCTAACATTTGGTATCAGAGCTAGACTCTTGTTTAAAGGACTTAACCATTTCAAGAGTTTATAATGGCTGATTTTGGTTGTTATATACTTTCTGAAGGTTTTGACTATACAATTCCACCTATTTTAAAAGATATTGATTTCTGATTTTGGAAAACTAGAATGACTAGTTTTATTCAATCATCTAATTTTGATATGTAGAATGTTTTTACAAATATCTTTGATTTCAAACCAAGAAAGGATTGGATGAAAGAGAAAAGAAAATGTTTTCGTTAAATATTAGAGCAATGAAAATTCTGAACAGTTCTTGAACCAAAATGATTTTAAGCAAATTAGATTTTGCTCTAGTGCTAAAGATATATAGGAAACCCTTAATTCTATTTATACTTCTAACAATTATGTTGAAGTTAAAAGTGGTGAAAATTCATTTGAAACTAGAAGCTGCATATCCATGAGTGATGAACAATTAGAAGTTGAGAATGAAGAAGGAGAAATTATAAAACTCTTCCATGATCTAGTCAACATAGAAAAACAAGAGGAAGATGATTCTCAAGAAGAGCTCATCATGGATGAATTTGATGGATCATTCTCTGGAGCTCAAGATGCACATATGGTAAACAATTCCAATTATTCAAGAGTTATTTTAAAAGATGATTTTCAAAGTTTGCATAAAATTGTTTTTCAACCAATTATTGATTTTATTGAGAAAAGTAAAAAAGTTTTCAATCATGCTGGCAATTCATGTGGGAAGAAAGAACTTAAGTCAACTGATTATTTGAGATCGTCTTTTCTTGATTGACCTAATACTTGTATAGAATCTCATAATGCATATCATCATATTATTTGCAATTATTGTGGTAAATTAGGTCATATTTCTCACACATGCTATATTAGAAGAAATTCCTGTAATACCCCGAATTTTGGGATTAGAGGCTACAGCATTAGCTTGAATTAAGTAGACTGCTAAGTCCTGGTTTAGCTAGTGTCCAAATCTATATTTCTTATATCTTTGAGGTAGTAAAGGGAATAAAATAGTGAATTTTGGAGAATGTGATTATGCTTCTAGTGAAATTTCTTATGAGGCAGTGAGTTTGTCATGTAGTTAGATGACCAAGTGATGAGCAAAAATTATGAGCTTTTACAGGATGATAGTAGATATCTTAAACTTTAATTTGATAGGTCATATAAATTATTTGAAGCTATATGCAAAAGTTATGAATTTTTGAAGTTAGCCCAAAAAAAATTGTTGATTTTCTAGAACAGCTTCCAAAAACTAAAAATGTGGGAATGATGTTCTTCCAATTGGCTAAAGAATATATTTTTCTTTGCAACTAGACTCAATAATGGTTTTATAGCCTTTAGAATCACTTCGATATAATGTCTACAAATTTAGTTATGATTGTTCAAAGTTAGGGCAGAAAATCTACTAGAAAATCCAAAAATGGGAATTATGACATAAGCAAAGTCTTGGATGACATAAGCATAATGTGATAAAAGTAATGTGTCCCTTCCTTCTTCAGCCATTTCCATCACTTTACAGCTAAACATAGAGAGAAAAGAGTTGAGAGAGTTTAGAGAGAGAAGGAGAAGAAAACTCATAAGGTAAGCCGATTCCTTTGATGATTCAGCTCCTAACGTGTGTAAACCTTATCCTAAGCTCCTCTTCTATATTATTTAAGGTATTTGAAGCTCAAATTTTAGTGTTAAAGGGTTAGGGTTTTCAGCCACAAGAAGGAAAACCTAGAAGGAAAAAGATGTAACTTCTGAAACTTTAATCTTTGATTGTTCTGGTTGCTATGGACAATTTAATCAGTGAAATTTTACCAAATTGTCATTGGTTTTAAATTTTGGAATTGAGGTGGCTTCAGGGTTATGCTGCCAAAATTTGGCCCAAATGGTAGTTGTAACCTAATAAAATAGATGATAAAGTAGTTAGGAGTAGAAAGAAACATGTTTGCAGAGTCGGACTTTGAAAACCCCAATTTTTCTTGGGAAACTTGAGGATTTTGTCCAGCTCTAGTTAGGGGGCTTAGAGTTGGATTTTTAATGATTTGATGATTCCATTGTGTTTAGGAGGGAAAATTAGGTAGGGTTATAGTTGGTCACTTTTTCAGAAAAGCCCGAAAAAGCATAATTATGAAAACGCCCCTGAATCCTTGAAATAAGGGTTGCCAAGGCCATTCTTGTCTTTAGAAGTGAATTTGATAATTTCAAGTCCAAAAATGGATTCTTTGGGTGAAAATATATCATAATAGCCCTAGTCAAAATTTGGGGAAAAATACAGTCAAACGGGTATGGCAGGGCCGGGCCAGGGTCCTGGGGGCATTTTGGTAAATTTTTATCATAGGCTAATATAGCCACTATTCACACTATGGAAGTGTCTGAAATGGTACATGAATGGGTTTTAACCTACTTTTGGTACATTTGACATTTTAGGACCAAGTTGAAGGCCAGTTGGTGGCACGTATTACGAGGAACGTTGTTCAAGGATTAGGGAGGGTGATTAAGGTAGGGAACTTACCTCTCCTGCATGTATTTGATATTTGTGCTGGTGTATTGATGCATATTACTACTTTGCATGATTATGTGAAACATATATGAATGATTGAAACTCTATTTCTAATTATGCTACGGCCATAAGTGTGTTGTTTGAACATTGAGCACATAGATATATCATTGTGTTAGCATGAGTTTATGTATTGCAAGCATGTTATGCTTTAAGCACTTATCCTGTATGCATATTAGTACTATTTCCTATTGAGATTCTCTTGAATTTCACCCTCCCCTACCAACAATTTAGACAGATTAATACAGAAGGTACACAGAGATCAGATAAGAGAACTACATTAGAGGATTACAGTGGTAGAATAAAGATGAGAGGATGTCTCCATTACACTGGGACTAGTTTAGACACCCTACACTACTACAAAAAGGGGTTATAACGTCCCAAATTTGGCACCTTTAACATCCTAAAATGGGGGGACGTATATATTGGGGGCGTAGTATGTTGTAAGAAAAGACGTCCCAAAAAAAAGGGACGTCTAAAGTGAGACTTTAGATGTCCCAAATTGTCATTTGGGACGTCTAAAGTCTCACCCTGGGGGACTTTAGACGTCCTAATTCTTAATTTGGGACATCTAAAGGTTATGTTTTTTTATACCATAAATTACATTCTGTATTACCCAGCGAATTCAAACTGCAAAAACAGAATAGAAGATGGATTCATAAACCACACTGTTCGTTACAAAATGGTAAGGACATCCAGCACTACAATCTTTACTATATATACATACAATAACAACTCATACAGCCTACTACTATATATATCAACAATAACAACCAGAAAGTGTCAAAACGCTGTCATCACACAACTACAAATTGATATAAAATAAAAAGTTTACTGCTCTATATGTTGAAGAAGATGTCCAGCCAAAAGATCTCTGATCAAATCAAGGTCTTCACGTAGGCAGGCATCTTCATTATCAAAAATCTGAAAATTAGAAAGTAAGCTTTGATGAAATGAATCTCAAGCAAATGAATTAATTAGCATTTCGATTAGAGCACCAAAAATATTATCATTTGAGAATGAAGAAGCAATTACCTTTTCAAAATCGCTAGTAATTCCACTTTGAGTGATATTATACATATAAAGTAAATTTAGAATTTAGAATTTTCCTATTTGAGGCAACTTTATGTGGAATTTTCCCTTGATTAAAATTAAAATAACCCCTACTCATTCAAGTAAATTTATATTTAAAAAAGAAAATAAACCATTGCAGTGGAGTTCCCGAATACAATTTAAGCAACATAAGCACACCAAACACACCAGGCTAATATCAACCATCTCAATATAAGCAATATATAAGCACAATTAACGTGATATTTCCTATTGCCTAGGCTTTTCACATTGCAAGTTTTACTTTAATTTATTCAAGTAAATGTATATTTCAAAAAGAAAATATACCATTCTATTACAAAAAAAAACAAGAAGAAAATAAACTAACCTGATCAAGGGGGCGCCCATTGCTATGTATGCTGGAGAGGTGAGAAGACGTTGGAGATCAGAGGTGTATGCACGGTGGGGAGGTACACCGGAGGGTGGAGAAAGCAAAGAACCACGGTGGTGTGGACGACAATGGAAGGAAGGAGGTGGAGGAGAGCAAAAACCTGTGGAGGAGGTGAAGTTGCAGAAGGGTGGCCTTTGGTGTGTGCGTCCTTCAATGGATTTCAGGTGGAGGAGGGAGGAGTTGAAGAAAGAAAGAATAGCTGAAGAAGGGAGGAGTTGAAGAACAAGAAAAGAACTAGGCCGACGGTGGGGGGAGGAGGAAGAAGAGTAAAGTTTTGGGTCAAAAAAGGAGGGAGGAGGGAATGGGATTAAGATGCATGTGAGGAGGAGGAATGGGATTGAGAAGACGCATGTCAGACAAGTGTCTGACATGCGCATAGGGGACGCCTTTAGGCATCCCAAATGGATTTGGGACGCCTAAAGTCTTGGTTTAGGCGTCCCAAAATCATTTAGGACGCCTAAACCAAGACTTTAGGCATCCCAAAATAATTTTGGGACGTCTAATCCCAGCTCCTGGCGCTAAAAAAATTTACAAAATTTATATTTCGCGCCTGGAAGCACTTTAGACGTCCCAAATTCAAATTTGGGACGCCTAAAGGTTTCCTTGCATACATATAATTACGAAAATGCCACCGCCTCCCTTTTTAACCACCCAATTTTAAATTTGGGACTTCCTTGGGGGTGGTTATATCCTAATCTGTAGTAGTGCTAATAGCCTTGTGCGACTACATTGATTGTAATTATCATGTACAAATCCCTATGGGAAATTTTAGTAATCATGCACATAATATTAGTATATTTATGCTATTCTATGTTGCCCACCGAACCGCATATTTTTTTTCTGTAAATACTCTAAAAAAGGTGAAATTAAGATAAGGGTATGACAATTCCCATTTGAGAAATAAATATGTTACCTATAAAGTTGAATGATAACAATTAAGGACCCAAGTATATGTGGGTACCAAGATGTCTGTTGTTTCATGTGTGCAAATTGATTCTAGAAAGAATGGATATAAGGGTACAGAGAAGATGAAGAAAATTCCAAAAGTTCCTAATGCAACTAAAAGGAGATTCACATCAATTAGGAGAATTCTCGAATCACCTATTATTGAAATAGCAAAGTCTAACCATTAAAAAAAGGCAATGGAGAAATGGAGTACATCACACCTCAAGATTGGACTACCATAGAGTACCGTTCAACTATCTTGAGGAAAATAGAAGAGGAGGATCTCTGAAGTATCAAGTAAAAGACTCCTGGAGTCTATATATTTTAAGAGAAGGTTGCCAGCACCCAAAACAAGATATTCAAAGTATCAACATCATAGAAAGAAGCATTGGGTAAGCAAAAACAATCCTCCAAGTATCTAAAGCAAAGGTACACAATGATAAAACCTTCTATGCTATTGTCTGTAATATTTATTGAGGTTTTATATTTTAGAACCTTAGGAATGAGCATTGCAAACTATTTTGAAATTATGTTTTCGCATCCCTTAAAAAGCTACTTAATAGATTTCTTTATAAAAGGATTGCAATGCTTGACAGGTTAATTCTTTATGCATGTATAATGATTTGAAAAGAAAATATTTATTTTATGCATAAAGACATGTTTAATTCATTATGCTCAATTGCTTTGAATTGTTTATATTTTTAGAGCATGTAATTTAATCTTGATTCCTACAAACTAATAAGAAAAGGATCCAAGCAAGGTTGGATACCATGAAGAAAAAGAAATTTATACAGTTACATAGGATAAGAAAAAGCTTCTCAAAACTATGGTCACATGAACACAAATTTATATCTTGATGATGCTGAATTGTGGAGTTTGGATTTTGGTGTTGAGTGTGCAAAGGAGAAAAATCAATATTATTCCACCAAAACCAAGCAAACTATCACAAGGACAAGAGGAATTACAGTGATATCTAATCCTTACTCTATATTGTGATTATATGAATTATTTATTTTAAGTAATGAATATTTGTTCATTATTACATTCCTTTAGCAATCAATCCTTGATGATTGTTAAATTAATTACAGATTGAAGTCATTTTCACTATATTTAACTATTTTTCCGACGTATTTTCTTTTATAGAGATATACAAAGTTCTAATTTAACACATAAATCTTATCAACATTAAAGTTTAAACATGTCTCACGCAAGAAACAAACACAGTTACTAATGCATAATCAAAAGTAAAATCATGCCCATAATAACTCACATAAAGACTAAAGCATAAGAAGGCAAGAAACTAAACACTCTAACCTCTACACAATATTAGTATGACGACTATCATTTCATTTTCTTCACCACTATAATCAATTTTAAGGATATTTGATTGTGCTTCACTTTGTGTAGTAGGCTCTACTTGAGGAGTAAAAATATCAAGAATTTATGGACAAGGGGCAACTGGGCAGGGGCAAGGAGGGGGTAGTGGCAAAAAAAAAAAAAAATTAAAAGGGCCTAACGGGCAGGCCCTCGGCCCTATAGGACTGGCCCTTTTAGGCCCGACTTCCTTTTGAGGCTCTAATTTACAAGCCTGGCCCGAGATTTAACAGGGCTTAAATCGGGCCGGCCCGATTTCCCGGTTCTAGACTTAGCGGAGAAAGTTGAATTGGCCCTCCAAATTTGGACTTACCCTTGCCAATCGCAACTTTGATATCCGTGGCGGTCCTGCATACGTGAGAGCGGCTTGTGAGGCCAGCTTGAAGAGACTGGACCTTGGTTGCCTTGACCTCTATTACCAGCATCGTGTTGGCAATCTTGTGCCTATTGAAGTCACTGTCTGTCCTTTTTCTTGCTTCTGATATTCTTTTCTCTGGGTAAGTTACAGTTGGCCCATGCGGTTTGTGTTTTATCTAATCATTTTACTTATAATTTGAACTTGTTGCCTTGTTCCCGGGGAATTTTCGGGATCAAACCAGACATTAGTTTTAACGATTGTGTATTAAAATTCTTTTTTTCCGTCATTGCAGCTTTCATAATCGTTAATCATTGTTTGAGATTGCAGAAGCTTTGCAACAATTATTCTTGGTTCTGGCTTTCAATAACTTGTTTTTGTTATAAAGTATGCTGGAGATTGTGATATCATCTTTTCCTATAAGACTTCCACCACTTTCTTGAACTGAAAAACTAGGGAGCATTATTTTAGTTATGAGATAATTTCCCCATGAACAATTGGTCGGGATTGGGAATAGTTTTTGATGTAAAACACACTCTCACACACCAGTTTTCACTCAAAATAATTCATTTTCTCCTGAAATAGAAGGAAGCTTTCAAAACGATTCAAAATAATTTATTTTATCCTAAAATAATATTTCCCATATTTTCTATCAATTCCCATATTCCATCATTTTTTTCTCAATTTGTCACCTCGGTTTTTCACTCATGTCTGGGGTATTTTAAATCTTCTACAGTTGATTTGGCTGAATGATGTGGTGCAGTAAGGCATTGGTTATGATAATTTTAGGTGTTTATATTTTTTGTGACATAAGATGGAAAGCCAATTTGATGCCATAAGAGTAAGAAAACAGGGCCTAAATGGTTTAATTTCTTTGTAATGCCACTTTGATTCTTAGCCATGTGCTTATAACTACTAATCTTTCTTCACCTTACCTGATGAATGGGTTTTGGGTATGGGAAGGGATACTTATCAAACCCTAATATATCGGCTCACCTAATTTTAAAAAGTTAGTTTTGTGCAAGATGTTCTAAGGGTATTCTCTATCTCCGTGAGCTTCTTTTCTTTTCTGTTTTTTTCCTCTTGGTTACAGTATCTCTGCATACTTTTTTATATGTGAATTTCTGTTTTCTCTTCGACAGTATATCTTTACTTATCTGTAACTTAGAGTGCTTTTGTGTCAATCTCTGATTTATCTTCTATAATATATCTTTGATAAATGGAATAGACAATTGGCCAGTAATTGACATGCATCCATTTCAACATGGGCATGGTATAATTACTTTTATACAACGAAAATAGAAATTCAAGATGTTCTGTAATTTTCAATTTGTACACATGAAAATCTACGTGTATGGGCTATACCTATTTTTGCATTGTTTATTGTAAGGTTGGGGAACTCAAGAAACTTGTTGAGGAGGGAAAAATTAAATATATTGGTTTGTCTGAGGCCTCAATTTCAAGAATTAGAAGAGCACACGCTGTTCATCCTATAACAGCTGTGCAGTTGGAGTGGTCCTTATGGGCAAGAGATGTAGAGGGTGATATGGTTCCAACTAGCAGGTGAAATTCGAAATATTCGATAACTCTAATTTATAATATTTCTCTTTTCCTTGCTATTGGAGTTTTTGATTATCAATTGTTCTGTAGCTTTGTGACCTCTGATTTGTGAGTTGTGATATTTTTAGGGAACTAGGCATTGGAATTGTAGCATATAGCCCTCTTGGGCGAGGATTCTTTACATCAGGAGCGAAGGTGGTTGAAAGCTTTTCAGAAAATGATGTTCGGAAGGTTTGTGTTTATTCGTATGCAATATAGTTGCATTTGTCATAATAACTTAGCCTAGCTTCTACTGCTAGTTCATTATTCAATCTTTAATGAATTATTGTCTGAAATTAGCTATTTCTGACCCTTTTTATTCTCAGGAATTTCAGTTATTGTTACACTATTAAAGATTGAATGATAGTTGAATAATGTCATTATGAGATTAGTTGATTATCTTAATTAAATTAATTCTTGTAATTCCTAATTTATTATTTCGTAACCCCTAGTCATTATATATCATCAATTCTTGCAACTATATATAGTGGTTTTCCCTATCCTCTTGGCTACCACCGGGTTGTTCTCCTTTTGGACATGCCAAAGCCATTCTACTTTTTTTCTCACGTTTGGGTTACTTTTGGTATAACAAAATCATTTTCCTAGAGGACTGTTGCAATGAAGAAATCTTTGAGCTGAAAAAATAATCTTGAAGAACAATATAAACATATGCAACTCTAACTAGTTAAATATCATACTGAACCCACCACAATTAGAAATGTCCACTGTTGATTGATTGAAACCTAGGTTTGGGTAATTATCAAACACTCACCTAGATGTAATTTTATTGAATTTTGTATCCTTACATTTCGGGGATATATAGTGAATGAAACCTCTAAAAGAGAACACTCAATGTAGTTTTTGAGCGAGATTTTTTAGTTCACCATCTATCCAAATATTTAGTTATTTGATAGAACATAATGGTGTCGTGTGATTCATATAGCCGACCCCATCTAATGAGATAAGGTTTTGTTGTTGTTTTATGGTGTATGAAACCTACATCTTGGTACTCATACTATTTTCTTTCTTTATCTCTTTCTTAATGCACCGCATATATTCACTTTTGTGTCAAATTGGAATCAAATTTTATTTGTGTATATATTTTGATTTTCATTGCAGCATCTACCTAGATTCAAACCTGAGAACCTGGAGCACAATAATGTCATATTCGAGAGGGTTAGTGAAATGGCTAAAAGAAAGGGATGTAGTACGTCCCAATTAGCATTGGCCTGGCTTCATCATCAGGGAAACGATGTGTGCCCTATTCCTGGAACTAGCAAAATTGAGAACTTTTAATCAAAACATTGGGGCTTTGGCGCTTAAACTTGCTGCAGAAGAATTGACAGAGCTTGAGTCTTTTGTTGCTGGTGATGCCATTAAAGGTGATAGATCTGCTATTGGATCTGTTCCATGGCAGAAATCTGACACTCCACCACTTTCTTCTTGGGTTGCCGTATAATGAGGCATGTTTCTTGCATCTATTATGGGTCATGTGAATAAAATAAATATTATACCTTCAGTCCTTAATACAAGAGTTGATTGGCTGATTTGAATAGATTAAAGAAGTTAGTTATGTTAGTTATTTGTAATAAATATAAATTGACTTTCTTAAAATGCATATTTCATTATGACAACTTACAGATAAAAACTTGTTAACGTGTGCAATTAATAAAGATACTTTAAGGAAAAATTGTATATTTGAGGGACGAAGTAAACCGAACTCTTATATTTAGGAGTAAATTCAATCCTCAAATAGCTCTTATACTAACTAGAGGTAGTAGTTTTTTATTTCTTTGGTACACGAAGGTAGTATATGGGAATAGAAGTTGGTCTATTAAATGAGAATTTGGCCCATGCCCAATAAGAGTGTAATTTATTTGGTAAGGGGGATTTGGAGGGGGAGGTGAGGTGAGGATAAATTTTTATGAGTTGAATTTAATAAAATTGGAGAAATGTGATTATAAATTTTAATAAAGAGAAGATGCTAGATAAAGAATAAAAAAAATTAATTAAAAAATTTTAATACAAATTTTTTATTTTTTTAAATCTAACTTTTAAAAAAATTCTTTCTGCTCACTTTCCTACCCTCATACCAAACAGGCACTAAATTCCTCATTGTTAATGTGCTCTACATGCATTCTTTTAGTCATGAGTCATGACACGTAACCTGCGTTTGATAAACTATTATTTACATTGTTACTCTATTTAAACCCAAGTTGTTATTTACGGATACTTGAATTGTTATTTGCTTGCATCAAGTTAAGTTGTCGTTTACTTTAAGCCAAGTTGTTATTTCCGTAAATTCAAGTTGTTCTTTATATAAAATCAATTTATTATTTCTAGAAAATTAGGTTATTATTTACTTAAATCCTAGTTATTATTTATATGTAACTAAGCTATTCACATTTTCCCTAATTGTTATTTTAATTTTGGCAATTGGTCATTACTTACTATAAATTTTTGCATTATTATGTTAAGGTGTATAATAAGTGATCTTGGGTTCTACTCTAGCCAAACCTCCCCTTCCCACAATTTACCAACAGCACGTCATTAGAGCTCCGGCTGCCGATTTGTGCTCCGATGCTAGCAACCAATAGTGGAGGATTTGAGGTTTTTTTTAAAAAAAGGAATAAAATAAGGGTATTTTGATAATTGAGCATGCAAACTTATTTACGGCTTTACGCAAAAGGGACTTGGGATTAGAGATTGAGAGCTACTTATGAATTACATTAGACTTTCTGTATTTAGATTCCTTATGATGGAGGTGGACTTAATAATTTTTCTTATAAATTTTAAAGATTTACCTGTGAATCTAAGAAAGTTGATTTGCAGATTTCATGGGGTCCTTTCAGAGGTAGGAGTACTTCTTTTTGTTGGAACCTTACAATAATCCCCCCTAATTAATACTGCCTCCATTCCTTATTAGTTATTACAAGAAAGAAGAAACACTATGTGAGCATAACATGTTCTCTTTTAGTAGAGACATTTAGAGGCTGTCTAAATTTTTTTGTTATTTACCTATTTTTGCCCCCATTGAATAACTTATATTACCCTCATTTAATTCACACTTTCTCTCTCACCACCACATATTTTTTTCACCACCATACATTTTCTTTCTTTCATATAGATGAGAGTATTATTGGCAAACAAATTACATTGTTTTTTATATAATTATTGTCTCTAACAAATTTTAACCCAGAGTTCGAATAACGAAATTTGGTTATAATAAGCAACGATGGAGTATTTAATAGTATACAAGTGATTGGAAAAAAATTCTTCAAAAAGGGTTTTATGAAAATGTGACCTAATATATATCTTCTCTTATTTTGTTGGCCAATCTTTTTTTTTTTTTTGGAAAAAACTCAATACATCAGTTGAATTAACTAGAAGGAATCTAATTCTTCCTTGCTAAATTATAATAATTCTAATATAACACAACAGCAGCCTTATTTTACTATGTTTCATACCCGGTCTCAAGAATAGATAAAAGAGGAGGGTCGTTTTAGATATCCATGTCCCACATAATGTTCTGTTGAATTTCTTATAAACATGGATAATAAATTTAGTGTCTTATTAAATCTCAGCAGCCACTTAGTGTTTCATCTCAAATTAAAAGAAAAACTTTAGTGTCGAACGTGGAAAAATTGAGTTTGGATCCAAGCCATGTCTTGATTTGTGGTGATAGAGCCATCAAGTCCTATGTGCGTAACATGCTTCACATCAGTGGGGTACCCTATCTCCATTTCAGTTTTCACCTCCACAAGTTCTTCTTTGTGAACTGAAAATAATTATGACAAGATGATTCTACAATCTATATATATATATATATATATATATTAGTATAATATAAAAAATTAGTTCTTATGAGCCTTAAATAATATAACGCATTTCTTAAATTCTATTTGATACGCGAAATCATTTCAAAGGAAAAGCATGTACACAAGACGTTAATTCAAATCAATGTGACAAAGTTGATGTCTCTAAACAATGCATATTCAGAAATGAAGAGGAAGAAGGGGAAAAAAAGTAAAGATTAATTAGCAATTTTTGGAATAAACTTGAAGTTACTAACATAGATTTATATATATGATTACACACATTTGTTTACATTATGCACATTGAATGTGAAAAATAATTTTTATTTTTTATTTTAACTTCTAATTCTAATTCATTACAAGGTGATTGACAACAACTTACATTGTACTCTTGTGATAGTATTTATAAGGAATAGAGATAAAAAAATTTTTCCTTCTATTTATAAGTCTTTTCTTTTTGCCAACCATTCATATCGTTACATTTTTTATATGAATATATACAATTTTAACTTTCATTTGTGATTGTGTAAGTTTTGTTCTTATGGAATAATGTATATTGAATATGGGTAAAGTTACAAAGTTGTTGAATCTTTTAACAGAGTTAATAAAGTTAAAGATTTTTCTTGATTCTAATAAAACATGTTAAAATTTAGAAGTAAATTATAAATAAAATCAGACGAATAGGAATTTATTGAGCCCATGCTTTGAAATCTTAGTTCATGTTTGGATTATTATTTATTTCACCTTTTAGTGCTCGTATTAGTTTGATTATTGGATGAAAATGGATATTTAATTTTTTTAAAACTAATAAAAATTTCACCATATCTTATGGACGATGCATATAAGGGTAAAAACAATGAATAAAACTCACATAATGAATGAGATAAACCCTTAATTCCCCTCATCAGTCGATGCAGACTACCGGTTATATTGCTTCTCTTCATTTCACGCCTACACCACCCTTCTTTTCTTCCTTGTCTTCCTTACACGTTTAATAAAATCTCAACAAGCAAACATAATTCTAGCATATGATAAGGTACTGAAAATCGAATTAATCATTAAATTGGTCAAAACAGTATGGTTTGAGGAGTCAAAAGTCTAACATACTGGGTACAACTGAAAAAATATTTTAAGGGGTTAAAAGTATTAAAAATTATTTTAGGATATTGCATGTTACTTAAAAAATATTTTAAAATATTAGATACTTCCAGGAAAATACTTCAAAATACTAGACACCATTTTTGTAAAAAAAAAAAGAAAAAAAAAATCAGCTCTATCATTTTACACCAAAAACTACACCAAAACGGTGTAGTTTTGAGAAAAGGATGGGCAGCATGCTGAATGGCAGCTGATTGAAGCCAGATCCATTTCAGAGTTACCTAAATACTCACTAAAATTTCAAACCTACAACTTTTCACCTAGGAAGGAGAGCATCTTATACCACTCGGTGATAAGATGGTCGGCATATATTTGTTTGTTGCACAAAACACTAGTATGCTACGATCACTATGCAAACAACGTCCAAATTAAAGAAAGCTATTATTGTATGGATGACAATATAGATTTTACTGATAAGCATTTGACTATTCCACCTTAATTGAATCAAGTAATTAAATCAATGTTTGAACAATATTTAGAACTGTTTTAAAAAAATTGATTTTATTTTAGTTCAGATTGAAAGTGAAGTTGAGGCAATTAGGATCGGATAGCACTTGGTTTGTGCCCCACCGCCCATATTTGTTCCGTACCTCTATAGTTTATATGTTATAAGATTTATAAATTAAAACTATCATTGTAAAACCTGAACTTAAGATTTATATAGTTTGTTTCCAAACTAAATAAAACATGTTGGAAATGAATCTCCTATTTCATATATATATATATATATATATAGATGGACATGAATCAGCAATTTGAAAGAGGGTTTTGAATAAAAGGGGGATTTTTGTATGTAGATGGGATGCATTAGTTCAAAAAATGAGCCAACTGAAAGAAAAGCTAACACTGTTTTGAATCAAACAATACTCAAGTTTAGATTAATAGATAATATTAAACGTCATATATTATAATGGTGTTACCAAAAAAATATTATAAGATGAATAATACAAAACAATATCTCAAATTAAATTACCTAATTCTAGAGTTGAAGGGGAGGAGCAGGAGAAGGAAAATGGAAGAACAAGTAATCTTTCTATGCGGTGTCTCATTTTCTGTGTGTAAATTAAATGTAGCCTTTGGTATATATCAATGGCTTCAATAATCCAAGACCTCACTGCATCTTCTAGCTATCTATCACAGAGGGCGGCTTAATTATAAGATTAATGGCCTTATATATATATATATATTTATATGGTGCTGTGTTTGCCTTTAAGTGCAAGCTAGAATTATACCAATTATCGCATCAAAGTTTGGTATGTTAGAGAGAAGACGGGTAATATATATTAATAATAATGCTAGAGTTGTTAACTAAACAGTATATTTTGTTCCTGATTTGGAATATGATTGGTAAGATGGAGTATTTTTCAGGCAAGTGGAGAAAAGCGATTTTTAAGCTAAAAATGTGTTTGGTAGATAGAAAAACCATAATCCAGTGGGTATTTATGTTTTTGGCCTTCAATATGTTGGAATAACCTCCTAAAGCACTTTGTAGACTCTTGAATCTCACTGGTATTTTTGTATATTCCTCCACTTGACCGATCTCACATAATGTGAGGGTATTGCCCTCCAAATTCATATCACATAATCACAAATTGGACTCTGCTAAGTTATACTGCAAATAACACTGACGAAAGAGAGATAGGATTTTGAGAGGAAAGGGTAATTCTAGTATGATTGTTACTTTTGTTTCATGCACACAACATCAAAATACTATCTCCTTGGTCCTCCTCATCAAAATATATAATGTCCCCCACGACTCTTAAAATATAGTATAAGAGAGTTTTAATTAAATGCATAAAATATGTAACAAGCTTATGATAGAGATTGAAATGAAGAAAAATGCAAACATATAATGAAAACAGCCAGCCAAAACACCGAATCAACAAGTTTATAATAGAGAATAAAGGAAATGAAAAATACCTAAAACATACTTTAGGGCAAACTCAATAACTCTCATCTCAAGCAATGAATTGAGAACAACATGTTGAAAATGATGCATTAGATTTTGCAAACTTGTTGGCAAGATTGCAACCCAATCCAATGCCTTATAAGGGTCCCATATTGGCTAGGAAGAAGAACAAAAGACGCTTTATAAGGGTTTAGATATCTTCCTCTCTCGATGCATTTTAAAACTGTGAGGGATGATGGCCTCAAAGCGGACAATATTGAAAGCGATGCGCTAAGATGTTCAAAATGGCATTAGAGCTGGTGGAGTATGAAATCCTATGGTTAAGGTGGGGATCCAAAGACATCTTATAAAGGCCTGGATACTTCCCTCCTTTAACACGTTCTAAAACCGTGAGAGGTGACGAGTCCCAAAATGGACAATATTAAAAGTGAGGCACTAGTATGTTACACTCGAAAAATTTACAAATGCTCTTTTACCAAAGATTGTCCCTTGAAGATGTGAAAATGGCTTTATCTTTTCTTCTCTCTCAAATGGCTACGCTTTTCCTTTAAATAAGACCTGCATAATATTTGTACTAATGTGACCCCACTCTACCTTAGTTAGTGAAACACAAATGGGCTTAATATATTGGGTCTTTCTTCACTTAGCAAGAAAGCTCACACCTAGCATATATGTGCAATTCATGTGGCCAACCTATATAATGAGACAATGTTTGTTTTAGTATTTATAATACATGCCCACATTTTCAAATGTGTCAGGTCCTAATCACTAAAAGTGTGCCTGATAATGTTGGGAAAAAAAAGTACCTGATAAAACTCAAAACCAATAATCTTACCATAGTCATAAGATTGTGGATTGTGTTCAATAATCTATGTAGTTGCCCGTGTATGAAACAAAAAAGTGTGTGTCTGTGTGTGTTATGAAAGCGTCATAAATACATTAAAATTTCATAATATTGTACAAGATCTCAAGTAACAATGATTTTCCAATATGATCAGCTCCTCTAAGTAATGCTCGCTTCGCTTGTGAACCACGATTTTTTTAATTATTTATAATTAAACATGATTCACTTTTAGTTTTCTTTTCTTTTTTTTATAGTACATGATATGATTCACTTTTAGTTTTCATGAGTCATGATGACCTTAATTTTATTTATTTAGTTAGGGGTATGTTGTTCTTGTTATTTTCATTAATTAATTACCTAATTATCTGAACAAGAGCCAATCATTGAAGCTGTCTTAGCTTACATATCTATCCACACCCACGAGTATGTCTCAAGGCAGTCCCCGCAAATCAAATTCAAACACCATCTTAGCTTCAATTTGTCTTAGTACCTAAGTTAGCATATACATATAATATTAATGATTCTTCCCATCACACACACAAACTTCATTTGTTGTTGAATATAAGTCACTACTTTCGATTTTAAATATAAAAACAAAATAACTAATTTATAAATATTAATAAAATTAATTAAGTTAATCATAAGTTACCACTTCCAATCTTAAATATTTCCAAAGATGAACCCAAAGAAATGCATTTCAACATATATGATATATATATATATATATATGTATAAAGAAAATTCAATGCTGAGCTTGAACGACATTTGGTAAGAGATGAGAACATGGGAGAAGCAAAAACATAAGCACCAAAAATCACATCATAGAGCTAACCGTAATGTATATCAAAGCATAATAAGTTGTGGATATAGGGTTCAAAAATCAAAAGCAGAAGATTGTGATTTTGTATATGTTGTGAGTTTTGGAGGGTAGTTCAGTCATTTCGTACTTTGTGGATTACATGCATGATTCATAAAGGCTCATTCGCCACCTAATTCGGAGGAGATGCGAAGCCCAAATTTTGGGCAATTTATGTTCTTCAATCTTCGTAGAATGGAGGTGAAAAATAAGGAAAAAATATTAGGATAAAATTTAAAAAACTGAAAATGTTATTGTCTTTAGCTCTAAATGATATCAGATAATTCATATCCAGAGATTAAAAAATATAATTAAGCTAGTTATTTGTAAACAAAACAAATTGAATTAACACAAAATGAAATTAAAGAGGGATTCAACGGGATTAGCATAGAAAAACCGTAGTTCCTAGCCCCTTTCCTCTACATCCTCTCCTCGACAGTGATGTATAACATCCCAGTTGTAACGCCCCAATTTTTTATTAAGGGCTAATGATAACTATTGAGGATAATTATCGAATTAAAGTGGAATAATTATGTGTTTTGTGATAATTTTAATTAATATGCCATAATTAGTGGAAATAGAAAGAATGAAATTGTTGGGCAATTAGTTAGTGATTAATTGAGAAATTAACTACTAACTAAAAGAAAATGAGAAGTGTGATTAAATGGTTAATGAAGGGATTAAAGTGGCTAATTTGTGACTTATTTTGGGTGGGCTAATAGCAAAGTGACATGTGGCATGATTGGGTGTGAAGAGAGAAAAGATGAGAAAAGTCAAATGCCCGATATTTTAATGGTCTCTCTCTCTTTTCCCTTGATTTTAGCTAAAGAGTGGGGGGAGGGAGTATCATCATCATCATCATTCTTCATCTCCTTCATACTCTTCTCTCTCTCTTTCTTCTTCCATTTTCAGTGCCATTGGAGCTTAGGAGAGAAAAAGGAAAAGCTTGATTTTGAGGTAAGCAAATGGCCTCAAATGCAAAAATGCTCTTCATTAATATTGTTCCTTGAGTTAAGAGCTTCAATTTGATGGTTGTACGTAGCTTCTCCATTGGTGGTGATTTGAGGAATCACGAAAATATGAAGTTTGGAGAATCAAGAAGTGTCTTTGGAAAAGTTGAAGAGATAAGTGAGACCAATCTTTCTATCTATGTTTCATGCCATTGTGTGAAGTTTGGAATTTTTGGTATTTTTGGCCTTAAATTCGAAAATGAGAGTCATTGGGTGTTTGGTATGGTATTGGCATGAAAATGGTATTTTGTGGTGAGTTTGGGATAGATAGATTGATTTGGGATTGAAATGTTTAGTTTGGATGATTATGTTACCCAAAACTAAAGCATGATAATGGGATAGGACTTTGGTAATTCTGATAGTTCCATGTGATTTCTTGGATGTTTTTGTGTGGGAGTAGCTTTGGTAGAAATTTTGGGACTATTAGAATCTTTTGGGCAAAGGTTAGGATGAATGGTCAGTTTTGCTGCGTTTTCTGGTTCTGATAGAATCACTCGAGTGATTTGGGATTCACCGAGTGTGTGATGAATATCACTCGGGTGAAGTCGAGTGTCACTTGAGTTCTGTGGGTATATTTGTTGTTCTCTTCAGTTTTTCTGTTGTGTTTTCTGGAAAATCTCAAGAGTGTATAGTCTCACATGCGAGTGTTGATCCATCACTCGAGTGCAATGACCTGTGCTCGAGTGCTCCTCTTCATTGAAAACTCTTGTGCTCTCGGGTCCTCACTTTCTAGACTTTACTCTCTAGTGCTCGGGTTAGGCATTTGGCTGTCACTCGAGTGAGGTCCAGCATGCTCGAGTGTTGTAGTCTCTGAAAAGTTCTTGTACTTTGGGGAGTTCACTTGCTATCATTCACTCTTTAGTACCCGAGTGCAAACCGCACCATCACCCGAGTGAGGCCCTCTCCACTCGAGTATCCATACAATCTCACTCGAGTGAGGTCATCTTCACTCAAGTGTCGCAGTGAAAATATCAGTGTTGGAGCTTCTAAAAGGGGATCTTTGGGGATGGTCTTCCAGTCCCTTAGAGCTATTGATAAAGTGGTTCATGGGTACTCAAAGAGCAATAATGATAACCAATTAAGTATTAAGAAGTCATTGAGAAGTGGAGTAGAGAATTGATACTTCGTCACTCATTATGAATTATAGGATATGATGTTTGCCTTACCCGGGAGAAACAGTGCCAGAGAGTGCATGGAAGGAAAGAGCAGGTAGTGATTTCTCTCTCAAATTGTGTATGATATCTAGTATGCATGATATATCATAGTGTTTGTGAAATGTAAATTTGTGCTTAGTGAAATGTGAAGGAAAATGTGCCATGGTCCATTACAGTGTGAGCACTTCAGTGGGAGTTATTGTAGGGAGTTGATGCTTATCACACCTACCCTGGCCGTTGAATTACCGTTGTAATAGACATGGATCTATTGTGAACTGTAAACCGGCCAATACGGCTATGTATTGTGAACTGTTATATGAAACCCAACTGTGGTGAAATATATATTGTTGTGAGCTGTGATATGTGCGATACATTATGAGCAATTCAGCGTGAGCAAACATAAGGGTGGCGTTCGTCATACCTACCTTTGCTGCTGTAACTGTCGTTGTAGTTGCAATGTATGTGTGATATGATTGCTTTCATACCTTATTGTTGAGCACATTCTAAGTGATTTGACACTACGGGGATTCTTTAGAATCTCACTCTCCCAAAACAATGTTTTAGACAGGGCAGAAGGATCGAAGGGAAAGCAGGTGATGAAGAGCGGCTAGAGCTCTAATGTAGGAGTTCATTTTGATTATTTGGTTATTTGTTATCATGTAAATCATTTGGGTATTTTTGGGATCAAATGTATGTATATTGAGATGTGTGAATATTTTTGTGTAATCCCCAAGTTAAGGGTATGTGTAATACCTCGAATTTTGAGACTCGAGGCTAGAAAATAAGCCTGAGATTAGTGGATTGCTAAGCCCCAGTTTAGCAAGATCGCAAATTATGATTAAGGGTTAATGACTCTAAAAGTGGATGTGGTTAGTGATAAATAACCCTTTTGAAGAATATGATGTGATTTGGCACTCGAATATGATTCGTGTGTGTTGTGAGCAGCGTTGAAACCCTGTATTTGAGTTCAATTGTGGATTAACATCCAAATTGACTTAGAATAGAGGGAAGAATTGAATGGGGTATTGTGTTGGAAATGGTGTCATAATGTGTTTTGATGTCATTGAAATTGGTTTGGAACTTTGGAATGGAAAAGTTGCAATGTTAGGTTTTGAAACATGAATTGTGTTGACATGTTGAGATTGTTGTGAAAACATGTCAATGAGATGTGAATTTGATTGATTTGGTGTTTCCAATGGATTCCTTGTGAAAATTTATGTGGGAATGATGTTTAGTATGAAAATGGAACCATTGGAAGCAAAAATCCAAAATCTGAAATTCTGTCCAGTGAAACTCTATTCTGGGCAGTGTTCTTGTGTGGATGTTTTGACTAGGCAAATGATGTCAGAAAATTATGAAACTTTCCAGTCTTAAAGTTCACATCCCAAGCTTCAAAATGGACAAATAATTTGTACCATTTCGTTTTGGGAACTGGGAGATATGTCTGTCCAACATTTGGGATCAAAATTGGACTCTGTTTTGGAGCAGTATTGAGTTTTGTGTAATTCTATATTTGTGTGGTAATTTCTAATTATGGTCCATATTTTTTCTATAAATAGGACTTAAATATCTTTCATTTGGCTTTAGGATCACCTCATTTTGAGTTTTCTAGAATTAGTTATGATTTTTCAAGTTTAGGCAGAAAATCTGCCAGAAAATCCGAAAATGGGAATTATGACATCATCAAAATAAAAGATGACATCAGCATTCAAATTAAAACAATTTCTCATCATCTTCAGCTCTCATTTTCGTGCTGAACCAGCAGCCAAGAGAGAGAGAAATTTTGAGAGCTTTTAGAGAGAGAAAGAGACGAGAACTTACAAGGTAGGTTGATTTCTTCGGTGAATTCGTACCTAATGCGTATAATCGTGTTCCTAACCTTCTCTTCTATGTTATGTAAGATGTTTGAAGCACAAATCTTGGTGTTTTGAAGTTAGGGTTTTCCGCTACAAGAAGAAAAAGCTAGTGGGAGCTTTAGGTAACTTCCAAACTCTTGCATATTGACTATTCTGGTTGTTATAGACAATTTAATCGGTGAAATTTCGCCGGATTGTCTTTGTGTGTAAAAATGGAAAATGGTTTGTGGGGGCTGTTATACTGCCAAAATTTGTACTAAATGGTAGTTGTAACCTAATGAAATAGTCAATAAAGTGGTTAGGAGTATAAAGGAACGCATTTATGGAGCCGAAACCGAAAAACCCTAATTTTTCTCGTGGAATTGAGAATTTTGGCTAAGGCTAGTTTGGAGGGGTTAGAGATGGATTTTCAATGATTTGATGATTCCATTGTGTTCAGGAGCAAAAATTAGGTGGGGTTACAGTTGGTCACTTTTTTAGAAAAGGCCAAAAAAGTAAAATTACGAAAACACCCCTGAAACCCTTAAAGTGGGGCTGCCAAGGGTAAATTTATAAATTGACATTGAATTTGATAATTCTGAGTCCAGAAATGGATTCCTTGGGCAAAAATATGTCAGAATAGCCCATGTTAAAATTTCAAGAAAAGCACAGCCGGACCGGGTTCGGCGGGGCTAGGCCGGGTCGGGTCCCCGAGGGTATTTTAGTAAATTTTCAATATAGCCTCATATAACCCCTAGAAACACTATGGAAGTGTCTAAATAGCACATTTGACATTGTAGGATCGAATGTGAAGCCCCGAGTTGCTGCACGCAAATCGAGGAGAAAAGACTGGAGTAGGGGACTTCCCTTACTTGCATGTATTTGATATCTTTGCTTGTGTAGTGATGTATGTGATTGCTTTACTTGATTGTGTAGAGCATATTTGTATAAATGAAGCTATGTTTCTATTTTGCTGTGGCCATAGTTTTGTTACATGAAACATTGAGCATGCATAATGTCATTATGGAGCATGCATCTAGATATAGCTAACATGTCATACACATAGCATCTGTCATGCATGCATTATGATATCTATTTCCTACTAAGATTCTCTCGAATCTCACCCTCCCCTACCAACAATTTAGACAGGGCAAGTGGCTCGTGGAGGGAGCGGCTATGACTCCTTCGAGATGAGAGTTGGTAGTTGGTTATCAATGAGTTGTGAAGAATGTATATGATTCGGTTGAATATATGGTTATGCATTTGAGATGAGATTGTGTAATCCCTATTTGAAGAATTGTAATGGGCAATTAGGCCATGTGTATCTTTAGCGAAGGTATGTACTCAGGATTGCCGGGATGATTATGTTGTGCACTCTGATATTTATATGAATATGATTTATCTTCGCGTAGTAATTGTATTCAAAATGTGAATATGAGACCAAGTTTATAAATGATTTTAAAAATTATTTGTGAAAACCTCGTCATGTGATGGGTTAGTAAATGTTATTTGATTATTATTGGTCTCTATTTCATTTTAATCGTGTATTCCGGATATAATTACAGAGGGGGTTACAGTATGAATTATGGGCTTTGTGCCTTTGTATGAACCCTTTTGATGAATTAATGGATCCCGAGTGTGTCGGGAATTTATGCTGTACTCTGATATGTATGAATGGAATCAACCTGTATAGGCCATTTTGTATTCGTGATGTGAATATGAGACCTTTGTGAATATGTTTTAGAAAAGTTTTGTAAACCCTGATTTTGGGAAGTCTGATTTTATTTAAGACCCAAATCAGTTAAGGTCTCTAATTTCACTTAATTACTTGATTATAAACTTAATCTCGGCCTATGGTTGGAAGAGGGTTACTCCAACGCCTTGCTCTCCATATTGTCCGCTTTGGGGCCCATCACCTCTCACAAGTTTAAAACATATCAAGAGAGGAGGTATCTAGACTATTATAGGGCATCTTTCATTCCCCTCCCCAATCGATGTGGACATAACACTCATTTGTAACATCCCAGGCCTCACTCTCGATATTGTCTACTTTAGGGCCCCGTCACTCCCTCACGGCTTTAAAACGCATTGAGAAGGGGAGGTAGCCAGATTCTTATAAGGCGTATTTTGTTGGGAGCACACTAGAGTGTCCGGGCAATCTAAGGGTCCTTTTCATGCACCGTCCTCTCTTATAACTCGTCGAGATGGGTGACTGGCCCCCAAAGTAGACAATAATGAGAGCAAGGCACTAAGATACTACTAATGGTATCAAAGCTAGGCTCGGGTCGATGTATCGGCAAGGACGCTAGACTTAAAGCTGGGTGGAGTGTTATATCCCATATCAGCCTGAGAGGGGAATGAAATATGCTTTATAAGGGTCTGAATGCCTTCCCCTCTTTACACATTTTAAAACCGTGAAGGGTACCAAAACGGACAATATAGAGGGGAAGGCGCTAGGATGTTACATGATGACTCCCATGTAGTTGACGCCAGATACTCGACAAGAATCACAGAGAACTCTAACCCCCTACGATTTTCAGGGGGAAGCACCAAATAGATGAGAGGAGTTAGGCCACTAGGATTCTCTATGGTTGCTATCGAGTACCTATTGCTGACTACAAGGGAGTCAATGTCGCCTAGGAAAGGATGCATAGGAGAGGAATTATGGATTAGGTTTTCTCTTTAGTGATTCTATCGACTTCCTCTTTGATTTCATTTAATTTTATAAGCTAAAAATTTTCTCTTTTAATTTTGTTTTTCAAAAATTCAATTGATTTTCCATAAAGGATTAGAAGGTGCATCCAGGATAAAAAGTTAGAGAAATACTTACATACTTTAGGAATACCATATCACTTAAACTCTGTTCAATATAAGCATAACAACTCGTATCATTTCAATCTTAGTTGACAAGTGGCTCATATGAAAAAATTCACATTTTAACTTCCTTTCAAGAAAATGCACATCTTAATTTTAAAAGCAACTAGAACAAAATGATGAACTCTTATTTTTCTTAAAAACAAAAATAAAAGAGAATTTTTTCATATGAGTCACCTGCCAATGAGGAGTAAAATCATTTGAGTGATTATGTTTTTATTAGACAGAGTTTAGATGTCGTGATACTCCTGAAATATGTAAGTATTTCTCAAAACGTTACTAAGGTGCCATGTCATCACTACTACAAAACATGCCTTTTATGACAGCTATCATCTGTGATATATATTAGTTCCGAACCATTATATATGTGAACGCTATATATGCTTCACGTAGATAAATTATGATTCTGAATTATTATTTATTCTGAACCTATTATACCATTTATAATATTATAGCCATTATGTATTGAGGTTTGGTGAAGTCATGATATGCACATTGTTGTGATAATAATTAACTGGCACATATAAACAACCGCCATAAAATATGGTAATGCTTACATAATACATAATGGTTCTGCTACTATAGATTTGTCTATATTTAATGATTATTTTTGTCTATATTTAATTGTTAAATATTTGAGCGCTAAATATTTATAATAGTGCTATATATGTCACGGTTGTTTAAATACAACCATTATTTATATGGCACTTTATTTAACAGTTGTTAGCCAACGATTGTTAGATATAGTCATATATATTTAACGGTTGTTCACTAATAATTGTAAAATATTTTGTACAATACTTTATGATTAAAATGATGAATGGTAAATTATTTGTCACTAAAGAAAGGAGTTTATTTGACAGTTGGTTTGTATAACCGTAAAATATAACACTATACTTGACGATTATTTGAAAAAACTGTGATTTATTGTTTAATACTTGACAGTTATTAGTGAATAACCATGAAGTATGCTAGACCAATTGTTTTGAAAAATTATGGGGCTCACTTTCAATCAGCCCCGTGCAAAATTACCTACAGAAACAACATATATATACAAATACCTAAATAGATCCAGTTTTAGTTGGAGGTATCACAATATACAAAATAACAAATTTTGGCCAACAAGTGCCAACAAATTAAAACAAAGCATCCAGTGCTATCTATACAATTATAAATACATCAAAGGTAAGGGAATTTACATAATCAAGTGCCCCTTTTTTCTTTTCTTAGTCTTAATAATTTTAATTCTCTTTTTAGTAACAATTGTTTTCTTTAATTTGTGAAGCAACTTCCCCCTCTTTGATATCTAAATTCCTTCATTGTGGTTATACCTAACATACAAAGCATTGTCATCATTGAATTGTGTAGTGCCCCAAAATGTGTATAAGGGCTCATGACCCCAAAAGTGAATGTAATTAATGTTAGACAAATACCTTTGGAGAATTAAATGTGAATTATGACCCGAATTAGCAGTGAAAAGAGCCCAAACCCAGTATTTAAGCTCAATTATGGTGACAAAGCCTAAATTGAATTAAAAGACAAGGGAAGGGTGTATGGCAAGAGGAAAGGAAATCAAATAATGTGTCAAGTGGCAATCTAACTAAAATTGCCATTGTCAAGGGCAAAATGGGAAGAAAGAATTTATTGGCCAATTAGTCAATTACTGAAGAGAAAATTGACTATCAACTAAAAGAATAAAAGGTATGAATAAATGGCTAATAGAATTAGTTAGAGTAACCAAATAATGATTTGCTTTTGGTGGAGCCATAAGGAGATGACACATGGACAAAGCAATTATAATAAAATAGGGTCAAACTTTCAAACTCTCTTCCCTCTCTCCTCTTAATTCGGCAATATGGTATGGGAGGTTGGAAAATCTAATTGCTCATTACTTCTCTCTCTCTCTCTCTCTCTCTTTCAAGCTCTCATAGTCGGCTAGCACAAGAAGGAGGAAAGAGAAAGAAGTCCATGTGAAGGTGAGTGCTTTTTCTTGAGTTTTGACCTAGAAGACGATCTCTAGTACTCAAAACCTCTTATCTAAACTTGTTTCTCTTAATGAAAGCTTCATTTGTATGGCTTTAGATTTTTAAGAGGAGGTGTTTTGTGTACTCAAGAAAAACTAGTGGTTGGAGAATCAAAGAGCAAGCTAGAGGAAGTGATAGAGGTGAGTAAAAGCAACCCTTTGATATATATATTATGATCACTGATTGAGAACTTTGATTTGTGAAATTTTGCCCTATTTTTGTGTATATTAGGGTTTTGAGAGTTTATGATGTTTTGATGGTATTAATGGTGTCTTTTGGTGTATTTTGGACCATTTGAGTCATATGTTGAAAAAGTGGAAGTTTTGACAACGAAAACTCTATGTAGGGCAGCTAGATTGCATGGTAGTTTTGAATGAGTAAATGACATCTAAACATTCTAAAACTTTCCAATTGAATAGAGATGTGTCAAACTTTAACATGACATAAAATGGGCATCATTTAGATGTGTGTACTGGAAGTTATGCATTTCTGAAATTTGAGGCTGAAACTAAAGTCTACTCTGGAATAGTATGTAAATCCATGTAATTCTATGTTTTTGTGGTTGCATATGGTAGTGGTTCATATTTTTCCTGCATATAGCACTTAAAAATCTTCAAGTAGAACTTGGAATCACTCCATTTCGATTTTTGTAGATTTAGTTATGATTTTTAGAAGTTCGGCCAAGAACAGGAATTTTATTGGCCGTGGCCCAAAAGCTTCTGACCTGTTTTTGGCCGCGGCCAAAGGTTTTTGGTAGCAGCCAAAAAGTTTTCTGACCATTTCTTGGTTGCGACTAGGGGATTTTGGCCGTGGCCAACCCCCAATTTCAGCATTTTGAACTTTTAAAAGGTGGTTTCTGATTTAGTTCCCCCCAACTCTTTTAGGCTTTTGTTGAGCTTCTCATAGCCACGTAAGGGACTCAAATGATAATCGACCCCAAGTGTTTTGTAGTTATTTAAGAATTGGAATAGGGAATAACTCGTCATCCTTAATTCTGATTTATAGGATTTGACATATGCCCTGAGCATAAGAAACTTGTTCCCGAGCAAGAACGGAAAGAATAAGGTAGTGACTCTTTCTCTCATATCATGTATAATGCTTTATATGTATGTGTGTATATCATCGAATGTGAATGCTATTGTTAAAGCCGTTGTAGATGTCACAAATTGTGATAAATGTCACGAATGTGAATATAGCTGTGAAAGATGTCATGAATTTCATGAATGTGATGAATGTGGTGAATGTCACGAATGTGTATACGACTATGAATGCTGTCGTGAATGTCACGAATGTCACGAATGTGAATATTGTTGTGAATGTTGCTGTGTAATGATTGCTTACATGGTTTGTGAAATGATATACCATATAAGTGAAATGTTACTATTAAGATTCATATGAATCTCATTCTTTCCAATGACTAACCTACAACCAAGGCAAGCAGATTAAAGGAGAAGCAGGTAAACAAGAGCGGCTAGTGCTCCCACTAGATGATTAGTTTTTTTGTGTTGGTTATCAAACTTGAGGATGAATGTATATGACGTAAATATAAGTCCAATGTAGTAATGGTGGTTACATCTACCATAGATTTGTGTATTTGTATGTAATCCCTGGTATGGGAAACTATGAATGGGCGATCATGCCCTACAGACCCTTATAGTTGATGAATATAACCCGAAAATCTATTGGGAAATTTTGTTGAATACTCTGATATTAATAAATGAAACAGAACCAAACAGGTCAAATAGATTCAAAAAGTGGAAGTGAGACCTTACTAAACAGGTTTTAAAAATTTTTTGAAAACCCACTTTATCACAGGACCAAATCCTATCTTGAAGTCAATCATCTTTTGGTCTCCCATTTATTTTATGACATGTTTTTGAACCCTATTCACAGCTATCAACGTAGGGAGTTACAAATTGTGTTTCAAATGACAACCCTTGGAAATGATCATCCTTATTGAATTCACCTCCTGCTTCCTCATTTATTCTATTTGATAACCAAACAATAGACCATTCTTTATTAGTTGGGTCAAGAACATAGAACACCTATTTAGCTTGAGAAGCCAAAATGAAATGCTCTTATTTATACACTTACTTGTTCAAATTCAATTGTGTCAACCCTAACTCATCCACGTAGCTTGAGAAAAAAAGAACATGTCTATTTGGATCATATACCAAGAACATTACTTTCTTAGGAACTGAATTATGATCAATATTATACTTGTCATCCATGTGCTGCTTTAGATTATGTGAATTGTTTATTATGTTATTTGGCTAACTAACCCTATACTTTATTGGGGTTTTTCCTCCTAAGCTCATCCATATGAATACCTATATAATCGTCAATTTCTTTGGAGTTGTAAAGTACATTTAGGTATACTTGCTCTTACTATTGGTTTGAGATAGAGATAACTTTCTTTCCCATCAACCCTTGTCCAAATGTCCTTCCTTCATGTCGAGAAGCCAGAAGGTCAATATCACATGCATCTTTCAAGTAGTCAATACAAAATTCAGCCACCTCTCCACAAATTTACCTTTCAATAATGCAACCCTTTGGCCGACTATAGTTTTTCACATACCCTTTCAAGTCCTTCTCTTGCACTTGACTGCGTACATCTATCTCATATATATTGGGCCACACAGTTGTACCTCTCTAACCAAGTGATAGTTAGGTGCACAATTATGTCAAATAAAGTAAAGGAAAAAAATCTCTAGCTCACACAATATAGTCACAATTTGGGCTTGTAACCTGGGCAATTTATCGGGGTTAATCACTCTACCGCATAGTGACTTAAAGAAGAAACATATTGCTACTGAAATAACGTTTTCCATCAACACATTGCAACCGTGTGATTTAAGACCCTTTTCAAGTCCTTCATTGACATAATGTTGCTAATGTTTGATGAGCAACCCTCTAGGACTTTCACTATAGCAAGAAACTCACAAAAGACTTTTTTTCCTTCTTTAGATGGTGTCAAAGCCGCTGGCTAAAGGAATGTGCAAGATGTAATACCCCGAATTTTGAGACCCAAGGCTAGAGAATAAGCCTGAGATTAGTGGATTGCTAAGCCCCGGTTTAGCAAGATCCCAAATTGTGATTAAGGGTTAATGACTCCAAAAGTGGATGTGGTTAGTGATAAATAACCCTTTTGGAGAATATGATGTGATTTGGCACTCGAATATGATTCGTGTGTGTTGTGAGCAGTGCCGAAATCCTGTATTTAAGTTCAATTGTGGATTAACATCCAAATTGACTTAGAATAGAGGGAAGAATTGAATGGGGTATTGTGTTGGAAATGATGTCATAGTGTGTTTTGATGTCATTGAAATTGGTTTGGAACTTTGGAATAGAAATGTTGCAATGTTAGGTTTTAAAATGTGAATTGTGTTGACATGTTGAGATTGTTGTGAAAACATGTCAATGAGATGTGAATTTGATTGATTTGGTGTTTCCAATGGACTCCTTGTGAAAATTTATGTGGGAATGATGGTTGGTATGAAAATGGAACCATTGGAAGCAAAGATGCAAAATCTGAAATTCTGTCCAGTGAAACTCTATTCTGGGTAGTCTTCTCGTATGGATGTTTTGACTAGGCAAATGATGTCAGAAAAATTATAAAACCTTTCAGTCTTAAATTGCACATCCCAAGCTTCAAAATGGACATATAATTTGTGCCATTTCGTTTTGGGAACTGAGAGATATGACTGTCCAAAGTTTGAGGTCGAAAATGGACTCTGTTTTGGGGCAGTGATGAAATTTGTGTAATTCTGGAATTTTGTGGTGATTTCTGGTAATGGATCATATTTTTCCAATACAGAGGATTTAAATACGTTTCATTTGGATTTAGAATCACCTCATTTTGAGTTTTCTAGAATTAGTTATGATTTTTCAAAGTTTGGGCAGAAAATCTGCCAGAAAATCTGAAAATGGGAATTATGACATCATCTCATTAAGAGATGACATCAGCATGGAGTTAAATATCTTCTCATCTTCTTCAGCTCTCATTTTCTGTCGTGATGAACCAGATGAAACTAGTGAGAGAAAGTTGAGAGCTCTTAGAGAGAGAAAGAGGAGAAATCTCGCAAGGTAAGCCGATTTCTCCGATGATCTAGCTCCTAACGCGTATAACCTTGCTTCTAAGCTTCTCTTTCATGTTCTTTAAGGTTTTGGAAGCTAAATTTTCATGGTTTAAAAGGGGCTAGGGTTCAGCCATATTGAGTAAAAGCTAGAGGGAGCTTGAGGTAACTTCCGAAACTTCAATCTTTGATTGTTCTGGCTGCAGTGGTTGATTTAATCGGTGAAATTTCACCGGATTGTCTTTGTTTGTAAATTTGGAAAATGGGTTGGCCTAGGTGTTATGCTGCCCAAATTGATACTAAATGGTAGTTCTAACCCAATGTAATGGTCAATAAAGTGGTTAGGAGTAGAAAGGAGCGCGTTTACGGAGCCGAAACCGAAAAATCCAAATTTTTTCTGGGGAATTGAGAATTTCGGCCAAGCCTAGTTTGGAGGGGTTAGAGATGGATTTTCAATGATTTGATGATTCCATTGAGTTCAGGAGCGAAAATTAGGTGGGGTTACAGTTGGTCACTTTTTCAGAAAAGGCCAAAAAAACATAATTACGAAAACACCCCTGAAACCCTTAAAGTGGGGCTGCCAAGGGTAAATTTGTAAATTGACATTGAATTTGATAATTCTGAGTCAGGAAATGGATTCCTTGGGTGAAAATATGTAAGAATAGCTCGTGTCAAAGTTTCAAGAAAAGTACAGCCGGACCGGGTACGGCGGGGCCGGGCCGGGTCCCCGGGGTTATTTTAGTAAATTTTCAATATAGCCTCATATAACCCCCAGAAACACTATGGAAGTGTCTATATGGTACATTTGACATTGTAGGATTGAATGTGAAGCCCCGAGTTGCTGGCACGCAAATTGAGGAGAAAAGACTGGAGGTAGGGGACTTACCTTTCTTGCATGTATTTGATATCTTTGCTTGTGTAGTGATGTATGTGATTGCTTTACTTGATTGTGTAGAGCATACTTGAATAAATGAAGCTCTGTTTCTATTTTACTGTGGCCATAGTTTTGTTACATGAAATATTGAGCATGCAGAAATATCATTATGGGGCATGCATATAGATAAAGCTAACATGTCATACACATAGCATCTATCATGCATGCATTATGGTATCTGTTTCCTACTGAGATTCTCTCGAATCTCACTCTCCCCTACCAATAATTTAGACAGGGCAAGTGGCTCGTGGAGGGAGTGGCTAGGACTCCTTCGAGATGAGATTGTGTAATCCCCATTTGAAGAATTGTAATGGGCAATAATACCCTATGTATCTTTAGCGAAGGTATGTACCCGGGATTGCCGGGATGATTAAGTTGTGCACTCTGATATTTATATGAATGTTATTTATCTTCGCGTAGTAATTGTATTCGAAATGTGAATATGAGACCAAGTTTATAAATGATTTCAAAAAGTATTCGTGAAAGCCCCGTCATGTGATGGGTTAGTAAATGTTATTTGATTATTATTGGTCTTTATATCATTTTAATCGCGTATTTCGGATATAATTACGGAGGGGGTTACATTTTTAGTATCAGAGCTGCAGTTCCTGACAAAGATGGGAATTTGCTAGGATAGTAGCAGTAGTTGCTGCCTTAAGTCATAAGAGATGACTTTGTTTGTTGTGGTATACATATTAAGGTCCCTTTTTTATGTATATATGATATTTATGGACTATGTGTGTACATTATTTGGTTATTATGTAGTGGAGAATCATTGTAGAATCGAAAGATACAGTGGTTCGCCTGAGAATTGATGTGTAGACCCAGAGGTGGAAGAAAATGATTTCCTAGGAATGTGATATTGAGTTTCTAGGTGTTATGTCCAACCTAGATATTGGGTAAGAAACCAAAGGCAATATGATGTTATATGTAGTGATGTCATACTGACCTTGTATGTTTAAAGGCCTTAAGACCTAGGGGATCGGTGTGCCCTAGGCTGGCAATGATATTTGGATTTGTGTTGGATTTGTGATGCTCTGTGGAAATGAGGGAAGTGATTTTCGGTTCAATTGAGGTTGAGAATTAAGTTGTGATCCAAGGATCAGGCTTAATAGTTGAGCTAATTCTTAGGAATTGGATTTGACTGGATGGTCTGTGATGCCAGAGTATGGTACTAGACTTAAATTGAAATGTGTATCAAGTACCTTAAGGGTTCTGGTTGTTAATCTAGCGTAGGAAGAAAGTTCTCTACGGAGGATTCAAATCGAAGAATGCTACCTACAGGGAGTTTTGATCGGAGAGGGCTACCTACGGTGACACCTGATCGGTTAGGCTATTTATGAGTTTACTACCAGCGGCTCATCGGTGGTTCCGGTGAGAGGACCGTACCTTCGGGCAGTAGCATACGGGGGGTGAGACTATGTGACTTTGTGAGTCGTAAGGCTATTTCTTCACCTGCGGCCCATCAGTGTTGACGGTGGGAGGACCGTGCCTTCGGGGCGGTAGAATACGGGGGATGTGTGTGAGTCTACAACCGTGGCTCATCGGTGGTTCCGGTGGGAGGACCGTACCTTCGGGCGGTATCATACGGGGGGTGAGACTATGTGACTTTGTGAAAGCCACCGTGACGATAAGCCCTAGTGTGCAGCCACCGTGATACGAACTGTAGAGAGTAGTCACTGTGACGTTGAATCGTAGAGTAGAGCTATGAGAGCCCATGTTCGTAATGTAGCTCAATGGTACTAGGGGATGCATTGAGGCACTACTTACCCCCAGGTAGTGGCTTTGATCCCTAGGGAGGCAAAAAAAAATCCCGCTTGGGCAACGAGGAACTCTTGTGAGTCCTGGGTGGTGGGTTAGCCCAAGAGGGGTAAGACCAACCAGCCCAGCCACCGGCGCGGGGCATCCCCTGAGGGGGGTAAAATCGGGGTGGGTGTGACAATAAAAAGGCGCGATGTATTGGTTATGGCTCTGAATAATTTGAGTTGAATCAGGCTAATATTGGGCACAGATTGTCAGTGTGGTTAGTTGTAATGGGAGTTTCCTACGGGACTCCTATTAAATCACCTTGACATTGTTAAAGCACATATGATGAGAAAGACCTCAGAGTGTGCAACGGAAGCATGGTGAATATGATGTGTTTGAATACTGCGCTGAGTAGGAGCTCAAGTTTGTAGAAAGTGCGATGTGTTAATGATGGCTTTGAAGAATACAACTCTGAAGTCCAAATTATCTTGTGATAAAGGGTCTTGAAGGATCCCGATTTGGTGAAAAGAATTCTCAATGTGAAGGTGAAGCTATTAAGATGCCAGTTCTAGCTTGTTGTGATTGTATTGTGAGTCCATCTCCCCAGTTGGGCCAGATCGGGTTGGTCTGGTGGGCTGCGTCTGGTAGGCAAAGGCTGAGGATGTGACGGATATTTGTGTGTCTTTCACCTGGGGCCGCACTGGGTGATTCCCATGGCGGAGGACCGTTCTGCTGGGGCAGTAGTTTACGGGGGATTGACTATCTGGAAGCCAAAGTGGCTTTGTGATTGCCAGAGAGGCAATGGGATATGTGTATGTCAGTGAGGCAACATGTATGTGTGACAATTGTGAACAAGCTGGGATTGAGGTGTGGTTGTGGCCATAGAGCAGAGCTAGTTCAGCTGATGGCGAATTCGACTACATGATTGGGGGTTCTCAATTCTAAGGGCACTTACGCCGGCATGGCCAGCATGGCTAGCCACCAGGCTGGTTGCACCGGTGTTGACCTAAGGCCGAAAGGGGGTGTGTAAAATTAGAGTCTGCGATGTGTGTTGGTATGAAAGTTATGTGAGGTGCTCTGACATTTGCCCTGGTACTGAGTAGCCTCTGTCTGAACACTGTCAGAAAAAACTGCATATTTCCGCCATAGATTCTGGCCTCTTTTAGTCCAGTACTGCTTCCACTTTACTGGGATCCACAGAGACCCCTTCTTGCGAGATAACATGGCCTAAGAATTTCACTTCTGATAGCCAGAACTCACACTTGCTCAATTTAGCATATAGTTGCTTCTCACGCAATGTATTCAATACAACTCTCAAATGATGTTCATGCTCCTCTATACTATTGGAATATATCAGAATGTCATCGATAAACACAACAACAAACTGATCTAGATATTGTCAAAAGATACGGTTCATGTAATCCATGAAAACCGCAGGCGCATTGGTTAGCCCAAATGGCATCACCAAGAACTCATAGTGACCGTACCTGGTCCGAAAAGCAGTCTTCGGAACATCTTCTACTTTCACTCGTAGCTGATGATACCCTAACCTTAGATCAATCTTCGAAAATACACACGAACCGGATAGTTGGTCTAAAAGGTCATCGATTCGGGGAAGAGGGTACTTGTTCTTAATAGTAACTTTATTTAGTTCTTTGTAGTCGATACACAATCGAAGACTCCCATCTTTCTTCTTTACAAACAACACTGGAGCTCCCCAAGGCGACACGCTGGGTCTAATGAACCCTTTTTCAAGCAAGTCTTCTATTTGTTTCTTTAACTCCACCATTTCATTTGGGGCCATTCGATATGGGGCCTTAGATATAGAGCCAGCTCCAGGCATAATGTCGATTGGAAATTGAACTTCCCTTTCTGGAGGTAATCCGCTCAAATCATCCGGAAACACCTCAGGAAATTCATTTACCACGGGTATATTATTCAAGGTTTTGCCAGTTTCCCCTTGCACAGAGAAAAACACCACATAACCCTGGCAACCCTTTTCAAGATACTTTTCAACTTTGGCTGCAGCAAGGAAATTCATACTAGAATCCACAACTTCAGCCCTCTGAGAAACAGGATATACTATCCTCTTGTTCCCATAATCAAGTAATACATTATTTGCCGTTAACCAATCAAAACCCAAAATAACTTCCAATTGGTACAGCGGCAAACATATCAGATCTACAACAGATTGGTGTCCTTCCACAGTTATAACACAACTTAAACAAGCTTCTGTGGTTAAGGCCTTAACACCCATTGGAGTTGACACTACTAATTCAAATGGTAACTTATGTACATGCATTCCCAGGCGCTTCACGCAATCATAGGCGATGAAGGAATGACTTGCACCTGAATCATACAAAACTTGCAACAGATGGCCATTAAGAAGAATATTACCTTGTATCATCTCAGGAGATTTACGGGTCTCTTCGTGGGTCATAGAAAATAGTCGGCCCTGTGTCTTCGGTCTCTGGTCTGGTCGTGGCTCTTTGCAATCAGCAGCAGTATGGCCCACACGCTTACAATTGTAACATATTATTTTGCCATCACATGTTTTACCCTGGTGTGGTTGATTACAGCGACGACAAATCCACGGTGGAAAATATGTTCTTTGCTGGTCATGGCTCCCAGACTGGTAGGGCTTCTTACCACTTCCAGATGAAGATCCTTGCCCCTTTCACTTCTGTGAGGTAGCACCCTTACTAGGTTCATTGCAGTGGCTAATAGCTCTGGCAGGATACAATTCTCTCAAGTTGTTCTCTGTAATTCTGCACTGTTCAACTGCCTTGTTGAACTTAGTAAATTGGTGAGTAGCTAGGCGTTTCTTCAACTCTCGCCTCAGACCGCGAATGAGCATATCAGAACTCCATTCTTCGTCATCCTTGTACCGGAGGTAAGAGGAGTACGGAGCCAGCCGAACAAAACGGGACAAGTAATCATTGAAGCTCTCTGTGTCCCCTTGTCTGATATTCAGAAACTCCGTCTCCTTCTCGAGTCTCACTGATTTGGGAAAATACTTCTCGTTGAACTCTTGTTGAAACAGTTCCCAAGTCAATGACATTTCTTTGCTCTTCAATGTTAGGGCGATATTCCACCACCAACGGTCTGCATCCCCTTCGAGCTTATAAACGGCCAGTCGTGGCTTCACCTCATCCGGGCAACCAAAAACCTCAAATATTTTCTCCAGCCTGTTCATCCAATCTTCGGCTGCTTGAGGGTCAAACCTTCCTCTGAACGTAGGAGGCAGATGCTTGCAGAATCTGGTGAACCAAAACTGAAGGTCTCTTTCCTCTCTAAGCGGCATCCCTAGTGATCGTGCTGATCCTTCTGCAGTGTCCTCATGTCGAGTTTCTTCTTGAGTTTCCTCCGGAGTGGACTGAACTGGACCTTCCTTGTTCTTCGCCTTCTCTGCTCTGAGCTCTTCTCTCAGCTCAATTATCATATCTCTTTGATCCCGGATTAGACCCATCAGCTCTTGCATAGGATCTGGTGGATTATCATTGACGACCTCCACCTCTGGGTCTACACGTGGAATATTGGGGCGTCCTCTAGTTTTCTTCATTCTACAAACAACTTGCCCCATTAATTTAGCAGAGATAGTATGCACATGTAGTCACAAAACTCATATATATATCCATGTCAATAAAACATACATGTGCATACACAACAATCATTCACAGATAATCTTCTATCCCTACTACTATCTAAGGGATCTATCCTAGCTACCTCTACCCTTGCCAGGAACTACAGCTCTGATACCAAAATGTAACCCCCTGACTTTAAACACATAATTATAATTCGATAACACATATTTAAATTGGATTAGAGACCATTGGATGCTTTAAACTCGTTTTAAACTTTCTGTCTCACAGTAAAATTTTCACAAAACTTTCAAAACTCTTTTTCCCATCCCAGTCTCAATTTCAATATTCGAATATAATTACCTGTGCAGTTAATATACATTCAATCATATCAGAGTGTATAACTGCATCCCCGGCAACTCCCGGTTTCTATACATAAAAACCTGAAGGTTTATAAGTATACACTAGGGGATTACACAACCAAAATCGAATGTAGTGTTCATGATTCAAAATATACAGTAATCCCGAGTTCAAAATACATAACCAATGTTTCCGATTCAACTATATACCCCCAAGGGTCCTAATTGCTCCGGGTTGGCCGCTTCTCCTTTGAGCCACACGCCCTGTCTGAAATGTTAGTCATAAGAAAGAATGAGATTCGAGAGAATCTCAGTAGTAACAAACCACTCACACAATGCATAAACACAAAGCATGTACATAAATCACAAACAGCAACAGCAGCAACAATTCACAGATACATGGTTTTCACCACAAACGACAGCACTCACGGCTGTATACACAATACGACAGCTCTTGCTGTAATCAACATCACGACAGCTTACGCTGTAAACGACAGCTTGCGCTGTAAACGACAGCTATCACCAGCTGTAACCGCAGCAGCATCAGAAATCATCATAAAACAGTGATACAACATACATACAGTGCATTACACAAAGTATAAGAGAGAGAGTCACTACCTTGTCCTTTCCTAACGTCCTTCGGCGCAGTTGGCTCCCGAGGGCGGCAAATATCGAATCCTACAATTCCAAATGCACCATTTAGACACTTCCATAGTGTTACTTGGGGTTATATGAGTCTATAATGAAAATTTACAAAAATACCCCCGGGGACCTGGCCCGGGCCCACCGTACCCGGTCCGATTGCACTTTTCCCGAAATTCTAATCTAAGCCATCCTAACATATTTCCGCCTAAGCAATCCATTTTCGGACTCAGAATTATCAAATTCATTGCCAAAGGACGAAGTTGCCCTCGGCAGCCACTATTTAAAGGTTTCAGGGGCGTTTTCGTAATTATGCTTTTTCGGCCTTTTCCGAAAAAGTGGCCAACTGTAACCCCACCTAATTTTTGCTCCTGAACTCAATGGAACCATCAAATCATTGAAAATCCAACTCTAAGACTCATTTCTAGAGCTGGCCAAAATTTATGAGTTCTCTGGAGAAAATCAGGGTTTTACGATTTCGGCTCCGCAAACGCGTTTCTTTCTACTCCTAACCACTTTATTAACCATTACATTAGGTTAAAACTAACATTAAGACCTAATTTGGGCAGCATAACCCCTAGGCCATATCATTTCCAAACTTTAAAACCAATGGCAATCCGGCGATTTTTCACCGATTAAATTGCCCACAGCAACCAGAATAAGCAATATACGAAAGTTTGGAAGTTACCTCAAGCTCCCTCTGGCTTTTCCCTTTGATAACGAAAACCCTAACCTTCTCAACACTTAAATTCTAGCTTCAAACACCTTGAATCATGTAAAAGAGAAGCTTAGGAGAAGGATTATACAAGTCAAGAGCTAAAACACCGAAGAAATCGAACTTACCTTGAAGTTCTTGCTCCTTCTCTCACTAGATATCTCAAATCACTTTCCCTTTCTCTTTGAAGCTCAAGACGTCGGAAATGGCTGAAGAGGGAACGGAAAAGTGATTTATAATATCATGCTGATGTCACCTTACCACATGATGATGTCATAATTTCTAATTTCACATTTTCGGATTTTCTGGCAGATTTTCTGCCCAATTTTGAAAAATCATAACTAATTCTAGAAAAATCGAAATGAGGTCATTCCAAAGCCAAATGAAAGATATTTAAGTCCTCTTCATAGAAAAAATATTGGCCATTACTGAAAATCACCACAAAATTCCAGAATCATATAAAACTCATCACTGCCCCAAAACAGAGTTCAGTTTCCATTCCAACTTTGGACAGTCATATCTCCTAGCTCACAAAACGAAATGGCACAAATTATATATCTTGAAGCCTGGGATGTGAACTTTAAGACTAGAAAGTTTAATAATTTTCTAACATCATTTGCCTAGTAAAAACGTCTATACAAATCGGCTGCCCTGTACAGAGTTTCAATGGACAGAGTTTTCAACTTTTGCACAATTGTTCCCAATGGTTCCAATTTCACAATAAACACTCTCCCCACATGAATTTTCACAAGGAAGCCATTGGAATCATTAAAATATCCAAATTCTCATCACACATTCTCCAAAAGTGTTTATTCAACAATAATTACATCTACTTTTGAAGTCATTAGCCCTTAATCACTTTTTGGGATATTACAATGTTCTTACATGCTATGTGTTTATATACTGTATGAGTGATTTGTTACTATTGAGATTCTTTTGAATCTCATTCTTTCCATTGACTAACCTTCAGATAGAGCAAGTGACACTAAGGAAAAAGAGGGTTTGATGGTACGTGACCACGCCAATAGTCCTCGAGTACCTAGCAACGGTTCGGGTGTATGCTGTGTGCATCCACGGTTGAGAAAGAGGATGAGGGTGGTGTTAGGAGAGTGAGACTCTCGATCAGTCGCTTGGATAAAAGAGATTGAGATTCTAGGTGGGCTGTTATGGTAGGGTGCTTCGGATAGTAGAGATTGAGATTCCGGAGTGACTTGATGTGATTTTTGTTGAGACCCAAAAGTCCCGGTTACTACTAGCGGAGTCACTAGTGGGTGTACGGGTGAGGGTGACACTGTGAAAGTTGATATGGTGAAGTAATATTGTGTTGTGAGACCCAAAAGTCCCGGTTACCACTAGCGAAGTCACTGGTGGGTGTACGAGTGAGGGTGACACCGTGAAAGTTGATACGGTGAAGTAATATTGTGTTGTGAAACCCAAAAGTCCTGGTTACCACTAGCAGAGTCACTGGTAGGTGTACGGTTGAGGGTAAGGTTGTGGATGTGAATACAGTAAAAGAGTTTGTGTATACAGCTAAGGCTGTCGTTTGATGTATTGAGGTTGTGGTGTTTTGGGGTTACTCCCGGAAGGAGTAACTAGTTTGAGTTAAGTAGAGTAGTGGCCTATGTCACCCAACTACCAATATCTTATGATATGGCTCATAAGTTAGAGCCTCCAGATATCGAGATGCACTAGCCACTCATGAATTAGGGGGCTTGCGATGATTGTGGTTATGTTATGATGGTTTTATGGCAATCGTATGTGGAAGCGATTGCATGTGTTTAGCAAAAAAATGGTGAGTTGGTTTGTGTGGCAATCGTGAAATGGGCCGATTGCAGTTTGGGGCAATTGAGTTGCATTCATTGTTTGAGATTCTTGCGAGAATCGGATTTGTGGAGTATCATTTGTGTGTGGGTGGTCTAGAGGAGACCGTCCCAATATGAAATGAATTGTGAAACGGAAGCTGTCGTGAAGAAGCATCCGTAGTTTTTGGATTAAGTGGTATGACAAATTTCGAGGACGAAATTTATTGAACGAGGGGCGAAATGTAATACCCCGAATTTTGAGACCCAATGCTAGAGAATAAACCTGAGATTAGTGGATTGCTAAGCCCAGGTTTAGCAAGATCCCAAATTGTGATTAAGGGTTAATGACTCCAAAAGTGGATGTGGTTAGTGATAAATAACCCTTTTGGAGAATATGATGTGATTTGGCACTTGAATATGATTCGTGTGTGTTGTGAGCAGTGTCGAAATCCTGTATTTGAGTTCAATTGTGGATTAACATCCAAATTGACTTAGACTAGAGGGAAGAATTGAATGGGGTATTGTGTTGGAAATGGTGTCATAGTGTGTTTTGATGTCATTGAAATTGGTTTGGAACTTTGGAATAGAAATGTTGCAATGTTAGGTTTTGAAATGTGAATTGTGTTGACATGTTGAGATTGTTGTGAAAACATGTCAATGAGATGTGAATTTGATTGATTTGGTGTTTCCAATGGACTCCTTGTGAAAATTTATGTGGGAATGATGGTTGGTATGAAAATGGAACCATTGGAAGCAAAGATGCAAAATCTGAAATTCTGTCCAGTGAAACTCTATTCTGGGCAGTCTTCTCGTGTGGATGTTTTGACTAGGCAAATGATGTCAGAAAATTATGAAACTTTCCAATCTTAAATTTCACATCCCAAGCTTCAAAATGGACATATAATTTGTTCCATTTCGTTTTGGGAACTGAGAGATATGACTGTCCAAAGTTTGAGGTCGAAAATGGACTCTGTTTTGGGGCAGTGATGAAATTTGTGTAATTCTGGAATTTTGTGGTGATTTCTGGTAATGTATCATATTTTTCCAATAAAGAGGATTTAAATACGTTTCATTTGGATTTAGAATCACCTCATTTTGAGTTTTCTAGAATTAGTTATGATTTTTCAAAGTTTGGGCAGAAAATCTGCCAGAAATTCCGAAAATGGGAATTATGACATCATTTCATTAAAAGATGACATCAGCATGGAGTTAAATATCTTCTCATCTTCTTCAGCTCTCATTTTCTGTCGTGATGAACCAGCTGAAACTATTGAGAGAAAGTTGAGAGCTCTTAGAGAGAGAAAGAGGAGAAATCTCGCAAGGTAAGCCGATTTCTCCGATGATCTAGCTCCTAATGCGTATAACCTTGCTTCTAAGCTTCTCTTTCATGTTCTTTAAGGTGTTGGAAGCTAAATTTTCATGGTTTAAAAGGGGCTAGGGTTCAGCCATATTGAGTAAAATCCAG
The DNA here is from genome assembly GCA_963855925.1 of Inga laurina. Taxonomy (NCBI): domain Eukaryota; kingdom Viridiplantae; phylum Streptophyta; class Magnoliopsida; order Fabales; family Fabaceae; genus Inga; species Inga laurina. The sequence continues at coordinate 21,759,801 of OY979713.1, forward strand.
AGGGAGCTTGAGGTAACTTCCGAAACTTCAATCTTTGATTGTTCTGGCTGCAGTGTTGATTTAATCGGTGAAATTTCACCGGATTGTCTTTGTTTGTAAATTTGGAAAATGGGTTGGCCTAGGCGTTATGCTGACCAAATTGATACTAAATGGTAGTTCTAACCCAATGTAATAGTCAATAAAGTGGTTAGGAGTAGAAAGGAACGCGTTTACGGAGCCAAAACCGAAAAAACCCCAATTTTTCCCGGGGAATTGAGAATTTCGGCCAAGCCTAATTTGGAGGGGTTAGAGATGGATTTTCAATGATTTGATGATTCCATTAAGTTCAGGAGCGAAAATTAGGTGGGGTTACAGTTGGTCACTTTTTCGGAAAAGGCCGAAAAAGCATAATTACGAAAACGCCCCTGAAACCCTTAAAGTGGGGCTGCCAAGGGTAAATTTGTAAATTGACATTGAATTTGATAATTTCGAGTCAGGAAATGGATTCCTTGGGCGAAAATATGTAAGAATAGCTCGTGTCAAAGTTTCAAGAAAAGTACAGCCGGACCGGGTACGGCGAGGCCGGGCCGGGTCCCGGGGGTATTTTAGTAAATTTTGAATATAGCCTCATATAACCCCCAGAAACACTATGGAAGTGTCTATATGGTACATTTGACATTGTAGGATCGAATGTGAAGCCTCGAGTTGCTGGCACGCAAATTGAGGAGAAAAGACTGGAGGTAGGGGACTTACCTTACTTGCATGTATTTGATATCTTTGCTTGTGTAGTGATGTATGTGATTGCTTTACTTGATTGTGTAGAGCATACTTGAATAAATGAAGCTTTGTTTCTATTTTACTGTGGCCATAGTTTTGTTACATGAAATATTGAGCATGCAGAAATATCATTATGGGGCATGCATATAGATAAAGCTAACATGTCATACACATAGCATCTATCATGCATGCATTATGGTATCTGTTTCCTACTGAGATTCTCTCGAATCTCACTCTCCCCTACCAACAATTTAGACAGGGCAAGTTGCTCGTGGAGGGAGCGGCTAGGACTCCTTCGAGATGAGATTGTGTAATCGCTATTTGAAGAATTGTAATGGGCAATTATACCCTGTGCATCTTTAGCGAAGGTATGTACCCGGGATTGCTAGGATGATTAAGTTGTGCACTCTGATATTTATATGAATGTGATTTATCTTCACGTAGTAATTGTATTTGAAATGTGAATATAAGACCAAGTTTATAAATGATTTCAAAAAGTGTTCGTGAAAACCCCGTCATGTGATGGGTTAGTAAATGTTATTTGATTATTATTGGTCTTTATTTCATTTTAATCGCATATTTTGGATATAATTACGGAGCGGGTTACGCAAGATACCCTCTCCTCTGGGGCCAATTCCTTCCTTATTCTCATCTTAACCATATATAGTCTTACATTTATGCCATCCTTCGTCTTCTCCTAGGAATATGGAGTAACGTTCTAAAAAGACTCTCACACACATTTTTCTTAAAGTACATAACATTAAGAAAATGTCTACCATTAAGGGAACTCCAATATGGCATATAAAAGAAAATAGATATTTTCTTCCAACCGCTTGTCCAAACATATTTCCTAAATGGCTTTCCAAATTTATAGTCCATATGTTTCTTTTTTTTTTTTTTTGCAAAAACCTCCTCAGTAGTCAAAGGTTCAGGTGTCATCCTTTCCTCTAATTCCCTATTGAATTTTTTCTTATATGGTGATACGGATGATACTTTTGCAACCATCTGCGATGTCCCATATAAAAATTCTTTACACCATGCTTCTACCTGATTGATTGTATACCTTCTTCATAAATCAGGCATCCAAGTTACCGTATGCAGGAAAGTCATTGATTGTGTCAAACAGGATGGCCTTCATATTGAATGTTTGTTTCTTGTGAGCATCATATGCAGGATTCCCTTTATCGCACAACTTCTTTAAGTCTTCAATTAGTGGTGTAAGGCATACATCTATGTCATTCCCTGATTACCTTGGCCATGAGATTAGAATTGACAGCATCATATACTTCTGTTTCATCTAGAGACATGGAGGGAGGTTATATATAAACAACATACCTAGACATGTATTGTGGGTACTTTTAGAACCGACTGAAGAGGGGGTAAATTAGGGGTAAGATGAAAACTTAAAAACTTTGAAAATATTTTCACATCTTAATGAAAGCAATAAGTATGAAAGTAATAAATAATAAATCAATAGTTAGTTATTCAAATTATATATTCTGGAAATATAAGAGATAAGGGAAGAGAATATGCAAATTGTGATTTATCCTAGTTCGGTCCAATCTTTAATGACCTACATCTAGTCCCTAGGCTCCTCCTAAGATTTTCAATCTACTATCTTCCTCAAGCTTCAATCGGGTACTTGAAAACTACTACAATTCTAAAATTTTAGTCGGGCACTTGTAAAAAGCCACTTACAATCTTCTCACTAAGATAGAAACTCCTTCTTATACATCGTAAGGATACAACATTGATGATAAATGATTACAATCAATATTCTCTCTTAGAACTGAATTAATATGAATAATGAAGCATAATACAAATAACCTCTCTCTCTCTCTAAAGTAAATTATATGAGCATCAAGAAATAGAGAGTGTATGAGATGGTGATGGATCCAAAGTTTTAGTATTTTGATCTTGTATGCACTTGCTCTCTCCCTCTTCAATTTTGAAAGCTCTTCTATTTATAGTTGATGTAGCTTAATGACTGTTTAGCTTTTCTTCTTTCTACTGAAGCTTGCAAAGTATAATTGTTGGAATAGCCATTGGAAGATTCACACAAAAAATATTTTTTGGGCGTTGAAGCTTAATCTATATTTAACCACCTATAATCTTAATATGATTAGTGATGACTAGAAATTATTAGGAATAATATAATTAAGATTTATATGAGTTTGGAAGAAAATCATGAAATATGAGACGATGATTAAAACTGTGAAGACTTATCACTAGAGTGATCCTTGCTAGTGATACGTCTTCACTCAAGTGATCCTTTATGATCTTTAAAGTGAACATTGCATCACCTTCATATCATTGGAGTAATCCTTGCCAATGATAAACTCATTAACTCTAAATCTAGTAAATGACCTATCCATAGAACTCTCTTTAAGTCTATTTTCTAATACAATAAGAATCAATTCAAAATGTTTTGTACTCCAAAAGTTATGATCCAAAGAGTGATTGCTAGTTTGAATAGTATTTGAATTTCGAGCGTCAAATTCCAAAATTCACATCTATTCCATCCAAATCTTTTTAAGCTTGATCCTGGCATATTTGAATCACCTTTTGAGTTTAGTTTCAAATACAACACATTTAATCTTAATCAGAGTTCTGGTTTAGGAGATATGTCCAAATTATTGAACCTAGTTTGTAATAACGCGAGAAACTCCAATGTCAACTTGCAAAATTCATATATTTTTCATTTGAAACCCTTTTAGCTTGATTTTGGTGGCTTTGCATTCTATTTGGAGAGACAAGTTTCATATGAAACAAGTTTCACCACAATCAGAGTTGTGGTTTAGGAGATCTAGCCAAAATACTAGACCTCTAGTGCGCTAAATGAAAATAGAACAGAACAGAGTGGTCATCACCCGAGTAGTCAGTCGAGTGATCATAAAAAATTTGTCTCTGGAAGTGTCATTCGAGTGATCACTCAAGTAAAGTTGGTATAACTTTCATATAAGGCATCTTAACTTCGAATTAAGTCATTCTAACTTTCAATTGACCATAGAGACCTCTAATATCACATATAAGGACTTGAATCTTGATATTCTCATTATATCTTACAAGTTCTTCTTTCTTCAATCTCTTCTCTTCTTCTTCATGATTATTCTCCACAATGCTTTTGACCACTCCTTGCTTTTCTTGAGTAATATCTTCAATCTCTTCTTTTTCTTCGTTCTGCATAATATCCTTTCTTCATTGGATAGCTTCTTTCTTTGCTTGACTAATCTACAACATATTTCACATTAAATATAGTACTTAGTCAAGTATAAGATAAATACATGATGCATACTTTTTGTTCTTAATATTTTGCATATATATTTGACATCATCAAAACTAATCATATCTAACAGGTACTACTCTACATCCCAAATGGCTCAAACTATCAGTAGCCAATACTGGGCAGAGGTTTCATCATTCTTCAGCAACTTCAGGATACTCAAAGTCAAACTTACTCCATTCCACAGAGTCTACAGGATGGCGAAACATGCCACCTTAAATATTTTGCATCAATTGTATTGCTATACAAGCATCTAAATCAAGGTATAATTAGAAAATATCATAACATCTTCTTTGAACTCTTCCTATTCACTTGGTAGTGTGAGGCAGAACACAGAGGACACTCAGATAATGATTTATATTCTTTTCTGAACAAAATATAATCATTAGGGCAAGCATGTATCTTTTCATAACTTAAGCCAATAGTGCATGTCACTTAGTCTACACCATAAGTATTAGTTGACAAATCATGTCCCAGTGGTAGCATTCTTTTCAAAAGCAAAAGAAATTCTGTGAAACCTGAGTCACTCAACCTATGTTTTGCTTTGAAGTTGTACAAGTTCAACATTACAGATAATATGTGAACTTATATAATTCTAATACAAAAGATTCTCTACATTGCTATTCATCTTCTCAAACTTGTCTAGGCATTCATTGAATTTTGCTTCAATTGCATTGGCCATATCTTGAAGACGATTGTTACGTGTGTAAATGATCAATTAAATAGTGCAAGTGTATACTGTCATAATCAAGTAATACAGAAGTGAGTAGAGTATCGTTCCCACGAGGATTGATCACTAAGTACCAAAATGGGTAATTTTAATTCTATTTAGTCAATCGATTTGTTGGTGATTGAGAGTATAAAATAAAAGATGATTTAATATGAGTGCAAATGATATGAAAGCAACTATGAGAAAAAGCCTAGGGGTCATATTTCACTTAACAAATTACGGATTGAATCACCTATCTATTCTAGCCCAATTTATTCCACATGATTGATAGCCGAGTTTCCCTAATTTAATTGCTAGCCTCTTCCAAGGTCAAGCAATTCTATAATTAATAGCTAATCCAATATATTCCTATATGAATTTAAGCAATTAATTGTGCATTAAGATTTATGGAACTCAGTAAAACTACACAACTCATATGAATATATTTCTATTTCATATGTAAGTTATGGTTTTAATTGTAGGATCGATACACATGCATCTCCTTCCAGTCTCAACATGCATATTGAAATCATTCAAAAGATAGCCAATCAATCAAAAGCATTAAGAATAATAATTAAAACTCAATCATGAAGGATAAATTAAAACTAGATTTAATAAGTAAAGATTCAATCCTTTATTAGTAAGCTATGTATCACCCTAGGAAAATGGAAATTTAGCTCATGATAACATTAAAAACAAAACAAAAATAAATTAACATTGCATAAAGCTTGAATGAAAACCTCAAAAATACTGCATAAACTTGAATATTAAATTCTCAAACATAAATATACAACCAAAAGATGTATGAAAAATGGGAAAATCTAGTCGTCCATTTAGGAGGTAAAAACTTTCATGTTGGCGGCATGCAAAATGTAATTCAATCCTAAGCCTTCCAAGATAGAGGCATGCAAAATGTAATACAATCCTAAGCCTTCCAAAATGGAGGCATGCAAAATGTAATACAATGCATGAAATTAAATCTAGAAAATAACAAAATTTATTTAGAACTGTTAGAGAAAAGATCTCTCCCTGTTAGAGAAGGACCTCTAATTGTTAGAGAAGGAAAACTTTACTTCTCTCACTTCCCTCTCTTCTCTCCTTCTTTGCTTGGCCTTGATATCTATTTATAGGGTAAAAAATGTGTTGCTATAGTGCCAGAATAGTAAAGCACGTTGCTATAGTGAATCACTACAGTGCATGTCGTCAACTGCTACAGTGTCTGGTGGCTGCTACAGTACGGGATGCTACAGTGATTCCGTCATGAATAGTGACGGCCCTAAATAGTGCCACTACTACAATACCCTATCATTTTTCCAGCTACGCTTCTTTGCCTTGTTTCAATCATGTGGGTCTGTTTTTAGGTCTCTTTTCTCCTTAACATGATGTATATGGCTATCAAAAGAAAAGTAAGGAAATATTTATCAATTACACCCAAATTAATTACATTAAGCTCAAATATTGTCCACAAAATTATCATATAAGAGAAAATAAATATGCAAATATTTTTCATATCAAATTCCCCTACACTTAGCTCTTGGACATCCTTAGATAAGGAGTGGCTAATAAGTGCTTACAACAAAATTAGAAGTGTCATGTCATAAGCAAGAACATAATTGAAAAATAAAGAAATCATAGTATTCATGAATCAACAAAAATATAAACTGGTAACGTTAATTGAAAATGAATAAACCGAGTTCATAAGTGTAGCTCATTCTTTCAATCTCTCAAGTGTTTAAGGGTAAGTGTTTCGCTCAAATTCAACCGAAAAAATTGCACTACCATAGGCTTGCTAAAAATCTCAATCCCCACTAATTAATTCACATGTAAAATCAAAATGACTTATTAAGGGTTGTAATGGGATTAAGGTAAAAGGAATGTAAAACATGGTATGAAAGGCTTAAAGACATAGAGCAATTGAAAAATAGGCTACTTGTAAATTTATCTCATCACAACAACCCACAATTCAAATACTTAACATTTTCTATTTTTTTACTTTTTCATAAATTTGTTTTTCTTCTTTTTTTCTTCTTTTTCTTTTTCCTTTTTTACTTTTTGCATAAAACTTTGCAACTCTAAAGTTGATGTCATATACACCCCCACACTTGTCAAAAGCCCATTTCATAGGAATTTCAAATTCTCTTTAATCTTTCGAATTAGGTAAAAGTGCTTGATATATCATTAAAGCACATGTTAATGGGTTAAGAATAAAGAAACAGTCAATTAGGCTCAAAGGGACTTAACAACAATATAATTGCAAAGTTGGCTATTTGGCTCAGGCTAAAAAAATGAATGCCTTTATCATTTTTGAATGTGCATGTGAAATGTAATTTCAACCAGATTTAAAGCAAGTTCTAGAGTGACAACTTAATAGGTGAACATCACACATAAGAGAAATAATCATTATAGGCTCAGAAGCTCACGGTAAGGGGTTTTTAAACTCAATTCATTCAATCTCAAAATTCATTACCAATTGCAACAATCAATTGTTCATTCATGCTATAAAATCTCTAAATTCAATTGATTCATACTTAAAACATATTTATTTCTTAAGATTATTAGAAAGCACTTAAAAAAAATATTTTTTTTAGAAGGAACAAAAAAAATGCAATTAATAAAATGCATCTCAGAAGTTAAGAATAACTCCTTACTCTGCCATTTTTTCCTCACCCCATGCATCTAATGGTTTTACTAACTAACTAAATATATTTTTTTCCTCCTCCCCAACCTAAATCAAACATTGTCCTCAATGTCTTCTAGAGCTTAGAGAAAGGTTTTTTTTAAACACAAACACTCAATAAATCAAAACACTAAAAGTAAAACCAAAAGATTAAGGAGAGTTACAACCGAAGAGTGGTATCTGGATTCTACTTCTGACTACTTTCTGAAGATTGCCCACCTATTTGCTTGACTAGCAGATCTGGGTGAGGTTCATAGGTTTACAGTTGTTCGAGCAGCTGATTAGCAATTGATGCAGAAATTATGGAATGGCAAGTCGCTTGGGGTATCAATCCTGTTTCCACAGCACAATTAGAAAAAGACAACAGATCATCATAAAAACCATTAACATATAACAATCCTAATGGCTTTCTGTGAAATTTTAACTTAGCCTAATATACAACACTAGAAATGCCATCCAAAGTCTCCAAACCACCAGGTAGAGCGATGAAAGCTTCAACATGGTAGAACATTCATCCCATTCGTTCAGGCAAGCTCGAAACTTGTAACTCTTGTCTTAAGGAAATTCCAACTCCTTCACCCTTACACTCAAACCAATTACTTCCATTCATGGATGCAGAAAGATCCACACTTCCCCTTAGGCCCTGGATACCTCCCTAATATACAAAGTTGATCCTTCTGGCAGCTAATGCAATTCCTACACTACTACAAAATTATGATATAACCACCCCCTAAGGACGTCCCAATTTTAAAATTGGGTGGTTAAAAAGGAAGGCGGTGGCATTTTCGTAATTAACTTTATGTAGGGAAACCTTTAGACGTCCCAAATTTGAATTTGGGATGCCTAAAGTGCTTTATGGCGCGAATTTAAATTTTCCAAAATTTTTTAAGTGCCAGAAATGGGGTTTAGACATCCCAAAATCAATTTGGGACGCCTAAAGCCTCACTTTAGGCGTCCCAAATGGAGTTTGGGACACCCAAACTCTTCTTTAGGCTTCCTAAATAGCCATTTGGGATGCCTAAAGGTGTCCCTGGACGCATGTCAGACACTTGTCTGACATGCATCTTCTCAAACACACACACCCTCTCCTTTACCTTTTGACCATCTCCCTTCTTCATTCATTCATTATCTTCTTCACACTCAACTCATCTTCTTCAGTGTTCTGGCCATTATCCTCCTCCCTTCTTCTTGAGTCTTCTTTAACTCTTCCTCCTCCCTTCTTTATCTTTTTCACAACACTCGTCCTTTCCTCCCTTCTTCTTCATCTTTAATTTAATCTTCCTCCTCCTCCCTTCTTTGTCTCACGCATCCCTTGTCCTCACTCTCTGATTCGCTTCCTCACTCTTCTTGTTGCAGATTCTAAAGAAGATTCTGAAGAAATCAAAACACACCATTGTGACGCCCTTGCCTCCACCTCCTTCCTTCCATTGTCACGCACGCAGCTCCCCCCTGTGGTTAGTTTGTTTTAAATATGAATTTACTTGAATTAAATTTAAACTTGCAATGTGAAATTATTTTATATGATTTTAGTTATTGGAGTGATTTTACCTTGTGATTGAATTTTTGTGTGTTTTTTGGCCCAGAAGCATAGAATCATTGTTAGCTAGTAGATTGTTTGACTTGGAGTGATTTTAGTTATTGGAGTGATTTAACTTGCACCAATATATTGTTTGATATGTATGGAGCTTGAAAATGTTTGCTCTATATGTATGGAGCTTGGAAATTGAGAGGGAAAAAATGTATGTATATTATTATAAATAAATGGAGCTTTTGATTGATTTTGATGAAATGAACAATAATTAAACATAATAATTTTTGTTTCTTTAAATATGGTCGGTTTTATTTTCTTTAGATTAGATTAGTATGATTATTATTAGTGTAGTGGTGAAAATCTTATTTTTAAGATAAAGAGATTAATAAGATAAAGATATTGATCATTAATAAATATATATAATTGATTATTAAGAAACACAATATACTTAATAAATAGATTGAAATATATTCTATTAATCCTTCTCTTCAAATTATTATAAGTTCTTTATGTCCTAGAATAGAAAAAAAATTGAATATTTATTTGAAATTCTATATTCTTTTCTATATTCATAGGAGAATTATATTATCAATAGCTAAGAATACAGAGTCAATAATTAAGATAGAATTGCTTGAAATTTTGATATGTCTTACTTTTAAGGGAAAATGATGTCAAAATTTTTGTTGAAAAAAGGCAATCCCATCCTATATCGTTGACAATTGTACTAAATGTGTGAGTTTTATTGGGAATGACTTAGGTGGTAACAAAATGGATCACAGTTGGATGAATGCTTTGAGAACTAGTGAAGAATATGAGAAAGGGGTGGAAGAATTTATTGAATTCACTAAAATGAATGCTCCTGCAAAAAATGGGAAGTATTTTTGTCCTTGTGTGAAATGTTTAAATGAGAGTCAACGAGATGTTGATGTCATAAAGGATCACCTACTTTGTAATAGAATAAATATGCGATACACAAGGTGAATATGGCATGGTGAGGAAGTAACGGATTGTCCGTCGAACAAGAAGATATGGATGTTATATATGAAGATAGAATGAAGAAAATGATTCACGATGTTGAGGTAGAATCCTTTGCACAGTTGCAGGAGTATGACAGCCTGCGGAGTGATGCAGAGACACCATTTTAACTTAAAGGCAACTTGTGGGTGGACCGATAGTAGTTTCACGTTGCTGCTTGAACTATTGTGTGATATGTTTTCAGAGGATAATGTACTTCCAAATCATATGTATGAGGCCAAGAAAATCCTATCTACGATGGGTATGGAGTATAAAAAGTACATGCTTGCCCTAATGACTGCCTAGTATACAGAAATGAGTATAGAGGTCTTAGTGAGTGTCTTAAGTGTAAAAATGCACGATATAAAGTGAAAAAAGATGGTGGTTGTGATGATGTGACAAGTAAAAGGCAAACTTTAAAGGTTATGTGGTATCTTCCAATAATACCACGTTTTAAACATTTTTTTGCAACTGCAACAAAAGGGAAGAAGTTGAGATGACACTCTGATAAGAGAATATCTGATGGGAGATATCTTCGGCACTCAGCTGACTCTCCACAATGGCAAAAAATAGATGAAATGTTCCCTCAATTTGGCAGCGAGCCGAGAAACCTTCAGCTTAGGCTTTGCACAGACGACATCAATCCATATGGAACTCTCACTAGCACACATAGTGCGTGGCCGGTTCTCCTTGTAATATACAACTTGCCTCCCTGGCTATATATGAAACGCAAGTATATGATGGTATCTATGATGATTTCTGGACCAAAACAGTCAGGGAATGATTTTGATGTCTATTTGGCACCTTTGATTGAGGACTTGAAGAAGTTGTGGGAGGAAGGCGTAGATGTGTTTGATACTTATAAGAAGGAGTCTTTCAAGCTACGTGCAATGATTTTCACAACGATAAACGACTTCCCTGCGTATGGAAACTTGTCAGGGTACAGCGTGAAGGGTCATAAGCATGCCCAATATGTGAAGCAGACACACACTTCTATCAACTAAAGCATGGAAGAAAAACTGTCTACCTTGGCCACAGGAGGTTTCTTCATCGGTTCCACCCGTATCGTAGGCTAAGAAAGCGTTTTAATGGCTTACCGGAGCATGGAATGGCTCCAAAGTCATTAATCAGAGAGGAATTTTATAATCTAGTGGAACGTATGAATAAGAGGATTGCGGGTGAGAAGAACATATGGAAGAAGAGATCCATTTTCTTTGATCTTCCATATTGGCGTTCGCTTGACATGAGACACAGTATTGATGTGATGCATGTGGAGAAGAATGTTTGTGATAGCCTTATCAGTACGCTTTTACACATACCAGGGAAGACTAAGGATGGGATTAGTGTGAGATTAGACCTTGTTGATATGGGAATAAGAGAACGGTTACATCCACAACTAAGAGATGATGGTAGGAGGGCATATATGAAGCCAGCAGTGCATACACTATCAAAAGCAGAGAAAAGAAGTTTGTGTGGGTGTTTGCATGAAATTAAGGTGCCACAAGGGTATTCCTCAAATGTGAGAAGTTGTGTCTCAATGGATGATTTGAAGTTAGTGGGAATGAAGTCCCATGATTATCATGTGTTGATGCAACAACTATTACTGGTAGCTATTAGAGGCATAATGAAAGATGAAGTGCGAACCACTATAACAAGACTGTGCATTTTCTTCAATGCTATCTGTAATAAAGTCATTGACACTGAAAAGTTGGATGAACTGGAAAATGAGGGTTACATTATTTTGTCACAACTAGAGATGCATTTTCCTCCTTTATTTTTTGATATAATGGTGCATTTGGTAGTTCATTTGGTAAGGGAGATAAGGCTTTGTGGTCCAGTTTACCTGAGGTGGATGTACCCTTTCGAGCGATACATGAAGATCTTAAAAAGGTATTCTAAAAATCCTTACCGACCAGAATCCTCAATAGTAGAAAGATATGTAGTTGAGGAGGCTATGGAGTTTTGCAAAGATTATATGTCAAGGAAGAAGGAACAATCTCGGCATGAAGAGGGGAGAAGCAAGGGGACACGAGGACTGAAAGTGAAAAATGTTCCTCATGAAGAGGTGTTGCAAGCCCACTTGTATATCCTGAATAATATGGAAGAAGTTCAACCTTACATAGATGAATAAAGAAAAACTTTGAAGAATAAGAATCCAAGGAAGAATGACATGCAGATTGCTATTGAGCAAAACAAGACATTCATGCAGTAATTTGAGGAAAAGGTTTTGCACGAGACCGGTGTGTCTGAGACAATCGAGTGGCTAGCTTGGCGGCCTTCGTTTCAGGTCATTACTTGGACCGGTTATGATATAAATGGCTATTCTTTCTATATGAAAGAATAAGATGAAAGAAGTACCATGCAAAATAGTGGGGTCATGGTAGAAGCTGAAGCTATGCACTTTTTCAGTTTGAGAGATAAAAACCCCATATTAGCGTCTATGGCCTATTATAGAGTTATAGAAGAAATATGGGAGATGACATACAACAAGTTCAAAGTTGCTTTATTCAAATGTAAGTGGGTTAGCATTAATGCTGTGGTAATAGATAAACAATTTGGATTTGTCTCATTTGATCTTCAAAGAGTTGGCTATAGAGATGAGCCCTTCATTCTAGCAAGCCAAGCGAAACAAGTGTTTTATGTCACCGATCCTGTGAGCAAAAACATATCCATTGTCCTTAAAAGTAAAAAATAGAAGTATGGTGATCCAACCTTCAACCTTGATGACACACCACCTTTCACAACAATTCCACCTCGAACAAATGAAGTATAATTGGTAGATGATGACGAATATGCTGTAAGAAATGACCATGGTGAAGGACTATGGGAAACAATATAGAGTAAGACCTTAATTTATAAATGAGAATTGTGTGTTTTTTTGTTTTACTGCTGCTTAGTTTATTTCATTTTTATTGCAATTTATTTACGTTTCTAACGATGCTTTTTGTGTTAACAGGAATATGGACAACTCTAGTGATGATGAAAGTCCTAGAGATGAACCCGTTGCAAGAAGGAGGGTTAGAGGCTATACAAAGATGGGAGCATTGGTTTCACATCATGAACATCAACAAGAGAGGCTGCATATAGACTTCGATGACAATCTGAATCCAGTTGGTCTTGAGGAAGACCACTTCATTAGCTACATATGGTTTTTGGGTCGAAGCAAAGTGCGCATTACCTACAATAATTGGAGATTGGTTCCCCCAAAAACGAAAGACATGATTTGACAACAACTTTTGGTATATAGGTTTTGATACATCTATGGTAATTGTAGCTTTATTCTTATTGTTTCAAATATAATAATCTTATGTTTTACCTTGCAGCAAACATACGATGTCCCAGACACCAGGGAGATGTATAGGCATTGGATGGATGAGGTTTGTATACGATGGAAAGGTTTCAAGAACAAGCTAACAGCACTATACATTTAAGGGGTCCTTAGGGGTCAGGATCCATGTACACATTATTCGTATTTGTCTCTAGAGGACTAGAGGTTATTTACGGTATCACACACAGATCCTGAGTTTTTGGTAAGATTTTTGTCATCATGATATAGAGCTTTTAATTTTCATATACTTGATATCGTTGATTTATCTTTTGTTGTTTTTCATTCATAGAAATTAAGTATAGCAAATATATAGAGGCAATCAAAAAATAAATATCAACATTACATGTCTCATGGTGGATATCAGAAGCTTGAGCGGCAAAAGATGCAAGAAGAGTTAGAGAAAATGAAGGAAGCAGTGGAATCTGATCCTAGCGTTGTTATCCAGGCACTGGCACCTCCTCCACATCACAAAAAATGGAAAGTAGGGAGGATTAAGGCTGGGAAGTACATAAATCCAGCTATTGCTGAGGTTGCTGTGAGGATTGTAAGTAGTTATACCATAAATACCTAATTTTTTGCATATCGTGAGTGGTTTTGATACATTTATGATATACTGTATGCTACAGGATGAACTGGAAGATCAGAGTAGCTAAGGTTCATTCAATCCAAGTAGACGGATGGACATCTTGTCAACGGCTATTGGGAAGGCAGATGACCTTGGTCGTGTTCAAGGAGAGATACGGGGAGTTAGTGCCGCAAGGTATTTTGGACAAGACTCACGTTATTCGTCACAAGCTGGACCTAGTAAGGACCTTGTGGCCAAGATTCGAGAGGACCTAGAACAAGAGCTCGAGGCCAACCTTCACAACAAGCTCCGACAAGAGTTGTTTCCAGAGCTTCAACTTGAAATAGCAAAGATGTTTGAAGTGCAAAGGGCAAGGGATGAGCATAGAACTCAGGAATCCTTGGCCTTCAATAGCACCAAAGGAAGTTACAACCCTATAGAGGAACCGCTTGGCAACCCTTCTCCTACTCCAGTGTCGGGAGACCCTTCCACCCTCTATTTGGATGATCTACTATTGCGTGTTGTTGTCGATGCTCTCATTCACATACATGCTACTACCCACCATCATCAGCAAATTCCGTAGGATTTTCGTAGGGTGAATGTGACGAGTGTTAGAAAGGGGGAAGAAGGTACAACCATCCCTGTTCCTGATCCAAAGGTTTGCACGTTAGGTCAGATGATAGGATCTTTCATCCTTTGGCCTCACAATCTTATTGGTTCAGATGCAACACCTCCAATGGTAGGAATTACCTTACTATTACTGAGAATCTGTTGGCATCCTAATAACAATTTGTTTTTTGATGTTCTAAAAGGATGACGAAGATCCGAGGAAATGGCCCTACTTAGCACGGCTGCAACTGATCTACTAGGGCAATAAATAGGTTGACTTGAAGATGCCTCAAGGGATTGTGGGCCTTACATTGGAGTATCCCTACACGATTCACAATACAGATCTTAGGCAGTTTATCAGGTTGGAGGAGATAGATGCAGGCTGGGTAAAATTTGCAATCCGGTAAGTTTTTTTTTTAAATTTTCCCATAGAATTCATTTAGTGGTTTTTTGATTTCATACTTTCAATAATTCATTCCTTATTTTAATTCTATTATAGCATCTTCCACGGTCTCTGTACAAACATGGAAAGACGTGATTGGTATGGATTCTTATGCCCTACGAATACGACAAGGGATACCAATAATGTGATGCATAGGACTCACAATGTCAGCAATGCAATAGGAGAGACCAAACTTCATTGTTATCTAGCACTCATTGTTCAACAGTTCATATTTTCATTTTGTCAATTTAAGAAGTTTAATAAATAATTGTCTTGTCATCTAACTTCATTTTAATATGTACATGTTGTTATAGTTACCACTGGAGTTTGTGTTATATGTCCTCGCCGCAACGTAGTTTATTGGTTTGATCCCTTGAGTAAAAAGCCAGACAAAGATATTAAATCCGTCTTCGACACGTAAGTTATTCTGTTTGTATTTCATTGACTCTTGAAAAAATAAATAGTTCTAATTTCTGTTCATATTGATTTTCATGATAGTGCTTGTCAAACATATAGAGTCCTAGGCGGGTCACGCGAGGGTACAGTTGTTAAAAAGCCAAAGTGGTTTTATCTGATAGTAAGTAGTTTCAATTCTAATTGTTTCATTGATGGTCCTTTTAGACATACCTTTATTGATTTTAACAACCAATTTCATGCCTTTGATTTAAAGTGCCCTCGACAATCTGGCAACACTGAATACGGATATTATGTTATACTTTATATGTATAACATCACTCAAAGTGGAATTACTAGCGATTTTGAAAAGGTAATTGCTTCTTCATTCTCAAATGATAATATTTTTGGTGTTCTAATTGAAATGCTAATTAATTCATTTGCTTGATTTATTTCATCAAAGCTTATTTTCTAATTTTCAGATTTTTGATAATGAAGTTGCCTACCTACGTGAAGACCTTGATTTGATCAGAGACCTTTTGGCTGGACATCTTCTTCAGCATATAGATCAATAAACTTTTTATTTATATCAGTTTGTAGTTGTGTGATGACAGCGTTTTGACACTTTCTGGTTGTTATTGTTGATATATGTTGTAGTAGGTTGTATGAGTTGTTATTGTATGTATATATAGTAAAGATTGTAGTGCTGGATGTCCTTACCATTTTGTAATAGACATTGTGGTTTATGAATCTATCTTCTATTCTGTTTCTGCAATTTGAATTCGCTGGGTAATACAGAATGTAAATGATGGTATAAAAAAATCTAATCGTTTAACGTCCCAAATTAAGAATTAGGACGTTAAAAGTCATCCTCGGGGGACTTTGGATGTCCCAAATTGATATTTGGGACGTCTAAAGTCCCCCACTGGGGGGACTTTAGATGTCCATTTTTTTGGGACGTCTTTTCTTAAAACATACTACGCCCCCAACATATACATCCCCCCATTTTTGGACGTTAAAAGTGCCAAACTTGGGACGTTAAAACCCCTTTTTATGGTCGTGCCAGTTCGTTTGATGCTGTGACAAACTCTCCATTCTTGCCCGAATAAGTTTCACCAAAAATGCAAATAGATGTAAATCTACATTTTTTAGTGATACCTTTTTTCTTTTTCTTTCTCTCAAACCATTTGTGTTTACAAGTAAAAGAATGCATATTTACAAGTGAAGAGTACATATTTACAAATGAAAGAGTACATATTTATATTACTAAAACAACGACAACAAAATCACACAAATCACGCATTTTTTAAAAGAAGTTCAAAAATTTTTCTGACACAGATGGCCGGTGGGCCATTGCATGAAGAAATTAAGTAAAAAGAGGAAAGAAAGTCAAAAGTTACTGAAAAGAAAAGACATATTAAACAAAAGCTACTAAAAAGATAAGACAAATTAGACAAAAGTTACGGAAAAGATAAGAAAGATTTAATAAAAGCATGATTATGTACAGTAGTTGTGGTTTTGGCTCACATCTTCCTCTGGTTTTACATCCAGTAACGGCTTAAACGCTTTTTATGAATCGAGGATTTGCTTCCCATCCATTTTTCTTATAAACTGGCAAACAGGGTCTTTTAATGTCAAATTCCCAAGACAATAGCTCTCTTTTTCTCTATTGAATATGTCCGCTAAATCAAGAAGAATACGATGAACATCACCACTCGGATGCATCTCAAGAGTTTGAATGATATCATCTAGTGACTCCTTACTCAGTCCATCCTTTATAAATTTAATTTTATCTTCTCGATTTATAGAAACCATACCTTTGCTCCTACAGCACTAATCACAATTCCACCTTGCACATTTATGACATACATTCATCCTTTTAGTTCTTCTCTTTTTGGAGTATGAACTTCTTCCTATTCCTGACAAAGGTTTAACAAATGATTTATGAATCTCACCTGCTAAACGTACCTTAACTTCAATGATCCAGCGTATGTCCACAGGAAGAGTAAGGAACCTGTTCTTAAGCTTTACAAGAGATTCCTCCATGGTAACTTAAAATAAAAAGATGAAAACTAAAATTCTGAACCTAGTGCAGTGTGTTTCAGTGAGTAGGAAAGAAAAATAAGAGAGTAGGAAAGAAGTTTTGGGTTGCCTCCCAAGTAGTAGCCCTTCTTTAACGTCTTTAGCTTGACAAAGATTAAACCAAAAATTTGTCTCTCTTTTTTTTTTAATTTTTTTATAATTTTTTTTTAAAAATACTAGATTGAGGACTTACCTATTGGTTCCTCAAATGTGATGATAGATTTCAAAGTGTTGAGTGCACCTTCACTGTATTCTTTGAGCCTTTGCCCATTCACTTTGAATTTTTGATCACCATCTTGAATCTCCACAGTTCCATATGACCATACTTAAGTCACAGTAAAAGGACCTGACCACCTTGATCACATCTTTCCTAGAAAGAGCTTTAACCTTGAGTTGTATAAAAGCACTTTTGTCCCGGTGTGAACTCTCCCCACAAAATTCTTCTGTCATGCCACATTTTTGTCTTCTCCTTGTATAACTTGGCATTTTCATAAGCCTGTTGTCTGAATTCTTCAAGCTCATTGAGTTGGAGAAGTCTTTTCTCACCAGCTGCCTTTAAGTCAAAATTTAAGGCTTTTGCTGCCCAATATGCTTTGTGCTCCATTTGTACTAGAAGATGGCATGCTTTTCCGTAGACCAATTGATATGGGGATGTACTAATTGAAGGTAACATAAGCCTAAAGTGCATCATCTAATTTCTGTGTCCAGTCCTTCTGATTGGAATTCACCATCTTCTTAAGATCCACTTTAGTTCTCTATTTGAGATTTCCACCTACCCGCTAGTTTGTGGATGATATGGAGTTACAATCTTATAGGTTACTCCATATTTAGCTAACAAGGATTGAAGCTGTTGATTACAAAAATGCCTTCCTTCATCATTGATAATAGCTCTAGGCACTCCAAATCTTGTAAAAATATTTTTCCTTAGAAACTTCTCAACCACTCGAGAATCATTTGTTGGAAAAGCAGCTGCTTCAACCCACTTGGAGACATATTCAATAGCTACCAAAATGAACTGATTGCTAAATGAGGATGGAAAAGGCCCTATAAAATCGATCCCCCATACATCGGAAAGCTCAACTTCTAAGATGTTAGTTAAAGAGGGCTTCATGTCTCTTTGAGATATTTCTCGTTCTTTGACATCTTCATAGGTTGCCATAATTCTATGAGCGTCCTTGAAGAGTGTAGGCTAGTAAAATCCTGATTAAAGGACTTTAGTAGCTGTTCTACTTGCTCCAAAATGACCACCATATAGGGATTAATGGCAGTAATTTAAGATGATGTCTATTTCTTCTTCAAGAACATATCGCCTAATAATTTGATCTAGGCATTGTTTGTATAAGAACGGATCCTCCCAAAAGTAATGCCTTACATCAGCCAAAAATCTCAGAATTAAGAGGTTGTAGTTCAGTCTTCTTCGATCTGACTATACACTAAGCAAAAGCCTAAAAAGAAACACAAAACACCAAAAAGAAAAAACAAATATAATATAAAGACCAAATTAGTATTAAAATTACTTGGTATTGATATTAATGACTACATCCTCGGTAACGGTGCCAAAAACTTGTTACGTGTGTAAATGATCAATTAAATAGTGTAAGTGTATACTGTCGTAATCAACTAATACAGAAGTGAGTAGAGTATCATTCCCATGAGGATTGATCACTAAGTACCAAAATGGGTAATTTTAATTCTATTTAGTCAATCAATTTGTTGGTGATTGAGAGTACAAAATAAAAAGATGATTTAATATGAGTGCAAATGATATGAAAGCAACTATGAGAAAAAACCCTAGGGGTCATATTTCACTTAACAAATTACGGATTGAATCACCTATCTATTCTAGCCCAATTTATTCCACATGATTGATAGTCGAGTTTCCCTAATTTAATTGCTAGCCTCTTCCAATGTCAAGCAATTCTATAACTAATAGCTAATCCAATATATTCCTATATGAATTTAAGCAATTAATTGTGCATTAAGATTTATGGAACTCAGTAAGACTACACAACTCATATGAATATATTCCTATTTCATATGTAAGTTATGGTTTTAATTATAGGATCGATACACATGCATCTCCTTCCAGTCTCAACATGCATATTGAAATCATTTAAAAGATGGCCAGTCAATCAAAAGCATTAAGAATAATAATTAAAACTCAATCATGAAGGATAAATTAAAACTAGATTTAATAAGTAAAGATTAAATCCGTCATTAGTAAGCTATGCATCACCCTAGGAAAATGGAAATTTAGCTCATGATAACATTAAAAATAAAACAAAAATAAATTAACATTGCATAAAGCTTGAATGAAAACCTCAAAAATACTGCATAAACTTGAATATTAAATTATCAAACATAAATATATGATACAAGTGTAGATGATGTATTAAATAGTGCAAGTGTACATTGTCGTAATCAAGTAAAATAGAAGTGAGTAGAGTATCGTTCTCACGAGGATTGAGCACTAAGTACCAAAATAGGTAATTTGAATTCTATTTAGTCGATCGATTAGTTGGTGATTGAGAGTACAAAATAAAAGAAAAACAATATGAATGCAGATGATATGAAAACAAATATGAGAAAAAGCCCTAGGGATTAGATTTCACTTAACAAATTCCGGATTGAATCACTTATCTATTCTAACCTAATTTATTCCACATGATTGATAGTCGAGTTTCCCTAATTTAATTACTAGCCTCTTCTAAGGTCAAGCAATTCTATAATCAATTGCTAATCCAATATATTCCTATATGAATTTAATCAACTAATTATGCATTAAGATTCATGGAACTCAGTAAGACTACACAACTCATATGAATATATTCCTATTTCATATACAAGTTATGGTTTTAATTATAGGGTCTACACACATGTATCTCCTTCCGGTCTCAACATACATATTAAAATCATTCAAAAGATGGCCAGTCAATCAAAAGCATTAAGAATAATAATTAAAACTCAATCATGAAGGAGAAATTAAAATTAGATTTAATAAGTTAAGATTCAATCCGTCATTAGTAAGTTACGTCATCACCCTAGAAAAATGAAAATTTAGCACATGATGAAATTAAAAACAAAACCAAAATAAATTGACATTATATAAAGCTAGAATGAAATCCTCAGAAATACTGTATAAACTTGAATATTAAATTCTCAAACATAAATATACAATCAAAAGATGCATGAAAAATCAAGAAATCTAGCCGTCCATTTAGGAGGTAAAACCTTCTATGTAGGCGGCATGCAAAATGTAATACAATCCTAAGCCTTCCAAGATGGAGGCATGCAAAAAGTAATAAAATCCTAAGCCTTCCAAGATGGAGGCATGCAATGCATGAAATTAAATCTAAAAATTAATACAATGAACTCAGAAATGTTAGAGAAAGATCTCTCCCGGTCAGAGAAGGACCTCTCCCTGTCGGAGAAGGAAACCTCTGCTTCTCTTCCTCTCCTCCTTTTTTGAGCTTGGCCTTGATCTCTATTTATGGGGGAAAAACATGTGCTACAGTACTGCTACAGTGTTCTGGAAGCTTCTACAGTGATCTGGCGGCTGCTACAGTGCCCCTGGTGGCTGCTACAGTGCCTATTGCCTGCTATAGTGATCTGGCGGCTGCTACAGTGCTTTCATTTTTTTAAATGTTGTTTATTCCAAAAACAGCATTTATTTATCAATCACACCCAAATTTATTATATTAAATGCCAATATCATCCATAAAATCATCATATAAGGGAAAATAAATATGCAAATATTTTACTTATCAATATACAACCAAAAGATGCATGAAAAATGGGAAAATCTAGCTGTCCATTTAGGAGGTAAAAACTTTCATATAGGCGGCATGCAAAATGTAATACAATCCTAAGCCTTCTAAGATAGAGGCATGCAAAATGTAATACAATCCTAAGCCTTCCAAGATAGAGGCATGTAAAATGTAATACAATGCATGAAATTAAATCTAGAAAATAACACAATTTATTCAGAACTGTCAGAGAAAAGATCTCTCCCTGTCAAAGAAGGAAAACTCTACTTCTGTCACTTCCCTCTCTTCTCTCCTTCTTTGCTTGGCCTTGATCTCTATTTATAGGGCGAAAAACGTGTTGCTACAGTGCCAGAATAGTAAACCACGTTGCTATAGTGAATCGCTACAATGCATGCCGACAACTGCTATGTGTCTGGCGGCTGCTACCGTACGGCCAGCTACAGTAATTCCGTCATGAATAGTGATGGACCTGAATAATGCCACTGCTACAATATCCTATCATTTTTTCCAGCTACGCTTCTTTGTCTTGTTTCAATCCTGTGGGTCTATATTTAGGTCTCCTTTCTTCTCTTCTCTCCTTATCATGGTGTACATGGCTATCAAAAGAAAAGCAAGGAAATATTTATCAATTACACCCAAATTAATTACATTAAGCTCAAATATTGTCCACAAAATTAACATATAAGGGAAAATAAATAAGCAAATATTTTTCATATCAACAATCGACCTCAAATGTACTTATGTCGAAGTTAGGTGATTTACACCTTTCCAAATTTGGCCGAATAGTACTACCCATATCCATTTCTCTATGTTTTGTCCAACAGGTATAACTTTGACAGATTCCATTTATCACTAAGTGCAACTCACAACTGTTTGGATCAACATACTTCACAAAGCCACACTTGACGCAAGGGCAAATAATCATACTGCAATCTTTAGTACTATTATGAACTGCAAACTTTATGAAATCGCCTACCCCATCCTAGTACACCTTTTGTAAGCCCCCGACTTAATAATCATAATTATAATTCGATAACGCATAACTAAAATGGATTAGAGACCATCGGATAATTTAAAACTCATTTCAACTTCCTACCTTACAGTAGGGTTTTCACAAAATCTTTCAAAACTTCTTCCCTATTCTGGTCTCAAGTTCAAATATCGAATATAATTTACCTGTGCAGCTGTATTACATTTATACATATCAGAGTGTACTATAAAATTTCCAGCAACCCCAGGTTTAATACTGAAGGTTATACTAAGGGTTTCAATTCCCATATAAGGGATTACACCACCATATACAGAATGTTATTCACATCCAAAATTAATATACAGTAATCCTGTTCCAAAATAGATAATCAACAGTTCAAACTAAACATCTCTACTAAGTCCTAGCTGCTCCTGGTGGTTCGCTTCTCTTTAGAGCCACTTGCCCTGTCTGAAATGTTAGTCAATTGAAAGAATGAGATTCAAGAGAATCCCAGTAGTAACAAATCACTCATACAGTGTATAAACAAATAGCATATACGATCATGTTAAGCAGCATCACAATGATATATGGCTCACGCCACATACAACAGCACTCATGGCTATAAACACTATGCGTCAGCTTTTGCTACGATCTCAATGCAACAGCTTACGCTGTTGTAATACCCCAAATTTTGAGACTTGAAGTTAAAGAATAAGCCTGAGATAAGTGGACTGCTAAGCCCCAGTTTAGCAAGATCCCAAATTGTGATTAAGGGTTAATGACGCCAAAAGTGGATGTGGTTAGTGATAAATAACCCTTTTGGAGAATATGATGTGATTCGTATGTGTTGTGAGCAGCGATGAAACCCTGTATTTAAGCTCAATTATGGATTAACATCTAAATTGACTTAAAATAGAGGGGAGGGCGTATTGTGGAAGAAAAGGAATGATATGGTGTGTTTGGTGGTGATTCAAGAGGAATTGCCATAATCAGGGGCAAAACAGTAAAGTTACCACCAATTGGTCAGTTACCGAAGAGGGAACTCATTGGTAACTTCAAGATCAATGGTTAGGATTGATTTGTGCAAGAGATCAAGGGGTGGAATCACATGTGTGTGAGCTTATGTGAGCTCATGTGAGGTTTGTCAAGATGTTGACACATGGCAAGTTGTGAGCCATGGATCTTGGGTCAAATGTTCAACCCTTTTCCCTCTCTCCTCTCCTCTCTATTTGGTCGGTTTTGGCTTCCAAAAACTGATCACTCTCTTCATCATCTTCATCTCTCTCCAAAGCCTCCATTTTCATGAGCTCAAAGAAGAAAGAGAAAGCAAGAGGTGAGGTTTTAGCCTTGTATATGTCCTCTAATGCTCTAATGTCCTTCTATAATCTTATTCATAGTGATGAGAGCTTCATTGCTATGGTTTTAGATTCTTGATTGGAGGTGTTTGAGAGCTTGAGCAAAAGTGGAAAGATGGAGAACCAAGAAATTGGTTTGGGAAAGAGGAAGAGGTGAGTATTTAAAGCCTTTTAATCTAAGTTTTGTGATTTGTGGATGAGTTTTGTGAATTGCGAATTTTTCCCTGATTTTGGTAGAATTGTGAAATGCATGAATTTTCATGTGTTTTGTGTTGAAAATGGTGAATTGTGGTTAAATTGATGCCATAGTGTGTTTTGGTGTCATTGAAATTGGTTTGAGAACTTGGAATGAAAAGAATGGCAATGTGGTGTTTGTGTTGTGATCTGTGATGACATGTTGTGATTGTTGGTAAAACATGTCAATATAATGGGAATTTGGTTGTTTTGGTGTTTCCAATGGTTTCCTTGTGAAAATTGGTGTGGGAATGATGTTTGGTATGAAAATGGAACCATTGGAAGCCAAATTGCAAAAACTGGAATTCTGTCTTTTGAAACTCTGTTCTAGACAGTCTTCTTGTGTTGCCATTTTGAATGGGCAAATGATCTTAGAAAATTTTGAAAATTTCTAGTCTTGAAGTTCACATCCCAAGCTTTAACATGGATATATAATTTGTGTCATTTCGTTTTTTGAACTAGGATTTATGTTTGCCCAAAGTTTGAGGTCAAAACTGGGTTTTATTTTGGATCAGTAGTGGATTTTGGGGAATTCTGTATTTTTGTGGTGATTTCCAGTAATGGCTCATATTTTTCCTATGAAGAGGACTTAAATATCTTTCCTTTGGCTTTAGAATCACCTTATTTCTATTTTTTTGGAATTAGTTATGAATTTCCTAAATTTTCTTGGCTGCAGCGCAAACGTTTCTGTGCACGTTTTGGCCGCAGCCAGAAATTCTTGGCTGCAGCCAGAAACCTTCTGTGCGCATTTTGGCTATAGCCAGAGGGTTCTTGGCTGCAACCAACCACCATTTTCAGTACTTGGTGATTTTGAAAAGTGATTTCCAACCTAGTACGTCTCAATCCTTTCAAGCTTTTGTTGAGCTTATTATTAGACACTTAAGGGACTCAAATGACAACCAACTTTAAGTGATATCAAGTAAGAGTTTGAAATAGAAAATAACCCTATGTCCTCGCTTTGATTATAGGGTTGATATTTGCCCTGAACGTGGTTTGATATTCATTCTGATCGTGAGTAAGCGAGGCTGGAGCATACGTGGAAAGAGCGTAGGGAACATATCTCTCCTGCATGTATTTGATATCTGTTTTAGTGTGTGTTGGTGCATGTTTTTGCTTTGCATAATTATGTGTGATTTAAAGTTATGTCTCAATTTATGCTATGGCCATAGGTATATTGTTTGAAGCATTGAGCTTGCAAATTGTCATTGTGTTATCATGAATTGTGTGATGCAAGCATGTCATGCATTAAACATTTATCGTACATGCAAATTGATATTGTTATCCTACTGAGATTCTCTAGAATCTCACCCTCCCCTACTAACCTTTCAGATAGGGTAGTGGATTGAGGATGGAGCAAGCAGCCAAGGGCGATAAGGACTCCTTCGGGTTGTCATTCTGATAGTTGGTTATCATAGTTGGGAGTATTGTGTATTGGATATTTGTATATGTGGATGAGGATTTAATTATGTGTATTTGAGGTGAGATTTGTGTAATCCCCGTATGAGAACTTGTATATGGGCGTATTGCCCTTTGTAAACCCTTTTGTAAGGATGTGAACCCGGGATTGCCGGGATTATTATAACCCCCTCACCGTAATTACATCCGGATTACGAAATTTAAGTGAAATAGATACCGATAAAACAAAATAACCATTTATGATCCCTCATCCAAGAGATGGGATATTACAATTTTAGTTCTAAAACATACTTAATCCTGGTCTCACATTCACGTGCGGATATAACTACTTGGGAAAACAAATCACATAAACAATATCAGAGTGCGGAAACCAAAATCCCGGCAAAACCCCGGGTTCATCTACATATAATTGTATCATGGGTTTACAAGTTCCCAAAATGGGGATTACATATCCAAAATATTCATTTACATTCACATGTACACTTGGTAATCCCAAAACCAAAATAAGGATAACTAACTACTCTAAATCTCAGAGTAATCCTAATTACTCCTGGTTGTCCGCTTCCCTTTCGAGCCACTCGCCCTATCTGAAAAGGTTAGTCATATGGAAAGAGTGAGATTCTAAAGAATCCCAATAGTAACAACTTTTTCATATCACATTCAATCACATAATATGTAAACAAATCATCTCATATCAGCAACACAAATCACACTCCACCCTCATCCCCTTTTACCGCCGGGAAGGCACACCGTCCTAACCCGAACCGTTGTTAGCGACTCAGGGACTATTGGCGTGGCAGTGCATACGAATAGCCTTACGGCTCACATATAGCCTTTCGGCTTTCACAAATGGCCCGTCGGCCTTCACAAATAGCCTTTCAGCCCACATAATCACATATACACACCCTAACCTCATCCCCTTTTACCGCCGGGAAGGCACACAGCCCTTACCCGAACCGTTGTTAGCGACTCAGGGACTATTGGTATAGCGGTGCTTCCACAATTTTCACAAACATGCAGCATACGAAAACCCATTTCATCTCAATGACATTGAACACATACAATGTATCACATAAGATATAAAGAAAGAGTCACTACCTGTATCTTTCCTGACTGGCTCCGGCACCTTGGCCTCACGAGGGCGACAGATGTCAAATCCTATATCAATTAGGGACAACCAATCAATCTCTTTTCCATATGTATATTTTAATAATACTCTAAGTTGGTTATCATTTAGGACTCTTTAGGTGACTATTAGAGGCCTAAACATATGCCTAAAGGGTTGAAAGACACTACCCAAAAGACCCCTTACTCGAAGGCAAAACTCTGATTTTTGACAGTTTCACTCGAGCACAGATGCTCTCACTCGAGCACAAGTACGGACATCACTCGAGCACAAGAGAAAGTGAGACTGCGAGTGAGCACCCGAGAGCACAAAGAAACTTCCAGGAACTGGCTCACTCGAGCACGCTGAACCTCACTCGAGCACAAGGCCAAATGCCTCACTCGAGCACCTGCGAGTGAAGTTCAGGAAGTGAGGACCCGAGAGCACACAAAGCTCTCCAAGAACTAGATCACTCGAGCACAGCCGCTTGCACTCGAGCACACACCTCATACCTGCGAGTGAGAAGGCACACTCGAGCACCTTACTCGCGAGTGAGAACCCGAAAGCACCACTCCCACCTGAGGCACAATCTCACTCGAGCATGATCCCCAGTGCTCGGGTGAGACGGCAATGCTCGCGAGTGTCAGAGCACACTCGTGGCATCCACCAGCAAGTGAAGACCCGAAAGCAACCCTTCACTCAGAACTTACATCATCACTCGAGCAGACCCAAGCTTACTTGAGCATGTTCTTCCCTCACTCGAGCACAAAGCGATGCACTCGAGCATTATTCAAAGAATCCAGACGAACTCGAAGCACAAAAGGACAAACTCTCGCGTCACTCGGGCACGTTCTTCCTCTGCTCGAGTGATGTGCATCAGAGACCCAAAAATGCAGAAAAACCAGAAAACGCCAGATGGTCAAAATTATGCCCAATGGTTCCCAAACTCTTCTCCAAGCTCATACATTTCAAGCACTAACTAGGGAACACAATGGCAACTCCAAAAACACCCCAAAAACCACTTTGACCACAATCAAACACTAAGGTCTCTATGATACACATTATCCAAATTTCATTACACTAAATTCCAACATTCCAAATCATATTCAATACTCAAATAACTCCACAACAACTCATTTCTAACATCAAATACAATAAAACTCTTAAAGTCCACATTTGGTGCAAATTAGGGCAAATTTCCAGATTTTGCTCAACTTAACCAAATATCACAAACAATACTTCAAAATGCTCTAAATGCCTACCTCTTTACTTTGGTCAATCCAGAATCTTGTTTCTCCAACTTCCAAATTCGACCAAATCACAAACCAATTCTATTCAAGATTCTGAAATTACCACAATGAAGCTCTCAATGAGACACACCACATTAGAGAAGAGGATTAAGGCATTAGAGGATCATAGCTTACCAAGATTCAAGCTTTCTTCTTCCTCTTTCTTGCTTGATTCAGCGAAAATGGAGGAATAGGAGAGAGAGAAGAGAGAAATGGAAAATGATGATGATAGAAACACATCTTCCTCCCTTGCCCATGCCTCTAGTCGAATAGGAGAGAGAAAATGAGGAAAAAGTAAGGTTTTGTCTTCTAGTGCTTCATCCAATGGCTCCCCCTATGCCACATGTCAACATCCACTCACTCCCTTATGAGCTCACCAAAATCACAACACACGAGATTCCGACCCCATGGTCAAGGAATCACAACCCTTGATCTCAAATACCACACATATTTATTCCAAAATTCACATTACATTAATTCCAAAAGTGCTTAATTACACTAATTACAATGATTATCAGAGTTATCAGCCCTAATCATAAATCGAGATATTACATTTATCACCTGCGGCCCACTGGGGGTGTTTATGGCACACAGTGGGAGGACCGTGCCTGCGGGGCGGTGGAGATACGGGGGATATGTGTGAGTCCTGGGTGGTGGGTTAGCCCATGAGGGGTAAGACCAGCCAGCCCAGCCACCTGGCAGCCCTATATATGTGAGCGGGGTGGGCACCGGTGCGGGGCATCCCCTGAGGGGGGTAAAACCGGAGTGTGATTATAAAAAAAATTGTGACAGTCGCCGTGACGACAAACCCTAGTGTGCAGCTGCCGTGACGATGAACCTTAGTGTGCACTCGCCATGATGTTGAATCGTAGAATAGAGCTCTGGGAACGTTGGGAGCATGGGATCTCAACGAAGTGCTAGTTATGGCTCTGATTGATTCGAGTTGAATGGGGCCAAGGTCTGGCAAAAATTGTGAATGTTGTCAGTTGTAGTAGGAGATTCTTATGGGACTCCTGTTAAATCAACTTGACATTGTTAAAGCACAGATAAGGAGAAAGACCTCAAAGTGTACAGCGGAAGCATGATAATGTGATGTGTTTGAGTACAGCACTGAGCAGGAGCTCAAGTTTGCAGAAAGTGTGATGTGTTAGTGATGGCTTCGAGAAGTACAACTCCGAAGTCCAAATTATCTTGTGAGGAGGGGTCTTGAAGGATCCCAGTTTGGTGAAAAGAATTTACGGTGTTGAAGGTGAAATTATTAAGATGCCTGGTTCCAGCTTGTTGCGATTGTGTACTATAAGTCCATCTTCTCGTTTGGGCCAGATCGGGTTGGTCTGGTGGGCTGTGCCTGGTTGGCTCAGTGGGCTCGCGAGTATAGCAAATGTCAAATCCTAAAACCAATGTCAAGAGCGGCAGATTAAAGCACTTTTCCAATTTCTAACTTCCAAACACTTAAAGTGGTTATCATTTGGACTCCTTAGGTGACTATTAGAGGCTTAGATACATGCTTAAAGAGTTGGGAAAGATCATACCAAAAACCACCTTTCAAAAGTGAAAAATATTGATTTTTTGGGGTTGGCCGCTGCCCAAAAATCCACTGGCCGCGGCCAAAAACATGTCAGAAAGATTTGGGCCGCGGCCAAGAAAATCCTATTTCTTGGCTGAACTTCTGAAAATCATAACTAATTTCAGAAAATTCAAAATGATGTGATTCCAAAGCCAAATAAAAGATATTTAAGTTCTCTTTATAGGAAAAATATGGATCATTAGCAGAAATAGCCACACAATTACAAAATTTCAAAAAATTCACCACTACCCCAAAACAGATTCCAGTTTCAATCCCAAACTTTGGACAGTCATTACTCCAAGCACACAAAACGAAATTACACAAATTAAATGTCTATTTTGAAGCTTGGAATGTGAACTTTAAGACTAGAAAGTTCAGAATTTTTAGACACCATTTGCCCATTCAAAACGTCCAGACAACTTGACTGCCCTGTACAGAGTTCTAAGAGACAGAATTTCAATTTTGTGCAATTTGCTTCCAATGGTTCAAAATTATCAACAAACACCATTTCCACACCAATTTTGCACAAGGAATCCATTGAAACCATAAAAAAAAAACAAATTCCATCTATAAAGAAATGTTCCACAGAAATCTCCACATGTCAACACAAAATACACACAATCCACCACAATGCAATTCCTTCCATTCCAAAATTCCAAACCAACTCCAATGGCACAAAGACACAATTTGACACCACATTCTACACAACACACTAACCAATTCAAGCATTCAAATTAGACCAAAAATTAGGGCACGCATTTGAAATTCTCAAAACCAAACCAATGACCACAATAATTATAACAAAAGATATCAAATACTCACCTCAACTTCTTCCCAAAGCTATTTCTTTGATTCTCCCACTTTCAAATCCCCACAAATTCTCAAAATCCACTAATCAAAATTTGAAACCGTAGGAATGGAGCTCTTGACACCATGAACAATATTAATGAAGAACACTTGAGCATTCAAAGTCATTTTCTTGCCTAAAACCCAAGCTTCATCTTTCTCTTTCTTACTTAGCTTTAATGAAGATGGAGGACAGGAGAGAGATGAGATGAGTTGGTGAAGATGATGATGAATTTTTGGCCTTTCAATTGCCTCTTGGACATCCAAAATGAGATAGGGAAGAGAAAAACACCTTTTGACACTTTGACCATGATCCATGGCTCTCATGAAGCCAAGTGTCATGACCTTGTTCCTCCTCCCAACTCCTTCCATGTTCATGCAAGCATAAGATCACTCTATGATAATCTCTTGACATGTAATCCCAACCATGGGTCTTCAATTTACCAATGAGTTGCCTCTTCGATAATTGACTAATTGGTCGGTAACTTTCCAATTTTACCATTTTGCCCCTGATTATGGCAATTCCACACAAATCACTTCCAAACTCATTCATATCATTCCAATAACATCACTATGCACCCTCCCTTATATTTCAACCCATTTAGACATTAATCCACACTTAAGCATAAATATATGGTTTAGGCATTGATTAAAACACATTCACATTGAATTTAGCGATAATTACATCACTTCTAACATAATTAGCCTGTAATCCCAAATTGGGCCATTACACCCTTCATATCAAGGCTGAGATTTACATTCAAAATACATAATTATGTTGAATTAGAGACCACAGGGTAAATTGAGGCTTATTAAAAATTTCATTTCCCAAAACAGGGCTTGCAAAAACCTTTCTAAAACCTGTTCAACTTGGTCTCATATTCACATTTCAAATACACATTTGGCTTGTACAGTTCGATTCCATTCATAAATATCAGAGTGCAACATAAATTTCTGACACATTCGGGTTCCATTAATCAACTAAGAGTTTACAGGGCACAAACGCCCATAATCAGTTTCCCATTTTAGGGGATTACATAAACTATTCAATATATACACAATAAATTACCAACAAAATATCCCATAATTACCAGCATGATAACCAACTATCCAAAATAAAACTCCTAGCCCAGAGCTCTAACCAACCTTTATCACCTGCTTCTCTTTAGAACTACTGGCCTTGTCTGAAAATTGTTTTATGGAAAGAATGAGATTCTAAAGAATCCCAGTAGTAACAATTCACTCATAGTATGTAGAACCATAAAGCATGTAAGCAAATCACAACACCACAATAGAACAACATCATTTACAACGGCATTTACAATGGCAGGGGTAGGTATGATGTGCATCACCCACTACGACTGATCACGCTGTAATGCTCACGCTGCAATGCACAACGGCATATCACACATCAATATATTTCACCACAGCAGGATTTCATATGACACATTCTGCAACATCATAGCCACACCAGCATGTTTCTCAATAATGGCAATTCACAATTCCATAACCCATCACTGCAATTGTAGCGGCAGTTACAATGGCAGGGGCAGGTGACTTACGTCACCCCCTATTACTACTCATTCTACAACAAACAATGACATATTTCACATCAACATATTTTACCATAGCAAAGTTTTGTACAACATATTTCACAATGACAACACAATGATAGGTCATGCATACAATGTATTATACACAACACAAGAGAAAGGTCAATACCTTGGTCTTTTCGTGCTTTCTCTGGCACTAGAGAAAGGTCAATATTTTGTGTAAAAACTTTTTGTGGAAACTGTACAACTGGATCTCCATTCATTTCATTCATTAAAACAAATGGCATGTTTGGTCTGTTACATATACAATATCAGAGTATCAGCACAATTCCCGACGTTCACCCGGGATAATAACATTTAATCCAAAATATTGTTCAGGGCATCATCACCCATCTCAATATCCATACCGGGGATTACACAAAACTATAGTACTATGATCTATATAATATATTTACATTGAACCAAAATGATAACCAATTCGATATACAACCAAAATATCTAACTAAGACTATCGCTAGCAGCCTTAATCGCCATTATCCACTTGCTTGCTTTTCGATCCACTTGCCCTGTCTAAAAATGTTATTTAGAAAGAATGAGATTCTAGAGAATCCTAGTGCAATAGTTTATTTATATGATGCATATATACAAAGCAAGTCACATATATCACAATGCATCAATCAATATTCAAGACCGAGCTTTCGCCACATTCCCTTCACTATATTCGAGGTCAAGCTTACGCCACGCCCCTTCACTTTATCATTATTCGAGTCCGGGCTTTCGCCACATCCCCTTCACTTTTACTGTAATCGAGTCCAGGCTTTCACAACATCCCCTTCACTTTCACTGTAATCGAGTCCAGGCTTTCGCCACGTCCCCTTCACTTTCACTGTAATTGATGACTAATGCAAACAAGCAATGCAATACACATGATATAGGATAAAGTGTCACTACCTTAGTCTTTCCGTTCTTAAGCAGGCATAGGCCTTCTATGCTCCGGGCAAATATCAAATCCTAAAGTCATAATTAAGGATGAAACATTATTCTCTATTCCAATACTCAATTGACTCTTCAACACTTAGATTTGGTTATCAATAATGACCCTTAAGAAGCTACAAATGCCTCTAATAAAACCCCTAAATGTTGGGAAACAATAGGTTGAAGATCTCTTTTCAAAAACTCAAAGTGCTGGAACACAGGGGTTGGCCGCGACCAGCCCTTCCTTGGGCCACGGCCAAAATATGGTCAGAAGGTCACTGGCCACGGCCAGCCACCCATGGGCCGCGGCCAGAATCAGGTCAGAAAGGTTTGGGCCGCGGCCAAGAAATTCCCTGATTTTTGGCTGAACTTCCAAAATTCATAAATACTTCTATTAAAATCAAAACGAGGCGATTCCAAAGCCAAAAGAAAGGTATTTAAGTCCTTTTTCAAGGAAAAATATGGATCATTAATTCAAATCATTACAAAAATATAGAATCACCAAAAACTCAATACTACTCCAAAACAGAGTTCTGTTTTTTCCCCAAACTTTGGCAAAGCATAACTCTCAGTTAAAAAAACGGAATGACACAAATTATATGTCCATTTTGAAGTTTGAGATGTGATATTTGAGACTGGAAAGTTTCACAATTTTTTGAAATCATTTGTTCATTCAAAAATCCAATACAAACAGACTGCCCAGAATAGACTTTCAATGGCAGCATTTCCAATTTTCTACCAAAGTGCCCAATGGCTCCAAAATCAACAATCAAGCCTATTCCTTACACTAAAACACTCAAGGAATCCAATAAAACCATTTAAAAACCTAATTTCCACTACATTAGCATGCTTTGGTCCATGGCCACATTAAACACTAACTTTCCAATCTCACTTATTTCTTTCCCAATCAATCCTATCTATCCATACACATTCCAAATATACCATTTCTATACCTTTAACATGCCAAATGACCAATGACACTCATTTTCAGAAATGGCCAATAAATCCCAGAAATTCAAAGCTACCTCAAATGGCATAAAACTTAGATGGGTAGATAGGTTTCACTTACCTCTTTAACTTTCTCAAAGTGACTTTTCAATTCTCCAACTTTCACAATCTCTTGAAGTCACAAACTAACACCAATGAACACATTACAACCATCAAAAGGTAGCTCTTCATTCAAGGATCAATATTAGAGAAGGAAGTTTGAGCATTTGGAGACATTTCCCTTACCTTTTTGCAAGCTTCCCCCCCCCCCCCCCCGCTTATTTCTGCAATAATGGCGCCAAGAGAGAGGAGAAGAGAGAGATGAGAGTAAGGAGGAGTGAAGAAAGAGAGAAAATGATGATACACTACTCCCCCCATGCCTTTTCAGTGTCCAAGAGGGAGAAGAAAGAGAAAATATATTTTATAATTGCCTTTGACTTTTCTCATCTCCCTCCCCACATGTGAGCTTGCCATATGTGCACTCCTCATTGGCTCTCACTCACTAAATCACCAATTAGCTTCTCTAATCCATCCATTAACCATTCAATCTCACTTCTCATTTTCCTATAGTTAGTAATTAATTTCCCATTAATCACCAACTTAAGGCCAATAATCCCATTCTATAAATTTTCCATCAATTATGACATATTAGATAATATTGTCACCAATACACATTAATTCCACTTTAATCTGATAATTATCCTCAATAATTATCATTAGGCCTTAATCGAAAATTGGGACGTTACAGAGAATGTACATTAATAAATTACATATATATATATATATATATATATAGAAATATGCAAGATGCACTGAATTATAAGAGATGATGAATGAATAACTTACTAGTTGAATGTCTCTTGCATGTATGGTCTCATGTTTGAAACCCTGCTCATAGAGTTATAGTACTAAATCTTTTTACACATTGTACTATAAGCATCCAGTGTCCCGTAAGTACAATAATAGACACACTATCAAGACAATTACAAAATGAATAAAAACTAATTTAAGCAGGGTTAGTGCATGTTTGTTTTTGCTTTTTAGAAGTACTTCTATGATTTACATGAAAGGAGTTTTGTCTCAGCTTGCGGAAAAGGACTTCTAAAACCATGGTTTTCTTGTTTCTAAAACATGCACTTAATGATGTACCCACCCTTGAATATAAGGCACAAATAGGTCAGCGTCCATTCTGTCTCGTACTCTCCTAATAAATTCATCTCCTATAAACCTTGATTGAGATTGCTTCACATTTTTCTTCATGCCCTCACCCAGGTTATTGAGATTGTCAACGTGGATGAACTTAATCTTGTCCTAGAGGCCATAGGGGAGGAAGTAAGTATAGTACAGGTGCCTGAGATGTCAAAACCAACATATCAAAATGTAATCAAAGTTCTAAGTAGCTAGCTATTTAATCACAGCTAAAGAAATACCTCATAAAGAAGTTGATAGAGCTTGTACTTGCCATCTTCTTATTTAGAACCTCAAAAACAAGTTCTTGGCTTATAGCTTCCTCTTACTCTAGCAAGTCAAAGACCTTTTTCTCAAATTTGATCATTGGAAATGAGTTTGAAGTGAAGAACTTATCAGCAAACTCTAGAAGGGACTTCTGAGAAAATTGACAACGAGCTTATTTTATGAGAATGACTTCTTTCCGGATTGATCATTAAGGGTGGGATGCTTTCTCTTCTTAGACTGAATTTGTCAGCAAAACATTTAACATTTTCCTTCTCATTCATAAAAAATAACAAGTTATGGAGATGAAGGAATTGGTGCATCATCAAATTCATCATTCTCCTATAATTTGTCCACCTTCTCATTCAAAGAGCAAACGAGACAGGTCAGTTCCTTTAATCAATTGTCCATGCATCCTTACTCTCCCATGTAATCATTGAATGTATGTTAGAGGTCATAGTTTGTATGGATAAGACCTTCAATACTTTTTGGTGGAAGGTGATCATCTTTTGGCTTTACCCCAAGGAGATCAAAAGATATGAAGCAAAAGATCTCTTGCATTGTCCATGATATTGAGGAAGAACAAAAGTAAGAAGTTGAATATGAGAAGTTGAAATAGAGATGGATAAGTAGAGTTCATTTTTTGGACGTTTAAATAGAAAGGGTTTCATGGATTATCTTACTGCTAAACCCATCCTTTAGTATTAAAGATCATATTTTGTTAATTAAATAGAAGTACAATGGAAAAGGCTTTGCAGTTTATCCAACAGAACGTGTTCTTTGGAATAAAAGGGTTATACAGCTGAACGTGTCCTTGTAAATTACCATAAGTAATAGTTGTTGACTAATAACCGAGAACGTGACCTTTATTAGTAACGGCTGTTTAATAATAACTGTGAAGTAGCAATTTTTTTTCAAAAAAAAATATTTTTAGGCAACTTTACCCTAATAATTATTTTTTAAATATTCAAAAAAAATTTTAAAAAATAGTAGTGGTTTTTAGTTTTCACCACTACTATTGTCCTCCTCCTCCTACCCCTCCCCCGCGCTTAACATATCATCAACGTCAGAGGAAGGAGATGAAGGGTATGAATGGAAGTGATCATATACAACCTCATTGTGATGAATGATGATATTCAACTTCTTGTCAGAGTATTGGCATATGTAGCGAGACACGTTTTGAAGCGGTCAAGGCTGGACAACATCTATAGAAAAGCCTTTATTTAAGGAGGCAGAAGAGGAGGAAGGGAAGGTGGTGGAGGAGGAGTGTAACCCCCTGCCGTAATTAATATTTGGATTATGCGATTAAAGTGAAATAGAGACCAATAACCATCAAATGACATTTAGAATCCCATATATTAGACGGGGTTTCCACAAATACATTTCAAAATCATTTAAAACCTAGCCTTACATTCACATTTCGAATACAATTACTACACAAAGATAAATCACATTTAAGTATATCAGAGTATACAATGTAATTCCCGGCCAAATCCTGGGTTCCATATATTAATCAAAGCCCTACAGGGCACAAACATCCAATACAAATTCCCATACAGGGATTACACAAAGTCATTTCCAAATACCATATCAAATACTCATCCACATATACACATCCAATCCAAATACATAATTCTCCCATCTATGATAACCAACAACCAGAATGACAACCTGAAGGAGTCCTCATCGCCTTTGGCTGCTTGCTCCATCCTCGATCCACTACCCTGTCTGAAAGGTTAGTAGGGGAGGGTGATATTCAAGAGAATCTAGTAGGAAAACAATACCAATATGCATATACGATAAATGTTTAATGCATGACATGCTTGCATTACATAACTCATGCTAACACAATGACAAATTTGTAAGCTCAATGCTTCAAACAACATACTGATGGCCATAGCATAAATTGAAACATAGCTTCATATTATACAGAATCATGCAAAGTAAAGACATGCACCAATACACTACATGCAGGAGAGATATGTTCCCCACACTCTTTCCACGTGTGTTCCAGCTCTGGCTGCTCACGATCAGGGCGAACACCAAACCCTATAACCAAAATAAGGACATAGGGTTAATTGCTTTTCCAATTCCTTAACTTTCAAACACTTAAGTTGATTATCATTTATGACCTTTAGGTGGCTGCTCAAAGCCTAAACACATGCCTAAAGGGTTGGGAGAAACTTAACCAAAGATCTCTTTTGAAACCTCACAATCTCAATTTTAGCTTCATCACTCGAGTGATAGACAACTGGCACCCGAGTGAGGACGGCATACTCGTGCGAGTGCTTGATTGAAGGCACAACCAGAAACAAAAAATTCCTACAGTACTCGAGCATTTGACATAGCACTCACACTCACCTGAGTTCCACCGTGTAAGGCTCAAGAAATGACCACTCGAGAGCAACAGAAAACCTAGAGCCAGAAGAACACTCGAGCACTAGCTCTGGCACTCGAGTAATGGCACAACACTTGCCAGTGCTAGCTCACACTCTTGCTAAACCAACTACTAGTGACAACCCAAAAAGCAGCTCTTAGTGCAGAAGCACATGATCACTCGAGTGATAACCCACATCACTCGCAGGAGAGGAAGTGCACTCTTGCTTCTTCCATGAACAAGTGCAACCAAAATCGAAGGGGAAAGGGAAAATATAACGCTGTACTCAAGTAAGACCCCTGTTCACTCAAGTGAGGCTCTATTAGAAGCCAGAACACAGCAAATATCAAAATTTTCCCAACTTAACCAATATGTTTTCCAATGGTCCTAAAACTTTAACACAAATCCATTCCCACATAATTCTACACAAGGAACCCATTAGAAACCTCAAATTCCTCAAATTCCCCTAAAACAAGGACATAGGGTTAATCCCTTTTCTAATTCCTTAACTTTCAAACACTTAAGTTTGTTATCATTTACGACCTTTAGATGGCTACTCAAAGCCTAAACACATGCCTAAAGGGTTGAGAGAAACTTGACCAAAGTTATCTTTTGAAATCTCAAAACCCATTTCTAGCTTCATCACTCGAGTAATGGATGGCACACTCGAGTGATGGATGACTCATTCCCGATTGAGGATGACTCATTTGCGTGCGTGCTTGACCGAAGGCACAATTAGAAATAGAAAATACCTACAGCACTCGAGAATCCAACATAACACTCGAGTGATGGCCTCACACTCACCCGAGTTCCACCGAGTGAGGCTCAAGAAGTGACCACCCGAGAGCAACAGAAAACCCAGAGATAAAAGTGCACTTGAGCACTAGCTCGGGCACTCAAGTGATAACACAACACTTATGAGTGCTAGCTCATACTCTAGCCAAACCCACTATGAGTGACAACCCGAGAGGCGGCTCTTAGTGCAGAAGCACATGATCACTTGAGTGAGACCACCTTCACTCGAGTGATAACCCACATCACTCACAAGTGAGGAAGTGTAATACCCTGAATTTTGAGACTTGAGGCTAGAGAATAAGCCTGAGATTAGTGAACTACTAAGCCCTAGTTTAGCAAGATCCCAAATTGTGATTAAGGGTTAATGACTCCAAAGGTGGAGGTGTTAAGTGATAAATGAACACTTTTGGAGAAGATGATATGAAATGTGGTTTGTATGTGTTGTGAGCAGCGCCGAAACCCTGTATTTAAGTTCAATTATGGATTAACATCTAAATTGACTTCAAATATAGGGAGGATGCATAAGGTGGTGATATAGAATGATATGGTGTGTTTGGTGGCGATTTAAGAGGAATTATCATAATCAAGGGCAAAACAGTAAAGTTACCGACCGATTGGTCAGTTACCGAAGAGGAAACTCATTGGTAACTTCAAGATCTGGTGATATAGAATGATATGGTGTGTTTGGTGGTGATTCAAGAGGAATTTCCAAAATCAAAGGCAAAATGGTAAAGTTATCGACCGATTGGTCAGTTACCGAAGAGGAAACTCATTGGTAACTTCAAGATCAATGGTTGAGATTGATTTGTGCAATATATCAAGAGGTGGAATCCCATGTGGTATGCCTATGTGAGTCATGGTTGGTGTACGTGATAAGATTGTGACAAGTGTTCAATATGAGCCCTTGATCTTGGTCAACATTTCAAATACTCATATCTCTCTCCCCTCTTCTTTAAGGTCAGCCAAGAGCTCTAATTGGGGCCAAAAAACTGATCCTTCTTCATCCTCTCCACTCTCTCTCTTATCTTCCATTTTCACCTAGCAAGGAAGAGGAAAGAGAAAGAAACCAGGTGAGTTTTGGTTGGTTTGTGGTCCTCTATTGCTAAAACACCCTTCTATAATGTTGTTCATAGTGATGAGAGCTTTATCTCTATGGTTTTAGATTCTTGATTGGAGGTGTTTGAGAGTTTGAGAAAAAGTGGAAAGATGGAGAATCAAGAAATTGGTTCGGGAAAGAGGAAGAAGTGAGTATTTGATGACTTTTGACCTAACTATTGTGGTTATTGGTTGAGTATTGTGAATTTTGGCTTTTACCCTAATTTTGGTGGAATTGTGAAATGCATGAATTGTCATGTGTTTTGTGTTGAAAATGGTGTTTTATTATGTTATATGTTCATTGGAATTGGTTTGAATTGGTTTGGAACTTTGGAAAGTAAAGAATTGCAATGTGAGTTTGAATGGTGACTTGTGTTGACATGTTGTGATTATTGGTGAAACATGT
The DNA here is from genome assembly GCA_963855925.1 of Inga laurina. NCBI lineage: Eukaryota > Viridiplantae > Streptophyta > Magnoliopsida > Fabales > Fabaceae > Inga > Inga laurina. Next base: position 21,799,379 of record OY979713.1, read on the forward strand.
TAATGGAATGTGAATTTTTTTGATTTGGTATTTCCAATGGATTCCTTGTGAAAGTTTCTGTGTGCGTTTTGGCCGTAGCCAAAAATTCTTGGCTATATCCAAAAACCTTCTATTTGCAATTTGGCTGCAGCCAGAGGATTCTTGGCTGCAGCCAACCCCCATTTTTAGTACTTGATAATTTTGAAAAGTGATTTCCAACCTTGTACATCCCAATCCTTTCAAGCTTTTATTGAGCTTATTATTAGACACTTAAGGGACTCAAATGACAACCAACTTTAAGTGATATGAAAGTAAGGATTTTGATTACAGATTAACCCTATGCCCTTGATTTGGTTATAGGGTTTGATGTTCGCCCTGATCGTGAGCAGCCGGAGCTGGAGATTACATGGAAAGTACAAGTGTACGGAACTTACCTCTTCTGCATGTATTTGATAATTGTGTTGGTGTATTGATGCATGCATTGCTTTGCTTGATTATGTGAAACATATATGAATGATTGTAGCTCTGTTTATATTTATGCTATGGCCATGAGTATGTTGTTGAAACATTGAGTAAGCAGATATGTCATTGTGTGAGCATGAGTTATGTATTGAAAGCATGACATGCATTAAACATTTATCTTGCATGTATACTGGTGATTGTTTCCTATTGAGATTCTCTCGAATCTCACCTTCCCCTACCAACATTTTGGATAGGGTAAGTGGATCGAGGATGGAGCAAGTAGTCAAGGGTGGCTAGGGCTCTCGTTGGAGTTTGGTTTTGATAGTTGGTTATCATAATTGGGATTATTTGTATTCGTATTTGGATATGGGTTGTATATATTGTGGAATGTATATTTGGATATATGTTTGGATGAAAATATTTGATTATGTATTTGGAATGAGCATTTGGGTATTTGTACATGTATTTAGAGGATTTGTGTAATCCCCATGTGGAAATTGTAATGGGCAATTGTGCCATGTGTATATTTAGTAAATATATGAACCTGGGAGTTGTCAGGAAGATATTGTTGTACACTATGATATTTGTATTAAATGTGATATTCCGCGTGATGTAATTGTATTCGAAATTGAATATGAGACCAGGTAAATTAGATTTTGAAAGTTATTTGTGAAAACCCTATCGTGAAGATGGGATTTTAAATAAGTTTTGTTTCTTATTGGTCTCTATTTCAGTTTAATCGCGTATTTCAAATATAATTATGGAAGGGGTTACAGGAAGTGCACTCTTGCTTCTTCTATGAACAAATGCAACCAAAACCGAAGGGGAAAAGGGAAAATATAATGTTGAGTTTGAGTGAGACCCCTGTTCACTCGAGTGAGTCTCTGTCAGAAGCCAGAACACAGCAGATATCAAAATTTTCCCAACTCAGCCAATATGTTTCCCAATTGTCCTAAAACTTTAACACAAAGCTATTCACACATAATTCCACACAAAGAACCCATTGATAACCTCAAAACAACCAAAATCATATCACAATGACATATTCCCCATTGATCACACTTATCACACACAATACCCAAATTCCACAACTTTTACTCCTAATGACTCCACTCAATTCTAATGGCATCAAAACACAATATGACACCATTTTAATCACAATGCTCATTCAAATCATTCATTTCACAATTATACCAAAATCAGGGAAAATTCCATAATTCACAAGGCTCAACTAAAAATCACAAAACTTAGATCAAAAGGGTACAAATACTCACCTCTTCCTCTTCCTCAAACTTATTCTTTAATTTTCCATCTTTCAAATTCCTCAGCTCTCCAAACACCTTCTTTCACAAATCTAAAACCATAGCAATGAAGCTCTCATCACTATGAACAACATTAAAGAAACGTATTTAAGCTTAAGAGGACATTAACCAAGCTAAATCTCACCTTTTCCATTTCTCTTTCCTCCTTCAAGCATGGCGACCATGGAGCATGAGAGGAGAGAGAGAAGATCAGATTTTTGGGCATAGAAACTGACCTAAAAGAAAGAGGGAAAAGGAAAAGCAACCTTGAATATTTGACTTGATCTAAGGGTCCATATTATGACACTTGTCACCATCCCACCACATCTCCCATGAGCTCACAAACACACATGCATATGGGATTCCACCCTTTGATCTCTTCACAAATCAATCACAAAAATTGATCTTCAAGTTACCAATAAGTTCCCTTTTCAGCAACCAATCAATTGGCTGGCAACTTTACTGTTTTGCCCCTAATTATGGCAATTCTCTTGAATCACCACCAAACACATCATATCATTCCATTATACCACAATATGCGCCCTCCCTATATTTAAGTCAATTTAAATGTTAATCCACAATTGAGCTTAAATACAGGGTTTCGGTACTGCTCATAACACACTCGAATCACAAAGCATATCATCTTCTCTAAAAGTGGTTATCTATAAATAATCAGACCCACTTTTGAAGTCATAATCCCCCTTAATCAAAACTTGGGATCTTGCTAAACCAGGGCTTAGCAGTCCACTTAATCTAGGCTTATTCTACAGCCTCAAGTATCAAAATTCGGGGTATTACAAGGAGGAGGGGAAGGAGCCTGTGAAAGTGGTGGTAGTGGAGGAGCAGTCAATAGTAGAAGAGGAAGAGCTTGTGGAGGAGAAGGGTAAGGATGATGATGTTAGTACAAGCATTTCACCTAAGAGGGGCGGTGAATTAGGTGATACCAGAAATTTCATTGCATATAAGAAAATTAACAGAATATTTAAAGTAGTTGAGAGTAAAGAGAAATATCACCGAAGTGTACACCGGGAGTTATACAGCTTTGGCCACAACCACTTTGACCTACATCCAGTCCTCAGAGCGTTTCTGAGAGTTTCACTATATTCTCCAAGATTCAGTGGGTTCTTGGCGCCTCAGTACACAACAAATTCCTTCACCTGAACACTCGCTCCCCCTTACACGTTGTAATCAAATCCCCAACTCAAGGTTCCACAACCTTAAGTTGTCTCAATAACAAATATTGAGTTTGTAATGAAAAACTCTCTCACAGAGAAAATATATAATCACTGAAGTATAATGAATGAGTATAAGAAAACAAAGCACTAAGAGTGTGTTGATCAGTGTATATTCGTATGTTCTCAGTTGTTGTTTTCTACTCTTTGAATGCTCCATATATATAGATGATTTGTAGTATCCATTGGAAGTAATTCAAACATGTTCGTTAGAATCGTGCAGCAATGGTGTACCATTCTTCTAATTTGAAAACTATCTATTTGCAGTAGTTAGCGGTAGGTGAGCGTTCAGACCTTTTATTTGACTTTTCACCTCTGGCATGATCTCTTTATTGTTTTTCTGCAAATGTACTTAGGACTCTAATACAATGAATGGTTAATCATATAGAAACAATTCAATAAACATTGGATTAAAGATATACTTTCTGGACTTCATTACTCGAGTGGATACTCGAGTGATCATGCTTATTACTCGAGTAGTCCTTCGAGTAAACCTATCAAAAACACGGCAGAGAGTAATTCAACATTTTTCATAAAATAGTACTCGGGTAAGACATGGAGTAAGATACATTACAAACCTTGGAAATACTTGATTACTCGAGTGACCATGTCCTTTCTTCACAAGTTACTCGAGTGCTACCTCGAGTAAGCTATTAAATAAGTTACAGATTAATTGAGTGGTCCCTCGAGTAATGTCATTCAAATCTTGGCCGAGAGTTTCCTTACCTAATTACTTGAGTGACGCCTCATGTAATGCTTTAAATAACTCTACAGATTACTCAAGTGCTCCTTCGAGTAATGCCTTTTTCTCACCTGGTTACTTGAGTGCTACTCAAGTAAATTGTTGCATTTCTTGGCCGAGAGCTACTGGAATATTTTTGACCTGATTACTCGAGTGGCTACTCGAGTAATGCCTTATGCTCATATTGTTACTCGAGTGGCTACTCGAGTAATGGTCCATATAACTTTACAGATTACTCGAGTGGCCCCTCGAGTAATTTCTTTCATATTTTGGCAATGAACATTTTCTCCAACATTACTCGAGTGCTCACTTGAGTAACTGTGTTCCTTACTCGAGTGACCCCTCGAGTAAACCTTTAAAGAATCTGCCAGTGATGTTCTTCCTTTGCTCTTTCTCTCAGATCTTGTTCATTACTCCAGTGCTTACTTGAAGTAAAGCTTTTTCAGCTATTTATTTACTTTGTTCAAATTCATTTGTTATCATATCATCTTTTATCATTAGTCCAATCTTTGTTATCATCAAAACATATAGGATCTAACATTCTCCCCCTTTTTGATGATGACAAAACTTGGTGATTTTGAACAAAGTTTTTGAAATTGAGTTTTCAAACATATGCTTCTTAAATACTTTTCATATGAACTATTTTGTTCAATTTAAACTTGAAAACTCTTTTGAAATAGCTTAGTAAATATCTTTTCAAAGTTTTTGTTCTAATTTACTTTTTCACCTTGCATACACAATTAAAAACTCATTAGTCCCACAATACAATATAACTTCAATGAAATTTAACTTTAATGGCATAAAGAAACAAATTGCATAAAGAAAAATTCATTACATAATCAAACTTAGAATTCAAAGTTAAAAGCTCCCTAAAGCCCTGTACACCCATATCCCCTATGCATTAACTCAACTATCGATCACAAAATCACTCAGGCTCTTCTCCCCCTTTTTGTCTTCATCACAAAGGTGGAATCAATCATGAGAAGGAGTGGATGGCTTGGCTGCGGAGATAGGAGTGATAGGAAATGCCAAAGATTCATGTGAACCATCTAAACTAGAAGAATCTGAAGATGATGGTTCAGGGTCAGGAAGGTTCACTGGGGGTGTCTGAAGATCCTCTGGAGGATTCACTGGAAATGATGGGTAAAGAACCAAAGAAGTAATTTCTACATCCTTGATAGTAACAAATGAAGACACAAGCACCTCCTCAGTGTGTGTAGGTGAGGCAATGAGGGTAAATATGGGCTCTAGCTGAACAGGCTAAGGTGGATCATCAGTGGTGATGTGGATTGGCTCGAATGTGTCAGGGTCAAGCATAGAGAATAAGAGATTACTGGGTCTAATCTTAGAGGGTCTATGCTCAGTAGGTATAGAAGGTCCAGGTTCCGGGACTGGTACTGGTTTAAGAGTAACAAAAGGACCAAGAATAGGGGAGCCATATGTCATAGTATCAAGTCTGGCAATAATAGATTGCAAAAGCTCACCCTGGGCATGTTGTTCAGCTAACAACTCTTCGTGCCTCTTATCCATTCTCTTCACAAGTTGTCCCATCTGCTCATTCATATAGGTTACCAACTCGGAATTGGTATTCACAATGTCGATATGAAAACTCTTCAGAATGTTCTCCATGAATGTTTGCATTGCGGCACCAAAGAAAGAAGGAGAGGATGTGTTGGCTAGAGCAGAAGACTGTGTGTCATCCATTTGACTAGTTGCAGTTTTAGTCTTCTTCTTCTTCTTGGGACATGCTTCTAGAGGAGTCTTCAAAGGAATCTCAATGTTCAACTTCCCAATTTGATTTCTCCCAACTGGTATTATCCTCTCAATTGACTCCTTACTCTCCAAGTACCAAACCTTATTCTTCTTGAGAAACAAAGAAATAAGTTGAGGGTAAGGCATTAGAGTAGTAGGTTTTCCTTCATACCTATATCTCTTTATCTCAGCAGAGTATACTCTCCCAAGTCCTTTTGTTCTTTGAGAATCAATGAGGCAAATTTTTTGAAATCCCTCTCAATGAAATGTGTGAAGTTGTTGGATTTGTTCACTATAGCTCTAGAATAGATATACCATAGGACTCGATGAAAATCACTCATATCACTAGGATTAAAATTTAGAGGTCCCACTATCTCACCAAGTCTTAAGATAGAGAATATCGTGTTTGAGTCAAGATTAGGGTAATCATCATTAGGAGGGTCCTCTATTCCTAACAGGTATTGATTTTGGAGGGTGAGATTAGGATTCTCTATCCTCTAACCTTTGAAGTCATTTCTTCTTTCACAAACTTCCTAATAGGATCATTTATAGGTTCAAGGTTGCAGTAAAAATGCCTCACAACTTTGGTGCAAAATGGGAGTTTAACAGACAGCCAGGGCATATAGGAATCAAGATAGGGACTCAAGTCGAATTTCAATACCTCATGAAGAACCTTGTAGTCAACGTAGTGCATCTTGTACACATTTATTCTTGCAAAGTGACTCATGTACTTCTGAGATTCCTCAAGTTTGCTCACATTGAATCCCTGAGGAGGGAATGTGATTTCTTTATCCCTTTCTTCTGGTTGCTTTGAAGATTGCCCTTTCTTTGCTTCCTTAGACTGAAAAGCTTCTTCAAGCATGCCTACCATAACTTTGGTAATCTTCTTATCAATCTTGGGCTTTTTAAGAGGTTTTGGGAAAAATGTGGGAGTGTCGGATGAATCAGAAGGAGGAGGAGAAGGTTCTTTTGTTGCTTTGCCTCTTCCTAGAGGTGAACTCTTCTTGGATTGAGCTCTTGTGGCAATGGACTCCTTAATCACAACCCCTTTCACCTTTGGCTTGGTTTGTGGTTTAGCTTTGGCTTTAGGTTTAGGAGAAAGCTTTCGTTTCTTGGTAGGTGGAGATGAAAGTGAATCAGAGGGTTGATATAGTTCAAAAGACTCAGAAGGAATGCTAAGATTGGGAGATTTTGTCCTCACCATTGTGATTTGAGAAAGACAAGGATTTCTGGAAAAACAAAGGCTGAGAGTCGCGAGATTTAGGGCAGAAGATTCAATGTAATCTGAGAGGTTTTTAAAGACAAACATTAATGGGTTTTAACAGTTATGAGAAGAGAAAATGATTGTGAAAAGTTTTTGTGAGAGCACAGGAGAAGCACTCGAGGCGATTTTGTGAGAAATGACCAAGTGACGACTGAAATAGACCAGGGCCCGACATCACTCGAGGGCTTACTCGAGTGATCATCAGCTTCACTCGATTAACCACTCTAGTAATCATACCAAAAATTTCAAAATGTAGTCAATTTAAGTGCGTACCTGGCACGAATAATATTGTAATTACCCATGTATATTCCCTCGATCATTTAATGGCTCTTTAGGACAAATTTGAACTGAAACTCAACAAATTTATGATCTGCACCCAAGTTCACTCGAGGTCTTACTTGAGTAACCTTTGAAGTTTACTTGAGGCCTCCCTCGGGTAATCTGATTCTTCACCTTCCGACTGTTCATTTCCAACCGTTGTGCCATTTCTTTTGAATTTATTTTGAATCAATGCTCCACAGTCATAATTTTTAGGTCATTACTCGAGTGGCTACTCGAGTAATCCATTCAATTACTTCAAAGTGTCACTCCAGTAATAGTGGTTACTTGAAGTTGTCCCTTCAGTAATGTTGTCCTCTGTTAACCTCTGCTTTTCATACTCCAAAATAGAATATCATGATCGTGTAAAACAAATTGCTAGAGACTTCGATGCTTAAGTTAGTAATCATCAAAACATCAATAAATAGCATTATCTAACATTTTGTAAACACTAAATAACTTACAATTCATTGGGATTTACCATTCCCAATTCTCTTCTAATATATACAAATTGATCTTTTGCAAGAGGTTTTATGAAGATATCAGCTAGTTGAAGATAAGTTGGAATGAATATCACTTTGACATCTTGCTTCTGAACATGATCTCTGATGAAGTGATGTCTAATATTAATATGCTTGGTTCTTGAATGTTGAATGGGATTCTTTGCCAAGCTTATCGTGCTAGTATGTCACAATATATTGGTATCTCCTTTAGATAAATACCAAGATCTTGGAGTTGTTGTTTAAGCCATAACACTTGTGCACAACAACTTGAAGCTGCAACATACTGAGCTTCCGTTGATGAAAGAGACACTGTATTTTGTTTCTTGCTAAATCATGATACAAGTGAGCCTCCAAGAAACTGGCCTTGTCCACTAGTACTCTTTCTATCTGTCTTGTATCCTCTATGATCAGAGTCTAAGTATGCAACTAGATATTCACTTCTTCCTTTGGGATACCAGAGATCTAATTTTGTCGTGTCAGCAAGATATCGGAAGATACGTTTGATGGTTTCAGCATGTGACTCCTTTGGTGCTGATTGATATCTTGCACACATACCCACACTGTATTGAATGTTAGGCCTACTTGCAATAAGATAGAGTAATGATCCAATCATTCCTCTATATTTTTTGATGTTGTAATCTTTTCCCTTGACATTAGCATCAAGCAACGTAGTTGAGCTCATAGGAGTGTCAATTCCATTTGCTTCATCTAATCCATACTTCTTCAATAGCTCTTTCAGATACTTCATTTGAGATATGAAAATTCCATTCTTTCTTTGTTTGATTTGCAAACCGAGAAAGAAATTCAATTCTCCTATCATTGACATCTCAAACTCCCTCTGCATTATCTCAGAAAATTATTAGCACGTGGTTTCGTTAGTAGTGCCGAAAACTATATCATCAACATATATTTGCACAATTAAGATATCATCACGTTTTCATTTTGTAAAAAGTGTTGTATCAACTTTTCCTCTTACAAAACCTTGATCAATAAGAAATTTACTAAGTCTTTCGTACCAGGCTCTAGGAGCTTGTTTTAAACAGTATAAAGCCTTTTTGAGTTTGAAAACATGTTCAAGTTTGGTTACATCTTCGAAACCAGGAGGTTGATCTACATATACTTCTTCCATAATGTAGCCATTTAGAAATGCACTCTTTACATCCATTTGATAGAGTTTGAATCCTTTGATGCATACAAAGGCTAAGAGTACTCGTGTAGCTTCCAATCTAGCCACTGGATCATACGTTTCCTCATAATCAATTCCTTCTTCCTGATTATAGTCTTTAGCCACCAATCTTGCCTTGTTTCTGACAATTATTGCGTATTCATTAAATTTGTTCTTGAATACCCATTTAGTGCCAATGATCGGATGATCCTTAGGTCGGGGTACCAACTCCCAAACTTGATTTCTTTCAAATTGGTTTAGTTCTTCTTGCATTGCTACAACCCAATCATTGTCTGATAGGGCTTCGTCAATGTTCGAAGGTTCAATCTCAGAAATAAAAGCTGAGAAACTAACTTCATTGAAGATTCTATTTCTAGTTTTGACTCCTTCATTCACATCTCCTATGACTTGATAAAAGGGATGACTTTTATTGTATTTTCAGGCTCTAGGCTGTCCTAGTGATTGATCTTTTTCCTTAGCTTAATCAACATCTAGAATAAGAGATTTAAAAATAGATTGACCATTTTCTTGATTTAAAACAACTTCCTGCTCATCATCAATGGGCTTAATTTTCAAATTCTCCACCATGATCTGTCCTAATACCTGCAATAGACATAACTTTCTCATTTTGCACTTTCTTGGCAAAAACAATAAATTCTCCAAAGGTTTCATCCTTTAATGATAGAAAAATGGTCCATGTAAATCTAGAGAAATCATCAACAATGACTAATGAATATAAGTTGCCACCAAGACTCTTAACTCTTGATGGTCCAACTATGACCAATGAATATAAGCTGCAAGTTGATTTACAAGGTAAGTATATCTAAGTTCAAATTCAGCTATCGACTCACCTGATTTCATTCGAAGTAAATCAAACCCAGTAACCAGAGTATGGATCTGGTTTTCTTTTATTCCCAAGTTCCTTCGTGAGCTATTTCCAAGGCTTCCTATATTTCTTTAGTTGTTGGAAGTGTGCAGATTTTGAAGTACTCATTTTTGTTAGAGCAAGCGTTTCACCCAAGAGGGGGGTGAATTGGGTGATCTTAAAAATTTCGTTGCAAATATAAAATTTGACGTTGAAATTAAAACAGGAAAGAGTAAGGAGAAATATCACCGAAGTGTACACCGAGAGTTATACTGGTTCGGCCACAACCACTTTGACCTACATCCAGTCCTCAGAGCTTTTCTGAGAGTTTCACTATAACTTCCAAGATTCAGTGGGTTCTTGGCACCTCAGTACAAGCAAGTTCCTTCGCCTAGACACTCGCTCCCCCTTACAAGTTGTAATCCAATCCCAACTCAAGGTTCCACAACCTTAAGTTACCTCAATAACAAATATTGAGTTTGAATGAAATATCTCTCTCACAGAGTGAATAAGAATCACTAAAGCATAGAATTACAAGTATAATGTAAAACAGAGTAATGAACTTGATGATTCGTTTGTGAGTGTATTCTTGTTCTCTTCTCTGTTTAGATGTTCCCATATATATAGATACGTTCATAATGATTGCTGGAACATATTTCTTCATGTCCGTTGGAGCGTGCGCAGCCACTATTGACTTTTCCAGTATTTGAAAAGCATACGTTTGCGGTAGGTGGCGGTCGATGACATTTGAGCGTTGCTTTTGACTTTCCTTATTTAGTAAGATCTCTTCATTGTTTATCTGTGGAAATGCTAAGAATACTAATATAATGAAAAGTTAATCAAATAGGAAACAAAACAATGAACGTTGGAATGATTTCAAACTTTCTGGGTTTCCATACTCGAGTAGCTACTCGAGTATTCATTAAAGTTTACTCGAGTACTTACTCGAGTATCATCGTGAAATTTTTGATGGACTGCAAGTCACCAAACAAGTATAAGATTACTCGGGTAGTGCATGGAATAATCAAAATATCAAACCTTTGGAAATGCTTATTTACTCGGGTACCTACTCAAGTAATGCACTCTTTTCTTCATAGGTTACTCGGGTACCAACTCAAGTAAACCTTCAAATAAACTTATGTTAGTCGATGCTTTACTCCAGTAATGTTGGTAGGATTTCAAGGCCGAGAGCACTTCAAGTTTGATTACCTTGTTACTCGAGTACATACTCGAATAAACTTACTTTTTGTGCATAACTTACTCGGGTAATGACCTGAGGTTTTCCTTCAAACATAACACTGCATACTCGAGTACATACTCGAGTAATCCACTTAAAAAGAATCGTTAAATCCATGCAAACTTAAGTAATGACTCGAGGAAAGTATGATAAAATTAGTTCAAGTTATTCAAGTACTACCTTCAAGTTTTTACTTACCTCAGTGCGTTACTCGAGTAGCTACTCGAGTAACATTGGCAGTGGTACAAAATGCTGAGAGCAACACATTTTCTGAAACAGAGTAACTCGAGTACATACTCAAGTATCATTGGCAGGCCAAGAGCAACTTGGAAACTTTTACCTAGTTACTCGAGTCGCTACTCGAGTAACGTTGGCAAGCCGAGAGCAACTTGAAAACTTTTACACTATTACTCGAGTACTTACTCGAGTAACGTTGGCAGGTTACTGGAAGGTATCTCTGGTAACTTCAAGTTTTATCTCATTACTCGAGTACATACTTAAGTAATGCCCTAGAAAAATTGCTTCTGATCAAGTTTCTCAGCTCTTTGTCTTGGTCTTTCTTCATTACTCCAATTCTTACTTCAAGTAATGCTTTTCCCTATTATTACTTTGTTTAATCTTATTTATTACTCAATTCTTTTTCATACCATTCTTTGTTATCATCAAAACATGAGATCTAACAATTTTGACACAAGGCACTTTGAATCATCAGAATTGCCTTGCTGTTGAGTATGATGAGTTTCTTATCATTCTCATCATATTCTACTGGTGTCTTGGGAACTCTCTGTGAATCTACAATCTTTTCAAGTTTGTAGTTTCCACACTCAATCACATCTCATAGCCCATATTCAGTAGCCATTACAAAGACTCTGAACTTTGCTTTCCAGAATGAGAAGTGTTCACCATTGAAACCCGGAGGTCTTGTGATAGAAGCTCCTTCGGGAAGAATGCCTTCACCCATGCTTGCCATTAGATCCTTCTTAGGCTGTTAAACCTTAACAAGAAGACCTACGCTCTGATACCAAATGTTGGTGCAAGCGTTTCACCCAAGATGAGGGTGAATTGGGTGATACCAGAAATTTCGTTGCGTATAAGAAAATTAACAGAATATTTAAAGCAGTTGAGAGTAAAGAGAAATATCACTGAAGTGTACATCGAGAGTTATATTGGTTCGGCCACAACCACTTTGACCTACGTCCAGTCCTCAGAGCGTCTCTAAGAGTTTCACTATATTCTCCAAGATTCAGTGGGTTCTTGGCACCTCAGTACACAGCAAGTTGCTTCACCTGGACACTCGCTCTCCCTTACACATTGTAATCAAATCCCCAACTCAAGGTTCCACAACCTTAAGTTGTCTCAATAACAAATATTGAGTTTGTAATGAAAAACTCTCTCACAGAGAAAATATATAATCACTGAAGTACAATGAATGAGTATAAGAAAACATAGCACTAAGAGTGTGTTAATCAGTGTATGTTCGTATGTTCTCAGTTGTTGTTTTCTGCTCTTTGAATGCTCTATATATACAGATGATTTGTAGTATCCATTAGAAGCAATTCAAACGTGTCTGTTAGAATCACGCAGCAACGGTTGCCCATTCTTCTAATTTGAAAACTATCCATTTGCGATAGGTAGTGTAATATCCCAAAATGTACTCAAGGGCTAAATGTACAGAATAGATTGAGATTAATGACAGAAATACCTCTGGAAATTTTGTTATGACTTTAGTCAAGTTTTACATGCAAAATTGCAATTAAATATTATATTGCAAGATAAGATTTTACAAGATCATCTTCTTCTTCAAAGGGCAATGACTTATGTATGACAAGAGGAAACAATATAGGCTACTAAATATGACATGTGAAGACAATTTGACCAAGTTGTAAAAGATGATGACTAAGTCAACAATTTCAACTCAATAAGTAACATTTGAAGAGTTGAAATTATGATTAGTTCAAGAAGCCCTTTTGGCTATTCCAAGGGCTACAATTCGTATGGCATGAAGAGGAAAGAAAACTATGTTGACTATGGTCAAATATTGCAACTAAAGTAAGAAGGTAAATATTGATAATTCAAGAAGCATTCTTTTGGTTACTATATTCATATGGCATGAGGGAGAGAGAGTTAATATGATACACTTCATCTTTTCCATATGAAAAGTCAATAAAAGTGGCTAGGGATATAAGAGAAAAAGAGAGAAAGTGTTATCAACATATTTCCTCATCCTTCTCAAACTCTTCATCCAAGAATTCTAAAGACAAGAGAGGTGAGAGAATTAAAAGGGAAGTCATCATGTATTTATCATTAACTTTTATAAAGAAGGAATAATTATTCACCACACATATTCTATATTTCTTTTGGCCCACTTTTGGTCAAATATTAAGGGCCAAGGGAAGAGAACTTCTGAATGCATTCACTCCCTCTCATTTGTCTCAAAGTTGGCCAAGCAAAACTTAAGGAAAGAGAAAGAAGAACAAGTGAAGGTGAGCATCTCTACTTGAATTTTGACCTTGTAAATGGCTTCTTTGGCTCAAATGACCTTCATGAAACTTGTTCCTCTCTTCCTTAGCTTCATTTCTATGGTTTTTGTTTTTGAAGAAGAGGATTTTTCAGCCACCTTGCAAGAACAAAAGTTGAGGAATCAAGAAAAGAACATAAGAAGAAGCAAGAGGTGAGTAAGAGCATTATGTTGATGTATATGATGCTTTAATTGGCTGGGTTGTGGTGGGCTATTTTGACAGCCCCAATTTTGGTTTTTAGGGTATATTAGGGATCATGAAGCTTTCATCCTATGTATGTGCTTATATGTTGGTTTGGAGGCAAATGAGTTAAGCTTAGTAATTAGATAGTAAAGTGGTTATTTGTTGTGAAATACCCTAAAATTCTGCCAAAACAGGACATGGGGAATGAGTACGAATTTGTTCATTTTGATGTTACCATTGTGTTCTACATGAAAAATTGTGTGGAAATAGGGTTGGTTATTTATTTTAGAGCCATTGGACACATTGGTTGAAAATTGGAAAAACTCTTAACTGTAACTCTGTGCAGGGCAGTCAGTTTGTAGGGACATTTTGAATGGGCAATTGGTGTCTAAAAATTATGAAACTTTCCAGTCTTAAATTTCACATTTCAAGCTTCAAAATGGACATATAATTTGTGTCATTTCATTTTTTGATCTAGAGTTATGGTTGCCCAACATTTGATGTCGAAACTGGACTTAATTCTGGAGCAGTGTGGAATTTTGTATAATTCTGGAATTGTGTGGTGATTTCTAGTAATGATTCATATTTTTCCTATGAAGAGGACTTCAAGAGACTTCATTAGGCTTTAGGATCACCTCATTTTTATTCTTCTATAATTAGTTATGATTTTTCAAAGATGTTGAAAAATTCTGGCAGATTGGTCACCTATGCGAAAATTGAAGATTTTATGGCATAATGTAATATTGTGGAACTTTGAGGTTAGAAATTGGCCTTTTATGTTAATTGACTACTTTAGCTCCTTAGTTGACTTGATTAAATGACCATAGTGATAATCAACCCAAGTATTATGAGTTATTAAAGAATTGGAATAAGTAGTAATTCGTCATCCTTAATTTTGGTTTATAAGATTCGATATTTGCCCTGCTCGTAATCCATCTGCGACAAAGCACAATCAGAAAGAACAAGGTAGTGACTTTTTCTTTTATACCATATGTGATGCTTTGTATGTGTGTTATATCATTGATTTGTGATGAATTCGTATACTGCGACATTTGTGGATATGTGTAAGCACCACCATGCCAATAATCCCTAAGTCGCTAATAACGGTTCGAGTTAGGATGGTGTGCCTTCCTAGCGGTAAAAGGGGATGAGGATGGGGTGTGATATGTGTGATTATGTGAAAAGCCAAAAGGCTATTTTTGAAGGCCGACGGGCCAATTGTGAAAGCCAAATGTCTATATGAGTTATAAGGCTATGTGTATGCACTGCCACGCCAACAGTTCCTGAGTCACTAACAACGGTTTGGGTTAGGACGGTGTGCCTTCCCGGCGGTAAAAGGGAATGAGGGTGGAGTGTGATTTGTGCTACTGTTGTATGATGATTTGCTTACATGCTATGTGTTTAGGTGTGGTATGAATGATTTGTTACTACTGGGATTCTTTTGAATCTCACTCTTTCCTATGACTAACCTTTCAGATAGGGCAAGTGGCTCTAGGGAAAAGCGGATAACCAAGAGCGGATAGGACTTCTTAGAGATATTTGACTTGGAACTGTAGGTTATCTATTTTAAGAACATGATTACTGTATATATTTGGGGTTGTAAATACTGCTTTGGTCATGTAATCCCCATTTTTGGGAAAAATGATACACCCAATATATATACGTAACCCGGGGACTTGCTGGGATTTTAGTTGTGCGCTCTGATATTTATAAATGCGATTAACTTGTGCATGTAATTATATTCGAAGTTGAATATGAGACCAAATTACTAGTATTTTGAATTGTTTTGTAGATACCCTATCTAGAAGATAGGAAATTGTAAATGTTGTTTTGTAATTATTGGTCTCTATTTCACTTTAATTTCATAATCCGGATGTAATTACGATGAGGGGGTTACAAGTAGTGGTAGGTGAGCGTTCGGACCTTTTATTTGACTTTTCACCTCTGACATGATCTCTTCATTGTTTCTCTGCAAATGTACTTAGGACATTAATACAATGAATGGCTAATCATATAGAAAACAATTCAATAAACATTGGATTAAAGATATGTTTTCTGGACTTCATTACTCGAATGGTTACTCGAATAATCATGCTCATTACTCGAGTAGTCCCTCGAGTAAACTTATCAAAAACACGGCAGAGAGTAATTCAACATGTTTCATAAAATATTACTCGGGTAAGACACGGAGTAAGATACATCACACACCTTGGAAATACTTGATTACTCGAGTGGCTACTCGAATGGCCATTTCTTTTCTTCACAAGTTACTCAAGTGCTCCCTCGAGTAAGCTATCAAATAAGTTTGCAGATTACTCAAGTGGTCCCTCGAGTAATGTCATTCAAATCTTGGCCAAGAGTTTCCTTACCGATTACTCGAGTAACGCCTCGAGTAATGCTTCAAATAACTCTGCAAATTACTCGAGTGCTCCCTCAAGTAATGTCTTTTGCTCACCTGGTTACTCAAATGCTACTCGAGCATATTGTTGCATTTCTTGGCCGAGAGCTACTAGAAGATTTTTGACCTGGTTACTCGAGTGGCTACTCAAGTAATGCCTTATGCTCATGTTGTTACTCGAGTGGCTACTCGAGTAATGGTTCATATAACTTTGCAAATTACTCGAGTGGCCCCTCGAATAACTTCTTTCAGATTTTGGCAGTGAGCATTTTCTCCAACATTACTCGAGTAACTGTGTTCCTTACTCGAATGACCCCTCGAGTAAACCTTTAAAAAATCTACTAGTGATGTTCTTCCTTTGCCCTTTCTCTCAGATCTTGTTCATTACTCCAGTGCTTACTTGAAGTTAAGCTTTGTCTGCTATTTATTTAATTCGTTCAAATTCATTTGTTATCATATCATCTTTTATCATTAGTCCAATCTTTGTTATCATCAAAACATATGAGATCTAACAGATGAGAAGGAAGAGAAGCTTGTGGAGGAGGAAGAGGGCGAATAGAAAAAGCTCTCTAGCATCTAATCATGATAAAGTAGAGAAGGATAAGGCTGATCGATGAAGAAAAGTACCAAGAACAAAAGAAATATGTCAGTTTAAATAGTGTTGAAGTGTACTTCACTCTAAAGCGTATTTAACTTAGAAGAACTAGTATTTGGTGTCGGACCCAACAAGGTTATGAAACTGTGCTTTTATTAGGTTATCTTTACATGACAATTGTTTATTGTGAAAAGTCGTTTTTATCGTTCATACTTTATGGTCAATTGATATAATCGTTAGGTTTGTGTTTTCGCTTATATAAGGTTAGAAGACGACGAATCGTTTGTAAGTATTACATGACGATTATTTCAAAAAAAAAACGTCATTTTGTTACTAAATAAATGACTTTTATTAACTAAAACTGTTATTTTTGTATTTTTGTGAATTTCACCTTGCAATACATGACGATGTGTATAATTGAGTGTTACTTTTAAGAGTTATATATTTTTATGCAACTTCCGTCTCAACATACATAACGTTCGACATACATAACGTTTATTCGCTATAACTATTATTTATTAAGTGTTATATATGTCAAAATCTATGTGTTTTATATGTCAAAATCTATAGTAATGCATAACTTGGCAAAGTAAATCTGAGCTGGTACTCTCAAAAATATGTAAGTGGGTATTTCTCTATTTAAAACGGGAGGAAGTCTTATTTTTAAACAAATCAAGAACTTACATGTGTCTCCTCATATTACTCCCTACTTCCCTTTTTATAAGAAATAATTTGTGGATATAACATATTCCCTATTATAGAGGCGTAAAGGTTGTCTCAAATATTTTTTTTTTGTTGATTTTCTATTTTACACCTATTTAATTCCTTATATTTCTCATATTATTGTATTTAATTCTCACACCTTCTATCATCACCGCACATTCTCTCTTTTGACATTAATGGAGGGATATATTTTTGACAAAAATATTACATTTTTAGCTTTTTTTTATTACCTCCAACTTAATTTTCTGAACAAAATAATTCGATTAATTGTATCTCATAGAAAGCATTGAGCAACACGAATGCAGTTTGTTCTTGCTTAAAAAAAGTCGTAGATATTTTCCCCTCCGGATGGTAAACACAGACTCTCTCTCTTAGGACAGATGTATGTAGCCCTCGCTCCAGAAATTTCTGGTAACCCAAAGCCAGCCTGTCCATGCCTTATAGTCGATCTTTTTTCACTGACGTGGCTCAGCTATCGACCGTCCATCTTCTACACAGTCAAATATGTCTCAGACCTCAAAAATGTAAAAGATCACTAGTTTACTTCCCCCACTGCTCAGAGAACCACATTCTGTTCCCTTCCCTCAAAGGCGCTTTTCTTCCAATTCCTTCTCTTTCTCGCAACCTAATCAATTCCATCAAACCCTCACTCCCAATTTTCAATATCTCAGTTTTATCGAGCTTCATTGTTGGTGTTAATTTCGATTAATCCAACAATGAAGGTACCAAGAAGTGTGATTTTCTTGCTTCTTCTTGCTCTGGTAGTGGTGGTTGCGAGTGTGGACGAGTCTAATACGAAGCCTCTGGTGAAGTATCACAAGGGGAAGAAGTTCTGTGACAAAGGGTGGGAATGTAAGGGATGGTCCATTTATTGTTGTAATCTGACGATTACCGATTACTTCCAGACCTATCAGTTTGAGAATCTGTTTTCTAAGCGCAATTCGCCTGTGGCTCACGCTGTTGGCTTCTGGGAATATCATTCATTCATTACTGCTGCTGCTGTTTATGAGCCTTTGGGATTTGGTACCACCGGAAATAAGACCATGCAAATGAAGGAGATTGCTGCGTTCCTGGCTCACGTCGGTAGCAAAACTTCCTGTGAGTGTCGATCTTGGGCCTAGTTTTATGTTTTTGTTTGGATTATTTTTTTTATTATGCTATGTCTTGTTCTGTGTTTGTGTGTTGGCTTTTTGCTGGTTCGATGTGGATTTCCGTTTGGTATGCGAGAAAATGTTTGGAAAAAATTTGTTAAGTGTGGCTTTTGTTTCTGTGATGCCTAGGAGAGCACTGAAATCTGCTCCCAGATGAGTGTGTTTAGTGGATTTTGACACGAAATTTTTTAGATCGGAACAGTTTACAAGAACTTTGAATGTACATTTTTGGTTAACGAATGATCACATTGGTTAGAATTGTATTGGAGGAGGTTCCTATCTTCAATGTGAAGATGAATGGGATTATTGGGATGCTTTTGTGGTTTATTTGAACTTATACGGATCCTTTTCTTCGTGAATATTTAAAAGGAGGGTAACATTTCCATCTTCATCTCATAGTTATAGACTAATGAGGTAAACTTCAGTCATTGAATAAAGAGAGAGAGCCTCAGCCTAATGCACAAGGCTCCTATCAGGTGGGGTATGAGGAGGGATAGATGTATACAGCCTTACCCACAATCATAGAGGCTGTTTTCAGGATTTGAATTTACAACCTTACCACTATGCTAAGGCTCACCCTCTCATTGAATTCACCAATAAAAAAAAATCATTTGTTGGAATTATTGTTTGAATTTGAACTATTGTCACTGTATTTATATGTATCTGTTTTGTCCTCCTGTATTTTTCAGTTCTCATATCTAAAGGAGAATGCCATATCCCCAATTTGTTGCAATCTTTCTTTCCTTCTCATGAAATTTATTTTTTTAAAAACATATACCAGGTGGTTATGGAGTGGCCACTGGAGGACCTTTTGCCTGGGGTCTTTGTTACAGTCATGAAATGAGTCCAAGTCAGTCATACTGTGATGACTACTTCAAATACACCTACCCCTGTGCTCCTGGTGCCCAATACTATGGCCGTGGTGCGATTCCCATATACTGGTATGTCTTAGCCCTAAGAAATATAATAATCTTTTCCGCATTCTTGATTAAGTCTGATGAACGATTCACTCTTTGTTTAGTTGTGTGATGGTAGATGGCCATACTCTAGAGCTGTATTAGGTAAAGAATGATGTTGTTATGTGTTCTGGGCAGCAGGGGGCTGTATGAGGAGGCTGTTAGAGGGGTTGTCTAGACTGCAGTTGATAAGTAGGGGGCTAATAGAGAGGGAGGAGGATTCAAGAGTGCGATGAGCTTGGAGTAATCTTGCTTTCTCTGATTGTTTCTGCTTTTCTCTGATGATTTCATATGGAGACCTAGGTTCCTGTCCTTTAATGAACTTAAGGATGCCCACTGTACGAGAAACCGGACCAGACCGGCTGATTTGACTGGTTGAACCGGGAACCGGTCGCACCGGTCTGAAACCGGTTGAACCGGTAAAACCGGTGGTTCAACCGGTAAAACCAGTGGTTCAACTGGTTGGACTGGTTCCCTTTTTTTTCTTTTTTTTTTTTTTTTTTTGCTTTGTTTAGGGGAAAATTGGAAGTTGAAGACCAAAATGAAGAGAAAAACAGGTAAAGAAAGAAAAAGTTTAAAAAAATTGAAGAAGATAATAAAAAAAATTATTTAAAAAGATATAATAATTATAGAAAAGGAAATATCATTGCATTAGTTTAGGCATTATAACTCATATTAATAGATTTTATGTATTTTTTTTCTAAAAATCTTCATTTTTATCTATAGAAGTTTAAAAATATATTAATAAATATTGTCACTAATAAATTATAATATTTTAATATGACCGGTTCAACTACCGGTTAGACCCCGGTTGACCCATTAACCATTGAACCTGTACTGTGACTGGTTCATTGGCCGGTCCAATTTTTCGTTCCTTGGGGATGCCATCAATGATTTTGTTCCAGCCATGTTCAAATCAATTCAGGGGAGGATAAAAGACAGGAAGGGAAAAGGCAAATTTTCACTGGATTCAAACCTTAGGCCCCTATTTGAGAGTTTTTATGTAGAGGAAAGTGAAAGGAGAAACCTTCAACAACCACTTGAAATCTTCTAGACCACTACAATTTTCCAGTTCTCTTAACCACTATTAAGTGTCAACTCACTCATTTCACCCTAAATTGCATGGTCTGAAAACAGTATTAAAGTCTTGAAAGAAAGATTTGGCCTGTGACAGAATCAAATATCACGCATTATATGACAAAAGATGGAGTCTGTGTGTATGGAAAGGGGGGTTGAAGAGCAAAAGATGGATTTGCTAGCTTTCTGCTGGTGATAGTAAAAGAAGGAAAGGTGAGAGAAGTGTACCAGGCATTTGCAGTGATAAAGTAGAGATAGAACTGAGTGATTGTCTTGTAAAGCTGCTCCTCCGGTCTTTAATATAAGATATATTTGCGGAGTTGATCTTGATCTTAAATATAAGATAAAGTTTTCATATTTGTCAACATTTTCCTAATTTATCCCTATTGAAACTCCTTCAACAATAATCAAGGAAAAGAGGGAATGAAAGAATTAAGTAAGATGGTTAGGGTGTTTTAGAAAATATATGACATACTAACTAAATTAACTAACTTTCTTAATTTAATCAAATTAGGTAAATATGTCTTATATTAAGAATCGGAGAAGTATACAAAGTTGTTGTCAGGGGTAATTTCCAGATTGATTTGGGCTACTTAAACAACAAATCTGACTATTTCTAATTACTGATAGGTAAATTATGAATTACCCTGTTTGGATAATTACATTTTCTGAATCCCATCATGCCGCATCTTAACAAATATTAAATTCTTCTCATATTGCATTAATGAATAAAATATCAAGTGCCTGAGACGTTCTTGAGTTGTGATGTACAAATTTTGTTTGGTTTGAGATGTGAAGGCTTACTCAGAAAGAATTGTTGTCTGATTAATATTATAGAAGTGCGAGTCTTGTCCATGTCAGAGTAGTGAATTGGACCAAGGGGAACTAGTTGAACCATGAAACCATTTGTAGGTCATGGAGTGCTGCCTATGTATACAAAAAGCCCTTATTATTTTATGTTTATTATTAATTGAAATCCTTTTACTTAAAAGGGTTTTTATCTATCGAGCTTTTAGGATTGCTTGAATCTGTTTGTTTACGTGACAATGATAGCATATTGAAATACACATGTATCATTTTCCTTGTTGAATATGGTGGTGAGTTCATGTTTGTGCCGTACAGGAACTACAACTATGGTGCTACTGGAGAAGAATTGAAGGTAGATTTGCTGAACCATCCAGAATACATAGAGCAGAATGCAACTCTTGCCTTTCAGGCCGCAATCTGGAGGTGGATGACCCCAATTAAAAAGAAGCAACCGTCGGCACATGATGTAATTGTCGGAAGCTGGAAGCCGACCAAGAACGACACGTTGGAGAAACGTATTCCTGGTTTTGGCACTACAATGAACATTCTCTATGGTGATTCTGTTTGTGGAAAAGGTGAAGTTGACTCGATGAACAACATCATCTCCCATTACCTATATTATCTTGACCTGCTAGGTGTCGGCCGAGAAGAGGCAGGGCCTAATGAGGTTCTCACTTGTGCTGAGCAAGTTGCTTTCAATCCATCTTCTTCAGCTTCTTCTTGAACTTCATGGTACTAACCATAGAGCATATGTTGTGAGAGTCTCTTCAGAAGTCGGCGATGAACGAGAGATTTTGTAAGATATCATATATAGAAAGAATAATTCTTTATTGCATTTAGTATGTGGGTATTGTCTTGTAAAAAGCCGAGTATATGAACAGAGAAATCTAGATATGCTAAGTATTTAGTTATGGACCAATTTGGTGTCATATATATACCTATTTGTTATATAATAATATTTTCTCCTATCATACTTATCTTGTACATTGTAACTCATGTTATACCGCTAATTTAAATAGGCACTTAAAAATGCTATTCATCTGTAATGATGGATGTAGAAAAAACTTAATATACAACTATTACCTTTTTAAGGCTGGGTTTAAATCTTATCCCTCTAGAGAGAAAAAGGAAAGGGTAATTTTTAATAATGTATACGAATGTAATTAACTTATGAGTACTTTATTGGTGCAGCTAAACTAACCTAATATTGAATTTCACATCATTTTTCATTTGATTTTAAATTCACTCTCCTCCGGGGGATGGTCATTCCACAGGGAGGCTTGGGAAGGTTAAAGGCAGCTTATGATATGTCAGATCACATTCCAACTTGACAATATTACTACCTTATTTCAATATAAGATTTGTTTGTAGTATAAGTTACACTAAAACAAGATCTTATATAAATGATCAAACAAGATTTTATATTGATGATCGAGGTAATATTTCAATAATCAATTGTCAAAGATGAAATGCATAGCGGTAAGAAATATATCTCTCTTTGGTGCAACTCTAGTTGAATTGTTGGATGGGTCTTGTCTTTTAAATTGGGTGTGGCGACCTTCATTACAGTTGCTGAATTGATCTTTGGTTGAAGATCGTTGGGCTTCAATGTTTTGTGTTATGCTGTTATTCTTCGTAAAGACGTATCGTTCTAGAGGTTGAAACTGAAATGTCCTTATCTGTCATTGATCACACATTTAAGAAGCTTTTAGCCGGTGTAGAGATTGTGACTAAAAGGGCTAAGCAGCTTTCACAGGTGGATGAATATCTTCAAGCCAATTTGATTGAATATTGTGAATAAAAATTTGACTTTTTGGCATAGTAAAAAGTACATGCTTCCAAGTATAAAGTTCTAAATTTAATTGCACTTGATTTGTTGGCTGCAATAGTCTCCACAGTATCTTCAAAATCCGCTTGTAGTATTGAGAGTTGAGTACTAGATACTTTTAGAAGTTCCTTATCTTTAAAAAAAGCTGAGACACTCATATGTACTCAAACTTGGCTATGTCCAACTCCTCCCAATTGTTTATGCATTATTATTATTTATTTATTATAATTTATATTAAAAAATTAGTGGCAATAATGTAGTAGAAATGCGGTTGCATATTGAGATTTTTTTTAAAAAAGAAAGTACTATTAGGCTGCCCACGCCCGTTCAAACCCACACGAATTTAGCCCAACCCATTTGACATGGGCTTTAATGGGCATTTGATGAACATGGGCTAGCCTATGCCCATTAAGAAATAAATGGGAGGGTTGCAGGCTAACCATCAGGTAGCCCATTCAACCCATTGCACAGCCCTAATTACATAGAGGTTTTTAACCCCTTCTGTTCTTATCTATGAATAAACTAGGGTTTATAAATATTGTGTGTATTATCGACCCAAAATGTGGAGACATGAAAAGGCTAAAATTTAAACCCAATGTAGTAACAAGAAAACCACACAGATTAGCAGGTATAGGCACTTTCATGAAGGATTAAACTGAACCAAAAACTTGGGAGAAAGTGTTGATCCTACCATTTTCAAGATCATCATATTTCAGTGGGAATTTTAATAATCATAGCTCTAAGAATATTGAAACATCAAACCTGCTTTCTTAAAGGGCACATAACAGTCTGCTGTGACCAATGCCTTTTGCTTTGTGAAACCGATATCATTATCGAATGAATAGGATAACAGCCAAAAACTTGAGAAGCAAACGAATCTTTAAGAATGTGCATCCAAAACTTTAAGAAGCTGTAGCAACTGTAGTAGCTGAAGCCTTCTCTAGTTTTTCCTTTTCTATCTCTGCTTTCCTCAATTCAACTTGGTGGACCACAAAGTTGTAGCAGACTGGAGGACTCACGTCTGATCTGTGTTAAAGGCACTTCATTCCCATAGTTTGGTATTAGACATGGGTTCATCAATCTCCTACGACTTTTTGGTCTACCAAGTCTAATCCGTTCCTCACCCCTTAAGACCTGGGATGTGTCTTCCCTTCCCTCTTAAAGAAGGTTTGTCCTTGAACCTTTTGATGATGTGAGAATCTAATCTATGCTAGCTTTGATACTAGTAGTTGATAAGTCCCAAGTCTAGGAATGATTATGGATCAAGTTTGGCCCACGTATGATCTAAGTTAAAGGAATTAATGTAGGCCTCTACTACCAACTTAAGTTTTTGACATGATGGTTGGTAATTCGTTCATATGGTATGGTATCAGATATAGGTCACCTTGTCTCCTATGATTTTGCGATCAACCAAGCCGAACTCTATTTACACCCCTCCAAAACATCAAGCATGCTTCAACAAGGACATATAGGACTCTACTGTGACCTCTAACCTCTGCTTTGTGAGACCAACGTCATTACCGAATGAATAGGATAAAAGCCAAAAACTTGAAAATCAAATGAATCTGTAAGAATGTGCATCCAAAACTTTAAGAAGTTGTAGCAACTATAGAAGCTGAAGCCTTCTCTAGTTTTTCCTTTTCTATCTCTACTCTCCTCAACTTGTTGGACCACAAAGTTGTAGGAGACTAGAGGATTCCGTCTCATCTAAGGTAAAGGAATTTAAGAATCAATAGCAACTGTGGCAGCTGAAGCCTTCTCTAATTTTTCCTTTTCTATCTCTGCTTTCCTCAATTCAGTTGGGTGGATCACAAAGTTGTAGGAGACAAAAAGACTAGCATTTGATCTGGGGTAAAGGAATTCGGATGCACCTCTACTACCAACTTAAGCTTCTGGCATGATGTCTGGCAGTTCATTCTTATAGTTTGGTATCAAATACGGATTCACCAACCTCCTAAGACATTGTGATCTACAAAGCCTAACTCGATCTACACCCCTTAAGGCCCAGGACGTATCATCCCCTCCCTCTTTAAGAAGGTTTGTCCTAGAACCTTTCAATAGATGAGATTTGAATCTGTGCTAGCTTTAATAGCAGTAGTTGATAAGTACCAGGTCTAGAAGGGGGTATGAATCAAGTTTGGTCCATGTCTGATCTAGGTTAAAGAAATTAGGGTAGATCTCTACTACTAACTTAAACTTTTAATACAATGGTTTGCAATTCATTATGGTATTAGACACGGTAACCTTGTCTCCTAGAACTTGGTTGTTCACCAAGCCAAACTCAATTCAAACCCTTCTGAGGCTTGGGACATATTATTCCCTCTCTCTTAAAGGAGGTTCGTCCTCAAACCTTTTGATTGGCGTATGATTTAAATCTGTGCTAGCTTTAATACCAACACTTGATAAAGATAAGTAATGGGCTATATGGGTTGCTCGATGGTCTGCCCTCCGCCCGCCCATTTATTTTTGAATTAGCCCATGCCCGTCAAAAGCCCACTCATGCCCATGACAAATAGGATGGGCTAAACTCGTGGTCTGGAATGGGCATAGGCTACCCATTAGTGAATCTTTTACAAAAACGGCACTTCTACCTTATTGTTTTGTTGTTACTAATTTCTCAATGTAAATTACTAAAAACACCAATAATTACTAATGCACTATAATCCTTATCATTCTTCATGAGATAATTTATTTAATCCTTAATTAATAGTTGATAATATCTTTAAAGTAAGAGCAATTTATACTATTATATATAAAATTATAAATTATATATAAAAGCTCTATATCATGATCATGATTCTGATTTATGAAACATGATCATAATATATAATTATTGATTCATGAGATCTATATAATAATATCATTTAACTCACTTGGAAATTTATCCTTTAGAATTACATTATCTCTTATACTTAAATAAATATTATATATAATATTATATTATATATATTATAATATGTATTATATATTTTGGCAAAACAAAAATTATATATCTATACTTAAATAAATATTATATACAAATAAATGGGCTGGCATGAGCAACCCGATGGTATGCCTATGGTCCGTTCCATCTAATGCACACATCTACCCATTTAAGCCCCCCGCTATGGGCCTTTATTGGATGGACCAAATTGGAAAATTTTTCACTAGGCATGGCAGGCTCACTAGACCATGGACAACATGCTCAATCCTAACACTTAATACATCCTCTAATATGGGTTAAAAGAATTGGTTTGGACCTCTGCTCCCAACTTAATTTCTTTCCCTGCAATCTTTATTCCTCTTCTCTCTTTTTGGGCGAATAATTCTCTCTCTTGGATGATGAACAGCTTTTGTAACTCATTAGAGCAAATTTTCATACACGATCCTAAGGTTTTTCTTTTATTTTGATAATTCAGAGCATATTTAAACATAATATATTTTGGGTGTAGGGGCAAAAGTGCCTAAAAGATTTGAAAATCGGATAAAATAGCACATTAATTTATTTTGGTGGGGCCCACACTCATGGGGTTTAGGACTATATCTAATAGATATATCTTACAAAACATGTTCAGATGTAATTTTTAATGAGTGATGTGTCTCCTTATGAGACACTAGATTCATCCAACGGATAGAATCTAAAGCTTCTGAGGAAACTTATTTAAATGATTATTTATTGCTGTTCATGGATAGAACTTAGGGCTTCTAATTGATGTACAAAGTTATTAGAAATTAAAATAAAATGGACAAAGATAGCAATAAATGGCTCCATACAATAAGATAATTTTTCATGCCTTTCCATTGCAACATGCTTCCCAAAACAAAACTCGGCATAAAATATTAAAATGATATCCGTCACAAACATGAATGCCGACTTCATGATTTCATTCCAAATAATTTAATAAAAAGAATGAGAACAAAATTTTACAACCTGCAATAAGGAAGGCCCACCAAAACCCAAAACCAATCCAATCACCTCAATTCTCCTAGACTCTTCTCTCATCCAAAAAAAATTACAAAATTTTCTGACCAAAAATATTTTTAAAAGAACCGCTAAAACTAAACCCTTAACAAAACTTTACCAATAAATGGATTGGCAACCCCACATTTCCCGTCTATGTGACAGGCTATAAATATTACAGAGGCTTTCAACCCTTCTGTTCTCATCCAAGAACAGACTAGGGTTTATAAATACATTACCAACCCAAAATTTACATGAGAAAGCTAAAAACTATACCAATGTGGTAGGAACGAGAAGACCACGCAGAATGACAGTTATAGGCACTTTCACCAAGGACTAAACTGAACTAAAGACTTGGAAGAAAGTGCTAATCCTGCGGTTTTCAAGATTGTCAGATTTCCATAGGAACTTTTGTGATCACACCTCTGAGAACATTGAAATATCAAGCATGCTTTCTCAAAGACACTAATGTACATCCAAAACCTTAAGAAGCTGTAACAATTGTGGCAGCAGAAGCCTTCTCTAACTTTTCCTTTTCAATCTCTGCTCTTCTCAGTTCAGCATGCTGGGCAACACCATGAGCAAGAGCTTGAAAATGGAACTCAAGAGCTTGGGTGAGGTTCTGGAACCGTAATGGGTCTGATGATTGCATCACTACAGGCATATTTTATGTTGAGAGGCATTTCAGACAAACAAAAATGATAATCATTATGCCAATAATGAAGTAGCCATGTTTTAGGCGCGGTATCTGCTTACCTTTAATTGTATCCACGAAAAACACAAAAGGATCCACGTCATCAATTGGGGACTGCAATTCTTCATCGTCTGTCCAGTCATCATCTGAGTCTTCATCATCATCCTCATCATCAGGCCGGAATGCCCTCACCTATGGAGCCATAAACACGAAAATTACAAGATTAAGATTTAACAGTAGATGATGAACGTAGAATAACCCAGATGAAGAAATCACACATCAGAAGTCCAACAATAAGAGGTTTTATACAACTGGGAGGGGTGGGCTACACATCAAATATCCAACATTCAAAATCCAAATGATTAGCTTAACTAGTGTTACAGCTGACTTAATCCAGACTTTTCAATATCAAATAAAACAACTTCAAGAGGACATGAACAATTCATGAAAACACAGATTTCCTTGGTTAGAGGCTCACGCATAAATACCTACATCATATAAAACCCTATTGTATGATTAGTTTTTTCAGGCATCATATCAACACACCTTCTCAGACAACTTTCTAAATTTATTGCTGTCAGCTTCATCCCCATCCTCAGCATCAACTCCCATTTCCTTGTCAGATTCATCCTCATCCTCATCCGCATCATCTGTTTGAAAACCATCCATATCATCATCTTCTTCAACTTCTTCCTCCTTTGCAGCTTCTGCAAAATACATACAATATATGCTATAAATATTAGGCACTTCAGCATCAGATTGAGGAGATTACAATAAAATGACCGATGAAGAGAAAAAAAAAGGGCAAATTACATTTAGGTCCTGGAAAAGAGAAAATGTGAAAAAATGGTCCCTTGAAATCTCAAAATTGCATTCAAGTCCCGTAGAACATTTTTGAAATAAATTCCAATTCCGCTGAAAAGTCCATGGGGATCCGCTGATAAGTCCATGGGCGCGTCATTGAGAAATCCATGGGCGCGTCATTGAGAAGTCTAGGAGCGTCTATTGGTAAATCTATGAGCGTCCACTGACAAGTCCATGGGTACTTGACAATGGAAATTTATTGCAAAAAAATACCACGAGACTTAAATGCAATTTTAAGATTTTAAGGAACCATTTTTTTTATATTTTCTCTTGTCCAGGACCTAAATGCAATTTTCCCAAAAAAAATAGGTTGATATACTGTGAAAATGATTGAAGAGAAATGAATCATCTCAAAAAGAGAGACATGAAAGGAATGGAAACCTGCAACTTGATCTTTGAATGCAACTAGAAGATCAAGTGTGGCTCGGAACACCTGTCCTAAAGCATCCTCCGGCAATTGATCAGCAGGAAGTGCCAGTAATGACGTCAAACCAAGGCAGCAAACTTTCTTGTCATGTTCCCTGCAAAGAGATTGTCATGACTTGCAATGGCATAACATAATGAAACCTCAGAAGACTACAGTTATAATAGAGCACATGACAGTAAAAGGAAGCTGGATATTAGTGAAAGAGGGAAGTGCAGGAACACATCTTTGCTGCAATTCAATTTAATTTTTGTGGAAGTTCATTATTTTTTAAACCCTTGCAGGAGATGTCTTTACCCTTCTGTAACTTTCTTCTCAGTAAAAATTTTTTCAATAAAAGATAAAAAAAAAATACCTTTTGAAATTAGCACGTATACCACTCTTCTTGACTTCCTGCAGCATATGGAACCATAGATTGAAAATTTCTAATGCAACACCCAGCTTTTGCAATATGCCAAAAGTCAATGCTGGATTGTAATAGAGAGCATCTGCAATCTGCATAAATGTTTAGTAAATTACCTTGTTGTCTTTCCTATGAGACAAATAAATGATCTTGAAGAACATGGCCAACTTTAAATAGATAAAGTAAACAGCATATAGTAGAAGTCAGTCAGATTTTTTTAAAAGGAAATGTGTCGATTATGGCACTGATGGAACAGCAACCTGCATGAACTAAACGACCTAACATAGAAAGAAAACCAAAATAGTGATAACCGTATCACACCATCTATAATCCTTACAATTGAATAACATTAGATTTAACAGGAAAAAAAAATTAGTTCAGACAATGCTTAGAAATTCATTAATTTAGCCTGAAAGCCCATATTACCAGACATCTGAAAGCTAGTTAACAAAATCCAGAACACAAGGGCTGCAAAGTAATTAACAGTGCACATGGACCAAAAACACACCAATGTAACTTTATAAACTCAACAAAATAACCTGGGAAGCAATAAAAGCCTATTTTCTGCTCATGTTCATTCATACGTGCCATACTGATTCTAATAACACCTTACCACTTGCATAAGAAGACATTTCAAATATGATTTTTCCGTTCTGTGCAATCGCTCAACTGTTATTCTGAGATATGGCTCAACCCAGTGATCCACCTGCCCTCTACAATTCTGGAATAAAACTTCAACAAGCTTTGGAGCTGGCTCAATATCACTGTCCTCCAAATTTTTGTCTTCCATAATCTGCAGTGTGAAATACAGATAGAAACATAGATAAGAAGGTATAGACATTAACAACGGTTTTAAATCCCTGAGCTCTGACCCAAGGCAGGAACCCAAAATTACTTACAGATGAAATGACGTTCCATAGACTTTGTTGATAAGCGGGTTCTTTGCAAGTAAGGAAATGGGCAGTCCCCCTAGAAATATAGTTGTCCAAAGGAACCAGGATATCTGCAAAGCTTTAAAATTAGCATCGATCTATATATGTATCAAAATGGAATCAAAATAGAAAGGGTTCACTAAAATTTTCGAATATTATATCTGAAAGACACAGCCATAGGTTTGCCTATGCATCATGCATTTAAAAAGAGTGAACAACAGCTAATTTCAAACAGAACCCCAACCCGCAGATGAAAGCAAGTACAGAAGGTCTGCACCAACAATATAGAGCATGTCCATGCAAACATGACTATGCCGACATAAGCAGAGAACAACCACAAGGTCACACAGGATAATTACTAAGAAAAGCTCAATACCCAATTATGAACATAAAGCCGACTCCCTCAATTTACTATTGATCAACAAGTAAATCAAAATATAGAACACAATCACAATTACTAGGGAAAAAAAAAAACCTACTAATTATGCCCATATCAATAGATCAAACTCCCACAAGATACGCAAAGCCAAGCAACCAGTTCGTAAGTAATAATGTTATAACCTATTTAATTTGTGCACAGCTGAGTTTATCCTCAGATTAATTTGGAGATACAAACAGATCTTCTGTTTAAACATATACAAATTCTTAAACTTGAGTGAAGCAGAAAAGAAATTGAGATAAAGTGACAAAAATCTAGCGAGCATCATACTTGGAAAGAAATCGATTGCCCAATCTGCCAGCGCTTCCATCATCAACGGCCAAAGATTCCACATGTCCAATGATATTGTTGGAGAGAAAAAGGTCATATATGATACAATTTCCAAAACTTCTTCAAAAACCTCTGGAAGCATGCACAATAGATTAACAATTAATTAAGAAACAACAAAATAAATAAAAGGTTCAAGTTTCATACCATGAGAAAACTGATAAACAAGAAGGATCTAAAATTAAAGATATGGAGAGTATGCATTTCATAGCTTCACATTCACTGACACACAGCATAATATGATAAATTAGTGGCAATCTGTTGCTTGGCTGCTGCATGGTTGTTGTTCTGCATTCCATTTTCTTTTTCGTTCTGCTCCCTTTGTTTTTGCTCCATTTTTTTAATCAATCAATTTATTAGAATTAGTAATATTATATTTTTCTATTTTTTTCCTATCACAAGGGCCAGCTTTTGGGCTAAGTGGGTGATTGAAGCTAAGGAACAAAGCACTTTTGCGCTTTACAAGACAAAACTCTTCCCACATTTAACTTGTACAATGCAAAATTACTTAATATAAGTGTTATGGTATTCACATAAGAAATGAGAGAGAAGAGGGAAAGAGGGAAGAAACAGAGAAGAGATTCAGGAAAGAAGAAACAGAGAGAGAACGAGAGAGAGAGAAGGAACTGAGAAACTGGGTTCTATTTCATAATGAACATAGTCTCTATTGATACATTAGAGAGATCCTATTTATATCCTAACATACTCACCTAACCCCAACGGCTAATAAGCCATTAACTAACAGACTAATAACAGCCTAACAGAAATAACTAACATTCAAAATCTTATTATATTTCCATAACAATAAGCTAATCCAAACAACTACTAAGTCTTTTTCATCTCTAGAACCCTACTTTAATTGATATATGAAACAAAGTTCAGAGAATGTAGTCAACTATTGAACTGAAACTAAACAAATGTCGGTATATTCATATCTACAAGGATGACTACCATTGTTTTCTTTTTAAAAACAAACACTAAAATTAATATAGAATTACATGTAACATCCCAAAACGGTTGACATAAACAAGAAACTTATAACAAAGAAGGTGCACAGGAATGGCTGAGACAGGACATTTGACGTTTCATTCTTTTGTCCACATCGAACATGGAATTTTTCAAATGCTCAGTCTTCTATCCTTCTCTTCACATACTCTTCAAATATTTTTTAAAAAAATAAAATAAAATCATATCTTTTAAGTAAGTCACATAACTGATAAAACCTTTAATGAACATCTATTCATTACAAACAAATGAAGAATATTCATGATAGGATTAATAAAATAAACAACAACAACAATAACAACAACAACAACAACAACAAAGCCTTTATTCCACTAGGTGGGGTCGGCTACATGGATCGCACGACGCCATTGTGCTCTGTCGAAAACCATATCCTTAGGTATATTATTAATCAAAAGGTCTCTCTCAATGACCTCATTTAGCGTTCGTTTCGGCCTTCCGCGACCTCGTTTTACAGGACTCCATACGGCTTGATCAACCCTCCTCACCGGTGCATTCAACGGCCTTCGTTAACCATGACCAAACCACCTCAAACGATTTTCTACCATTTTTCCTTCAATAGAGGCCACTCCAACTCGTTCACGTATGTAGAATCTCATAATTATAGGTGTTAGAATATTAGTTGTCAGTGGGTTGTTAGAATGATTATGGGTTGTTAGAGTGGGTCCTCAGAATTTTTTCTTTATTTGGTCATTGATTGTAATCCCGTGAATTCCTCCACTAATGTCCCCTTATGATAGTATAAATAGGGACTTCTTCTCATCTGAATATAGAGAACAAAAATATTCTGTTAAATATCTTCATGGTATCAGAGCGTTGAAGATAATTATCAGAAATTTTTTTCTGTCCAGTACCGCTTGTAACTCCCACTTCTGTCGAGTTCAGGCCTCACAATCGGCACCTCAGCTGATCAGCTCTTCCTTCCAGAATTGCAACAGCAGTGATTCAGAGAAGAAAAGAGGCTTATTGGCACCGTTAAAGCAGAAGCACTGTCACAGAATCATCGTTGCCGCTCCACAGACGAGTTCCCGTGTAAGACCGTATGCTGCTCTCATCGCCGCGACGTCACCGACGGTCTCGAGTCTGGTAACAGCACCGAAACAGAAACAATCAGGCCCCACTTCAGTTCCGGCGACCTCCTTCTTCCTCCTTGACTACTCTGCT
Source organism: Inga laurina (assembly GCA_963855925.1). Taxonomy (NCBI): domain Eukaryota; kingdom Viridiplantae; phylum Streptophyta; class Magnoliopsida; order Fabales; family Fabaceae; genus Inga; species Inga laurina. Next base: position 21,832,646 of record OY979713.1, read on the forward strand.
CACAGACCAGAAGAGAGAAAGGCTGTGAACAAAGAACGAGATTTGAGCAAGGGAGAGCGCCGCTGACTGCAATATCCGGTGCGTCCTTCATAGAACCGGAGTTATCATCCCTCGACCAAGTAGTCGCCACCGTTGAAGCAGTCGCATCAGAAGAGCCGAGACACAGAAGAGTGCGTATCATCTGGATCTCTTGCTTCGTCTGATCTATTATTTAAGTCATCGGGGACCAATTTGTCATTCTCAAAATTCGGAGGACTGAACTGGTATTTCTGAAATTTGAAGAATCAATCTATCATTTTCAAAATTCGGAGGACTGAACTGGTATTTCTGAAATTTGAAGAATCAATCTGTCATTTTCAAATTCGGAGGACTGAACTGGTATTTTTGAAATTTGAAGAACCAATCTGTCATTTTCAAATTCGGAGGACTGAATTGGTATTTTTGAAATTTGAAGAACCAATCCGCCATTTTTCCAAAATTTCAGTATGTCATCTGAAGGATCTTCCTCTGTTTCACGGACCAATGATATCTCTACTGTTCTTATTGTTTCTGAAAAACTTACTAGTGATAATTATCGGGAATGGTCTCAATCCATGACTCTGGCACTAGATGGAAGGGACAAACTCGAATATATCACTGGTGAAGCAAAAAGGCCTCCAGAATCAGAAACCAAGGCATTTAGAATTTGGAAGTCTGAAAATGCCTTGGTATCATCCTGGTTGATTAATGCAATGTCTTCATCAATAAAAAAGAGTTTCATGTATCTCTCTTCAACCCGAGAGATCTGGGAGGCTCTTCAAGAGACATATAGTACTGTAGGGAATCGGTCTCGCCTGTTTGATGTTAAGAAAAAATTGTGGCAGTTGAAACAAGATCTCATGTCACTTGATGACTACTACCTCGAAAAATCCGCTCTTTGGCAAGAGTTTGATGCCCTAAAAAATAAAACTCATCATTGCCGAGCTGATGCTTCAGAAGATCGTAAAGAGAAAGAAGAAGAAAGAGTATACGAGCTACTGGCTGGTCTAAATGTAATCTATGATGATGTTCGAGCTCGGATCCTTAGTCACGACCCCTTGCCTTCGGTACGTGAAGTCTACTCCATTCTACGCAATGAAGAAGATAGACGCAGATCAATGCTTCAGAATAATTCCGCTGCTACTCCTGCACCTCCTGAGGCCTCAGCTCTTGTTATTCAATCCACGGAATCGAAAGGTTTCAAAGGTCGACCATTTTGTGATCATTGTAAGAAACAAGGGCATACTAGAGATACTTGTTGGAACCTTCATGGTAAACCTGCTGATTGGAAGCCAAGAAAGGGGAAAGGACGAAGTCATATGGCTAAAGCTTCAAAAAGTGGTGAGATCTCCCAAAATGATCAATTGAGCAAAATCATGGAAATGCTTGCAGCACTTCAAACTACAAAACAACCTATTGCCACAGTAGTGAAGAGAGGTAATTTCTTGCAAGCCTTGACTGTAATAAAAGGTCTGTGTACAGGTAATTTCTGGATTGTCGACTCAGGTGCCTCAGATCACATGACCGATAATAAGACTATCTTCTCGTCTTATACTCCTATTTCCAAAGGAATGACTGTACGAATTGCTGATGACTCCGAATCTGTTGTCACTGGAATTGGATCTGTTAAAATCTCTGCTACACTTACTCTGCACTCCGTATTACATGTTCCAAAGATAAAGTGCAACTTACTATCAGTAAGTCAATTAGCAAATGATGAACGATGTCATGCTAACTTCTTTGCTACTTATTGTCTCTTTCAGGATCTGCTAACGGGGACGACGATTGGGAGTGCTAAAGAACATGATGGTCTCTATTACCTTGATACAAGTAATAGTCGTGAAATTAAAGGTTGCAATAAAGTGTCTCTCTCTCTAGTATTGGTGACTTGGAGTTATGGCACAAGCGTTTGGGCCATCCAAATTTCAAATATATGTCTCAAATATTTCCATCTCTCGTTTCCAATAAAAATGCATATGATTTTCACTGTGACTCATGTGAAAAAGCTAAGCATCATCGTACGTCATTTCAAAAACATCCGTACCAAGCATCTAAACCCTTTTCCTTGATTCATAGTGATTTATGGGGACCGTCACGCATACCAAACAGATCCAAATCCAAATGGTTCATCACATTTATCGATGACCATACACGTGTTTGTTGGGTTTACCTATTGAAAGATAAAACTGAGGTGTCTCAAACCTTCATTAACTTTCACAATATGATCCGCACCCAGTTCCAAACCCAAATCCAGATTTTACACACTGATAATGGGACTGAATATTTCAATCAGGCCATGTTCACCTTTCTAACTGAAAATGGGATCATCCACAAAAGTACTTGTCCCAATACACCTCAGCAAAATGGTCTTGCCGAACGAAAGAATCGTCATATCCTCGAGACTGCCAGAGCTATTATGTTCAATAGCAATGTTCCTAAATATCATTGGGATGATGCTGTCCTCACTGCCACCTTCCTCATTAACCGAATGCCCAGTCGGCCACTATCTTACAAAACACCACTTCAGCTCCTACATAAATATTATAACCTTCCGTATCTTGAAAACACTCTACCACTCAAGGTGTTTGGATGCACGTCCTATGTTTACCTCCATCACACCAACAAACTTGACTCCAAAGCCCTTCGCTGTATCTTCCTTGGCTACTCCAATTCCCAAAAGGGCTACAGGTGTTATGACCCTGTTTCCAAACGGATCTTAGTTACCTGTGATGTCACGTTTCATGAAAACACTCCCTATTATTCCCTGTCTGCAATTCAGGGGGAGAGAGATGGTGAATTCCAGCCACAAGAGACACTAGAAGATAACCGGACTTTTACAGTTTATACACCTACCCAAATAGAACCTAATCATATCTTTAATGATCCAATCCTTGAGAGAGACACGAACAAATGGGGAAATACCTACAAACGACGTCAAAAAGAAGGTAATGAGCCACAAGCTATTAGCACTCACCAAGAGTCAGAGCCGGAGGCAGGTCAAGAGGAAACAATGGTAACAGAGAATTCTGACATTGATCTTCCCATTGCAATACGAAAGAAGCCCAGATCATGCACTCAACATCCCATTGAAAGGTTTGTTTCGTATAAGGCCCTTTCATCTAAATACAGGGCATTTATCTCTCATCTTGATAGTATCAGGGTCCCAGACACAATTGATGAGGCCATGACTATACCTGAATGGAGGCAAGCTGTATTAGAAGAGATGGAAGCTCTTAAGCGTAATAAGACATGGGATGTAGTGGATCTACCACAAGGAAAGAAGCCTGTTGGGTGTAAATGGGTATTTACTCCTAAGTTTAAAGCAGATGGAACTCTTGAGAAATATAAAGCTAGATTGGTTGCAAAAGGCTTTACACAAGTATATGGGGAAGATTACACCGAAACATTTGCACCAGTAGCCAAGCTGAATACAATTAGAATCCTCCTATCCATTGCAGTTAATCTAGATTGGAGTCTGCACCAACTTGATGTAAAGAATGCCTTCCTCAACGGAGAACTCAAGGAAGAAGTATATATGAAATTACCTCCCGGATTCCAAGGGAAGAAAGCTAATCAAGTCTGCAAGCTCAAGAGGTCATTGTATGGATTGAAGCAATCTCCGCGTGCTTGGTTTGATAGATTCACTCGAGTCCTTAAGAGACATGGATACACTCAAGGGCAGAGCGATCATACCTTGTTCTTTAAACATCACAAGGACAAGATGGCTGTTCTAGCAGTATATGTTGATGATATAATTCTTACTGGAGATGATGAGGTAGAGATCAATCAAATCAAGGGAGCCCTTACACGAGAATTCCAGATCAAAAATCTTGGAGAAATGAAGTACTTTCTTGGGATGGAAGTTGCTCGGTCAAAAAGAGGCATCTACATTTCCCAAAGAAAGTATATACTGGATCTCCTAAAGGAAACAGGGATGACAGGCTGCAGACCTAGTAACACACCTATTCGGGTTGATAAAATAAACGAAGAAGCAGGCCTTGGTAAAGCTGTGGACATAGGAAACTATCAGCGAATGGTAGGTAAACTAATATACTTGTCCCATACCAGACCTGACATCGCATTTGCCGTTAGTATGGTCAGTCAGCACTCCCATAATCCTACACAGAAGCATCTGAATGAAGTGTACCGGATTCTTCGTTATTTGAAGGGATCTCCAGGACGTGGCTTGTTGTTCAAAAAGACTGATAAACGAAATGTAGAATTGTTTACAGATGCTGATTGGGCAGGTGATCAAGATGACAGGAAATCTACTTCTGGATACTGTACGTATATATAGGGTAACTTGGTCACATGGAGAAGTAAAAAGCAGAGCGTAGTTGCAAGAAGCAGTGCTGAGGCTGAATACCGAGCTGTAGCACTTGGGATTTGCGAAGGCATATGGATAAAACGTGTTCTTGAAGATGTAAGGAAATGCATAAATCTGCCAATCAAAGTCTATTGTGATAACATGGCTGCAATCGATATTGCCCATAATCCAGTTCAACATGACAGAACCAAACATGTTGAGATAGACAGACATTTCATAAGAGAAAAGGTTGATGAAGGCATTGTTGACCTACGATATATACCATCTAAGGAACAGAATGCAGATGTTCTTACTAAAGGACTACCCAATGATAAGTTTGAATATCTTACTGGCAAGTTGAACATGATAGATATCTATAGTCCAACTTGAGGGGGAGTGTAGAATCTCATAATTATAGGTGTTAGAATATTAGTTGTCAGTGGGTTGTTAGAATGATTATGGGTTGTTAGAGTGGGTCCTCAGAATTTTTTCTTTATTTGGTCATTGATTGTAATCCCGTGAATTCCTCCACTAATGTCCCCTTATGATAGTATAAATAGGGACTTCTTCTCATCTGAATATAGAGAACAAAAATATTCTGTTAAATATCTTCAACGTATATGATTGTTACGAATCTTATCCTTTCTTGTATGACCACACATCCATCTCAACATCCTCATCTCGGCCACCCCCATTTTATGCTCATGTAATCCCTTTAAAGCCCAACACTCACTACCATATAGCATTGCTGGTCTTATAGCAGTGCGGTAGAACTTCCCTTTTACTTTATTAGGTACTTTCCGGTCACAAAATTTCGGTATTTGGGATCAATTATTCAACAAGATGGTGAAATTGATGGAGATGGTCAAGGATTAATAAACTAACCAGAATAAAAATTTTAAACTAAAAAATAATATGACACCCAGAAGCTGCAGGCATAGGTGATTCAGAAAGGCAAATACCTTGACCATCAGTTGTCAACATTCTACGCATTATGGGAAGCAATGTTGGTTCAACTTCAACAAAAAGGTGAGGAAGCCTGCTCACTGATTCAAGTATTGTACTTATAGCACGCAAACAGCCAACTGCAGCCAGAGCACCAGCATCGTCAGCTTCATCAGCTTCAGAAGTGTTCATACACCTCCAAAATGCAGCAGCCTGTTTTATGAACAGAAAAGTGCGTTACTACATTGAAAAGAATAACTCTAAGAAAAGCACAAGTTTTCTTTGTCGACACAAAAGTAAACAATTTTACCAAATTTTGGCAAAGCCCAAGTGCATAAGGTGCCATCTCTTCCCCAAACTTGTCCACAATTGTCTCCAAAGTAAACACAAGGTCCTCATTCTCAACCTCATTCATAAGTTTGAAAAGTTCTGTACACATTTGTGTTTATTTAAACTCATTTGACAAGAAAACTAAAGATATGTTATGTGTAAGATAACAAAACTTTCACATCCACTTACCATCAAGGAGTTGCGGGAGAATAGGACGGATTTCATCCAATTCTGAAAAAAAAAATACAAAAAGAAATACATTTATATGTAGTCAACATCAACCTTAAAATTCAAATAATCCCAAACACACAAAGGAATCAGATAGTTATAGCCTACCTTCACAAGCTTCAACAAAAGAACGCAAAGCAAAGACAGAATCAACACGCACAGGAAGTTCTGGATCTCGCATTCCGGAAACAACACACTGCAATGCCTTCCGGAAGTTGTTCTGATCTGAGAAGTTGACAAGGGCATACTGTCCTGCAACCCATGCCGCCTGTTTTTAACAAGCAAGAATATTCCATGATTAGAATACGTTGGAGATCACCTGTATTATTTAGCTTTCATACCGTGTCTGATGTTAGTATCCTTATTTCTAGCTACTATGATTTTGTTATTCTGATTTTGTCCTTCAAAATTTCAGGCTGCTGATTCAATCGGATTGATTGGCAGGTCATCTGCCTTCTCTCACCTTAATATACTCATGAATTTCACCATGAATAATCAAGCAATCAGAAACCCATTGCTCAGATTTTTCTTAAAAATAACTCAAACTAATTCTATTTGTTGCAAGACTGATACTTGGTTTGATTAGACATAGAAGAACAGAAAATATCGGAGGAGAGGAGAATCAAATAGATTGCTTCACTCCCTGGCGAGGTTTCACTTTTTTAGAGATAAAGAAAAAATTTTGGATGGACTCTAATTGATGGAGCCAGCTTTTGCAATCTGCACACTAGAAGAATTGCGAGGAAAATTGCATGAGATCAAATTTCATGGGATAGGATCCACTTGCAACAAATTAAAATTACAAAAAAATAAAAAGGAGTAGGTACGTATAAATACTTTCTTCTGTTCCTACTAAAACCCAACAATGAAAGAACAAAATCACTACCATCAACCAAAAAATTTTGGATGGACTCTAATTGATGGAGCCAGCTTTTGCAATCTTCACACTAGAAGAATTGCGAGGAAAATTGCATGAGATCAAATTTCATGGGATAGGATCCACTTGCAACAAATTAAAATTACAAAAAATAAAAAGATTAGGCACGTATAAATACTTTCTTCACTTCCTACTAAAACCCAACAATGAAAGAACAAAATCACTACCATCAACCTAAAGCACTTCGTCTCACCCATTCCTTTCCTTCGTCTAAAATCAAGAATAAGACTATACAAAGGCCTGACAAATGGTTTCATTATCCCATGAAGAATCTTCTCATAAAAACGTCTTCAGGAGTATATAATATGATTTCCAGACCTAGCAGCTAGCATTATGACAAGAAAACCCAACAAACAATTAATTCCATACAGCTACCATTTGACGATGATAACCAAATATAAGGAAAACATACTGTGTATGAGTAAAAGTAAAACATTTTGACAGAGCTAAGACCCAAAAAAAACAAGATTTTTAAGTGTCAAATTGGCTTTGTACAAACAAACCCACAAGGAATGTGGAAATCTATATGCCCATTAAGTAGAGATTATAGTGAATAGAAGCAAATTGTAAATGGTCAAACAGTGATTGGGGATTACTGAGCAGAACCAAAAGGGGAAAAAACAGTATTAAATATGCTTTACGCAAACATTTACCAAAGAAAAAACAAATCCATAGAAAACAACAGCAAAATGGAGCCAGCATTGGAGTTCACTTTTTGCCAAACTACAACAAACATGGCACTTTCATTTTTTTCAGACAAATGCTTCTAAAATGCTTGATCAGATTTTGACACCACTATAATGTACTTTTGAAAAGGACGTCATTCATATTGGTTAAACCATCCTAGGCAGTATAGAGTACTCTTGTTATTTCCCCACGCGTGGGGGGGCGGGGGGCGGTTTGTTTTGCCACTTGCCACATTGGCAAAGATACTTTTTTTTTTTTACCTTAGCCCTAAGGTGGCCAACTGGACTGCTGAACTCAGGAAAGACATGTTGCACTAACATACGCTCAAGTTCGGATTTGTATGGCTCAGTTTGCTTTAATTTGTCACTAAGCGTCCCAATAGCAAGAAGAGCACCATCTTTCTGTCTGTAGGGCTTGTATTCTGCAGGAGCTGCATCATACCTAGCAAAGCAAAAACCAATGTACGGCACACAATTCATGAATTGTCTTTGGCCAAAAAAAAAGTCTGAATTATCAATTCTAGAAATGAATACAAAAATTACCTTTTGAAAATTTCAACTATGAACTGAATAAACTTGTGTAGATTTTCTTTTCCACGTTTTCGAATCAACTCATTCACAAAGTCCATTGAAGCAGTCCTAGGACTGTACAAGTCCTCAATAATGTCTGTCACAAAGATGAGAGAAGATATAAGCAAATGTGCCTATCTTCATTCTAATTTATACCTACAGACCAAAAATACTTACCATATCCCTTTCTCACATATTCGTGTGGATCTTCCTCCCAAAGCTTTTGATCATTATCGTTGAAACACATAAGAGGAAAAACTATCTCAAATACAAGAATATCCACCCGAGGTTGCAGCAGGGTATACATGCTATTCTTTGAAATGCTGCATACATATTACCCAGAAAAGGGTTAAAGAGAAAATCAAGTAATTATAATTCAAGAATAAAAAATGCACTAACTACCAGCAAAAGAAAATAAAATGTGAAAAATGTAATTTACTCTAAATATGCTAAAATTCTGCAAGAAAGTTGGTTCCACATATCTGATTCGAAATGAATTAGCTACAACCATGACAAATCTTAAGCAGATATGTACTGATACCAACCATGAATCTACCCTAAAAAAGGAGATGACTACATAGTATCAAAAGTCTAAACCACATGAACAAAGATGTACATTGAGAAATTAGACTTAAGAAAGGGCACAAGTATACTGATGGACAAATTGCTGTACAATTTTTCCCACTTTCTTCAGAGTCCACTGTCTACCATTTAATACATAACCTTGAGACTGATGGGCATTGGATGTTCAGAAAAAAGTTGTTCTTTTAAAAAACTGAATTAAAAAAATCAATTAGTGACATTCTTCCAGCAAAATGTTATTGAACTTGTGACAATTTCAAAACAAGGTGAAAATAATGTCAATCTTTTGCGCATATAACATATTTGCCCAAAAAATATGTTATTTTATACAACTTAACAATACTTGTAACATAATTTTTCTCTAGAACAAAGGCTGTGTTAAATTCAGGCTAATAGTTAAAAGGATTGTTTTAGGGACTAGCCGCTGCCTGCTGTTACTCTAAATCTTGCTAGACCTACTTCTGTGACATTCTATTCCAGTAACCCCTGGATCATTTATCCTCCTGAGGTGACAATTGAATCCAGCACCATATTTTAGCCACAAAATAAATCATAAAGTAAATTAGACTAGTATTAACTATTACTGTCATCAGATGGAAGACGACTAAATATATGTTTCTACTCAGTGCTGCTACCACAAGCTGGAAAACCATGTTGCTAAACATTAAACTACATAAAACAACCCTACAAACTAAATGAACAGAGCCTTTGTTGTATCTTTGTAATTAGGACAGGAGACAGAAAGAGAGAAGAAGGGGGGGGGGGAGAATAACATAGGCAGTGCAATGACTCTGTTAATAAATTACCAACTAACTCCTGTAACTACCCCGTATTCTGTTATGCTAACTAATGAAGAAGACTGCTTACAACTACCTCTGATTTATTCTGTTACTAATATTATAATTAAATTAAATAGCCTTCTCCATACAGATATACAACTCTACATAAATCTGAAGTTTCTTGTGGATAAAATGGATATGCAGTAGATCACATCAAGCTAGGATATACATTATACAAAGTGGTTGACTGATAAGGAAAGTCAACAGAAATAGAATGAATGTAACAACGCAGAAAGGGGAAAAAAACCTGTTGTTTAGATATTGAAGAATAAGGTTGATCACTCTGTGAGGCAGATAGCCACCCAGTCGAATGACATTCAACAGATTCAAGTGGCACTCCAAAATCTTCCCTGCATAATGCTTCTGAAACATTTGAGAAAAGGCTCTGTTTGCAGGGTTTTGTAACTTCAAATCCCCAAAACTGTGACATGACAAATTTGACATCCATTGAAAAATAAACTAAATAACTCAAGCAGCAAAGCTCAATATTTCCATTAACTGATCTAAACTTCAAGCTTACCGAGTGTACAGCCTATTTAGTATGTGAACCGTCCATTTCTTCACCTTCCACCAACCCCATGATTTTCTAAGCTCAGGATCAACAGGTTGACCTTCTGATGGGACAGGACTCTCCAATACATTTAAGAACAGCATCATCCAAGCATTAAAGACATTTTGATCATACAACTGCTGTGGAATCTCCAGCTGAATAAATATAAACAATGAACCCATAAATGCACAAGTCAATGCAATGAGCTTAAGTTGAGAAAAGAATAAATATAAATAACAAAGCTGTCTATGCCATCTCAACTGTACAAAAATTTCTTTCTTTTCCATTTTAATAGTGAGCCTCAAGAAAAAAGGTCAAACTCTCGGGTAAAGTTATTGCATGCACATCACGATAATCAAGATCAAGCACATAGTTCATAAAGCTGGCATTTTTTTCAGTTCCCGCCATATAGTTTTTTTTATACACCGGAAAAAGGTTCATGTCATATAGTTTTCTAGTTCAGCATAGAGAATGTCCATCACCACTCAATCAAAAAAATGTTCTGATTTAACTTATTGTACATAAAGATCCATAGACCGCTTTCAATTCACTTTTCAGTCTGTAATTTGATTTAACAAGGAATAGGCATTCTTAAAGGGGAGGGAGGAACATAAAGATAGTCATCATTCTCCTTACTGATGTTAACTTGCCTCATTTATACTCCAAACATAATGCAGTATTTTAAAGGACCAAGTTTTGTCAGACTCTAACAAATGGAAAAATCAAAGTAAAAGGACCGTTGTTTATACATAAATACACAATATATCCTAAACAAGGTTTAACCCTTTAATCAAACAAAAAAAAGGCTCAACCCAACGCACAACAGATAGCATTAAAACTTGTATTTAAGAGATGCGCATGGAGAGAGGAGAAAACATACATAAATGGAGGACCAAAATATTTTACAGACAAGCTTAATCAAATCTGCTACTTCCAGTGATGGGTTGACAATCTGGACAAGACTGTTTAATATATTGAGAAGTTGAGGAAAGGTCTCATCAACTATCCGATGGACAGGCGTCCTCTCCTCATCTGACTTGAACCTGAAAAGGGGCAAAGAAAAGGGGGATAAAAATCATAATTTTCAACATCATAAAAGGGAACAAACAATCAGGATAATTATATGTCAACTATACAATGCTTCAGTGATCATAAAAAGAATTAAAAAAACAAAAGAATGCCACCTCTTGTCAAACCAGGCGTTGAAATAAATAAAAAATTATAATTATATCAACTGAACTATATATATATATATATATAAAGCAGGCCAATTAGAAAGAATGCCACCTATTGTGTTATGCTATCTTAATTTTCCTTTCACGGCTTCAAAAGATGTCTTCTTATTTTTTTGCATCGTTCCTTTCAATTATTCTTTTTTAACAGCTTGAAAGACATTTATAATTACAGAGAAAATTGTTATTTTATAAGTCACCAAATCAAAAACGTTATCTTATGTTTCTTCTTTTACCAAAGAAGATTTTCCTCTTCTATAATGATATAAAATTGCAGAAGACAAACAAAAACAGTAAATATGCAGGATAATAAAGTATTCGATTCCCACCAGGGAAAGCACAGCCAACTTAAGAGGGACTACAAGATGACAGCACCAAATCAATATTTAAACCCAGGAAGAGACTTCTGTGGTTTAGAAAGGGGAGGAATACATAATAGATGTGTGAAACAAAGAATATAAAAACAGAAACCGAAATAGCAGAATACAGACCCAACAAAAAAAAAAATACAACTGTATTAACAGAAAGCTATAAAATAAAGAGACAAGCTTAACAGCACAAATACAATATTGATAACTCAGGATGAGACTCATGTGCTTTGGAAGGGAAGGAGTACATCATATTTATTGCACAGTATTAGCAACTCGAGGGAAACAGTCACCAAAAGTGGAGATACAAGTTATACCCTTGTATGCTAATTGAGGACTCAAATTACAAACAGCATTGCAAAATACAAGGAAGGACAAAGGACAGACACTTTCAACTGAGATAAGTTTGCATATCAGACTTCAGAAAGAAAAGCAAGAACTTACTCATATTTTCTAGAAAGAATCCGGAGAACAAATAAGGCACCATAGACTTGTTGATCCTGTAAGTTATGTTTCACCCAGTCAAGAAGACCTGGCCACTGCTCAGGATAATCTGAATGAATGATTGTCTTCAGGCACTCACCAAGTTGCACCCTAGACAACGTGTAAACATGGATAGTCAATACAATGAAACTTGGACCAAAAAATAGAAGAAACACAAAATCCTCAAGTTTTGACCCATGTGTTTTCATTGGATTAAACACACGCTCAGAGACCCGTATTAAAATAAATAAGATGGGATAGCACGGGAAACATGTTACAAAAAAAAGTTAGCAAAAATCACAGCTCAACTAGCGTACCTTAACAAGGGAGGAACTTGAGCCACAAACACAAGAATGTGGTCCCTCAGCACTACTTTATCACTATGTGAGATCTTTTGCTGGGCATCTACATGAACCCAGAGAAGCATAATGAATCAACAAAGGGTCAATTTTCTGACTCTTAACACATTTACAAGAACTTACCAGAATCAAGCGGAGACCAATTTTTTGCCATGAAGTTCTTGAAATGAATGCTAGCAACTTGCCGCACTCCCATGTCACAGTTGTTATCAACAATGATTTGCAACAGCCTTACGAGATGCTGAGGGGCATACTGAAACTGTATATAAAGAAAACCAAATATAAACTAGAGCACACATCAAATCATAGAACAAATATAATCCATTATTTGCAATGACAACAGAGTTCACAAAAGCTAAAAGGGACACTGTTGTGGAAGTCAAAAAGTAAAAGCTCTGAAAATTACAAGTAAAGATATGCCGCAAAATGCACGGTGTAGTTGCTAAAGACAAAATCTTGTGGAAAAAAGAAAAATTCAACGGAGTAAAAAATTAAAAAAACAAACACCAGGCACATATCTGACAATAAATGCGAAATTAAGTGATGATAAAGCAAAGCAGAGGAACTCCAATAACAAGATGCACCTGCTCAAGGCTTTGCTCAGCTGCCTTGCGTTCCTTAGGATTCGGGCTAAGAGCAGCTTGAAGTATAACAACCAGACTAGGAAGATCCATTATTTCAATTATCAAATTCCCACTGAATCAAAGATGAACTCGATGATAATAAATAAGGAAACAAAAATAGGTAAAAATATCGAAAATCTAAACCCTAGCTCCAAATTGATGACTGGAGATAGTGCGTGTTCTAGGGTTTAGACCAGCTAAACAAATAGCGGATGGAACAGAGTGAACACAGTTCAGAGGTTGTCAAGGAAGCCTCAACAAAACACTAGGGTTTACGGTTTTTAACTATTTTAACTAAACTACTTTATTAAGTTAAAGGAAAATTCCAAAAACAAATACTTTTAAAATTTGAAAATCTTATACTAATAGTTTTCTTTAAAAATGAGTTGTTAATTGCTAGACAAGATAATTAATGTCTATATTATTAAAAAAAATAAAACTGATTTAGAATTTTGATATTTTGAAGTTATTTTTCTGAAATATTTTCTTTATCTAATCTATCTCTAATAAGAAATTCTCTTGTTCCTGGTCAAAAAATAAATTCTTTTGTCAATATTATATCTTCTAAACCTAAAATTAAAATGTCAATATTTAAAATCTTAACATCAACATTTTTTTAGCAGCCTTAAAATTAGAGGATTAAAAAACATTTTATAAAATTAATAAGTTACTTTTACCTTTATTTTTATACAACCAACCTACTTTTTGTTGGCCAACAATGCACCAACCTTGTTGGGGCCTGTGTTACGAAAAGTTTAAGGATTTCTGTTTATTTGTTTTATTGGTCACTTTACTGGATATAAAGGGTAAGATTTGATAACATAAAATTTGAAAACGTTAATTAGGCGTGCTTGGCTGGGAGAGCTTAACAGCAAATTTCAAACACTATTTGAAGCATATGGTATCTTTAGACATCAAACTTTATTGGGATTCACGCATTGAAAATAGGGAAAATCCCTATAAAATATCGCCGAAATTGAGATGAGAAATTTCGTTTCAGTGCTGCAAATTCTAAAAATACGATTCAGTCATGTGTTAGTATAGATGAACAGTACACAGGGTGTCAAAAAATGATGTTGCCCTTCAGCCCTCATTCTCACCACTTTCAGAATAACAACACGAATTTCTTAATTAACAACTCCACTTTATTCTTTCACATATTCGCATCTCAAAAATATAGTGTTGTTAATAAAGAAAGAGGTGTTGTTATTGGCCCTGAAACTTAAATTATGAAGTTGTGAAATAAGAAATGAGAGTTGTTAATGTTGAATATAGTATTGTTATAACAAGACCGGTATTATTATTGTGAAAGTAAAAAGATGAAAATGAAGTTGTTAATCAAGAATCCGGAGTTGTTAATTAAGAGGCTCCTGTTGTTATTTTGAAAGTGGCAAGAATGAAAGCTGAAGGGAAAAATCATCTTTTGGCACCCACTGCACTATTCATCAGTATTGACACAAAATTAAATCAGGTTTTTGAAATTCACAGTATTGAAACGAAATTTCTCAATTTGGGCAGTATTTTGTAGGGATTTTCCCTTAAAAAAAATGGACATATACCTTTTTTTTTCACAAGTAAAATAAAGGCTATATACATCAATTCTAAGGAAGCCCTCAATCTAATCAAGTGTGTGTGTGTGTGTGTGTTTTTTTTTTTTTTTACCACATCTAATGAAGTGTGGTTTAAAACAATATAATCAACTTATTTCAAATACTTTGAATGAAATACGACAATGTTGAAGAAAACTAGAATGCCATTATTGATCACTATCGTAGGTATGCCATATCATGTGCATACTTTAGGGAAGCCATACATTCTATGGCCTTATTATAGTCTGCTTTTTAAAGGTTGAGAAGCAAGTTTACCAATAAAATTTTAAAGAATGAGCACCTAATACAATTATGTTTTAAAGAGAGTAAAAATATACATGAGAAATTAAAAGTGGAGCATCTAGCTCAAAACCGATCAAATTTAACGGTTTTGTATTGGATGCTCCACTTTTAATTCTTTATGTGTATTTTTGCTTCCTTTAAAATATAATTATGACAGGCACTCTTTCCTTAAAACTTTGTTGATAAATTTGATTCTTAACCATTTTTATAATGCACATATAGTAATAGCTTATGCTAGATATTTTATTCTTTTGTTTTTCTTAATTAAGGGTAAGGTTAATATGACTTTTAAAAATAATTGTATAACAAAAAAGACAAGCTTATCTTAAGTTTATGGTACTTCTTACTACTAAGAAAAATACTTTAAAGGCAAACTTGTACAAAAAACATTTCAGGACATTGAGCTCTACTAAAAATGCTTTGAGATGATAGATGCCACAAAGTAATTTAAAATATTGACTATTACTTGAAAAATACTTTAGAGCCAAATGCATCTTAACTCTTTTTTTTTTTTTTTTTTTTTGGTTAGTGAATATGTCATTTCCATTCCTTTGAATACAAGCTACCTACACCCCTAATAATGATCAAAAGATTCAAATCACATTTTAGTAAGTTTATATTCTCCTTTCCAAAATCTCTGTTATAATTACCCATAAAAAAGGGGAAAAAATTTAAAAGTAAAGTTAAATTATAATAAGAAAAAAACTATATTTTTATTTAATTTAAAAGAAATTTAAAAGTATTAATATATTTATCTCATATCATACATGATCTTCTTAGGATTTTATCAAACTCTTAAAACAATATAATTTAAATTTTATTTAGGATATCTTTTAGTTGATTACTTAATTAGCTGATAGATAAAATTTAAATTATAATAAAAAGTCTAAAACCTAAATATTGAAATTAACATATGATTTTGTTTTGATTTGTTAGGTTAAGTGGAATTATTTGGTTTAATTTATGCATTGATCACAACTCGAATTTTGGGTCATGACATCGATGGTTGCAAAACATAAACAACAAATACAAAAGAAATAAGGATCAAAGGATGGGGATCATGCACAATATAACACTAGTTTTTTTTTCTAAAAAAAAAAAAAATCTAATTCTCCCTTTATAATCTCTAGCAATACCTTTTTACCTCCACACCTAGTTTAGTTTCAGTACTTATTTGGAATAATTTATCTTAAGTGATTTTGTATTTAACAAGATAAATAGTAATGAGTTTTATCTTGTAAAATGTAAAAAGCTTAATAAAGGTTTCCCAAACTCCCCCTTCCTTTGTTTTGGATGTTTATCACAAAAGCGATTTTGACAAGAAGTGATCTATGTTTGCATGATCTTAATTAAAAAGCGCTTTTGAAGTATAATCAATAGGGACCAGACGAAGCAAAAAATTCTTCCTCTTGTGTCTAATTCCTTCTCAACTAAAATAGATGGATTTTATTTGACCAAAAAAGAAAAAGGAAAAAAAAAGATGGATTTTGTGATTGTTACACAGGGACCCACATGGCTTTGACGATCCATATGGGGTGACCACATGATTATAATATGTTTGAAAAGACAATCATAAAATAAAAATTAAAAAAGCTGGCCAATTGTTTTATGACATCTTCCCAAGAATAAAATTAAAAATGTTTTATTCCATTTCCGCGACAATGACATCTTTCCCAATTTGTCATTATCAGGGCATGTGTGGTAAACAATAAAACCATAATTTTTAAAGCTTTTTTTATAAGTAAAGTCAAAATTTTTCTTACATATCTACCTTATAAATCCTAAAAATTATTTTATAAAAGTTAATCCAGACATACACTGTATATTATGATTGTTTGGTTTGATTATACTTGGTGAATTGTGGTTCTAACACCTAGATCAGGGCTAGAGTTTTTTATTTTTTTGAATAATATCACATGTACGAATATTAAAAAAAATAGTAGTCCCTCTAGTTCTAAATATAAAAATTAATTAGGTGCTTAATTCGATTCCAAATATATAACTCCAATCTACTACCTTATTTTTTTGTAAAGCAAAAAATTACTTTATCTTCTAAATTTATAATCAATAGGGTTCCATTAATGAGTAATTCCAATGCAAATTATTGAAGATAATATTTTAGCAAAATCAACACTTTTTTATCAATGACTTAAAATACTCTTTTTAATCTCAACAAATTAATTATTTAGTTCTTATATTTAAATATCAAAAGTCTAAAAGATTCCTATGTAGTTGCCAAATACGTTTGTAAATCCAACTTCTGTTTTTTTTTTTCTAATTTTATTTCTACTTTCTTTTTCTTATTCCACTTCTTTAAAAAGTTTTTCTTAATAATACTCATAAAGTAGCCACTAGGGGCATTGAGAAAGTGTTTTCATTGGACGTTAAGATAACCCTTTTTCTCAGTGACAAACCAATGAAAGGGAGGACTCAAGATTCTTAGGCTGTGTTTGGATTGAGGGGAGGGGGTGGGAGTGTTCATTAGTTCATCATTTGGTTTGAATTTTGATGGGGGAGGGAAGCTAAAATTTTCGGTTTGATGCCCTTCCCTCCATTGGTTTTGGGCTGCTTGAAATTGGTCCTTTTTGGAGGAAATATTGTGAGATTCCAATAATACCCCTACTAAAATACAAAAGTGCTTAAATTCATTACTTTTCTTCTCCTCCGCTAACTGGTTCCTGTCGGTCCTGCAGCTGTGTGCACAGCTTCCTTCGCTCTGCTTTGTGGTCGACGTTGCTGGGTCGGCAATTTAGATCCTTTCCCGGCAACCATTTGTTCCAGTGCTTGGGCGGCGTTTGTGGGACGTGGTGGGTCTTTGCGGTCTGTTGAAGGCGGCGAGTAGTTGAGTTCCTGGCACATCGTATCTGGTCTGTGGTCGGCGTTTCTGGTCAGTGGTCGCCGTTTCTAGTCCATGGTTGTCGTTTCAAGTTCACTGTCCAAGCACACATCTATTGAAGGTAGGAATTAAAGCCAATATCATTGTTTCTGATTCATCAATCCCCTCAATCTTTCTAATATATATTTATTTCAGTGTTTTCTACCTCTGTTAATATGATGATTTGGGTAGGGTACTAAATGAGAGATAATGGATAGACTGATCTCTGATTTTTTCTTTTTCACTTTTTCCATCAATACCCATGTTTTCTCTTCTCTCTCTCTTACCAGAAGTTGATTTTAGTCACATCATTAGCACGTTATTATTCTTTTCTTGTGTTTTTTTCATTTATACCCAATTTTGCTCTTCTCTTTTATTCTCTCTTGTTTGTATAGATATGTTGATTTGTTCGTTCATTTTTCATTGAGTACCCGTTCTGATTTGTATTCCTAAATATATGTAATATTTATATGCAGAGGCTGTGTGGCTATATGTATGCTTTTAAGATTTCATGTCCAAAAATAATAGTTTAGATTAGATTGTGCGAAATTTTAGTGTTTTAGTTCTAGGCTAGCAGTCAATGTCATAAAACATGAGGAAACATAAAGGTGAGTGAGGTGTATATAACTTGCCCTTTTGAAATTTTAAAGATACCCACAAAAGGTCATAAGAGCAGTGTGCATAGGGAGGCATTAGTCTTTAGGGAGAAGCTGATATGCCTAAGCATTTTTGTCATTGAACATACATTTCTTTGGTTTGTCATTGGAATGAGAAAACCAAATATCATGAAAGGGGTCGAGCAGACATGTGATAAATAGGGGAAAAAAGAATGTGTGTACATATATATAATCAATTAAACTTCAATTGTTTTAATGACGCTTACGTTCTTTCTCTTGAAAGAAACCATTGACAGGCAGAGACTTGCACCGAATATTAGAAATTTGATCTCTCTTAAGAGAGAATGGATCAACCCCTGCCTTGTAAGCTGCAATTAGTCCTATGGCTTCCTAATAGTTTGACGCCTGAAGCTGCAGGAATTGTAATTTCATCAACCAAACTACTTTTACAGTTTTACCTAAATACAAGACATTCATTAATCCAACCAAAAGATTTCGGATAATGGTTTTAGCTTGAATTTGATGATTTCTGTAAATTCATTTAGTTGTGTGTGTATCTATCTATCTATCTATCTATCTATCCTCACTTTTGTCTTTAAATACTCTTTCATAGTTTTTCCATTTTTCCCCTTAATGAGAAAATTGCTGACATTAAGAAAACTTACTGTGAAATTTGATAGATTCAGACCCTCTAAAAGTTAGTAGTATGTGAAGTGATTCTGAAATAAGAGAGACAGAGAAAAGAAGTGGACTCTATACAAACTCTCATTCGTTGTCTCACTCTCTCCCACTTCAACGACACTTTAACATCAGAGAATCAAAATGTAAGACAATATAATGACAACTTTAAAGAGAGGCTATATAAAAAAGTCTTCACTTAAGATCAGGCCAAGATAAGGTTCTAGATTGACCAAATTCTTCACTCATGACAATATACTGCCTGATATTTCTGAACATTAGAGGCTCTGTAATTTCCTGCTACACATCTAAAATGCTCCAGGTCTTTGGAGAGGGAAAATTATCTATCCTGGATGATATATGGGAAATTTGTAATTGATCTTCACTGAAAATCATTAATCAAATAAAACATGAAATGGTATTGGTCACTGAAAAATCATCTGAACCATTAGCTCATGAATTGCTTATGTCTTGAATTTTGTATCTTCTATATGTATAATAATTATGTTATAATGCTAGTTGCTTCCTTATGCTTGAACTTCTGTGATTTTGGTGCTGTTGTTTTGGATATCAATTCATTCATGGAAATAGATTGTGCAGCTTTGTCCATTTTGTAACATCGAGTTTTGATTTTTTATTAATCTTGACCAGGTTGTTGTGTGATTCTATTCTCTTGCTTTCTTCGTCTTTTCAACTAGAGCGGGTCAAATAGGCTATCTCTTTCTGTTTTCATTTTTGTTGTTGTTGTAGTTTTAAATGATGTTAGGCACAATTTTGATATCAACATGCAACACTACCATCTACATATTGCATGTTCACTATCTAAATAAAAACAAATAATAGTTGGCAAATTTTCCCAAATACAAACCATTTCAAGTTGAACACTTCAGTGCTTATTGTATGCTGATCATAAAAAGTTTGTGGGTTATGTCTTTAAATGATTTTTCCAATGTATATAGGTTCCTGACTATAGTTTTGCTATTTCACTTTGTTAGATGGACCACAAACTTGAATACATGTTATTGGTGCGGCAGTGGGTTGAATTGTGCCAAAGAGCAGTAGCTCTGATAGTGTGTATTGTTGCCCAACTGTATGTCAATGAGGTTTGCCAAAAAAAAAGTTATAGTTTGAGTGGCAAAAGAGAGAGGGTGCGTGATGAAATAATGAGTAGAATAAGTCATTGCCCATCTAATCGAAATATCATTAGAATGACTCCTAGAGCTTTCTTAGAATTGTGTGGTATGTTAGAAAGAGAAGGTGGTTTGCGAACCACACGATTTTCAACCGTGCAAGAACAAGTTGCAAAGACTCTTTATATATTAACACACAGTGTGAAAAGTCGTGAAGTAAATTTTTGGTTTAGACGTTCGGGTGAGACTATTAGTCATCATTTTCATAAAGTTCTGATGGCTATCATTGAGTTAAAAGAAAAATTTGTTAAACAACTTGATGGGTTAAAAGTCGCTCCTGAAATTGAAAATGAGAATAAGTTCTTCCCATATTTTAAGGATTGTGTTGGTGCTATAGATGGAACACATATACGTGTCATGGTGTCTTCTATAGAGGCTCCTTGATATCGTGGTAGGAAGGACTACCCGACACAGAATGTGTTAGTAGCATGCACATTTGACTTTGTAACCCCCTTACCGTAATTATATCCGGATTACTAAATTTAAGTGAAATAGAGACCAATAAAATGAAATCAACAATTTATAATCCCTTAACGTGGGATGGGGTATTTAAAAAAAATCAATTCAAAATGTAATTACCCTGGTCTCACATTCACGTGCGGATATAACTACTTGAGAAATCGAATCACATAATAAATATTAGAGTACGGAAACTAGAATCCCGGCAAACCCTGGGTTACTTACATATATATAATGGGTTTAAGGTTCCCAAAATAGGGATTACATATCCAAAATATTCATTTACATCTCATATACACTTAGTAATCCCAAAACCAAAATAAAGATAACCAACTACCACTCAAGTCTCAGAGTAATCCTAACTACTCCTGGTTGTCCGCTTCCCTTTTGAGCCACTCGCCCTGTCTGAAAAGGTTAGTCATTTGGAAAGAGTGAGATTTTAAAGAATCGCAGTAGTAACAAATTATTCATACCACACGTAATCACATAGCATGTAAATGAATCATCTCATAACAGCAGCAACACAAATCACACTCCACCCTCATCCCCTTTTACCGCCGGGAAGGCACACCGTCCTAACCTGAACCGTTGTTAGCGACTCAGGAACTATTGGCGTGGCAGTGCATACGAATAGCCTTACAGCTCACATATAGCCTTTCGGCTTTCACAATTGGCCCGTTGGCCTTCACAAATAGCCTTTCGGCCCACATAATCACATATAACACACACTAACCTCATCCCCTTTTACCGTCGGGAAGGCACACAGCCCTTACCTGAACCGTTGTTAGCGACTCAGGGACTTTTGGTATAGTGGTGCTTCCACAATTTCACATAAACACATATATGACGCCCTAACCTCATCCCCTTTTATCGCCGGGAAGGCACACAACCCTTACCCGAACCGTTGTTAGCGACTCAGGGAGTATTGGTATAGTAGTGCTTCCATAATTTCACAAAACTTACAGCATACGAATCCATCTCAGAACAATGACATAGTACACATACAATGTATCACATAAGGTATAAAGAAAGAGTCACTACCTGTATCTTTCCTGACTGGCTCCGGTACCGTAGTCTCACAAGGGTGACAGATGTCAAATCCTATCCAAATTAGGGACAACCGGTCAATCTCTTTTCCAAGTTCTTAATTTCATAATACACTTAGTTGGTTATCAGATAGGACTCTTTAGGTGACTAATAAATGCCTAAACATATGCCTAAAGGGTTGGAAGACACTACCCCAAAGACCCCTTTTTCGAAGGCACAACACTGATTTCTGACAGCCTCACTCGAGTGAAGGCGACCTTACTCGAGTGATGAGAGACTTATGCTCGGGTGAGAACCACTTTCACCTGCGAGTATTTGACAGAGAGCAACCTCACGGCCAGGTAATGCTCGCAACACTCGAGCACCAAGCTCTGCACTCGGGTGATGACCCCAATTATGCTCGAGTCCCAGAAATTGCAACACCACTAGTGACAACCTGAGAGCACAACCACACCAGAGGCACCAGCTCACTCGAGCATGACACCTCGTACTCGGGTGAGACAACTATGCTTGCGAGTGTCAGAGCACACTCTTGGCATCCACCAGCGAGTGAAGACCCGAGAGCATCCCCAACTCTGGGCTCACACCATCACTCGAGCAAACCCAAACTCACTCGAGCATGTTCATTGCTCACTCGAGAATAAAGAAGTGCACTCGAGCCTGATTCAAAGAACCCAACCAAAAACTCAAAGCAGCAAAGGGAAAATGCACATAGCACTCGAGCATGATCCTCCTCTGCTCGAGTGTTGTGCATCAGAGACCAGAAACGCAGAAAACATCAGAAAATACCAGATGGTCAAATTCATACCCTATGGTTCCCAAACTCTACCAAAAGCTCATACACACTTAGCACTAACTAGGGAATACATTGGCCACTTCAAAAACACTCCCAAAATCAATTTGACCACAATCATGCTCCTAGGTCTCTATAACACAACAAATTTCCAATTCCCTTAACACATTCCCAACATTCCAAACTAAATTCAATACTCCAATATCTTCACAATGGATCATTTCCAACATCAAACACAATGAAATCCATACATTCAACATTTGGCATAACTAGGGCAAATTTCCAGATTTTACTAAACTTATCCAAAAATCACAAATAATACTTCAAAATGCACTAAATGCCTACCTCTTCACTTTGCTAAATCCAGAATCTTGATTCTCCCACTTTCAATTTCGACCAACTCACAAATCAACACTATTTCAAGATTCTGAAATCACCAAGTTGAAGCTCTCAATGAGATGCATATCTTTAGAGAAGAGATTTAGGGCATTAGAGATCAAACAAAGCATCAAAATCTCACCTTTTCTTCTTCCTTTTCCCTTGATCACTGGAACTATGGAGAAAGAGGAGAGATAATATGAGAGATGAAATGATGGTGATGAGCAAGCCTTTCCTCCCCTCTCATACACAATTCCACCGAATAGGAGAGAGATGAGAGAGGAAAAAGTGCTATTTTGTCTTCTTGTGCTACATCTAATGGCTCACCAAATGCCGCTTGTCAATATCTTAATCACTCCTCTATGAGCTCACATAAACTTCATACACCAGATTCCGACCCATGGTTAAAGAATCTGAACCCTTGATCTTAAATACCACACACATGTATACCAAATTCACATCACATTAATTCTAAAAGTGCTTAATTACACTAATTACAATAATTATCAGAGTCATTAGCCCTTAATCCCGAATTGGGATATTACAGACTTAAAGTTCAGTTATGTGCTCCCTGGATGGGAAGGAACTGCTTCTGACTCAAGGATCATAAAAAATGCATTAACAAGGGAAGATATTCTTAAAATCCCTGAGGGTAAATATTTACCTAAATTTTATAAAGTTTACATTCATTAGGGATTGTAAACCCATTATAGTAATTATCTTCATTTTTTATAGGTAAATATTACCTTGTGGATACTGGATTCATGTTAACTGAAGGTCTTATAACACCTGATCGAGGAGTTCGATATCATTTAAAAGAGTAGTTTAGGAGAAATCCACCCATAAACTATAAGGAGTTATTTAACCTACGACATGCAAAGTTGCGTAATGCAATTGAACGAGCTTTTGGTGTTCTGAAGAAAAGATTTGCCATTATATCCAATGCAACTGAACCTACATATGGAATCAAAGTTCAAAAAATGATAATTTATGCATGTATCATTCTTCATAACTTCCTCATGAGTGTTGACGGTGATGACGATCTTATAAGAGAGGTGGATATGGACCTTTGTTGACAAAGTGGATCAAATGACAACAATCGTGCTTCAAGTAGTAACAATATTGAGGCCGCTCGTGGTTAACTTGTTAGAGACAATATCGCCACTCAAATGTGAGCAGATTACCAGAATAATCATGAGCATACTCTTGATAATGATGTTGAGGATGAGGTTGAGGGCTGAAGTTTGATTTATCATTTGTATACTTAGTTTGTTGTATTCTTTGTTGAATTTAGAATTGAATATTTCTTAGACATGCAATTTGTTGTATTTTATGTTGAACTTTAGTTGAATTTCAATTTTAGACATTATGTTTAGTTTATTACTTGTTCAGCTTTATTTTCATATAAAACTTCCGATTATTATAAATTGTATTATATGATCATAGTCTAATTTTATAGGATGGCACCCCACCTTAATAAGGAAGCATTTTACTGGACAAAAAATATGGATGATGCCCTTGTTGATGCTTTTATGGCTGCATATAATGAGGGCCGCAAAGTTAATGGCAGTTTTACTTGTAAGGGTTACGACAATATAGTGGCAGAATTAAATGGTTTATGACATAAGCATGCATGTTTCTACACTTGTTTTATGACATAATGTAATGGTCAAAACTTGTATTGACGTAATCTCTGGTGCATTTGGTAAACAATTCACTTGTTTATGACATAAGCATACATGTTTCTACATAATGAAGACTGTTATTGCAAATTGAAATTTTCATTGGTTGCTGCAATGGTTCCTTCTTTTGTTGTGGTTCATTTTTATTTATCATGTATAATGCAATGGTCAAAACTTGTACCACTGAAATCTTTGGTAAATCTGGATGTTGACAAAGTTTTTGGATGATATTTGATTTCTCATTTGTAATGGCATAAAGTTAGTCGTTGGGAAAAAACATGAAATTAATCAAATATAAGATTTGATATTCAAGAGGGAGATGTCAACATACATAATGATAGGTACTAAGGTGGAGTTTGTGTGTGTGTCGCAGCAGTGACATTTCAATGTTGATTTTATTGGCTTGTCTTGCCTAGAATTCCATCTAAGTTATATCATAAGTCAATCATTCCCCTTTTTTCTATGCTTTATTGATGTTAGGAACAAATTTGCTCTGTTCAGCTTACTACTATGTGTTTAAAGTATTGTTGGTTCATTAAATCTAAAACTTTGTTTCTTCATTTGGGAACACATTTTGTTTTTTTTTCCTATGTCTAAGATTGTCATTTTGAAACAAATCCTTTATTTTTGCAGGCTAAACCTAAAGAAGCACTATGGAGAACAAATCCTTTTCCAAATTATGAAAAGATGATGATATTATATGGAGTAGATAGAGCTACTGGAGAGGATGGTGAAACAATGCATGATTTTAGAAAGAGACACCGTTCTCAAGAAGAGCTGACCGAAACTTTCAATGACATTGACAACCTTGTTTCACAAGGTGGAATCATATCAAACAATGTTGATCCTTTTGTTGAAGTTGATGGGCAAGGTAATTTACATGGACAAAGCCCATCTCCCGAAGAAGAGAATTCTCGTAGTGCTTATAGTTCTTGTAGCAAGAGGGCAAAGAGAGCTACTAGAGAGCAAGACAATCGTATGAAGGATTTAACAGGGGTTATATCAGCAGTGGCTGATGTAATATCCCGAATTTTAATACTTGAGCTTAGGGATTAAGCCTGAGATTAGTGGACTGCTAAGCCCTGGTTTAGCAAGAGTCCAAATTGTGATTAAGAAATATGAAAAATGAGTTAGTGGTAATTCCAAGTGAATTGCCATAATCAGGGGCAAAACGGTAAAGTTACCGGCCATTTGATTGGTTGCCGAAGAGGAAACTTATTGGTAGCTTCAAGATCAATGGTTAGGATTGATTTGTGAAGTTGAGTAAGGGGCATAATCATGTGTGTGTGTGTGCATGTGAGCCCATGGGAGCTGAAGTGAGATGGTGACAAGTGGCAAGGTGTGGACCCTTGGATGAGGCATAAGTGATGTGAGACACATCATCATCCTCTCCATCTCCTCTCTTTCTCTCTCTCGTTTTCTCTCTCTTCTTCCTCTCCATTTTTGCTGGAAATGCTTGGGAGAGACAAAGGAAAAGCTTGAGAAAAGGTAAGGAAAATGGTTTCCTTTGCTCAAATCCTTTTCATAAATATTGTTCCTTGGAATGAGAGCTTCAATTTGATGGTTGTAGCTTCTCCATTGGTGGTGATTTGAAGAATCACGAAAATCTGAAGAGTAGATAATCAAGAAGTGTTCTTGAGAAAGTTGTTAAGGTATGTGAACCCAATCTTTCTATCTATGTTTCATGCCAAATGATTAAGATTGGAATTTCTGGAATTATTGCCCTAATTTCGAAAATATGGGTCAATGGGTAGTTTGGCATGTTATGGTTATAGAAATGGTATCTTAGAGTGAGTTCGGAATAGATAGATTGATTGGGAATTGAAATGATTGAAGTTAGTGATTTTGGAAAAATGATGATTGTGATGCCCTAGACCAAAGCATGTTAATGGAATGGGAATTGGGTAATTCTGTTGATTCCATTGAATTCAGTGAGTGATTTTGTGTGGGAATAGCTTTGGTAGAGGTTTTGGGTCCATTTGGATCAATTGGGCAAGAGTTAGGAAAATGTGGTATGTTTGCTGCGTCTTCTGGAATCTGATGGATTCACTCGAGCAGACATGGGTGTGCTCGAGTGAAGGAGGAACATTGCTCGAGTGAGGGAGATCCTGCTCGAGTGATATGAGAGTTTTCCCTTTGTGCTTCGAGTTGCACCTGGGATTTTTATGTGTGATGCTCGAGCACATCGCTTTGTGCTCGAGTGAGCTGGGTTCTGCTCGAGTAAAGGTGTAAGCCCAGAGTTGAGGATTGCTCTCGGGTGGATACTCGCGGGAAAGAGGCACGAGTATGCTTTCTCACTCGCGGGTATGGGGTATGTGCTCGAGCACATATGGCTGTGCTCGAGTGAGCCTGTGCCTCAGGTGAGAGTGGTGCTCTCGGGTTGTCACTCGTGGCGTTGTGCTCGCGGGTGCTCGAGTAAGGCATGTGGCCTTGTGCTCGAGTGAGGTTGGTGTGCTCGAGTGAGCTTGTACCTCAGGTGAGGGTTGTGCTCTCGGGCATGTGCTTTCTGTCTTCACTCTCTTGTGCTCGAGTACTGTCCGTACCAATGCTCGAGTGAGAGCATTTGTGCTCGAGTGATGTCCGTACTTGTGCTCGAGTGAGAGCATCTGTGCTCGAGTGAGGCAGTGAAAAATATCAAGTTTAAGTGTTAAAAAGGGGATCTTTGGGGATAGTCTTCCAACCCTTTAGAGCTATGGATTGAGGTGTTTGAGGGCACTTAAAGGGCAGTAATGATAACCAACTTGAGTGTCTAAAGGTTAAGGAATTGGAAAAGGGATTAATCCTATGTCCTTGATTTTGGTTATAGGACTTGATGATTACCCTGATCGTGAGCGGCCGGAGCTGGAGCTTACGTGGAATAAGAGTAGGGAACTTACCTCTCCTGCATGTAGTGATAATTGTATTTGTGTATTGATGCATGTTATTGCTTTGCGTGATTATGTGAAACATGTATGAATGATTGTAGCTTTGTTTCTAGTTATACTATGGTCATGAGTATGTTGTGAAACATTGAGCATGCGGATATATCATGATGTGAACATGAGTTATTGTAATGCAAGCATGTCATGCATTAAATACTTATCTTGCATGCATATTGGTATCTGTTTCCTACTGAGATTCCCTAGAATCTCACCCTCCCCTATCAACATTTTAGACAGGGAAGGAAGATTGAGGATGAAGCGAGCATCCAAGGACGAAGAGGACTCGTTTCTGGGTGAGAGCTTAGTGGTTGGTTATCAATGCGTAATTGGGAATATGAATTGTATAATTGGATCAATATTTGAGTATGTATTTGAGTAGGTTGTGTAATCCCTATTGGTTGAGTTGTATGGGCTAATGTGCCCTATGATTATTGAGCGAAGATATGATCCTGAGATTGCCGGGAATTTATATTGCGTACTCTGATAATTATATAAATGTAAGTTATCTTCGCATAGTAATTATATTCGGAGTGTAAATATGAGACCGTGTGTTAGAATGATTTCGAAATGTATTTGTGAAAACCCCGTCTAGTTGATGGGATTATAAAGGTTGTTTTGTCTTATTGGTCTCTATTTCACGTTAATCGCGTAATCCGGATATTAATTACGGCAGGGGGTTATAGCTGATGCAATTAATAGAGAAACCGATGCATTAATTGAAGGTAATTTGGTTTTACAAAAAGCCTCTACCACAAGGATGCAAGTGCCATAATTATTAGGTGAAGAGCTTTGGAAAATTCTTGAAGAATGTGGATGTGATAGTGAAAGAATACCTGACATATATTGCTTACTTATGGGTGATATTGACAAGCTTAGGACAGCGGTTCAGTGTCCACCTTCAACTAGGAAACAAGTGATCATGAAGATGTTATATAATTCACTTTAGTTAGGTGGTGATGCCTTATATACATTTTGCATTGATGCTAAAAAAATATAGCTTTTGAGTATTAGTTATCACTTTTGAATATTTTGTGACATGCTTAAAATAGATATTTGAGCATGTAGTGATAACTTGGTTGTATGTACACTTATAAATATTTTGTTACATGCTTAACATAGGCATTTAAGCAGGTTGTAATTCACTTTAGTTAGGTGGTGAAGCCTTGTATGTATTTTGGTTGATGCTAAAAAAATATAGCTTTTGATTATTAGTTATCACTTTTGAATATTTTGTCATATGCTTAAAATAGATATTTGACCATATAGTGATAACTTGGTTGTATGTACACTTTTAAATATTTTGTTACATGCTTAACATAGGCACTTGAGCCTGTTGGAATCACTTGTTCATATGTAGACTATTGAATATTTTGTTATCACAGACTAAACGTAGCTTTTTAATTGGGATATGAAATCTAGATGAAATAATGAGTTAAGAATTAGCAGATGTAAAATTAGGATGAAAAAAGTTTAAATAATCAAATTTTTGCTTTAATAAATCGGTGCTTGATGAATCAATTAAAAAAATGAGAAAGCAAAAAATTTGTTATTTTAAAATTTTTTAAATATTTATTAAAGAAAAAATTTGTTAATTTAATATTTTTAAAATATTTATTATATTAGCTTTTAATAAAAATAGCATTTTTATACACATATTACAATATTAATGTAATAATTTAATTTAAATACAAATGTAAATTAATTTAAACAATATATAATTATAAAAGTATAAAATAACATATAAGGGTAAAATGGTCAATTAGTTATTACCTCTCCTTCCCTCCCCTCTTAAACTAAACAAAGGATCTTCTCCCCTCCTATCCCCTCTAACAAACCAAACAAGGTAACATACCCTCCCTTCCCTCCCCTCCTTTCCCTCCCCTCAAACCAAACACACCCTTTTCAAACACATTATGGAGGGAACCTGACTTGTGTTCGTACACTTTAATGGAGTTCATCGTTTTCAAAGATTTTGGGAGTGACCGAGGAAGGCAAAAATGCACAGCATTAGTTGGTCC
Source organism: Inga laurina (assembly GCA_963855925.1). Classification (NCBI taxonomy): domain Eukaryota; kingdom Viridiplantae; phylum Streptophyta; class Magnoliopsida; order Fabales; family Fabaceae; genus Inga; species Inga laurina. The sequence goes on from OY979713.1 coordinate 21,862,252, forward strand.
TCATTTGTAATTAATTTTGATCCTTTTCTGCCAATTGATGAATCCCTTCAACTATAATATTTATGGACCATTGACTGCCATTTCTTGAATTTTGCCTCCCAAATCAGCTACGCATATGAATGCAACTGGGCGATCAAATATAGCTTCAGATGATAAAGTCATCAACACCAAATTACATTGTACCACAACTCTTCATCTAAAAAATGTCACATGCCACATTTAGTGTAAGACAGTGCTTCAAATAAAATTGTCTTCAATAGGAAGATACTTGTGCTTAAGGGAAAAAAACAAGTCCTATGCCAACTTCCATATGCAACAAAAATTGCTTAAGCAAGCTTGCACATCAAATACACGCAAAAAAATATTGTCATTTGTTCAACCAATTTCAATAAGAATTTGGATTCTTGCACGTCTTTATTGTGTAAACAGATAGTACCTTGAACAACTGTATGTTCTAGTGTTTTGAAATTGTAATTCAACCCCCCCAAAAACCACTTTTTGTATGTCTTTCTAGGAGGATGACTTGTCCGATGTGGCAGGAGGAAAATTTATCCCAATATGTTTTCCATCCTTAAGTCATTTGGATTTGGCATGTCAATTCTTGAAATAGGTACCATTTGCATACTATAAATCTTCTCGTGTGATGTAATCTTGTAGCATTTTTCAATATAATCATACACATTATCATGTATAAGCTTGATGACTGTGCAAGCATGTGGACATTGAATTCTAGACATTTGCTATATTGAACAACTACATTGATGTACATGAAGAGCAACCTATAAATTTTAGCAAGCTGTACGAACACAAGTCAGGTTCCCTCCATAATGTTCAGCTCTCACCACATTCTTAATCACTTTTAACTTTATGTTTACCAACAACATTTTTTCACTTTCTCATCGTCATATACGTGACCCATGCACCTTTGTTTTCTTGTCTTCATACTCACAGATCAATTGTGAAGCATTAAGCCTTTTTCCCTATGCCATATATGCAATGAATAACTCAACAAGATTTGTTGTAATATTATCCCATTGTCCAAATGGAAAATTGCTTAAAGCACATCTATCAACGTCCCCATGATTTACAAGTCACTAAAATAAATGTATGTTGCAATTTCTTATATTTCCCAAAGTATCATTGAACTCACTCCCAAGCCTTGCCTATTCGATGCAATCAAGTAACTTTAGTGCATCAACCTTGTTTTGTGCATATGTCCTTTTCTTAACTCTTTATTTGTTGTCATCAATTTTATCTTAAAATTTTCCTTCATGTGTTGATAACATATACATATCTCACCATTGAATATTGCTCACAAGCTCTTATTATAGCACTGTCACAGTCTAAACAATTGTCCATTCAATTGACCTTATTATCTATTTAATAATTCATAAAATATAATTCTGTACATTCCTCATATGTCTCATCCTTCACAATATCAATTGCAAGCAGAAACAATTCATTATCCACATCATATGTGGAAGTTGAGAGCAATGTGCCACTTAAAATGACTTCTATCTATATACAGTATATGTTTTACCCTAACCAATAACTCTTCCATATATGCTATGAAGACAGGCTAAAAAATGTTATTATGAGAAGCTACCTGTAATATACTAAAATTTTGTAACCTGCAATGCTTTATGTGAAATTAGTTGGATAAAATACACATGTGTATATATATAAGGACACTTGGTGTCTTCTGAAGAGACATACAAGTGGCGCCATGTTTATGGCACATAGGTATACATGGTGCCATATGTTGACAGATACACAGATATCCGACGTTTTCCAAGACACACAGGCACACACACTAGACATTTCCCTGAGACAGAGGTATATGTGGCCCCATCTTATGGTCCACACATACACTTAGTGTATTCTTGAACCCATAAGGACACATGGCGCCATTCTGAGTAAACTTCGCATAAAGTAGCATTAATAAAGTAACTTTTAGTAAAATAGCTTCTTGTAAGCAGCTTTTTGATAAAAGTAACTTTTGGGATGGCACTACACTACCTAGCCCTCATTTATCATATGTCTTATTTGACAGGATAACTCCCTGTCAAGCCACGTGTCTGAATTTCCCTAACACCGATCAGTAAAGCAGGATGAAATCATCGAACTCCACTCCCTTTAGCATAAAATTCGGCCAAGCATGAGGAGGGAAGAAGGAGAGTTGACATTGGGACACATGGCTATTCCCAGACTTGCCTCAGAAAAGCTAGATGAATTCTCTGGTGAGTAGGTCGATCGGATTTCAAAAAAAGCATCTGGCACCCTATGATTTCAAAAGAGCGTCGAGCACCCTATGACTTAAACACTTAAACATATGTCATTTATATAATTCCAACACCTCCCAAGCTCCCCAAGATTTCAGCCAAGAGGAGAAAATTAGGAGAAAAATTGAGAGAAAAAGAAAAATGAGAGAAGGTGTTCTTGCCAAATTTCAACCTCGAATTCACGTTTCTAGCCTATAGTGCCTTCACAAATCTTGTTATACTCCTTGAGGGATACATTTCTACTATTTCATATTCTTGATCAGAGGAGTTTTGTGCCCCCTTTATAGTGTAGGTGCTAGCAAAATCAAGAATGGATCATAGAATCGAATAAAGGTAAGCGTAAGCTCCAATGTGAGCATAGTATCTTGAGCTTTGGCTAAGTTTTGATGGAGTTATGCTACTACCCTAATTTTGATCAAGAAGCAAACTTAGTATTTAATTGATTTTGTGACCATAAACATGTTGTTAATTAGGGTTTAAGCGTGATAGGAATGGAATTTTGGCAAGTCTTATGGCTAAATTGCAAAAACACCTGTTATGGACTTAGGGTTAGATTTCGGCCAGGACCAAAACACTAGGAAGGAATATGATTTTGTTGGTTTTAAGGTTCTAATAGATTTAGAATGAAAAATTGTGTGGGACAAAGGTGAGAAACTGATTTCGGGAGCGTCAGTATAGAAAACAGAATTTCTGCCCTAAAAACCCTAAGAGTCAACCATGAGCTGTTCATGGGGGAAAGAGTACGAATTTGTGAAATTTAAGGTTGGAAATGGATTTTATAGGCAAAATTGTGTAGTAATAGCATGTGGTTATTGTCACATCCCCCATAATCCCACCGCCCCGCAGGCATGGTCTTCCGCCATGGGTTCCCCCCATGCGGCCGCAAGTGAAGGACTCATAGGGATATTTGCGTCCCCTGCACATTTCTTTCGCCTCCCCACGACTCAAGCACCCAACCTGGGGTATTCATCTTCCGTGCGCGGGAAGAGAAAAACCTCAGATAGTTGCACTATGCTTATATTAAAGTGGCATTCTCCTAAAATGGAAATGGAAAAATTCTCTTAATTATATACTAGAAATTAGTATATTAGTATCAAAATGGTATAAAGAATTCACCCAGCCCTTCTCATTTAAGGTAGCAAGGAAGTTCTTTTGTTGCAATCCCTGTAAGGGATAACTACGTAAGTAGAGATCTAAATCTGTAGTACCTAATCTTGACAGTCTTATTTCTCGATTGCCAATCGTAGCTCTCTCATTGATAATTGATAAGAGAGGTATATAATGCGCTTTTAGCATTCTGACTTTCCTGCATCTAGTAAGGTGAGATTCGACCCAAGGCAGGGCTCTTTTATAGGGATATAGAAGAGCCCTCATTTGGCCTAAGCCCCCTTCCTCTCCTTACCAGTCGAAGCTCAATGGTACTACGTCTCGCCAAGCACTTGAACTTTCCGATAACTCTCCATATTTTGTACATGTAAATAATATTTTGAAGATAATTAGAGAGTTATCTATGCAATTTTAGAAAATTCAATGAGATTTTATTATAAAAAGATCAAATCAAATTTGTGCATCATTTAGGGGATTTCTTATAAATATTATAGTTTTATCTTTATATAAAATAATTAAAAAAAATAATAATAAATTCTTTATGTTAGTTTAATTTATTTTACCTTTTATGTTATTTTTTGTTTCCTCCTTGTTTAAATGGCAAGTGACGTGGTTTTGGGCTGGAAATTGGTGGGTCAATTGGACCAAAAAGAAAAATAGGAAGAGGGCCACCATGGACTAAGGGATCGAGTATGTGTTTGGAGTTAGGGGGTGGAGTTGATTGTGAAAGAAAAGGCAACAAAAGTGACACCGTTTTGGGGACTAATTGAAGATAAGGGAAGACCTAAAGAGAAAAAGGGGTAGCTACAGAGAAAAAAAACAGAGGAAGGCAGCCGACAGTTGGGAGAATAGAGAGAGCTGGGTTTAGAGAACGGTGAGCATCCTCTTGTGCTCGAGAGAGAGGAGAGCGTCAGCTGGAGGTTCCAGACCTGGGGAGGCTTTATTAGCTTCTGGTTCATCTTCTTGTTCCCCGGGTTTGACGAGCTCGACATCGAGAAGAACAGAGCAATTGAATCAGGACGGAGCTGAGAGTTTGACGGTGAGCTCTCTTGGGAGGATCGGTGACTACCCTCGAGCTGGACAGAGTGAGAGGCAGCTGGTTGAGGGTAGCTACTATTCATTTCTCTTGGATCTTCTGCACCAACGGTGAACCAGAGAAGCTTGAACTTGAATCTTCATAATCGGTGAACAGTGGAAGTGTTTCTCTTTTATTGTTCAATAATTGGTGGCTCTTGGACTGATTTGCTACTGTGATGTATTGGATTGAAGCCATGTGTGGCTAGTGGTTTTTTTGAACCTAGAGTAGTTATGAACTAATTTGAGAATTTGAGCATGTATGAACTCATTAATCTGTGCTTAATTTTATTTTGTTTACTTAATCTGTTTTATTTTGTCTATTTAGTGCTTGATCACCACTAAATATGAATTTGGGTAATTTAGATCATCCTTGGGAGAGGGATCTTTATTAGGCCATAATATTAAGTAATGTGGGATTATAATTTATTCTAATTTGCCAATAGGATAGGAATATACCTATTGGACCCATATAATCATATTAGAGTGAATTTGAAAATTTATTGCCTCTTGAGTAAATTAGTTAGGAATAACAATTTCAACTTGAGAGAGGGGTATAAGTGATTGGAAGATACTTATATCCATTAATACTCTAGATTAACAAATTAACATTATGTGCTTTTAATTGGGTAAATACATGTTCTAAAACTTTAAGAAGGGATTAGCCACTTTAGGTTGTTTTTATCAATTGAAGTCTTTAAATACTTAGATTTGTTTCTTTTACATTTGTTTAAATTGTCTTCCAATCTCTTTCTTTAATTTTCTCAACTTAAATGAAAATGGGAATTTTAATGCCTAATTATCTATTACCTTGAATCTATGTGAGATGACCTTGATTTCCTATTATACTATTTCAACAGCCCGTACACTTGTGGTGCTTATTTAAAATTTAGTAGCATCACTTACTCCCAGGTTGGGTGTTCGAGTCGTGGGGAGGCGAAAGAAATGTGCAGGGGGCGCAAATATCCTTGTGAGTCCTTCATGTGCGGCCGTATGGGGGGAACCCATGGCGGAGGAACGTGCCTGCGGGGCGGTGGGATTTCGGGGGATGTGACAATAACAAGGTGCATTTTTATTGTCACATCCCCTATATTCCTACCGCCCCGCAGGCACGGTCCTCCGCCATGGGTTCCCCCCATGCGGCCTCAGGTGAAGGACTCACAAGGATATAATCCCACACGTCCCCACGTCTCAAACCCTTACCCTGGGGGTAGAGCCGGTAAAACGGGGCGGGCTGGCCCGCCAGCCCGCCAAAATGTGGCGGGTTCGGGCCACCGAAATGGCGGCCCGTTTACATTCGGGCTAAACGGGCCGAGCCCGTTTAGCCCGCGGGTTGGTGCGGGCTGGCCCGCCACCCCGCGAAATTTTTTTATTTTTTTATGTTTTGATTTTTTTCTCCTCAAATGCCCTTTTAGTATCCCGTATCTTCTTTCCTTTGATAATGTGTTTAATTAATTCCCCATATTTTTTATCTGACACTTATTTTCATATTATATTTATTTATTCTACTATTATTAAATTTAAAAAAAATATGTGTTTATATAGTTTTGTGATGTGAATAGATGAAAAAAAAGAAAAGTAAGAATGAAATTGACTTTACAATATAAATGTATAAAAAAAAAAGAAATGTGATATGAGCGGGTGAAAAAGAAAGAGGGTAGACTTTTTTTTAAAAAAGAGTGAAATTTATATAAAAAAAAAAAATTGGCGGGTTGGCGGGCTAGCCTGCCAGCCCGCCTAAACGGGTTCGGGCTGGCAAAAGCCAGCCCGCGAAGGGGGCGGGCTACTTCAGCCCGCCCCGTTTTAGTCTCCAACCCACGCGGGCTGGCCCGCAACCCGCGGGCCAGCCCGCATTCCCACTTCTACCTGGGGGTAAGTATAAGAGTTTGGCAAGAGGTGGTACCATTGAGCTACACCTAGCTGAATGGTACCATGTCTCGCCAAACACTTGAACTTATCCCTAGGTTAGGTGTTCGAGTCATAAGGAGGCGAAAGGAATCCTCCAAGGGGTGATATTCCTTATGAGTCCTTCACCTGTGGCCGCATGGGGGAAACCCATGGCGGAGGACCGTGTGTAACCCCCTCATCATAATTATATTCGGTTTATGAAATTTAAGTGAAATAAAGACCAATAAAAAAAAAGCAACATTTATAATCCCTCATCTTCAAGATGGGGTGTCCAGAAAAGTAGTTCAAAAATATAATTAATCTAGTCTCACATTCACATTCGAATATAATTATCTGTGCAGTTAAATCACATTCATAAATATCAGAGTGGCCAACAAAAATCTTGGCAACCCCGAGTTGCATGTATATATAAAATGGGTGTAAAGTTTCCTAAATAGGGGATTACATATCCAAAAATAATATCCACAAACTATATATATATATACAGTAATCCCAAACCAAAATAGATAACCAACAGTCCAAAAATAAAACATCCCTACTAGTCCTAGCCACTCCTGGTTGCCCGCTTCTCCTTGGAGCCACTTGCCCTGTCTGATGGTTAGTCAAAGGAAAGAATGAGATTCAAAAAAATCCCAGTAGTAACAAATCACTCATACAGTATGTAAATACATAGCATGTAAGATCATGTTCAATAGTAACAGAATGATTCATGGCTCACTCCACAAACGACAGCACTCACAGCTGTAATCACAATACGACAGCTTTCGTTGTAATTACTATGCCCGCTTTCGTGGTAAACACTATGCAGCAGCAGCACAAGGCATAAAGCATCATAAAGCAGTAGCAGCAACACAATGCATGATAGATATACATACAATGATTTACATAAAGTATAAGAGAAGAGTCACTACCTTGTTCTTTCCTGATGTTCCTCAGTACAGTGGGCTCGTGAGTATAGCATATGTCAAATCCTATAACCAAATTAGGGACAATCGATCAATCTCTTTTCCAAATACATATTTTCATAATATACTAGGTTGGTTATCATTCAAATTCTTTAGGTGGCTGTTAGAGGCCTACACATATGCCAAAAGGGTTGGGAGAAACTACCCTGAAGACCCCTTTTTCAGAAGCAGAATACTAATTTTTGACTGACTTACTTGAGTGATGAGAGACTTGCACTCAAGTGAGAATGGCTCTCACTCGTGAGTGTTTGACAGTGAGCAACAACAATAGCCAGAAAGTGCTCATAGCACTCGAGTATGAGGTTTCACACTTGAGTGATGACTCCAAATTCACTCGAGTCTCCGAAAGTGCAACACAGGAAGTGCTTGCTCGAGAGAACAGACAGTTTAGAGGAGGAAGCTCACTCGAGTATAACCCTTGGCACTCGGGTGAGAAAACTATACCTGCGAGTGTCAAAACACACTCTTGAAAATTGGCCAGCGAATGACAACCAGAGACGCAACCCTATAACATGAACTCACACACTCGAGTGAACCCATGCTCACTCAAGTGATCACCAATATCACTCTCGGGTTAAGAAGTGTACTCTTATTTTTTATCAAAAAACCAGGCGAAACACAGAAGTTAAAGGGAAATTATATTGCAGCACTTGAGTAAGACCCCCTCACTTGAGTGATCTTATCAGATTGCCAGATCGCAACAACTAACAGAAATTCCCAGATTTGCCAAAACTGACCCCAATGGTTCCCAAACTCAACACAAAGTTCATTCCCACTTAAAATTTCATAAGGAACCCATTGGTAGCCTCAAAACACTCAAAAACCCATCCTAAGCATAATCTTACTCTTGGGTCTCTATAACACACACAATACCCAATTCTATTCCACTCACTTCCAAAATCCAAAATCATATCCAACACTCAAATAACTTCACAATAAACCAGTTCTAACATTATTCATCATATAATTCATGCATTCAAAAAAATTGGCATAAAATCAGGGCAAATTCCAAAATTCATCAAGCTGAACCAAAAATCACAATAAATATACCAAAATGATCCAAATGCTCACCTCTTCAATTTGCTAAAGCCAAATCTTTGATTCTCAAACTTCCAAATTTGATCCAACCCCAAACTATCACCTTTTAAAATTCTGAAATCATCAAGATGAAGCTCTCAATGAGGTGCACAACATTAGAGAAGAGGTATAGAGCATTAGAGGTCAACAAAGTTATCAAAATCTTCCCTTTCTTTTCTTCTCTCTTCTTCAAGCTCGCCGGAAATAGAGAAATAGAGAGAGAGATGATAATGATGATAAAGAGTATAGAATTTTCCCTTGGCCCATTCTCCCATCCGATTTGAGGGAGAGAGAGGAGAGAGAAAGATAAGTTTGCAACATTGACCAAATCCCTTAGTCCACATCAAGCCACTTGTTAACATCTTGCTCACTCTTCCATAAGTTCACATTGGCTCAAAGCACAAGATTCCAACCCATACACAATAAATTTCAACCATTGATTCTTAATCACCAATGAGTTTCCTCTTTGGTAACTGACCAATTGGTCGGTAAATTTCCAATTTTACTATTTTGCCCCTGGTTTCCACTATGATTATATCATCACCACATACATTTATATCAATTTCACATCAAATTTCTCCAAAAGTGTTTAATTACTCTAATTACAATCAATTTCGAAGTCATTAGCCCTTAATCTCAAATTGGGTCATTACACTGTGCTTGTGGGGTAGTGGGATTACGGGGGATGTGATAGTTATGATTTTTGGATGATTAAATAGAGAACCCTAAATTTGGAACTTGAGGATTTATTGATATTAGTTGTTGCCAAATTCATTTTCTGGAGTCATATTCCTTTAAGTTGTGTTTTGGATAGTCAAACCTTACCGAATGATTATGAAATTTTATAGGGTATTATTAGACATCTTAAGTTTTAAAATGATATATAAAATGCATTTTTTGGACATGTAGTTTGTAAGTTATGATTGGTTGAAGTCGAGGTACCAATACTGGATTACATTGTGTGGCAATAAGGTTGGCTGAGGATCCTTGGTGTTTCAGCCCTACAAATGGCACTGAATGGTATTTTTCCTTTTATAGAGGACTTAAAGAGCTTCATCTAGAAACTTAAACCACCTTAATTGGAATTTTCTAGATTAAGTTATGAATTTTCAAAGTTTTTTTTATGAATCTAGCAGATTAGTGTTTGATCTATGGATTATTAGCATTTGGAGGGAATTATGGTTAGTGAAATTATGAGGTTTAGAGGCATGATTTAGAATCTAATGTGACCACATTAGATGCCCAATTTATAAGGGAGAAAACATGTAGTGTGTCTTATATTGGGTACTTAGTTCACATAACACAAAAGTCACAAAGATAACAACCAACAAAGTTGAATAGAGGACAAAGATAAGGATTGGTCAAGACTCAAGAGTAACATAATTATCATTATGCCAATGGTATTGGATAACGCAATTACCCATCTTGGTACATTATAAGATTTGACATTTGTCCAAAATTTGGTGATTGCCCAAGCCTGAAGAATAAGTAAAGAAGAAAAATCACCAGAAAGGTTGCTAGGTAGTAACTCTTTGTCTCATGTATTCTGTGTTGTCCTGCATGTATTTTTTACCATTATTTATATTCATTTTATGAATATAAGATTGTGTTATGTGGCCCAAAGACCTATTAGACTAGTGTGTCCTTAGGCTAGCAGATTCATTTAGATGATACCGGCAGTGACCCAAGGCTGTAAGACTCAGTGTGCAAGTTTGCGTGGGGCAGTAACCCTAGGCTATAAGACTGTAATGGCAGTAAGTCACGATATGCATCTTGTACAGGGTAGGGCCTTGGGCCATAAGACTTAAAAAACCAAGCATTGTGATATTGGACCAGAGTGTCCCGTGTTTGTGATTATGCTACATACTGTTTTCTGAATGTTGTTTATGCTATTTGATGATAACATGATTATTTATTTAGCATGCTTCGTGAACATGCATTATATGTGATTGATTGTTATTACCACTGAGATTATTGCAAATCTCACCCCTTTCAATAACTAACGTAGAGCTGAAGCAAGCGGCACGAAGGGCAAAATGGTAATCTCGGAAAGGTAAAGGACAAGGAGAAGAGTTTAAATGTCTTGTTTGTTATCTATGTATATATATTTTGGTTAGACTTAGATATTTTAGTAGCCTTGAGTGGCTACACAAGATGTATATAAAAATAAATGTACATAGACACAATAGTAATATTAGTATATGGTGGTATCAATACATCTAGGAATTTGGTCTTATCAGTGCACACTGTAATGATATCAGTACATATAGTAGTGGTATAAGTGGATAGTGGTATCAGAATGTATAATCACGGTATCAGAATTATATTCAAAAATGAAATTAAGAATATATAATGAATTATCAGATCATGTAAAAAGGGAGGTTTACACTTTTTGGTATCAAAGTAAAGATTCTAGCATTAGGCTAGTATTCTTTGTTATGTGAATAATATATTGATATTCTGCTAGTAATTCTGTGATTAGAAGCCATGAGCGTTAGTAGAGACCAAAGAAGTAGATCACCCCCATCAATGAACCACCCTCCAAATGGAAGGCGTATAATTATATACCGGAGAAGAGGTGGAGCAAGGATGATGCTTACTCTAAGGAAGAGGGTCTAACCTTCAGTTACAATAACTTTGGGGCCTGGTCCCAGTAGTGAGTCTTGCACCGGTGACAATAATAACCTAAAGGTGGAAGAAGTAGTGCAGGATTAAAATCTACTATTAACTCTAGAGTCTTTAATGTTGAAATAAATTATGACTTAGAGCCCTACCCTTTACTATGGGAATATATCGAAGAACTATATCGGAGGGCTAGTAGAAACTAAGCTTCCATGTGAACTCAACATTTAGCTTTTCTGGATAAGGTAGATGAGTTGTACTAGGATAAACAAATATATGAGTTGCCGATGCCCGATGACATCTGGATCTGTACTACTTTATGGTTTTTCCTTGGCGTTGCCTTTTGAACTAGGAAGAAGAATGAAATTAAGGAGTATGGTCCCTTCAGGCTACACGCTTTTGTTGACCACATGAGTAAATATGTAATCAATCATATGTAATAAGGGTGTACACTATTACAAGCTTTCCTTGAATTAATATTGTAAATAACTGTTACTTTTCGTGTATTATGACTATGTGAATATATTGTAAATAACTGTTACTTTCCTTTGTTCTACACGCTTTAAATTTGAGAATCTACCCTTAATCTTTCTTTAATAGTTAAAAGGAAGAAATGGTTTAATTATGAGGAGGGAAAAGGGTAGGACCGAATGACACCCGATCCGATGCAACAGGTATTAGGCATGCTTACTGAGCAACATGCCATGATGCACAGACTAAAAGATGAATTATGGGAAGTACATGATAAACAAAATGAGGACAAGGAAAGGAGAAACAATAATGTCGGGTAGGATGAAGGGCTACAATAGCCTGATGAACAACTAGAATAGAACAAAGGGCCTTGTCACTAACCAGATAGACCGGCTAGGGAAACTGAAAACCAATAGACCTGAATTATGAGATTATGTCAACATCAACCCCCAATATTTGAGGGAAGGTTTGATCCCCGGGGAGTTGAGGATTGGTTGTTTAGATTGGAGAAAATCTTCCAGATAATGGAATGGCCGAGTGAGATTAAGGTACATATGGCTATTTATAGCTAGAAGGTGATGCAAATAGATAGTGGAAGAACACCGAGATGATCCTATGGGCCAGGAATATTCCCATTACCTGGGAATTATTCTAGATAAATTTAATAAGAAATATTTTCCAAGGTCTTTTAAGATCAAGCAAGAGGCAGAATTTCGGTTGCTACAGCAAGCTAGCCATGAGACTTTCGATGAGTATTTGTCCAGATTTATATGTCTGTCTCTCTACTCTTCTTACCTAAGGTACATAGATGATGATAGTTGGAGCTCTGATATGTTGATTAGGGGGACTAAAGCTTGAAATGAAAGAAAAGTTAGTCTCCAGATAGTTTACTGAGGTTAACCAGGTGGTGGAGGTTTGTCGAATCATAGAAAGTAACAGATAAGTCTGTATTCAATTAAAAATATAAATAACCGTGGTAGACCAAGCTGTAGAAATCCTTCACAGAAGCAAAAGGGCTAAGGGTTTACACCTAAAAGAGATAATAAGAGATCCTCTCAGTCTGAGATTTGGGGTTGCCTAGGACCTCCAATATTTCGACCGTGCCCCTATTGTGGTGAGCACATGCTGGTCAATCTTATACTAGACAAACAATTTGCTATGTTTGTCAGAAGTCAGGCCACCTTGCTAGAAGCTGTAGGCAATGGCCAGTAAAGCATATACCTAGGAATTAGAGTAGGGTATTAGCAATGACCCATAAGGAGGTGTAGAGATCTCCTAAGATGATCTAAGGTACAATCTTCCTTAGTGATAACATGTTACGAGCATTATTTGATTTGGGTGCTAGTCCTTCTTTTATTGCATATGATTGTGCTAAACACTTAGGGTTAAGTATTCATAAACTGCCCTATGATTTGGTTGTATCGATGCCTATGGGTGTCAAAATTGTTACAGCTGATGCTTGTTTGAATTATGTGATAAATATTGAAGGATATGATTCTATGATAAATTCAATTTATTTGCTGCTCCATAACCTTAGGGTTATATGAAGCTTAGATTAACTGATGGAAAATAATTTACTGTTGACCTGCGGAAACAAGAGGATTGTATATCCTATTCGGCATGAAAATAGAAATGTAGATACTAATTTGAATTTCTTGGTGTATTTACAAAGGACATCAGTGAATTAGCCCCAAAAAGGGAAGTAGAGTTGGTAATTGAGATTATGCCTGGAGCTAGACCTATATAGGAAGCCCCATATAGAATGGCTTTGAATGAAATGGTGAAGTTAAAGAAGAAGATTGAAGAGCATAAAGAGCACTTGAGAATAGTGATGGGAATCTTGAGAGAAAAGTAACTCTATGTGAAATTGAGCAAATGTGAGTTTTAGCTTTTAGAGGTCAAATCCTCAAACCAAATTGTCTCATAAGGAGGGGTCTCGGTACATCCCAGTATAGTGGAAGTAGTACTGAACTAGAAGAGGCCATAAACTATTGTAGAGATACGCCTTAACAATTCGTCAACTAATGTTCCAGTGTAAGAAGCTTAAACTGGCTTTAGTTTTCCTTTCAGAGACTAAAATGAGGTATAAAAGTGTTGAGAAGTTAAGGACAAAACTTGGATTTGAGAATGGTGAACTTTGTGAACCAATAGGACTTTCTGGAGGTTTATTTCTCTAGTGGAAAGCTGATGTTCAACTGAATATAAGTTTCATTGATAGGAATGTTATACATGTAGAAAATGTTAAAATTGGAAGTTTGGTTGTATGGTTGATTTCTTTGTTTATGGCCCAGTCATTGAAAATATGTCAAAGTGGAATGTTGGAGAAGGTTGGAATTCCTTCAGCCTATTGCTAGCACTCCTTAGGTAGTTTTAGGGGATTTTAATGACATATTGTATCATTTGGATAAGGAGGGGGAAGACCAAAGACTAATAGGGAGCTAGATAGATTTAAAAGATTTATGGTAAATTGTGGTATGCTTGAATTAGAATCTAAGGGCAGTCATTTTACATGGTTCAACCATAAGGATGGAGATGACTTCATTCTAGAGAAATTACATAGAGCAATTGTTAATACTAAATGGAGATCATAGTTTACTAAAGGACAGTGTAATGTTCTTGAAGCTATTAGGTTAGATAATTGCCTACTAGTAGTTGTGTTTGGACATGAAGAAATTAAAACTATACGGGCGTTTAGAGTTGACGCTCGATGGCTCTCACACCCGAATCTTCTCAATTTGGTTAAAGAAAACTGGATAGAGGGTGGAAATGATGTGTTACTACACAATTTTGTGGCTAACATCTAGCAACTCAAAGGTTTTATCAACATGGAGTAAAAAGGAGATGAGTAATTGGAAAAAATTATTGCAAAGGCTAATTGACAAGTTTAATAGGTGCCTAAGTCAACCATGGAATTCATAAACCACCCATGAGCTTGCTGAGTTAAAAAGGAAGATTAATGAACTGTAGGAACAGGAGGAGATTTTCTGGGCTCAAAAGTCTAGAATACAGTGGTTAAAATGTGGTGATCGAAACACTAAAATTTTTTGTATGACCGCTATTAATCGAAGGAGCAAAAACAGGGTGAATCGGTTGTGAAATAAGTTACATAAATGGCTGAAAAATGAAGAAGATATTGGCCAATCTTTTAGAAATTTTATGAGAAGCTCTTCTTAATGGCGGGAAGAAGAAACTTTGAAGAAGTGCTAGATTTTGTGGAAGGAATAGTGTCTAGTAAAGATAATAACATGCTTATTTATGAGATCATTGAGGCTGAAGTGAAAAAAGCTGTTTTTGAATTAGGGAGTAATAAAGCACCAGTTCCAGATAGGCGTATTCTACCAAAGATCATGGGATATAGTTGGTAACTAGCTGCTTTTTGTGTTTGGTTTTCAACTGGATAAGATTAATTGTTCTAACCTTGTACTTATTCCTAACGTAGATAGTCCTGAGAGTTTGAATGATTTCAGACCTATTAGCCTATGTAACTTCTCTTATAAAATTTTCTCTAAAGTAATTGCTAATAAGCTCAAACCACTTTTAAAGAAGGTAGTTTTGGAAAATAAAGAGCCTTTGTCCCAAGTAGATTAATTCAAGAAAATATCATTATTGTGCATGAAGCATTCCACCATTTGAAAAGAAGAAAATGTGGTCCTGAATTAGCTATCAAATTGGATATGAACAAGGCTTATGATTGTGTTGAATAGGACTTCATTATTTCAGTCCTTTTGAAAATGGGTTTTGTAAATAATGGGTTGAGGGAATTTTATGCCGCATTTCTTCTA
Organism: Inga laurina; assembly: GCA_963855925.1. Classification (NCBI taxonomy): domain Eukaryota; kingdom Viridiplantae; phylum Streptophyta; class Magnoliopsida; order Fabales; family Fabaceae; genus Inga; species Inga laurina. The sequence continues at coordinate 21,877,540 of OY979713.1, forward strand.
TTGATTTCTCTTTCATGTTGTTTGGGAAGAGGTTACACAAATTTGTTTCTCATAGGGGTCTGAGACAGGGGGATCCACTTTCTCCCTATTTGTTTATTCTAGTTAATAAGGGTAGCTCTGCATCCTAGCTGTGGACAAGTATACTGCATGGATGAGATCTACTTGAGGGAGATATTGCTGTCAGAGTTGAAAATTGAAGAAAGACTAAAGTCTGGGATGACCCTTAGCTAGTTAACTATCTAGGTAAGAAACTTTCTTCACCTTGTCCTAATTCAATTTTTAAAAATTTTACTGTGGGTGATTTAAGAAATAATGATAAGATATGTCTTTGGGGCATTAAAGAATTTCTTTTGAACTTTGAAAAGGAAGCAATTTAAAACATTGTGTTTTCTCCTTCCAATATGGAAGATCAATGGATTTGGACAGGGGGTAGAAAAGGGATTTATTTATAATGTAAAAGAGGGTTACAAGGTTGCAAAATCCAAATTCCTTTTGAATGGTGGAGAATCTTCGGAATCATCTTCATCTAATTCTAAAAAGTTATGGAATAAGGTATGGAAGATGATAATTCCTCATATAGTTAAATTCTTCCTTTGGAGAGTCCTCACAAAAGCTAATCTTACAATGCATAATCTATTTTCCAGAAAGTATAGTAACACGAAGTTTTGTCTAATCTATAAATGTTCAGTGGAAGATAAAACTCATCTGTTTTTACAATGTGAATGGGTTAAATGGGTTTGGTTTGAGTGTTCATTATCCTTTGTAATACCTGAATCAAACATGTTGAATCTTTAATCATGGCTGGAATATTTATTGGTAAATGAGAATTTGACTATATGGCACCAGTGTTTAATTGGAGTTATTATGTGGCTTATATGGAAGTAGTGTTGTGCTTTTTTGTTTGAGAATAAGTCAATTGATGCTCACTTTGTTTTTCAACAAGCAGAAGAATGGTTGCAAGAATTCTGGGAGGGTAATGGGTGGCAAGTTCACTTTGATGAAATAGATTTAAATGATGATGATGTGTTGTCCATATCCAATGGTAAGTGGAGCAAGCCCGATAATCCTGTTCTTAAGCTCAACACTGATTGTTTATTCATTCCTGAATCAAATGATGATGTGATTTGTTTTGTTATTTGAAATGCTCAAGGTGGGCTTGTGGATGGATATATGGGGTTTACCTCTGTCAACTCTACTTTTATGGTTGAATGCAAGGCGGTATTGGCAGCTGTTGATTATATTAAGAACAACCAGGTGGAAAATATTATCTTTGAATATGATAATTATCCTTTGATTAAATGTTTGAATGATTCAATGATTTCTCTTGATTGGAAAAGTTTGCCTTTTTTAGAACATATCCTCTAGAAGAGGAAACTAATTTGGAACCATGTTTTTTAGTTGATTCCTAAGGAAGCTAACAAGGTTGTAGATTTGGTAGCCAAGGCTTCAAGACAGGGGTTGTGTTCGACTGATTGGATCATAAGACCTCCTTCAGATCTAATGAAGTTATATGAACGTTATTAACTTAGATACTGGTTGATGCTTTTGTTATGTGTCTGTTTTGTTTCTAGCTTTCTGAACTATTTAGATGTATGGTTTATCTATCAATGAAATTAGGATTTTAAAGGTAAAAAAGAAAAAATCCCCCCAAAATGCGTTGTGGGGTATGTGTCCACTGACTTTCATGTTTTGTGACACGGATTTTTTTATGCATAACACATTACTCTTTAACCATTCTTTTTGCATATGGTTCAACATGCCCATACTACCTCATTCGCATAATATTCCATAGGAATATTGAACTTTTTAATTTGTGTTTTTTAAGTGATAAATTTATTCTTGTAAGAAGTGATAGTTCTAAGATTATTTTATTTTTGATTTTATATATAATAAAAATAAAAATTTACTAAAAATATAAAAATTAAATTATTTAATATACAATATTTAATCTAACTTATTAAAGACTGAATAATAACCAATTCAAACTCTATCCAACATTAAAAATAATATACTATTGAAGTTGACCATCCCAATAACTGGGAAAAGTAACCTACAATACCTACCTCATCTCAGTCATCACAATGTTTTATAATTACCCACTAAAAACATGTCATAATCCAAAGATTTGATGTAGAAAATCTTTAATGGCCTCTTGCTTCTACATATATACTACCTATTACTCTATGAATTCCTCTATTTTTTCAATCCAATCCTTCATAAGCAATAACATGTGAGAACACAAATCCCTCTTCTTTCTGTGTAGTATGAGAATTACAGATGATATGAAAAGTGTAATATCCCGAATTTTGGGCTTAGAGACTTGAGGATAAGCTTGTATTAGGCAGACTACTAAGCCTAGTTCAAGAAGAGTCTGAGGAATGTTGAGAGATAAAAAGACTCTAGGGGATTATATGATCTGGCCCTACCGGGCAGAGGGGTAGATGGTTCATCCTCAGGGATAGGAGTGTCTGAAGGAGGGTTCACTGGAGGTGGTGGTGGTGCAAATGAAGATGGACCGGCAGAAGGTCCTGGACCTAAGGAATCCAGTCGTGCCAAAATCAATCTCAAGGTCTCGCCCTGGGCACGTTGCTCAGCTAGCAACTCTTCATGCCTTCTATCCATTCTCTCAACCAATTCCTCATGCCTCTTGTCGATTTTCTCGACCAACTCCACCATCTTGAAGTTTGTGTTGGTAATCAACTCGGCGTTTGTGTTGGCGATATCCACATGGAATCCTCTGAGAATGTTTTCCATGAAATGCTGGAGAGTGGCATTGAGGAAAGATGGCGATGATGTGGTAGCAGCTGGAGCCGATGACTGAGTGTCATCCAACTTGCTGGTCTCTGCCTCAGTGGTCTTCCTCTTCTTCTTGGACCCAGACTCCAAAGGGCCTTTGAGAGGGATGTCAATATTCAATTTCCCTATCTGGTTTCTTCTAACCGGGGTCAACCTCTCAATTGGATCCTTGCTGTCCAAAAACCATATTTTGTTCTCTTTCAGGATTAGAGACACAATTTGAGGATATGGCATTGGTGTGGTAGCCTTCCCATCCACCTTATATCTTTTCATCTCGGAAAAGATATATTCTCCCAGATCCTTCTATTCCTTCAGAAGCAGTGAAGCAAACCACCTAAAGTCCCTATCGGAGAAGTGGGTATAGTTGTTGGCTTTGTTCACTAGGGACCTAGAGTATATGTACCAAAAGACCCTATGATGATCACACATATCACTGGGCTTGAAATTTAGGGGGCCAACTAGCTCACCGGGTTTGAGAATAGTGAAAATTTGGTTTGGCTCAAGCTCAGAATATATATCATCTGGGGGATTCTCAATTCCTAACCACAAGTTAATTCTAGATGGTGAAATTAGAATCTTTTGGCCTCTCACAGTTGTGGTCATCTCTTCCTCAAGTGAGGTTCGGTTAGGCTCATCTATAATTTCTAAGTTATAATAAAAATGGGTAATCACTTTAGTACAGAATGGTAATCTAATAGATAGCCAAGGCATAAAGGGATCTAAATAAGGACTTAGGTCATGCTTCACTACCTCTTGAAGTAACCTCAGATCAACATAGTGTGTCTTGCACACTTTTCTTCTGGAGAATTGGGTCCGATACTTGGGAGACTCCACCAATTTGTTGACATTGAACCCCTTTGGTGGATTGGTGATCTCTACTTCTTTGGTCTTCTTAGAGGATTGTCCCTTCTCCATTTGATCAATGATTCCAGCCATAGCACTAGCCACTTTCTTGTCATACTTTGGCTTTTTGATAGGCTTTGGTGTGAAAGAAGGGGTAGAGGAATCCGAGGGAGGATGTGAGGGAGATTTGGCACTCTTCCCTTTTCCAGATGAAATGCTCTTTTTAGATTGAGCCCTTGTAGCAATAGGCTCGTTAATAACCACTCCTTTGGCTTTCGGTTGAAGAGGAATTTTAGCTTTTGGTCTCGGGGTTAACTTTCTTCTCTTTTTGGGAGGAGAAGAAAGAGGATCAGAATGTTGTTGAGACTCAGATGAATCTAAGGGAGTAAGGTTTTTGGTTCTCATTTTTCAGAAAGATTGAAAAACAAAAAACTCAGAAAAAAATGAGAAACTGTCGCAGGTTAGGGCACAGAGAATCTGAAAGAAATAGAGAGTTTCTGGAACTGAAATCTCTTGGGTTTTGACCGAAATGGATCAAGGAATCACTTGAGAAAAATTTTTGTGAGAGAAAATAGTGATTTACTCAAGGAGATTCTGTGGAAATGACCGAGTTTGCGACAGATAAAGACCTAAAACCTGACATTACTCGAGGCCTTACTCGAGTAAACTTCATCTTTACTCGAGGCCTTCCTCGGGTGTTCATGTAGAAAAATTCTAAAATAATTCATTTAAATTGCGTACCTAGCATGAATAATATTGTAATTATCCATGGATGTTCCCTCGATCATTTTAAACCAGTTTGCAACAAGTTTGAGTCAATTTTTGATCAATTTAATATTCTGGACTTCCAGTTACTCGAGGTCTGACTTGAGTAAGTTTCAAGTTTACTCGAGGCCTTCCTCGGGTAACTTGAATTTTCAACTTGTGACTCTTCAATTCTTTGAATCTGGACCGTTATATTTGAAAATCAAGTAACTTGATCCGTTACTTCCAGTTTTGAAGTCTATTACTCGAGTATATACTCGAGTAAAGTGCTTCTTTACTTCAAGTTGTTCCTCGGGTATTACTTTTCTGTCACACATTACTTCAAGTTGGTACTCCAGTAAAGATGTCCTCTGATCACCTCTGTTTCTATTTCACAAAACAGAGTTTCAACCTTCCTGCAAAACAAATTTCTATATACTCCGATGCTTAAATTAGTAATCATCAAAACATTATTAAGTGACTTCATCTAATATTATGAGATACTTGAAATAACTTACAACTCATTGGGATTTACCATTCCCAATTCTCTTCTAATGTATAGAAATTGATCTTTTGCAAGAGGTTTCGTGAAAATATCAGCTAGTTGAAGATGAGTAGGAATGAATATCACTTTTACATCTTTCTTTTGGACATGGTCTCTGATGAAATGATGTCTGACATCAATATGCTTGGTTCTAGAATGTTGAACTGGATTCTTGGCCAAGCTTATTGTACTAGTATTATCACAATAGATTGGTATTTCTTTGAGATAAATACCAAGATCTTGTAATTGTTGTTTTAGCCATATCACTTGTGCACAACAGCTTGAGACTACAACATATTCGGCTTCCGTTGATGAAAGAGATACAGTATTTTGTTTCTTGCTAAACCATGATACAAGTGATCCTCCAAGAAATTGTCCTTGTCCACTGGTGCTCTTTCTGTCTGTTTTGTACCCTCCATGATCAGAATCTGAATATGCAACAAGATATTCACTTCTTCCTTTAGGATACCACAGACCCAATTCGGGTGTGTCAGCAAGATATCTAAAGATTTGTTTGACCGTTTCAGCATGTGATTCTTTTGGTGCCGATTGATATCTTGCACATATGCCAACACTAAACTGGATGTCCGGTCTACTTGCCGTGAGATAGAGTAATGATCCAATCATTCCTCTATACTTTGTTATGTTGTAGTCTTTCCCTTTGACATCAGCATCAAGCAACGTAGTTGAGCTCATAGGAGTGTCCGTGCCATTTGCTTCATCCATTCCATACTTCTTCAATAGCTCCTTTAAATGCTTTGTTTGAGATATGAAGATTCCATTCTTTCTTTGTTTGATTTGTAAACCGAGAAAGAAATTCAGTTCTCCCATCATTGACATCTCAAATTCTCCCTGTATTATCTCAGAAAATTCCTTACACAGAGATTCATTAGTAGCACCGAAAACAATGTCATCAACATATATTTGAACAATTAAAATATCATTGTGTTTTCGTTTTATAAAGAGTGTTGTATCAACTTTTCCTCGTACAAAACCTTGATCAATAAGAAACTTACTGAGCCTTTCATACCAGGCTCTAGGAGCTTGTTTTAAACCATATAAGGCCTTTTTAAGTTTGAAAACATGGTCAGGTTTGGTAACATCCTCAAAACCTGGAGGTTGTTCTACAAATACTTCTTCCATGATGTAACCATTTAGAAAAGCACTCTTTACATCCATTTGATAGAGTTTGAATCCTTTGATGCATGCAAAGGCTAAGAGTACACGTATGGCTTCCAATCTAGCCACTGGAGCATACGTTTCCTCATAATCAATTCCTTCTTCCTGATTATATCCTTTGGCCACCAATCTTGCCTTGTTTCTGACAATAATTGCGGATTTATCGAGTTTGTTCTTGAATACCCATTTAGTACCAATGATCGGATGATCTTTGGGTCGGGGCACCAAATCCCAAACTTGATTTCTCTCAAATTGATTTAGCTCTTCTTGCATTGCTATAACCCAATCATTGTCTGATAGGGCTTCATCAATGTTAGAAGGTTCAATTTCAAAAATGAATGCAGAAAAACTTACTTCATTGAAAATCCTATTTCTAGTTTTGATCCCTTCATTCACATCTCCTATGACTTGATCTAAGGGATGACTTTTGTTGTATTTCTAAGCTTTAGGTTGTCCTAGGGATCGTTCTTCTTCCTTGGTTTCATCAACCTCTGGAATAAGAGATTTAGAAATAGATTGACCATTTTCTTAATTTAAACCAACTTCCTATTCTTCATCAATGGTTTTGTCAGAGGATTCAAATTCATCAAATACAATATGAATTGATTCTTCAATAATACATGTTCTTTTATTGTAAACTCTATATGCTTTACTTCGGTTAGAATATCCTAGGAAAATTCCTTCATCTGTTTTAGAATCAAATTTTCCTAAGTTATCTTTACCATTATTATGAATGAAACACTTACAACCAAAGATGTGTAGATGAGCAATGTTTGGTTTCCTTCCTTTGTACAGCTCGTATGGTGTCTTTCCAAGTTTTATTCTGATGTAAGCTCTATTTGAGATATAACATGCTGTACTCATAGCATCAGCCCAAAATACTTGAGAGACGTTCTTTTCATTCAACATTGCTCTAGCCATTTCTGTGAGTACTCTATTCTTCCGTTCTACAACTCCATTTTGTTGAGGTGTCCTTGGAGCAGAGAAATTGTGATCAATCCCATTAGTATCACAATATTCTTCAAAGGCTTGATTTTCAAATTCTCCGCCATGATCGGTCCTAATACCTGCAATGGACATACCTTTCTCATTTTGCACTTTCTTGGCAAAAACAATAAATTCTTCAAAGGTTTCATCTTTTGATGATAGAAAAATAACCCATGTAAATCTAGAGAAATCATCAACAATGACCAATGAATATAGATTACCACCAAGACTTTTTACTCTTACTGGACCAACTAAATCCATATGCAATAATTGTAATGGTCTATTTGTTAAAATCTCATTTTTTAATTTGAAAGATGATTTAGTTTGTTTACCCTTTTGACATGCATAACAAATCAAGTCATTTTTGAAATTTACTTTGGGTAATCCAAGCACTAAATCCTTTTTGAGTAATTTGCCTAGTTGATGCATATTGACATGAGCCAATCTCTTATGCCATAGCCAACTTTCATCGGCATTACTCAGAAAATAGTTCTCAGATTTATTTCTATTAATATCTAGAGTATAACAGTTACCTTCCCTTTTTGCTCTGAGCTTAGTCTTGATATTCTTCTTATCAAGCTGTAAGTCACTCTTGTTGATAATTAAACATTCTTCTGAATCAAATATTACCCAGTTGTTTTTATCTGCACTCTGACTTACGCTCAGCAAATTATGACACAAGCCTTCAACATAATATACATCTTTGACTTGTATTCCTTTGTCATTTTTGATTTTACCAATTCCTGCTATCCTTCCGGATTGATTTCCTCCAAATTTTACCTCTCCACCTTCTTTAGGTTTCAATTTGGTAAAACTATTGAAATCACCGGTCATATGTCTAGAGCATCCACTATCAATGTACCACTTGCTATTTTTGGATGCTTTAAGACATTCCTGCAATCAAATGACTAGGTCTTAGGTACCCATCTTTCTGGGTCCTTTTGGGTTAGTACAAATAATTTTCTGAATATATGAACCTTTAGGTACCCATTTGTAGGTTCCTATCGTTCCTTTCTTCTTATGAATGCATGAAGAAGTATAATGTCCTTTTCTATTATAATAGTTACAAAATGCAAAAGGATTTGATGTATGCACAGAATGTTGGAAATAATTCAAGTAAGACTTACCTCTTGCTTTCTTTCTACCTTTTCTTCTATATGATTTTGGATCATATCCAATTCCAGATCAATCATTTACAAATCGTTGAGCTTTTAAAATAACATTTAGCATCTCACTTCCTTGTGTAAATTTTTCAAGAGTTTTTGTGAGATCATTGTTTTTCTTTTTTAAAGAAGAACAATTTTCACAATCCTTTTATGAACGTTCTTTAATTTCAAATTCAAGAGCTTTGTTTTTCTTTTTGAAAACCACCAATTCTTTAACTACTTTGATGAATTCATAATGTAAAGCATTATATTCGGAAAGTAATTCATCATAGGTAGGTTCAAAATCATTTACCTCTTCTTCAGTTTCTTCTTGAGCAACAAGACATATGTTAGCTACTTCTTCCTTATCACTTTCTTCGTCAGAAGAGCTATCACCCCATATAGCAGATACGAAGGCCTTCTTTTTGTTGAAGAATTTTCCTTTTCTCTTTTCTTTGCTCTTTTGATTCAGTTCTGGACATTCTGATTTGATATGTCCTGGTTTTCCACATTCGTAGCAAATGATATGATCTTTGCTGCTAGTTCCACCTTTTTGAAAGTGTTTGAATCCTTGTCCTTTCTTGTAGAACTTTCTGAATCGTTTTATGATTAGGCCCATTTCATCATCGTCAAACTCCTCGTCCTCATCTTGATTCTCTTCTTTTACCTTTAGTGCAAGACCTTTCTTTTTCTTGTCACCAATGTCATCTAGTTCTCGTTTGAACTTTAGTTTGCTCTCATATTCAGAAAGACTTCCAAATAGAGAAGCAACTGATCTCATTGATTCTCCTTTTGCTTCTTCTATCGCAGTGACTTTGGCCTCCCACTCTTTAGAAAGAATATTCAAAATCTTTCGTACTTGGGTATGTTGATCATAAGATTTCCTAAGTGCTGCAAGTTGATTAACAAGATGAGTATATCTAAGTTCAAATTCAGAAATTGATTCACCTGATTTCATTCGAAGTAAATCAAATTCAGTAACCAAGGTGTTGATCCGATTCTCCTTTATTCCCGAAGTTCCTTCATGAGCTATTTCCAGAGCTTCCCACATTTCCTTTGCTGTTGGAAGTGTGCAAATTCTGAAATACTTACTTTGACTCAAGGCACTTTGTAGCATCAGAATTGCCTTGCTGTTGAGAGTGATAAGTTTCTTGTCATTCTCATCATATTCCGCTGGCGTCTTGGGAATTTTCTGAGAATCTACAGTTTTTGTAGGTTGATAGCTTCCACTCTCAATCACATCCCATAGACCATATTCAGTAGCCATTACGAATACTCTGAACTTTGCTTTCCAGAAAGAAAAGTGTTCGCCACTGAAACCGGGAGGTCTAGTGATGGATGCACCGTCGGGAAGAATTCCTTCACCCATGCTTGCCATTGGATCCTTCTTAGGCTGTTAAACCTTAACAAGAAGACCTACGCTCTAATACCAAATGTTAGAGCAAGCGTTTCACCCAAGAGGGGGGGTGAATTGGGTGATCTTAAAAATTTCGTTGCAAATATAAAATTTGACGTTGAAATTAAAACATGAAAGAGTAAGGAGAAATATCACCGAAGTGTACACTGGGAGTTATACTGGTTCGGCCACAACCACTTTGACCTACGTCCAGTCCTCAGAGCTTCTCTGAGAGTTTCACTATATCTTCCAAGATTCAGTGGGTTCTTGGCACCTCAGTACAAGCAAGTTCCTACACTTGGACACTCGCTCCCCCTTACAAGTTGTAATTCAATCCCAACTCAAGGTTCCACAACCTTAAGTTACCTCAATAACAAATATTGAGTTTGAATGAAATATCTCTCTTCACAGAGTAAATAAGAATCATTGAAGCATAGAAACACAAATATAATGAAAACAGAGTAATGAACTTGATGATACGTTCGTAAGTTAGTTCTTGTGTTCTTCTCTGTTCAGATGTTCACATATATATAGATACGTTGATAATGATTGCTGGAACGTATTTCTTCATGTCCGTTGGAGCGTGCGCAACCATTATTGACTTTTCCAGTTTTTGAAAAACATACGTTGTGGTAGGTGACGGTTGGTGACATTTGAACGTTTCATTTGACTTCCACTACTTGATATGATTTCTTCATTGTTCATCTATAAATAGGCTAAGAATACTAACACAATGAAAGATTAATCATATAGAAAACAAAATATTCAACGTTTGAAAGGTTTCTGGATTTCTGGGTTTGCTTACTCGAGTAGCTACTCGAGTATCACATGAAGTTTACTCGAGTACTTACTCGAGTATCATCAGGAAACCTTTGATTAACTGCAAGTCAATGAATAAATACAAGATTACTCGGGTAGTGCATGGAATAACCAATTCTTAAACCTTTGAAAATATATGTTTACTCGGGTACTTACTCGAGTAATGCACTCACAACTTTATGAGTTACTCGGATACCAACTCGAGTAAACCTTCACAAAAACTTTAGGTTACTCGATGCCTTACTCCAGTAATGTTGCAAGATCTCAAGGCCGAGAGCACTTACCTGGTTACTCGGATACGGACTCGAGTAATGCATTCATTTTTGCATAGGTTACTCGGGTACCACCTCGAGTAACTGAGATTTTTGTGCATAGCTTATCCGGGTAATGACTTGAAGTTTACTTTGAAAATATTTCTTCATACTCGGTTACTTACTCTAGGAATCCACTTAAAATAGATTATTGAATACTTGCATATCAGAGTAAGGACTCGAGGAAATGGGTTAAAAATATGTCAAGTTACTCGGATACCACCTTCAAGATTTTCACTTACTGTAGTGCGTTACTCGAGTACCTACTTGAGTAAATGTTGCAGTGGTACAAAATGCCGAGAGCATCATTTTTCAGAAACAGAGTTACTCGAGGAACTCCTCGAGTATCTTTGGCAACCTGATGGCAACTGGAAGTTTTTCACATGGTTACTCGAGTAGCGCCTCGAGTAACATTGGCAGGCTGAGAGCAACTTAAAAATACTTACACTATTACTCGAGTAGCGCCTCGAGTAACGTTGGCAGGTTACTGGAAGTTGCCTCTGATTACTTCAAGTTTTGTCTCATTACTCGAGTAGCGCCTCGAGTAATGCCTTAGAAAACCTTCTTCTGATTAAGTTTCTCAGCTTTTCTTCTTGGCCTTTCTTCATTACTCCAATGCTTACTTCAAGTGATACTTGTTCCTGTCATTACTTTTTTTCAAACTTGTTTATTAATCATTTCCTTTTCAAACCATTCTTTTGTTATCATCAAAACATGAGATCTAACAATCTTCTATGTTTAAGACTTTGGACAGTTTGTTATTGTGTCATCGTTGTTACTACTACTCTCTCTATATAGTCTTTCTTGATATGCTGATCTAATTATCCCATGAATTGTTGGTATCAAGTTTATGTTTATTTTTTTCATGTGTTGGTTTAGGTTTGTGTTGATGGATTCTCCTTAAAAGGCTAGTGTTTGCTGGCGCCATTTGGAGAAATTGACTTAGTATGTGTTTGGGATAGCGGTGAAAAAAATGACTTATTTTGAATCTTACTTATTAAAAATAACTTTATAGAAAAGTCAGTTTGTGTAATATGATTTATGTTTAAATAAGCGATTGAATAAGTGTTTTTCCATAAATCAAAACTTGTTTGGATTGGCGATTGCATAAATGCTTTTTTAAAAGTCAAAACTTGCTTGGATTGACGATTACATAAGTACTTTTGTATTAATTATAAGAAAACAAGAAATTTAATATTATGAACAACTGGAAAAATTGAAGTTAGAAAATGTGATGTCAAAATAGTACATAATTTCATAAAAAAAATATTACATAACTAATTGGATCATATGTCCTGTACAAGTTGATCTCTAATCATGTCACGAATGCGATTCACACGGGTTGAAGATGTTCCAGCATCATTGGTCAAGGAAGCCGCATCGTCTACTATATTATTATCTTCATGAGCTACATTGGCAGTTTCTGCTGCACCAAATTAACATCACTATGAGAATTTCTTCTAATAAAGTTATGTATGGTCATTATTGCGCAAACTAAGAGGACTTACATTTCATAGCTATATTTGCGCATTTTTTGCAATAATTCGAATATATTCTTCCACACTTCAAAAGACCTTTCAATAGTTGATCTCAAGCTGGAATGATAGAAATTGAAGGTCTCTTTAGCATTTGTAAAGGCATATTGATGCTGAAATTCTGGCATGTGATAACGCTCACATCTATAAGGACCAAGATACCTAGCTGGTGTCAGATAGCCAGGGTCGACCAAATAATATTTTCCTAATAAATGTTCAAATCATTTTAAAGGTGTGAGATTAAGCAAAGTGTGAACTAAAAGTAATTCAAATTCAACTGAATGGGACAAAAATATACCAGCAGGTGGATGAGGAAAATTCATAGTTGGATTTGAGACAGTAGATTGAAACACACAAGCGTCATGTGCAATACCTTCCCAACCAGCTAATATGAACGTAAAGCACATATCCCAATCACATACAGCCATTACATTCTATCTTAGATATCCCTTTCTCTTGATATATTTATCCCGATTGAGTCCAGTGATCACACACTTTATGTGAGTTTCATCTATTGCTTCAATGGCATCTTTGAAGTAGGGATAATACTGAAGATCATTGAGTATTTTTGGGTGGCACCCATTGAATTTGGGATCGGAGGATTTGATATTTTCTTGTGCTAGGCTAAGGCAAGCCTGTAGTACCCTATGTAATAGCCGACTGACAGTTTCCCCTGAATGATGAAATAGCTCTTGGACCACCCTATTGTGGACTCCGTGGCCAACTGTGAGCAAAAACATCACAACCATTTCTTCGACACCGACATTCTTAGCATTTTGTAACCCATGTTCCATCAATTTATTGCACAACCGGTAGAACACATGATTTTCAACTCTAAACATGTCATGACAATGTGTATGAACCCATAAATGACAGGTGTGTTTACTAGTTTTACGCGGTTCTTTATGTCCACCCTTATTTTAATTTCACCTTTATGAGAGTATTCTCGGAAAATGATATGCAGTTCGGTGGGCAACACAGGAATAACATAAATATACTGATATTATGTGCATGATTACTAAAATTCCCCATAGGGGTTCGTACATGATACTTACAATTAAGGTAGCTGCACAAGGCTACTGGGGTGTCTAAACTCATCCCAGTGAAACGGAGACTTCTTCCCATCTTCGCTCCACCACTGCAACCCTCTCTTGTGTAGTTCTCTTCTCTGATTTCCGCGTACCTTTTATATTCGCCTGTCTAAATTGTTGGTAGGAGAGGGTGAGATTCAGGAGAATATCAGTAGGAAAACAATACCAATGTTCATGCAGGATAAGTGCTTAATGCATGATATGCTTGCATTACATAACTCATGTTCACACAATGACATATCTGCGTGCTTAATGTTTTATGGAACAAAACTATGGTCACAGTATAAACAAAAATAGAGCTTCAATCATTCATATATGTTTCACATAATCAAGCAAAGCAATAACATGCATCAATACACTAGCACAAATATCGAATACATGCAGGAGAGGTAAGTTCCCTACCTTAGACTTTTCCACCTCGAACCGTGTACTTCGATTCCCATGCCAATCCCTCAGGCTCTTAACTCAGTCCTACAATTCCAAATGTACCATTTAGACACTTCCATAGTGTTTCTGGGGGTAATATTAGCCTATGGTGAAAATTTACCAAAATGCCCTTGGGACCCCGGCCTGGCCTTAACGTACTCGGTCCGACTGTACCTTTCCTGAAATTTTGACATGGGCTATTCTGATATATTTTTGCCTAAGGAATCCATTTCCAGACTCAGAATTACCAAATTCACTACCAAAAGACAAAATTGCCATTGGTAGCCCACTTTAAGGGTTTCAGGGGCGCTTTCATAATTATGTTTTTTCGGGCTTTTCCGAAAAAGTGACCAACTGTAACCCCACCTAATTTTTCCTCCTGAACTCAATGGAATAATCAAATGACTAAAAATCCAACTCTAAGGGCCATTTATATCCCTAGCTGAAATTACACAACTCTCCGGGGAACATTGGGGTTTTTTTTATTCTGGCTTCGTTGACGTGTTCCTTTTTACTCCTAATCACTTTATTAACTACTTAATTAGGTTAAAACTACCATTCAGACCTAATTTTGGTAGCATAACCCCTATGTCATCACATTTCCAAAATTTAAAACCAACAGCAATCTGGCAAAAGTTCACCGATTAAATTGCCCACAACAGCCAAAATAAGCAATATACAAAGGTTTGGAAGTTACCTCAAGTTCCCACTAGGTTTTCCTCTTCTTGGCTAAAACCCTAGGTCCTTGAACAAGATATTTGAGCTTCACAACCCTTAAATAGATAGAAGAATAGATTAGGAGCGGAGTTATATGTGTTAAAAACCAATCTACCGAAGAAATCACCTACCTTTTAAGCTTTTTTCTCCTTTTTCTCTCTAGAAATTCTCACACCCTCTCTCTCTATTTTCAGCTGAATGACATCAGTTTGGCCAGAGGAGGAAGATGGAAAAATGATTTTATGATACTTTATATCTTACTTTAATTATTCATTAAAGTAAAATTTCAAAAATCACACTTTATGTACATAAACTTAATGTTATAAGCCCAAATAACATGTACATAATATCTCCTCTTCTTAGCCCATGCTAAAGATGTCCAAGAAGGTCCTTCCATCAGCCCAATTGAATTTTCCATGTATCTCATAATTTCAAGGTTATTTTCCTTCCTTTTCAGATTAATTGGAAATTTTGGCAGATTTTCTGCCCAAATTTTGAAAAATCATAACTAATTTTGTAGACATTGTATCGGAGTGATTCCAAAGGCTATAGGACTCTTATTGAGTCTAGTTTTAAGGAAAAATATAGAACTTTGACAATTGAAAGCACGAAATTCCCAGAATTAATTTCTGCAGGTGCTATTCCAGGAATTAGGCAATTTTTCTGGGCTAACTTCAAAAATTCATAACGTTTTGTATATAGCTCTAATTGAGTCATATGACCTATCAAATTAAAGCTTAGGATGTCTAATTACATCCTATAAAATTTCATAATTTTTTTATCATCATTTGTTCATAAAGATCATATGACAAGCTCACTGCCTCACGGAAAATTTCACCAGAAGCATAATCACTTTCTCCAAAATTCACCATTTTACATTCTTAATAACCCAAAAATATAAGAAATATTAGGGAATAGATGTGGGACACCTGTTAAATCGAGGCTTAGCAGTCCACTTAATTCAGGCTTATTCCCAAAATTCAGGGTCTTAAACTTTACACACAAAAGGAACCCAATATTGGCACATCAATACAGTCAATTGTTCATACGTTGTTAACTCTTCATCGATAAGGGATAGTACTTGAGAGTCATCGTCTTCTTCCTCCATCCAATTTGCCATTTCTTATGTAACTTGTACGTTATGTAGGTGTGAGAAGAAAAAAATCCCAATAACAACTGAAAGACACATGTCAACACAAGCACATATTTCATGAAAGGAACTTCATAAAACATCCATAACATAAAGGTGATTAAGTCAAAGTTGTGTTGTTGATCTAGTAATAACATAAACGAACAAACATAAAGACCATCATGCATACAATAGTACATAAACGCTAAACTATTTTGCCATAAAGTTCAAGAACAGGATGGGGTCAAGCACAGGAGATGATATCGAGAGGGTCTTAACCATAAACCATATCGACTCAATCAAGGGTCATAACCATATACTACAACCACGCAATCAAGTAATCCTTGTTCCGTTTAACTAGTGAGAAAAACGTGTCCTAACTAAAGTAGCCTAATACAGCAGACTCGAAATTCCTCATCTTGTTGCACTTCATCTAGATCAAGTAGGTCATTCATAATAGCATCAATACTCCTTGCTTGAATTTCACTTATGGCTGCAGCTCTATCCTTCGATGCCTCTGCTATAACACTAATTGCATCCGCAATTTGCTTTGAAGCTGACATCTTTTGTTTTTTCTTCTACGCTGATCGATCAACTCTTTTCCTCTTTCCCTGGTGTTACATGTGTATATGGTCTATTAAAAAGTGTAAGTATACACGGTCATAATCAAGTAATACAGAAGTGAGTAGAGTATTGCTCCCTTGAGGATTGATCACTAAGTACCAAAATGAGTAATTTTAACTATTTAGTCGATCGATTAGTTGGTGATTGAGATTACAAAATTAACAATAATTAAATATGAATGCAAATGATATGAAACAACTATGAGAAAAAGTCCTAGGGGTCAGATTTCACTTAAATTCCGGATTGAATCACCTATCTATTCTAGTCCAATTTATTCCATATGATTGATAGTCGAGTTTCCCTTATTTAATTACTAGCGTCTTCCTTTTTTTTTTTTGCCAACAATTACTAGCCTCTTCTAAGGTCAAGCAATTCTATAATTAATTACTAATCCAATATATTCCTATATGAATTCAAGCAATTAATCTACACACATGCATCTCCTTTCAGTCTCAACATGAATATTGAAATCATTCAAAAGATGGCCAACCATTCAAAAGCATTAATAATAATAATAATTAAAACTCAATCATGAAGGAAAAATTAAAACTAGATTTAGTAAGTTAAGATTCAATCCGTCATTAGTAAGCTACATCATCATCCTAGGAAAATGAAAGTTTAGCACATGATGAAATTAAAAATAAAATAAATTGAAAACTTCATAAAAATTGCAATAAATGTAATTATTAAATTATAAAATATAAAAATACAACCACAAGATGCAGGAAAATGGAAAAATCTAGCCTTCCATATAGGAGGTAAAACCTTCCATATAGGTGGCAATCTAAACCATCCATAAAGGAGGACTACCTAAGCCTTCCATGAAGGAGGCATGCAAGAAGCAAATACAATGCATTAAACTACTCTAAGATGGTGTATGTGGAGAAGAGAAGAAAGTAATGGATATGAAATGGTGTGTTCAATGTGAAGGACAGGATGGCTATATATAGGGAGGAATGAAGTAGGTGAAAAGGAAGATGAAGTAGTAGGTGAAAAAGAAGATGAGGTGGTAGATGAAGTAGCAGGTTAAAAAGGAAGATGGAATGTGGTAGGTGGAATGGTTGGTGGAATGGTAGATAATTCCTGCTCTCAACTTCCAAGCAAAATTCAAAATCCTTGGAGATAGAACTGGGTTTTGGCCTCAACATAAAAGTTGTAGAGCTCTTTCTTAGCTTTTTATCCATATAAAGAATGTCCTAATCCAACATCTAGAGCTCCAGATATTGCCTAAAAACTGAAAAAGGATCTGATTTATTATTTTTCAAGAAATTCTATTTTATGCCAAAATCATTATTTATTTATTAATTACACCCAAATTCATTAAATTGGGCTCAAATATCGTCCACAAAATTATCATATAAGGGAAAATAAATATGTAAATATTTTACTTATCACTTGGCTTCCATAATTAGTTGGAACAGAGGGTGGGGTCTCGGTTGATAATCCAATGCTCGCTAGCTCATCTACCACTCCTGTGCTAGCTGCTAGGTTAACTCCAAAAAGGTTGTTTTCACTGTCCCCTGAACCTTCATCTTCATCCATAGTCGGTCGGTAGACATCTTCCTGCTCTGCCTCCTGTGTCTGTGTTTGTATGACAGATAGTGAAAACATATCCTCTCCTGTTGCCACAACATCTTTGAATATATTCCTCAATTCTCTTTCATACTCAAGGCTTGAATGGCGAAACTTTTATATGCCGAATTCTCCTGCATACATACAAGTAACCAAATCATTAGCTATATTAAAAAACAAGATCATTGAGTCAACTGAATCATTATTAACCAAAGTTATGAGTAATTATAGTAATTACTAACTTGACATTTCTGCTGCCACCACTCATTCAAAGCAGCGACATAATTTGTTACAGGGTCTCAACCCACACCAGTCTCTTTTGTTAATGAATCCCAAGTCCTCAAGTCCTTCCTTAACATATTTAAGTTATTCTTCAACTGTTCCTTCTCGTACGATTTCCCAGTCTTCTTATTGAATATGGAGACAATACTATCCCATCCAGGCTTCGAAAATGACAAACCTCACCGCTCTTTTTTGTAAATTTGCTCAATGCATGAGTGGATAAATATTTCAGTTGCCTCATCATCCCATAATGCTCTGTCATTCATCTTTCTATGGAATAGTTTCACTTTACAGTGTGGACTAGAAACATATGTTAGTTATTCCCTTATCATGAAGCAACCAGATTAAAAAAAATACAAGAAACAACACATTCACAGTAGCAGACCAGCAGAGTAAAAAAAAAAGAAACACAGCAAAGCTTTGTCATTCATATTTCAATGGAAAAGTATAATAGCAAAGATCATTGTCCAAGTCACCTGACAGTCAAGAAAAGGGCCAAAAATTTAACATTGTCTTTAAAAAATTCTGTTAAAAACTCATGGCCACAAAGATAGAAGTATGCAACATCGTTATAATCCTACACTATCAATATTGATTTTAAAATGTTAACATATAGAGATTAAAACCAAATATAATGCTCAAGGACACAAAGACTAGCTCCTTTGATAATGATTGACATTGTGCAGTGCCAGTGGATCTAGTGAATAACTACAAGAAACTGATCCTTCACCATAACATAGTTTTATTCATGAAAATGAAGTAGCTATATAACAAAAGGCGAAATAACTTACTAGACAAGAACCTAAACTAATAACCTTTGTTTTGGTACATAACATAACACAACTAGTGGCTTAACATAGAACATTAAAGTGTGAAAAAGCTTTATTAGTCACCAAAGTAGCGAGGTCCTTTACAGCATCGAAGGTGAACATTTGTTAGAAGAGGAACAACTACTTTTGTGTTGGCAAGAACAGGAAAAAAAGGGGGAAACAACTGCTTTTGTCCTTCAATCCAATATTTGACACTAAAATTGTCCCAATTCACAGTAAAGTTTGAAAAAAATCAATCATAAACCAAACCTAGAAATATGCTAGATTAGCAGCTTAATATTTTCTTTTTTTGCCAAGAGCTGAG
Organism: Inga laurina; assembly: GCA_963855925.1. Classification (NCBI taxonomy): domain Eukaryota; kingdom Viridiplantae; phylum Streptophyta; class Magnoliopsida; order Fabales; family Fabaceae; genus Inga; species Inga laurina. The sequence goes on from OY979713.1 coordinate 21,896,814, forward strand.
CAGCATATTAGAATAATGAGAGCATGCATCTTTCGCCTTTAACTATTATCAAAACCCATTTCCATTTTGATATTCAAAGAGTAATAAAGACCAAGTTCTACAGGCATACAAAAAAGTACATATATATGTTAGATCTCATGTTTTGATGATAACAAAAGAATGGTATGAAAAAGAAGTGATTAATAAATAAGTTTGAGTAAAGGAATAACAGGGATAAGCATCACTTGAAGTAAGCATTGGAGTAATGAAGAAAGGCCAAGAGAAAAAGCTGAAAAACTTGATCAGAAGCAAGTTTTCTAAGGCATTACTCGAGGCGGTACTCGAGTAATGAGTCAAAACTTGAAGTAACCAGAGGCACCTTCCAGTAACCTGCCAATGTTACTCGAGTAAGTACTCGAGTAATAGTGTAAGTATTTTCAAGTTGCTCTCGGCCTGCCAATGTTACTCGAGTAGCTACTCGAGTAACCAGGTAAATAATTGGAGTTGCTCTCGGCCTGCCAATGTTACTCGAGGCTCTACTCGAGTAACCATGAGAAAAACTTCCAGTTGCTTTCAAGTTGCCAATGATACTCAAGTAAGTACTCGAGTAACTCTGTTTCTGAAAATGTGTTGCTCTCGGCACTTTGTACTACTGCCAATGTTACTCGAGTAGGTACTCGAGTAACACACTGAAGTAAGTGAAAACTTGAAGGTGGTACCCGATTAACTTGATATCATTCTATCTCTTTTTTCCTCGAGTTATTCCTCTAATATACAAGTATTTAATGTTCAATTTTAAGTAAATTCCTCGAGTAGGTATCCGAGTATGCAGAGATATTTTCAAGGAAAACCTCAAGTCATTACCCGAGTAAGTTGTGCCCAAAAAAGTAAGTTTACTCGAGTAACAAGGTAAGTGCTCTCGGCCTTGAAATCCTGCCAACATTACTGGAGTAAAGCATCGAGTAACCAAAAGTTTATTTGAAGGTTTACTCGAGTAGGTACCCGAGTAACTCATAAAGTTGTGAGTGTATTACTCGAGTAGGTACCCGAGTAAACACACATTTCCAAAGGTTTAAAAATTGATTATTCCATGCACTACCCGAGTAATCTTAAATTTGTCTGTTGACTTGCAGTTGATCAAAGTTTTCCCGATGATACTCGAGTAGGTACTCGAGTAAACTTCAAGGGATACTCGAGTAGCTACTCGAGTAAGCAAACCCAGAATTTTAGAAATCATTCAAACGATCATTAATTTGTTTTCTATATGATTAACCTTTCATTGTATTAGTATTTCTAGCATATTTACAGATAAACAATGAAGAAATCATATCAAGTAATGGAAGTCAAATGAAACGTTCAAATGACAACCACCGCCAACGGATATTTTTCAAAAACTGGAAAAGTCAACAGTGGCTGCGCACTCTCCAACGGATGAGAAGGAAATGTTCCAACAGTCATTACCAACATATCTATATATATGGGAACATTCAAACAGAGAAAAACAAGAAAACACATACAACAACAAGATTACACTCAAACTTATCATTACTCTGTTCTTACGTTGTATTAGAAACTCTATGCTTCAGTGTTTCCTATTCACTCTTAAGAGAGATATTTCATTCAAACTCAATATTTGTTATTGAGGTAACTTAAGTTTGTGGAACCTTGAGTTGGGATTGGATTACAACTTGTAAGGGGGAGCGAGTGTCCAGGAGTAGGAACTTGCTTGTACTGAGGTGCCAAGAACCCACTGAATCTTGGAAGATATAGTGAAATTCTCAGAGAAGCTCTGAGGACTGGACGTAGGTCAAAGTGGTTGTGGCCGAACCAGTATAACTCCCGGTGTACACTTCAGTGATATTTTTCCTTACTCTTTCATGTTTTAATTTCAACGTCAAATTTTATATTTGCAACGAAATTTTTAAGATCACCCAATTCACCCCCCCTCTTGGGTGAAACGCTTGCTCTAACATTTGGTATCAGAGCGTAGGTCTTCTTGTTAAGGTTTAACAGCCTAAGAAGGATCCAATGGCAAGCATGGGTGAAGGAATTCTTCCTGACGGTGCATCCATCACTAGACCTCCAGGGTTCAGTGGCGAACACTTTTCTTTCTGGAAAGCAAAGTTCAGAGTATTCGTAATGGCTACTGAATATGGTCTACGGGATGTGATTGAGAGTGGAAACTATCAACCTACAAAGACTGTAGATTCTCAGAAAATTCCCAAGACGCCAGCGGAATATGATGAGAATGACAAGAAACTTATCACTCTCAACAGCAAGGCAATTCTGATGCTACAAAGTGCCTTGAGTCAAAGTAAGTATTTCAGAATTTGCACACTTCCAACAGCAAAGGAAATGTGGGAAGCTCTGGAAATAGCTCATGAAGGAACTTCGGGAATAAAGGAGAATCGGATCAACACCTTGGTTACTGAATTTGATTTACTTCGAATGAAATCAGGTGAATCAATTTCTGAATTTGAACTTAGATATACTCATCTTGTTAATCAACTTGCAGCACTTGGGAAATCTTATGATCAACATACCCAAGTACGAAAGATTTTGAATATTCTTTCTAAAGAGTGGGAGGCCAAAGTCACTGCGATAGAAGAAGCAAAAGGAGAATCAATGAGATCAGTTGCTTCTCTATTTGGAAGTCTTTCTGAATATGAGAGCAAACTAAAGTTCAAACGAGAACTAGATGACATTGGTGACAAGAAAAAGAAAGGTCTTGCACTAAAGGTAAAAGAAGAGAATCAAGATGAGGACGAGGAGTTTGACGATGATGAAATGGGCCTAATCATAAAACGATTCAGAAAGTTCTACAAGAAAGGACAAGGATTCAAACACTTTCAAAAAGGTGGAACTAGCAGCAAAGATCATATCATTTGCTACGAATGTGGAAAACCAGGACATATCAAATCAGAATGTCCAGAACTGAATCAAAAGAGCAAAGAAAAGAGAAAAGGCAAATTCTTCAACAAAAAGAAGGCCTTCGTATCTGCTATATGGGGTGATAGCTCTTCTGACGAAGAAAGTGATAAGGAAGAAGTAGCTAACATATGTCTTGTTGCTCAAGAAGAAACTGAAGAAGAGGTAAATGATTTTGAACCTACCTATGATGAATTACTTTCCGAATATAATGCTTTACATTATGAATTCATCAAAGTAGTTAAAGAATTGGTGGTTTTCAAAAAGAAAAACAAAGCTCTTGAATTTGAAATTAAAGAACGTTCATAAAAGGATTGTGAAAATTGTTCTTCTTTAAAAAAGAAAAACAATGATCTCACAAAAACTCTTGAAAAATTTACACAAGGAAGTGAGATGCTAAATGTTATTTTAAAAGCTCAACGATTTGTAAATGATCGATCTGGAATTGGATATGATCCAAAATCATATAGAAGAAAAGGTAGAAAGAAAGCAGGAGGTAAGTCTTACTTGAATTATTTCCAACATTCTGTGCATACATCAAATCCTTTTGCATTTTGTAACTACTGTAATAGAAAAGGACATTATACTTCTTCATGCATTCATAAGAAGAAAGGAACGATAGGAACCTACAAATGGGTACCTAAAGGTTCATATATTCAGAAAATTATTTGTACTAACCCAAAAGGACCCAAAAAGATGTGGGTACCTAAGACTTAGTAATTTGATCGCAGGTATGTCTCAAAGCATCCAAAAATAGCAAGTGGTACATAGATAGTGGATGCTCTAGACATATGACCGGAGATTTTGAAAGTTTTACCACATTGCAACCTAAGGAAGGTGGAAAGGTAAAATTTGGAGGAAATCAATCCGGAAAGATAGCAGGAATTGGTGAAATCAAAAATGACAAAGGAATACAAGTCAAAGATGTATATTATGTTGAAGGCTTGTGTCATAATTTGCTGAGCATAAGTCAAAGTGCAGATAAAGACAACTGGGTAATATTTGACTCAGAAGAATGCTTAATCATCAACAAGAATGACTTACAGCTTGATAAGAAGAATATCAAGACTAAGCTCAGAGCAAAAAGGGAAGGTAACTGTTATACTCTAGATATTAGTAGAAATGAATCTGAAAATTGTTTTCTGAGTAATGCCGATGAAAGTTGGCTATGGCATAGAGATTGGCTCATGTCAATATGCATCAACTAGGCAAATTACTCAAAAAGGAGTTAGTGCTTGGATTACCCAAAGTAAATTTTAAAAATGACTTGATTTGTGATGCATGTCAAAAGGGTAAACAAACTAAATCATCCTTCAAATTGAAAAATGAGATTTCAACAAATAGACCATTACAATTATTGCATATGGATTTAGTTGGTCCAGCAAGAGTAAATAGTCTTGGTGGCAACCTTTATTCATTGGTCATTGTTGATGATTTCTCTAGATTTACATGGGTTATTTTTCTATTATCAAAGGATGAGACCTTTGAAGAATTTATTGTTCTTGCCAAGAAGGTGCAAAATGAGAAAGGTATGTCCATTGCAGGTATTAGGACTGATCATGGTGGAGAATTTGAAAATCAAGCCTTTGAAGAATATTGTGATACTAATGGTATTGATCACAATTTTTCTGCTCCAAGAACGCCTCAATAAAATGGGGTCGTGGAATGCAAGAACAGAGTGCTCACAGAAATGGCTAGAGCAATGTTGAATGAAAAGAATGTGTCTCAAGTGTTCTGGGCTGATGCTATGAGTACAGCATGCTACATTTCAAATAGAGCATATATCAGAACAAAACTTGGAAAGACACCATACGAGTTGTACAAAGGATGAAAGCCAAACATTGCTCATCTACACATCTTCGGTTGTAAGTGTTTCATTCATAATAATGGTAAAGATAACTTAGGAAAATTTGATTCTAAAACAGATGAAGGAATTTTCCTAGGATATTCTAACCGAGGTAAAGCATAAAGAGTTTACAATAAAAGAACATGTATTATTGAAGAATCAATTCATATTGTATTTGATGAATTTGAATCCTCTGACAAAACCATTGATGAAGAACAGGAAGTTGTTTTAAATCAAGAAAATGGTCAATCTATTTCTAAATCTCTTATTCCAGAGGTTGTTGAAACTAAGGAAGAAGAACAATCTCTAGGTCAACCTAGAGCATGGAAATACAATAAAAGTCATCCCTTAGATCAAGTCATAGGAGATGTGAATGAAGGGATTAAAACTAGAAATAGAATTTTCAATGAAGTAAGTTTTTCTGCATTCATTTCTGAGATTGAACCTTCTAACATTGATGAAGCCCTGTCAGACAATGATTGGGTTATAGCAATGCAAGAAAAACTAAATCAATTTGAAAGAAATCAAGTTTGGGATTTGGTACCCCGACCCAAAGATCATCCGATCATTGGTACTAAATGGGTATTCAAAAACAAACTCGATGAATCCGCAATTATTGTCAGAAACAAGGCAAGATTGGTGGCTAAAGGCTATAATCAGGAAGAAGGGATTGATTATGAGGAAACGTATGCTCCAGTGGCTAGATTGGAAGCTATACGTGTACTCTTAGCCTTTGCATGCATCAAAGGATTCAAACTCTATCAAATGGATCTAAAGAGTGCTTTTCTAAATGGTTATATCATGGAAGAAGTGTATGTAGAACAACCTCCAGGTTTTGAGGATGTTACCAAACCTGACCATGTTTTCAAACTTAAAAAGGCTTTATATGGTTTAAAACAAGCTCCTAGAGCCTGGTATGAAAGGCTCAGTAAGTTTCTTATTGATCAAGGTTTTGTACGGGGAAAAGTTGATACAACACTCTTTATAAAACGAAAACACAATGATATTTTAATTGTTCAAATATATGTTGATGACATTGTTTTCGGTGCTACTAATGAATCTCTGTGTAGGGAATTTTCTGAGATAATGCAGGGAGAATTTGAGATGTCAATTATGGGAGAATTAAATTTCTTTCTCGGTTTACAAATCAAACAAAGAAAGAATGGAATCTTCATATCTCAAACAAAGTATTTAAAAGAGCTATTGAAGAAGTATGGAATGGATGAAGCAAATGGCACGGACACGCCTATGAGCTCAACTACGTTGCTTGATGCTGATGTCAAAGGGAAAGACTACAACATAACAAAGTATAGAGGAATGATTGGATCATTACTCTATCTCACGGCAAGTAGACAGGACATCCAATTTAGTGTTGGCATATATGCAAGATATCAATCGGCACCAAAAGAATCACATGCTGAAACGGTCAAACGAATCTTTAGATATCTTGCTGACACACCCGAATTGGGTATGTGGTATCCCAAAGGAAGAAGTGAATATCTTGTTGCATATTCAGATTCAGATCATGGAGGATACAAAATAGACAGAAAGAGCACCAGTGGACAAGGACAATTTCTTGGAGGATCTCTTGTATCATGGTTCAGCAAGAAACAAAATACAGTGTCTCTTTCGTCAACAGAAGCAGAATATGTTGCAGTCTCAAGTTGTTGTGCACAAGTAATATGGTTAAAACAACAACTACAAGATCTTGGTATTTATCTCAAAGAAATACCAATCTATTGTGACAATACTAGTACGATAAGCTTGGCAAAGAATCCAGTTCAACACTCTAGAACCAAGCATATCGATGTCAAACATCACTTCATTAGAGATCATGTTCAAAAGAAAGATGTGAAAGTGATATTTATTCCTACTCATCTTCAACTAACAGATATTTTCACAAAACCTCTTGCAAAAGATCAATTTCTATACATTAGAAGAGAATTGGGAATGGTAAATCCCAATGAGTTGTAAGTTATTTCAGTTTCTCATAATATTAGATGAAGTCATTTGTTAAAGTTTTGATGATTACTAACTTAAGCATCGGAGTATATAGAAATTTGTTTTCCAGGAAGGTTGAAACTCTGTTTTGAGAAACAAAAACAGAGGTGATCAGAGGACACATTTACTAGAGTACCAACTTGAAGTTATCACTAACAGAGAAGCATTACCCGAGGAACAACTTGAAGTAAAGAAGCACTTTACTCGAGTATGTACTCGAGTAATGGACTTCAAAACTGGAAGTAACGGATCAAGTTACTTGATTTTCAAATCTAATGGTTCAGTTACAAAGAAATGAAGAGTCACAAGTTGAAAACTCAGGTTACCCGAGGAAGGCCTCGAGTAAACTTGAAGCTTACTCGAGTAAGGCCTCGAGTAACTTCAAGTTCAGATTGTCAAAATTGATGAATAATGACTCAAATCTGCTCAGAATGGGTTATAAATAATTGAGGGAACATCCATGGATAATTACAATATTATTCATGCCAGATACGCATTTTAAATAAATTATTTTAAAGGTTTTCTGTATGAACACTCGAGGAAGGCCTCGAGTAAACTTGAAGATTACTCGAGTAAGGCCTCGAGTAAAGTCGGGTTCTAGGGCTTTATCTGTCGCAAACTCGGTCATTTCCACAAAATCTCCTCGAGTAAATCACTATTCTCTCTCACAAAAATTTTTCACAAGTGATTCCTTGCTTCATTTCCGTTAAAACCCAACAATTTTCATTCCTAAAAACCTCCTATTTTGCTCAGAATCTCTGTGCCCTAAGTCACGTCTGAGTCTCTGTTTTCTCTGGAAATCTTAGTTTTCAATCATTCAGAAAGATGAGAACTAAAAACCTTACTCCCATAGACTCCTTTGAATCCCAACAACACTCTGATCCTCTTTCTTCTCCTCCCAAGAAGAGAAGAAAACTCACCCCAAGACCAAAAGCTAAAATTCCTCTTCAACCGAAACCCAAAAGTGTGGTGATTAAATAGCCTATTGCTACAAGGGCTCAATCCAAAAAGAGTACCTCAACCGGAAGAGGGAAGAGTGCCAAATCTCCCTCACCTCCTCCCTCTGATTCCTCTACCCCCTCTTTCACACCAAAGCCTACCAAAAAGCCTAAATATGATAGGAATGTGGCTGTAGCTATGGCAAACATCATTGATCAAATGGAGAAGGGACAATCTTCCAAGAAGTCCAAAGTGCCGGAAGAAGAGATCACCAACCCCCCAAAGGGATTCAATGTCAGCAAGTTAGTGGAATCTCCGAAGTATCTGTCCCAATTCTCCAGGAGGAAAGTGTGCAAGACACACTATGTGGATCTCAGGCTACTTCAGGAGGTATTAAAGCACGACCTTAGTCCATATCTAGATCCTTTTATGCCTTGGTTATCCATTAGATTCCCTTTTTGCACAAAGGTGATCACTCACTTTTATTGTAACTTAGAGATCATAGATGAGCCTAACCGAACCTCAGTTGAGGAAGAGATGACCACCACAGTTAGAGGCCAAAAGATACTTATATCGCCCTCTAGGATTAACTTGTGGTTAGGAATTGAGAACCCCCCGGATGATATTTACTCCCAGCTTGAACCAAACCAAATCTTTACTATCCTTAAACCCGGAGAGTTAGTTGGCCCTCTAAATTTCAAGCCCAGTGATATGTGTGATCATCATAGGGTCCTTTGGTATATTTACTCTAGGTCCCTAGTGAACAAAGCCAACAACTATACCCACTTCTCTGATAGGGACTTTAGGTGGTTTGCTTCACTTCTCCTGAAGGAACAGAAGGATCTGGGAGAGTATATCTTTTATGAGATGAAGAGGTATAAGGTGGATGGGAAGGCTACAACACCAATGCCATATCCTCATATTGTGTCTCTTATCCTGAAAGAGAACAAAATATGGTATTTGGATAGCAAGGAGCCCATTGAGAGGTTGACTCCAGTTGGGAGAAACCAGATTGGGAAATTGAACATCGATATCCCTCTCAAAGGCCCTCTGGAATCTGGGTCAAAGAAGAAGAGGAAGACCACTGAGGCAGAGACCAGTAGGATGGATGACACTCAGTCATCGGCTCCAGCTGCAACCACATCTTCACCATCCTTTCTCAATGCCACTCTCCAGCACTTTATGGAAAATATGCTGAGAGGTTTCCGTGTGGATATCGCCAACACAAACGCCGAATTGATAACCAACAAGAATTTCAAGATGGCAGAGTTGGTTGAGAAAATAGCCAAGAGGCATGAGGAGTTGGTAGAGAAAATGGACAAGAGGCATGACGAGTTGCTAGCAGAGCAACGTGCCCAGGGGTGAGACTTTGAGATTGATTCTGGCACGACTGGACTCTTTAGGTCCCGGACCTTCTGCCGGTCCATCTTCATCTGCACCACCACCACCTCCAGTGAACCCTCCTTCTGACACTCCTCTCCCTGAGGATGAACCATCTACTCCTCTGGTATCTAGTCCACCTGAGTCTCGAGCCAAAGACATTCTGTATACAGTGGACAACCCAGATACCAATGAGACTATACACATTGTCATTGATGATTCTCCTCCAAAACCTCAGCCAGAAACCGCTCCTAAACCGACTCCATCTCCTACCCACACTGAGGAAATATCTCCCTCATCCTCCTCTGAACATCATACACCAGAGATTGAGACCACTCCTGAGATACAGACCACTCCAGAAGGAGAAACCACTACTATGGTTGTCTTCCAACCTTCTCCTCCCGGCGATGACATCCATGTCCCTCCAGTCAATCTGCCTGAACCAGCCTCTTCCAGCTCCTTTGATTCATCCAGTTCAGATGATGGCATAGTACTTCCTGTGAAGCCTATCTCTATGGTCAAGCCTCCTAGCCCTCCACTTCATTGATGAAGCCAAAAAGGGGGAGAAGAGCTTGAGAGTGATTTTATGGATGTGTCCTAGTTTCTTTTGGGTATTTGGGTGTATATGGGTTCTAGGGAGCATTTTGGAACTTGTTATTTCTTTTTAGTTCTAAACTTATTATCTTGTAATATGCAATTTAAGTTTAATACAAGTGTGTTTAAGTTATGATTCCATTTCAAGTCCATTTAAGCTTTAATTTATGATACATTGTTGGACTAATGAAGTTTATTATGTATGCAAGATGAATGTGTTATAATAATTTTATAAAGATAACAAAGTTTATCAAAAGACTTTCAAGAGATGTTTATTTGTGAACTTATTTTCAACATATGTTCAAAATCACCAAGTTTTGTCATCATCAAAAAGGGGGAGAATGTTAGATCTCATGTTTTGATGATAACAAAAGAATGGTATGAAAAAGAAGTGATTAATAAATAAGTTTGAGCAAAGGAATAACAGGGATAAGCATCACTTGAAGTAAGTATTGGAGTAATGAAGAAAGGCCAAGAGAAAAAGCTAAAAAACTTGATCAGAAGCAAGTTTTCTAAGGCATTACTCGAGGCGGTACTCGAGTAATGAGTCAAAACTTGAAGTAACCAGAGGCACCTTCCAGTAACCTGCCAACGTTACTCCAGTAAGTACTCGAGTAATAGTGTAAGTATTTTCAAGTTGCTCTCGGCCTGCCAATGTTACTCGAGTAGCTACTCGAGTAACCAGGTAAATACTTGGAGTTGCTCTCGGCCTGCCAATGTTACTCGAGGCTCTACTAGAGTAACCATGAGAAAAACTTCCAGTTGCTTTCAAGTTGCCAATGATACTCGAGTAAGTACTCGAGTAACTCTGTTTCTGAAAATGTGTTGCTCTCGGCACTTTGTACTACTGCCAATGTTACTCGAGTAGGTACTCGAGTAACACACTGAAGTTAGTGAAAACTTGAAGGTGGTACCCGATTAACTTCATATCATTCTATCTCTTTTTTCCTCGAGTTATTCCTCTAATATACAAGTATTTAATGTTCAATTTTAAGTAAATTCCTCGAGTAGGTACCGGAGTATGCAGAGATATTTTCAAGGAAAACCTCAAGTCATTACCTGAGTAAGTTGTGCCCAAAAAAGTAAGTTTACTCGAGTAACAAGGTAAGTGCTCTCGGCCTTGAAATCCTGCCAACATTACTGGAGTAAAGCATCGAGTAACCAAAAGTTTATTTGAAGGTTTACTCGAGTAGGTACCTGAGTAACTCATAAAGTTGTGAGTGTATTACTCGAATAGGTACCCGAGTAAACACACATTTCCAAAGGTTTAAAAATTGATTATTCCATGCACTACCCGAGTAATGTTAAATTTGTCTGTTGACTTGCAGTTGATCAAAGTTTTCCCGATGATACTCGAGTAGGTACTCGAGTAAACTTCAAGGGATACTCGAGTAAGCAAACCCAGAATTTTAAAAATCATTCAAACGATCATTAATTTGTTTTCTATATGATTAACCTTTCATTGTATTAGTATTTCTAGCATATTTACAGATAAACAATGAAGAAATCATATCAAGTAATGGAAGTCAAATGAAACGTTCAAATGACAACCACCGCCATCGGATATTTTTCAAAAACTGGAAAAGTCAACAGTGGCTGCGCACTCTCCAACGGACGAGAAGAAAATGTTCCAACGGTCATTACCAACATATCTATATATATGGGAACATTCAAACAGAGAAAAACAAGAAAACACATACAACAACAAGATTACACTCAAACTTATCATTACTCTGTTCTTACGTTGTATTAGGAACTCTATGCTTCAGTGATTCCTATTCACTCTTGAGAGAGATATTTCATTCAAACTCAATATTTGTTATTGAGGTAACTTAAGGTTGTGGAACCTTGAGTTGGGATTGGATTACAACTTGTAAGGGGGAGCGAGTGTCCAGGTGTAGGAACTTGCTTGCACTGAGGTGCCAAGAACCCACTGAATCTTGGAAGATATAATGAAATTCTCAGAGAAGCTCTGAGGACTGGACGTAGGTCAAAGTGGTTGTGGCCGAACCAGTATAACTCCCGGTGTACACTTCGGTGATATTTTTCCTTACTCTTTCCTGTTTTAATTTCAACGTCAAATTTTATATTTGCAACGAAATTTTTAAGATCACCCAATTCACCCCCCTCTTGGGTGTAACGCTTGCTCTAACAATATACTGGTAATAGTATTTGTTTACAATCCAGAGTCGTCTATAGACAAAATATAGAGTATAACAAAAATTCCAATATTTACAGGATTTACCAAAATATCTTAAACATAAACTAACTATAACCACGACTTTGACTTCACCTTGAAACACGTGTAAATCACTTCCCTGTATCCACATCCTTGCCTTTCGATCCACTGGCACCCGCTGAGATGTTTTGTTTAGAAAAAGGGGAGAATCCTAGTAGAAACATACGATCGACATATAAAATGTGAAAATTAAATATGCAATGCACCATATTAGGCAAAATGAAAGTTCAATTCGATTCATATGTGTGTACCTCAACCAATTCATCAACCACAGCTAGGATTTTCAATAGTGTACCTCAGCCAAGTCACCGACCACAGCTAGGATTTTTGATATTGTACCTCAGCCGAGTCATCGACCACAGCTAGGATTTTTTATATACCTTTGTTGGGCACCGAACCACAACTAGGTATTGTGCCTCTAGCACACATTCATATCACAAAATATAATAACACATAACATATAATTAATCACATAGTATATGAGAGATGGTAGTCCCTATCTTAAAGTTCTATCAACCCCTTTTTAATATGCCTTGTAAAATGCGTCGCTTCCGGCTTCCGACTTGGTCCTAAAATATTAAATTTACAAGAAATAGGTCATAACCTATCTAAGTATCATTTTTGACATTTCCATAGTGTTTCTTATGGTTATATTAGTCTATGGTGAAAATTTATCAAAATGCCCCTAGGACTCCGACCCGGCCCCGCCATACCCGGCCTAATTGTACGTTTTTCCAAAATTTTGAATAAGGTTATCCTGATGTATTTTCACCCAAGGAATTATTTCCAGGCTTAAAATTACCAAATTCAGTGTCAAATTATAAAATTACCCTTGACAGCCCCACTTTAAGGTTTTAGGGGTGTTTTCGTAATTATGTTTTTTCAGGCTTTTCTGAAAAAGTGACTAACTGTAACCCCACCTAATTTTGCCTCCTGAATCCAATGGAACCATCAATTTCATGAAAATCCAACTCCTTCCCCCAAGAACAGTGCTGGTCGAAACAGGTCCCGACTCGGTCCTAAAATATTAAATGTACAAGAAATAGGTCATAACCTATCTAAGTATCATTTTTGACATTTCCATAGTGTTTCTTATGGTTATATTAGTCTATGGTGAAAATTTATCAAAATGCCCCTGGGACTCCGACCCAGCCCCGCCATACCCGGCCTAATTGTACGTTTTTCCAAAATTTTGAATAAGGTTATCCTGATGTATTTTCACCCAAGGAATCATTTCCAGGCTTAAAATTACCAAATTCAGTGTCAAATTATGAAATTACCCTTGACAGCCCCGCTTTAAGGTTTTAGGGGCGTTTTCGTAATTATGCTTTTTCAGGCTTTTCCAAAAAAGTGATTAACTGTAAATCCACCTAATTTTGCCTCCTGAATCCAATGGAACCATCAATTTCATGAAAATCCAACTCCTTCCCCCAAGAACAGTGCTGGCCGAAACATGACTCAAGAAAAAGGAAAATGCACTTTTGTGTTTTAACCTCCAAAGCTTATGTCTTTTCACTTCTAATCCCTTATTAAGTCATTTAAACACATTCTAACCATGATTTAAAGAAATTTGGGTAGTATAAATCTTTAGGGTTAGGACTTTTCAAATTTACAAACTTAACAAAAATTACCAAATCCAACCATACACTTAAACAATAACAACATACTAGTATGGATTTGAGATTTGTGAAGTTACCTTTTGAGTTCTTGAGCTTTCTCTCTCTAGGCGTCCTCCTTTATCTCTCTCCTTGAGCTCAAGATGTGCTTTCTAAAGCATTGATTCCATAGAGAAGAAGAGTTTAGAGAAGATTTCATGCAAGATTACAAGGAAATGCTTAAGAAATCATGTCTTACCCTAAGCTTTCTCTTCTTCCTTCTCTCTTGAACTCTCTCTCTCTCTTCTTTTCTCTAGTCTTGGCCGAAAATGACAAGGGAAAGAGGAAGGAAGAGTTGTATAAAATATCTTCCATTTCCCTTAATTTACTTTATTCCCAAAAATTCATCTTATGATGACACTTGTGCTTAGTCTTATCTCTTCCAAATTGGTGTCATAAAGTTCAATTAGACTTGAACTGATTCTTTCCCCCTTTTGGTTAGCCCAAAACTACTCAACCTCAAGCACTTACAAACCAAATGGGTTTCTTCCAACTAATCCAACTATGTGCTCAAGTGTTGTACCATAATAATATACCATGCACAAGAAGTAGTATTTTAACACAATTAGACATGTGCTATCTTTATCAATTATAAACTAATCCTCTACCTTAGGATAATGACACTTGCCATGCTTAATTCCAATAATAATTTTTCCCTCCCATTTTTCTCATGCTAGGCGAAATTTATAAGAAAAAGGGAAATAGAATTTGTTTCAATATTTCCATAATTCCTTTAATTAAATTATTCACAAATCCTTCCAATTTCACAACTCTTGATTTATTCTATCAAGAATATTCCAAATATAAATTCTCCTTTATTTTTCCTTAATTAATTGAAATTAACTTAAATTAATTGGAAAATAAGTAATCTTATGCTAAATTGGCAAAATTATGATTTTGCTATTACTTTTGTAATATAATTTCCTTTCTTGAATTAATTTGCCCATTTTCTCATGAATATGAATATTTCTAAAATTCATAAGTTCCAAATTCATAAATATTCACCATTTTATTGAATTTCCCAAATAATTATAATATATTTGGTGAATATAAAATTTGGGGTGTTACAACTATAATTCACAGAGTCCTTCTCTGTTCAAAGCAAACCAAAGCTGTTCCATACATTAAGGCTCAAAGAAACATTCTCTCCAACACATGGTAGACATAGAATTATACTAATAGGAAATGAAAATCCCATGAAGTAGCCAAAATGCAACATTAATCGCATGTAGCATAGTATCGTCAGTAGCAGATTGGAAAAAAACAAGAAGCAAAGACCACACAAGCAGAATGACAAATGACAATAGTAGATTCAAAAAAATAACATGAACTATAAATGTTGCTTAAGACCAACTTAAGCTTACCACCGATAAAGATGAAGGCATGTTCAGGTTGAAGATCCGTTCGGAGATGAAGCTAGATCGCATATGAAGATGAAGGTCCTATTGTGGTTGAAGCACAACTCGTACATAAAGCTAGATCGCAGATGAAGAAGAAGGACCTATTGAGGTTGAAGCATAGCTCATATACAAAGCTAGATCACATATGAAGAAGAAGGGCCTGTTGAGGTTGAAGCACAAATCAAAGATGACAAACCACCTGTCGATTGAAGCACAGATTGGATATTGCAAGCATAGATGAAGATGGAGACGTCGTTTAGCTTCAATTATTGGCCGCTGAGATTGCGATGAAGATGAAAAAAAGGGGGAGAGATCAAATTCGGATAAGAGAGGGAAGACGGAGCCAAGACTGTGACGAAGATGATGGAGATGCATCATGTTGCTACCTAGAGAGGGAAGACGAATGACACAGGTTCAACGGCCAAGCAACCGTGGCCATCGACAGAGGGAGAGAGATCAAAATTAGAGCAATAGGAGGCATGAGGCCGAAGAAGAGAAGATGCAATGATTCAGTTGAGCCAAAGCAAATGCAGCTTTGGTATAGGGGGAAGAGAGAGAAAATAAAAATTGGTTGGTCACAATTATTGCCTTAATGGTAACAAAACATGATAAGCTAATTAAAATAAGCAACAAGGTGTGGCTTTTAGAAAAAGTTGTTTCAAATTGATAAGCCATTCTCATATTTCGCTATCCCAAACAAAAAAAAGACCTACTTATTTGAATCTCACTTTTTGCCACTACAACGTTCGATTTGGGCCCCAAAAAGTGATGCCAAACACTCTCTTATTTAAAAGATTGAGAACATATGCTTATCTTTGCAGTTAATAATTGAGAACCTTATATCTCCATGTTAATGGTGTTGTCTTTTGCTTATTCATTTAAAATATTTTTTCAGGGTAATAATTTATTTGTTCTTCTCTATTTTTTGTTGTCATAGTGATAATGGGTTTCTTTTTTGTAACTTTTTTTTAAATTTTTTATACTATTTTGATTTTGTGCACTTATTGATATTCAGTTTATTATCTATGTATTAGGGCCAACAAGTAAAAGACTCAAGGTGATTGTTCCAATCATGTATGTAATCATACTACTGTTGCTTGTTGGTGTGAAGTTGGAACCATTGCTTATAACTTTATTATTTATGTTGTGATGTCAGAATATACTTTCTAATTTTTTTTTGATTTCGTTATTTCTAATATTTTCTATTGGTCCAAAAATGCATTTCATTTATGCATAAGGACTATATATCTTGGAAGAAACATCATCATGTTTTCATTTATGCATCATAACTTAGTCTATGATGCAACATAAGAGGAATATATTTCAAAAGATTTTTAACTCCCTCTTTAAAAATGACATTTTCAAGTTGCATGTGTCAGAGCAATGCATGGGGATTTTGTCTTAAATTGAAGTGTAAGAATCCCTCGCATTTGCACGCCGGGGGTGAGATGCAACCCATTATAGAAGTGAAAGAATCCCTCATATTGCAGTGGTGCCGGGGGAGGGGACGCAACATATGAAACATGAAACAATGAGTCTTTTCTAATGTTGGGATGTGATTTATTGCATCAATGATGACTAAAAGTGATAAGTTAAGATTTAGTCTTTCCATCGTTGGGATGTAAATTTTTGCATTAATAAACAACAGATGCAATAGTAGTTCTAACTTTGAGAAATTAGGATTTATAGTGTGTATAACTTTAGATAAGTTAGGACTTCATCTTTTTAATGTCAAGATGTAACGTTTTACATTAATGATCAGTAAAACAAGTAATAGTGGTAAAACTTTTAAGAAGTTAGGATATATATTATGCTTGATTTGAGGTGGTTAGCTATATTTTTTTTCCAAGAGCGACTGTAACCCCCTGCCTAAATAAACATAATTATAGTTCGATAACGCGTAATAAAATGGTTTAGAGACCGACGGATAATTTAAAGTTCATTTTGAATACCCTCCTTGAGGTAGAATTTCCACAAAAATTTTAGAAAACTTCTTTCCTATCCTGGTCTCAAGTTCAAATATAGAATATAATCACCTGTGCAATTATGTCACATTCATATATCAGAGTATACAACAAAAATCCAAGCAAACCTTGGGTTTCATCTATATTTACACTAATGGTTTAAATTTCCCATATAGGGGATTACACCTCGTTTCCCAAAATAATACTCATATACAACAATCCCAAATACAAATAGATAACCAACAACCCATTCCAATGCCCCTAGAAGATTCTAGCCGCTCTGAGTAATCCGCTTTTCCCTTGAGCCACTTGCCCTATTTGAAATGTTAGTCATTGGAAAGAATGAGATTCAAGAGAATCCCAGTAGTAACAAATCACTCATATAGTGCACAAACACATAGCATATATGATCACGTTAAGCAGCATCACAATATATCATGGCTCACGCCCCAAACGACAGCACTTATGGCTGTAAACACTATGTGTTAGCTTTCGCTGCGATCTCTATATATCACAAAGTAGAACAATATTTCTCAATGTATCTCAATGCATGACAAACATACATACAATGCTTCATACACGGTATAAGAGAAAGAGTCACTACCTTATTCTTTCTTGACGTTCTTCCGCACTGTGGGCTCACGAAGGCGGCAAATGTCAAATCCTATAACCAAATTAGGGACAACTGATCAATCTCTTTTCCAAAGGCTTATTTTTATAATACTCTAAGTTGGTTATCATTTAAACTCTTTAGGTGTTTATTAGAGGCCTAAACACATGCTAAAAGGGTTGGGAGAAATTACCCTGAAGACCCCTTTTCGGAAGCAGAACACTGATTTTCAACTAGCTCACTCGAGTGAAGATGACCTCACTCGAGTGATGAGAGACTTGCACTTGAGTGAGAATGGCTCTCACTTGCGAGTGTTTGACAGTGGGCAACAACCATGACCAGAAAGTGCTCACAATACTCGAATATGGGGTTTTGCAGTCGGGTGATACTCCAAAGTCACTCGAGTCCCCAAAAGTGCAACACAGGAAGTGAGAACCCGAGAGTACAGTCAACTTTAGAGGAGGGAGCTTACTCAAACACAACCCTTGGCACTCGGGTGAGAAGACTATACTTGCGAGTGTCAGATCACACTCTTGACAAATGGCCTGCGAGTGCTTGGCCGAGAGTAACTCTTAACATGACATTACACTTGCACTCGAGTAAACCCATGCTTACTCGAGTGATAGCCTGTATCACTCGCATATCAGGAAGTGCACTCTCACTGTTGGCATGGAAGTGCAACAAGAACCCAAAGAACTTGGGTGAAATTATGCACAACACTCGAGTGAGACTCATCCTAACTCAAGTGAGGCTTATCAGATTGCCAAATCGCAGCAAATGACAGAAATTCCCAGATTTACCAAAACTGATCCCAATGGTTCCCAAACTTAACACAAAGCTCATACCCACTTAAAATCCCATAAGGAACCCATTGGTAACCTTCAAAACACTCAAAACCCATCCTAACAACAATTCATACTCTTGGGTCTCTATAACACACACAATATCCAAATTCATTCAACCCACTTCCCAAAACTCAAAACCACATCCAACATTCAAATAACTCCACAATAAACCAATTCCAACCTCATTCATCATATAATCCATGCATTCAAAAATTGGCATAAAACCAGGGAAAATTCCAAAATTCATCATACTCAACCAAAAACCACAATAAATATACCAAAAAGCACCAAATCCTTACCTCTTCAAATTTGCTAAAACCAAACTTTGATTCTCAACTTTCAAATTTGTTCCAACACCCAAATCACCACCTTTCAAAATTTTGAAACCACCAAGATGAAGCTCTTAACACTATGAACAAGTTTAATGAAGAGTGTTTGAGATAGGAGAACCATTACTCACCAAAATCAAGCTTTTCTCTTTCTCTTTCCACCTTGGTCCCCTGAAATGGAGGATAGAGAGAGATGGTGAGAGATGATGAAGATGATGCAAGTATGTCTTTCCCCTTCCCAAAGCTCAACAAAATAGGAGAGAGAAGAGAGAGAAAAAGGTGAGTGGTTGACAATTGCATGATCTATTGGTCCACAAAATGACACTTGGCATAATCTTGCTCACTCTTTTCATGAGCTCACTTAACCTCAAAGCACATGATTCCGACCTATTGACAATAAATCTCAACCATTGATTTTTAATCATCAATGAGTTTCCTCTTTGGCAACTGGCCAATTGGTCGGTAAATTTCCAATTTTACCATTTTGCCCCTGGTTTTCACTATGATTATTAAATTATCACCATGAACATTTATATCAAATTTGCATTACATTTCTCTAAAAGTGTTTAATTACACTAATTACAATCAATCTCAAAGTCATTATCCCTTAATCTCAAATTGGGTCATTACAACAACTATCATAGCTCTACAATTTAAATTTCACGTGTCTGAACAATATGCGGGATTTTGTTAGAAGTGAAAGAATCCCTCACATCGTGCGAGAGTTTTGCTGGGGGTGGGGATGCAACTCATTATAGAAGTGGAAGAATCTCACATATTGACCAGTGGTGTTGGGGCTAAAGAACCTATTATAAAATATGAAACAATGAGTCTTTCTAAGGTTGGGATGTAATTTATTGCATCAATGATAACTAGATGAAGCAACCATGGTTCTAACCATTTAAATGTTAGGACATGGGCTTTCCAATGTCCGGATGTAGTTTTTACATCAATTGTGAATAAAAGAAGTAAGAGTAGTTTCAACTTTTGAGAAGTTATGATATATAATATGTCTGCTTTAATGTGTTTAACTACATTTCTTCCAACAATAATAATCTAAATAATGATAATTCAATTCTGTGCAACGCATGGGGTATTATGTCTTGTTATCTATCTTAACTATATCAAGTAGAATAGGAAGTCCAGGTAGGGCTCTTACACACTGAAGAGGGATAACGGAGAGATAGTTCCTTGATATTTTCAAATCATGGCTTTCCAACTTTAAAAATAAAATAATTAAAATATCTTAACTATATAAAAGTAGAGCAGTCAATTACTGGTAGGACTTGTACAAAATGAAGAGGGGTGATGAGGAAGTAGTTCTAGGATATTTTCAGATCATGCCTTTCCAACTTTAAAAATAAAATAACTAAAATATTATATATGAATTAAAATATTTTCCTGAATAAACATATCAAGGGCACACGAAAAATAATATAAGGATATTAATTCAAATTTTCTCAAAATAAGTTTATAATAAATGAAGAGAGATAATAGGGGCATCTACCAAATATTTTTGAAATCTAAACTTCAGAACTTGAAAAATATGATATATAAATTAAAATATTTTCCAAAAAAGTGTATCAAAAGCAGAGAGGTAAGATATTGCAAAAAAAATAAAAAACAGAGAGATATATTATCCTTATCCAATGTATCCTATGTTATGCATGTTCAACATGTGCACACATTTTAGAATGCAATAAGTAATACAAACTAAGCATTATCTAATCGGTCTAATCTAACTGGTTCACTATTTATTTAGAATTTCATTACTTCAAAAATTCATATATAATTCTACATATTTCCAAAAATTACAAATTAAGACTCTATGGAAAGTTTGAGATGTCTACTTTCTAATGCAAAAAGACTCATTCAAAAATATTATCATTGGCTGCTCAAAAATTCTCAAATTCCAAAACTATTTGAAAAGCCTAGAGATATAATTTCAATCATTGTTTAGTGTTTCTAAGTCTCAAACATTCAAATTCCACCTCTTGATACCTCAAGCTCATCAATAATTAAATCTTACTTAACTCTAAACCTCAATATTAAAATTTGGGATGTTACAATTGAAAACTTGCGTGTTGTAATTATCAACTTCCCCATTTTGGCAATATTCAAGTTCACTTCCTCACCGGTCTGGCCTTGGGTTAGCTTCGGTTTGACTCCAATCTGATCCATTGACCCTTGACCCACTACCTCAACTTATTTAGTGGTCGGTCTAGATTAAATAACCTTGCTAGTTACACATAAAAAACAGAATAATGTCAATGAGTTGTACAGTTACTTTACATTGCGCATGTATTATTGAAAGGCTACACACACACTTTTGCAAATAAATAAATTATTTAGTTCCTAACATAATTTAATAAAAAGGCACTTGTTCCACCAGCCACAATTTGTATTAGAGAAGGAATGATCTTCTCGTCATTTCCTTGATGATTTCTTCTACCTTCTTTTATCGTATTTTATTTGATCTATCTAGGATAATTTGAGCCATCATGCGGAATTAAAGATATATTTTTATCGATTGTTATAAACATCACGTTCCATGGCTAAAATTGAGCATTGTTATTATTTTTATATCTTATATCTCCTTTACAAGTTCTTTTATATTATTATTGTTATTTTAGTATGGCCAGAAGCCATACAACTCTTATTTCATATTCTGAAATTATATGGCTAGAAGGCATATTGCTTTAATTTCTTATTCTGAAATTTTATGGCCAGAAGCCATATTGGTTTAATTTCTTATTATGAAATTATATGAGCAGAAGTCATATCGCTTTGATTTCTTATTTTGATATAATATGGTTAAAAGACATATTCCATTGAGTCCATGTTTTATTAATTCCCTATCATATGGCTAGAAGCCATATACCTTTTCATCTTTTATCTTATTGTTTGACTAGAAGCCATATACAACTTCTGTTTATCTTGAAGATAAATAGCCAAAAGCCATATAGATTTAATCTCGCATCTTGAGATTAATTAACCTGGAGCCATGAGAATTTAATGGCCTGAAGTCATACATTTTTAATTTTTGTTATAATATCTTACTTTATGAATTATTTATTATCTTTACGAATTTCCTATTATTATCATTTGTGTTATCATAGTGCCTTTTATATTTCATATTTTATGAATTCCTTTTTATTCCATTAGTTTGAACTATGTTAAATCTTGTGAAATTTAAATTCGTGGCTCTTGTTATTACCAAAAAAAACTATTTATCTTGAATGCTTAATCCGTTATTTTTTTACGTCACCATTTTCATTAAGGCCTCAAAATTGAATATTTGGCTATAAAAGACCCACTTGTTCTTTGGAACAAATTAAAGGAAATGTACGACCACTAGAAGATTATTATTCTTCCAAAAACTCATTATGAATGGATGCATCCAATTTGCTCATATAGTAGCACTATTGTGAAAGAGGGTTTAAGAAATATACTGAATTAATTTCTTAGCTCCTTGTGGCCAAACAAAACAATAAGCTTTTGTTGCGAAAATCATGAATCTTGTCCAACATGCTCTACTCCATTCCTAGAAGTGAATGTAATAAGGAATGAATCTAATTGTGGCCGCGGATGAGAGCACAGCCATGGCAGCAGTGGTTGTGGTTGTAATCATGGTAGTTCAAATTCCCACCCAAAGTATGGAAAGATTAAAATACTTACATGTTTTAGGAGGAGTGTCATGTCATTTGAACTTTATTCAATAAAAACTAGAGAGGGGTATCTCTATTGATTTTTCTCTCCATTTAGTGTATCTACCATTAAATCAACTTTCAATGGTTGAGATTTAATAGTATGTAAAGAATATCATTATAATAAAAAGTTACCACAGTAAATCTCTACCATTGAAAGTTGATCTAATGGTAGATACATTCAATAGAGAGGGAAATCAATAGAGACACCCGCCTCCCAATAAAAACATAACAACTTATATCATTTTAATCCTAATTTACTGATAACTCATATAAAAAAATTCAAATTTTATATTATTTTTAAGAAAAATATTGGTTGATCATTTTGTTTTAGTTTCTTTTAAATTAAGTTTTTTTTTCCTTAAAAACAAGACAAAATTTAAATTTTTTAGATAAGTCACCAGCCAACTAAGATTAAAATGATATGAACTGTTATATTTTCATTATATAAAGTTCAGATAATATGATATTCTTGGAGTATATAGGTATTTCTCACTGGGAACTGTGCTTGTTGGATTCCAGATCACTTGATAATTCTGAAAAAGAATTTCTCTATTGATGTCTCTTTCAATTTCCTCTCCATTGAATGTTTGCACAATTGGATTAAGTTTCAATTGTTGAGATTGAATATTATATGAATATTTTTATATAGGATTAAATCCCAACCATTAAAACTTAATCCAATGGAGGAGACATTCAATAGAAAGGAAATGGAGAGAAGAATTAATGGAGACATTCCTCTCTTATAATGGCCGCCAAGTCAGCCTCCAACTCGTTAAAACTAACGGTGTTATAACGGTTTGAACCCTCAGGACGGATGGAGTTAACGGGGCAAAGTATAAGGGTCCATTAAAAGAAGATAAACTACAGGGTACTGATTCAACAATAAAGCAAATTATAAGGACTGTTATGAATAATTTTGAAAAAGAATTTCTCTATTGATGTCTCTTTCAATTTCCTCTCCATTGAATGTTTCCACAATTGGATTAAGTTTCAATTGTTGAGATTTAATATTATATGAATATTTTTATATAGCATTAAATCCCAACCATTAAAACTTAATCCAATGGAGGAGACATTCAATAGAAAGGAAATGGAGAGAAGAATTAATGGAGACATTCCTCTCTTATAATGGCCGCCAAGTCAGCCTCCAACTCGTTAAAACTAACGGTGTTATAACGGTTTGAACCCTCAGGACGGATGGAGTTAACGGGGCAAAGTATAAGGGTCCATTAAAAGAAGATAAACTACAGGGTACTGATTCAACAATAAAGCAAATTATAAGGACTGTTATGAATAATTTTGAAAAAGAATTTCTCTATTGATGTCTCTTTCAATTTCCTCTCCATTGAATGTTTCCACAATTGGATTAAGTTTCAATTGTTGAGATTTAATATTATATGAATATTTTTATATAGCATTAAATCCCAACCATTAAAACTTAATCCAATGGAGGAGACATTCAATAGAAAGGAAATGGAGAGAAGAATTAATGGAGACATTCCTCTCTTATAATGGCCGCCAAGTCAGCCTCCAACTCGTTAAAACTAACGGTGTTATAACGGTTTGAACCCTCAGGACGGATGGAGTTAACGGGGCAAAGTATAAGGGTCCATTAAAAGAAGATAAACTACAAGGTACTGATTCAACAATAAAGCAAATTATAAGGACTGTTATGAATAATTTTGAAAAAGAATTTCTCTATTGATGTCTCTTTCAATTTCCTCTCCATTGAATGTTTCCACAATTGGATTAAGTTTCAATTGTTGAGATTTAATATTATATGAATATTTTTATATAGCATTAAATCCCAACCATTAAAACTTAATCCAATGGAGGAGACATTCAATAGAAAGGAAATGGAGAGAAGAATTAATGGAGACATTCCTCTCTTATAATGGCCGCCAAGTCAGCCTCCAACTCGTTAAAACTAACGGTGTTATAACGGTTTGAACCCTCAGGACGGATGGAGTTAACGGGGCAAAGTATAAGGGTCCATTAAAAGAAGATAAACTACAGGGTACTGATTCAACAATAAAGCAAATTATAAGGACTGTTATGAATAATATATTAAAATATATTAAATGGATGTCCACCTCCCTAATATTTCTCCCATCTTCCTATTATCTCTCCCTATTTATTTTCCTACGATCATGTAATCTCAGTTTTCTAGGTTATAGAATTATGCCTATAAATAGGAGGCATATGTGATGTATTGTATATACCTTGAAAAGTAAATAAGAGTTACTCTCCTCCTCCTCCTCTTCTCATGTTCTCTCTTTATTTATAACATGTTATCAGCACGAGATTCTAGTCAAGGTATGATATTTTGAATATCTCTTTATTTAGATTCTTTTCCACTGTTCCTTTTTTTTTCCCTTCTTCTCTCATGTGACCTGAAGTCACCTTTTTCAATGAAACCTGAAGTTTCAATCAATGTCTTTTTCCCCCTCTCATGATGACTTGATGTCACTATATTTGCGGTCTCCCTGAAGGATTACCTCATGCTTATTGTAATATCCCAATTTTTGATTAAGGGCAAATCATGATTATTGTGG
The DNA here is from genome assembly GCA_963855925.1 of Inga laurina. Classification (NCBI taxonomy): domain Eukaryota; kingdom Viridiplantae; phylum Streptophyta; class Magnoliopsida; order Fabales; family Fabaceae; genus Inga; species Inga laurina. Next base: position 21,921,788 of record OY979713.1, read on the forward strand.
ATAATTATAAATTTAATTTGAATTATTATGTGTTTTATGGCAATATTAATTAATATGTCATAATTATTGAAAAATTGGAAGAATGGAATTATGAGCCATAAATTAGTAATTAATGGAGAAATTAATTACTAACTATGGGAAAAATGAGAAGTGTGATTAAATGGCTAATGGAGGGATTAAAGTGATTAATTGGATGATTACTTTATGAGAACAAACCAAATTCTGACATGTGTCAAGTGGAGATGAGCAAAGAGGTAATGGGAAGTCAATTAACCATAAAATATTCAGTTTTTCTCTCTCTTTCTTCCCTCCATTTGGTTGACAAGAGAGTATGGGAGGGTGTGTGCCATCATCATTTCATCTTCAACCTCCTTCTCTCTCTCATTTTCCTCTCTCATGCGTCCTCCATTTCTGCAGAAGAAGAAGAAGAAGCTTGTGAAAAAGGTGAGTATTTGACCCTCTTAATGGCCTCTAATGGAAAAATGCTCTTCTATAAAGTTGTTGCTTGTGTTGAGAGCTTCATTTTCATAGTTTTAGTTTGTCCATTTGGTGTTGTTTGAGCTCTCACAAAATTTTGGACTTGGGTGAATCAAGGAACTCCTTTGGAAAAGTTATAGAGGTGAGTAAGACAAACCTTTCTATATAGGTTTTGTAGCCATTGGTTAAGTTTGAAATTTCTGGAATTTTGGGTCCATTTTCGAAAATGAGGGCCATTGGGAGTTTGGTATGTGTTTGGTATGGAATTGGTATGTTTGGAATATATTTTGGATAGATAGAATTGATTGGGTTTGAAATTGTTAAGTTTGGAGATTTTGAGAGTTAAGTGTTTAATATTACCCAAAACCAAGGCATGATAATGGAATAGGATTTTGGTGATTTTGACATTCCCATTGGATTCATTGAGTGATTTTGTGTGGGAATAAGCTTGGTTATTGATTTTGGAGTCATTGAACACTTTGATAGAAAATTGGAAAATCTGTCTTGTGTAAACTCTGTCTGGGCAGTCCGTTTTCACGAGCGTTTTGAATGGCCAAATGGTGTTGGAAAATTCTGAAAATTTCCAGTCTTAAAGTTCACATCCCAAGCTTCAAAATGGATAAATATTTTGTGTCATTTCGTTTAGTATTCTGGGAGATATGATTGTCCAAAGTTTGGGATGGAAACAGAACTCTGTTTTGGAGTAGTGTTTAGTTTTTGGTGATTTTGTATTTGTGTAGTGATTTCCAGTAGTGGGCCATATTTTTCCTAGGAATAGGACTTAAATAGCTTTCATTTGGCTTTATAATCACCTCGTTTTAATTTTCCTAGGATTAGTTATGAATTTTGGGAATTCAGCCAAGAATCAAGGAATTTCTTAGCCGCGGCCCAAGGTGGCTGGCCACGGCCCAAACCTTTCTGGCCTGATTTTGGGCACAGCCCATGAGTGGCTGGCCGTGGCCAGTGGCCTTCTGACCATATTTTGGCCGCGGCCCAAGGAAGGGCTGGCTGTGGCTGTAACCCCCTGTCGTAATTAATATTCGAAATACGCGAATTAAGTGAAATAGAGACCAATAAGAAACAAATAACATTTATTAACCCATCACATGACGGGGTTTTCATAAATACCTTTCGAAATCATTTATAACCTGGTCTCACATTCACATTCCGAATACAATTACTACGCGAAGATAAATCACATTCAATATATCAGAGTGCGCAATGTAATAAGTCCGGCAATTCCGGATTCCATTTATTAACTCAGTTTTATAGGGCACATTCGCCCATACAAGCCCTCATATGGGGATTACACAACAAATTTCAATACAAATAATCAAATCTTCATCCACATGTATTCATCCAAATAACCAAATACAATTATCCCATCTGGGATGATAACCAACTACCAAAACGACTACCGAAAGAAGTCCTCATCGCCCTTGGATGCATGCTCCATCCTCAATCTACTACCCCATCTGAAAGGTTAGTAGGGGAGGGTGAGATTTGAGAGAATCTCAGTAGTATAACAATATCAATATGCATGTACGATAAATGTTTAATGCATGACATGCTTGTATCACACAACTCATAATAACACAATGACAATTTGCAAGCTCAATGCTTCGAACAATATACTTATGGCCATAGCATAAATTGAAACATAGCTTCAAATTACACACCATTATGCAAAGCTAAGACATGCACCAACACATTAACACATATATCAAATACAAGCAGAAAAGATAGGTTCCCTACACTCTTTCCACGTAAGCTCTAACTCCAGCTGCTCACGAACAAAACGACCATCGAACCACAACCAGGGCGAACATCAACCCTATAATCAAAGCAAGGACATAGGGTTATTCTCTATTCCAAAACCATACTTATACATCACTTAAAGTTGGTTACCATTCATGACCTTTAGGTGGCTAATCAAAGCCCAAACATATGCCTAAAGGCTAGGGAAACACTTGGCCAAAGATCACCTTTTAAAAGTCCAAAATGCTGATTTTTGGGGGTGGGCTGCGGCCCACAATCCACTGGCCGCGGCCCAAAACTACCCAGAAACGCTCAGAAACATTTGGGCCGCGGCCTATAATCCGCTGGCCGGGGCCAAGAAAATCCAGTTTCTTGGCTGAACTTCCAAAAATCATAACTAATTCCACAAAAATCTAAATGCGGTGATCCCAAAGCCAAATGAAATCTATTCAAGTCCTCTACACAAGAAAAATATTGGCCAATACTAGAAATCACCACATAAATACAGAATTCCCAAAAACTCAAGACTGTCCCAAAACAGAATCCATTTTCGACCACAAACGTTGGACAGCTATAACTCACAGAAGACAAAACGAAATGGCACAATTTATGTGTCCATTTTGAAGCTTGGGATGTGAACTTTAAGACTGGAAAGTTTCATAATTTTCTGACTTTATTTGCCGAGTCAAAACGTCCACACAACCAGACTGCCTAGAACAAAACTTCAAGGGACAGATTTCTCAGTTTTGCACCAATGATTCCAATGGTTCCCAAATTCACACTAAATACCATTTCCACATAAATTTGCACAAGGAATCCATTGGAAACACTAAATAAATCAAATTCACATTATATTGACATGTTTCCACAAGATTCACAACATGTCAACACACAACCCCAACCAAACACACATTGCCACTCTTTTCATTCCAAGTTCTCATACCAATTCCAATGGCTCTATAACACATCAAGACACCAATTGCCACTCAAATACAAGGCAATTCATGCATTTCCAAAATCACAAAAATTCAGGGCAAAATTCAAAATTCACAATACTCAACCATAATTCACAAAACTTAGATCAAAAGGCTTCAAATACTCACCTCTTCCCCTTTCCCAAACCAATTCCTTGATTCTTCATCTTTTCTCTTTTGCTCAAGCAACAAAACACCTCTTCTCACAAATCTAAAACCATAGAGATGAAGCTCTCATCACTATGAACAACATTAAAGAAGGGTATTTGAGCATTAGAGGACAAGAAACAAGCCAAATCTCACCTTATTCTTTTCTCTTTCTTCCTAGCTTTGGGGACGCCATGGAGAAACAAGAGAGAGAGATGAGATGATGAAATGAAGATGTTGAAGAAGGGATCAGCTTTTTAGGGCCAAAAACCGTCCAAAAGAAAGGGAGAGGAGAGAGGAAAGATCTTTGACATGTTGACCTCATCCAAGGGCTCAAAAGATGCCAAGTGTCAAGATCTTGTTCCATCAACCATGAGTTCACATGAGCACACCACATGAGATTCCACCCTTTGATCTATTACACAAATCAATCTTAATCATTGATCTTGAAGTTACCAATGAGTTTCTTCTTCGGTAACTGACCAATTGGTCGGTAACTTTACTGTTTTGCCCCTGATTATGGTAATCTCTCTTCCATCACCATCAAATACATTTTCTCATTCATTTTCTTTCACAATGTGCCCTCCCCTATATTTTAAGTCAATTTAGAGGTTAATCCTTAATTGAATTTAAATACAGGGTTTCGGCGCTGTTCAGAACACATACGAATCACATCGGGTGCCAAATCACACTATAATCTCCAAAAGGGTTTATTTATCACTAACCACATCCACTTTTGGAGTCATTATCTCTTAATCACAATTTAGGATCTTGCTAAACTAGGGCTTAGCAGTCCACTAATCTCAGGCTTATTCTCTAGCCTCAAGTCTCAAAATTCGGGGTATTACAGTGGCCAACCCCTGTGTTCCAGCACTTTGAGTTTTCGAAAGGAGACCTCTAACCTATTGTTTCCCAACCTTTTAGGGCTTTATTTAGAGGCATTTGTGGCTTCTATTCCAAGATTTATTTAATTTGAAACACTTAAATTTGGTTATTAAGAAGCCACAAATGCCTCTAATAAAACCCCTAAAAGGTTGGGAAACAATAGGGTGAAGATCTCTTTTCGAAAACACTAAGTGCTGGAATACAGGGTTGGGCCGCGGCCCACCCATCCTTGGGCTGCGGCCCAAATATGGTCATAAGGTCTTGGACTGCGGCCCACCACTCTTGGGCCGCGGCCAGCCACTCTTGGGCCGCGGCCCAGAGTTTTCTTGACTCTGGGCTGAACTTCGAAAAACCATAACTAATTCTAGAAAATTCGAAACGGAGTGATTCCAAAGCCAAAAGAAAGGTATTTGAGTCATATTTCAAGGAAAAATATGGCTTATAACTTAAAATCATCACAAAAATACAGAATCACCCAAAACCCAACATTACTCCAAAACAGAGTTTTGTTTTTGTACCAAACTTTGGCAAAGCATAACTCTCAGAATACCAAATGAAATGACATAAAATATATGTCCATTTTGAAGCTTGGGATGTGAAATTTAAGACTGGAAAGTTTCACTATTTTCTGAAATCATTTGGTCACTCAAAACGTCCACACAAATAAACTGTCCAGACAGAGTTCACATTGACAGCATTTTCCAACTTTTCTACCAAAGTGTTCAATGACTCCAAAATCATTAACCAAGCTTATTCCCATACAATTTTCCACAAGGAACACAATGGTAGCCTCAAAATGACCAAATTCATACTCTAACCACATGCCCTGTTTTGACCAACACACCAAAACCAACACAAAGTTCCCAAACTTTACTTTTAATGATTCAAACCAATCCATTTGTCCAAAAGACATCACAATATACCATTTCCATTATCACAACATGCCAAACTCACTAAGACCCTAATTTTTGAAAATAGGGCATAAATTTCCAGAAAAATCAATGCTCACCAACATCCACAATATATATATCAAAAGGGAGATAACACTCACCTCTTTCACTTTGCCAAAGAGATTTCTTGATTCTTCAACTTTCACAATCTCTTGAGGTCACAAACTAACACCAATGAACACATTACAACCATCAAAATGAAGCTCTTCATTCAAGGATCAATATTAAAGAAGGGAGTTTGAGCAATAGAAGCCATTTTCCCTACCTTTTTGCAAGCTTTTCCTCTTCCTCTTTGCTGCAAAAATGTCGACAGAAATGGAGAGGGAAGAGAGAGAGGACGAGAGAGAGAGAGATAGGGGTGGAGTGAAGAAGAAGCACAAATGATTATACTCCCTCCATTTCAGTTTTTTTTTCTGCGCCAAGAGGGAAGAGAGGAGAGAGAAATGTATTTCTTTTTATCTCATTTGACTTTTCTTTACCTTCCTCTCACACCCACTTTGCCACATGTCAATTCTTCATTGGCTCCCATAAAGGTAAACCACCAATTAGCTACTTTAACCCCTCCATTAGCCATTTAATCCCACTTCTCATTTCTCTCTTAGCTAGTAATTAATTTTCTCTATTAATCACTAACTAATTGCCCAACAATTTCATCCTTTAAATTTTCCATCAATTATGACATATAAATAATATTGTCATCAATATACATTAATTCAACTTTAATCCAATAATTATCCTCAATAATTATCATTAAGCCTTAATCAAAATTTGGGGTGTTACACCCTAGGCGGGAGAAACCGGTGCCAGAGTACGCCCGGAAGGATCAAGGTAGTGGCTTTTCTTTCATGTTTTGTATGATGTTTTGGTATGCATAACTTATCATTGAACTATGAACTGCATGTACCATGGTCCATTACAGTGCGAGCAGGTCAACGTGAGCCGTGTAGGGATTGACGTTGGTCATCTCTAGGTAGGCCGTTGAACTGCCGTTGTAATTGACATGGAACTTTGTGAATCCGACCCGTGGGGCGGCGTTTGTTAATCCAACCGTGGGCTGTGAGTTTTGAATCTTGCCTGTATGGCTTGTGTGATGAAATGCTTTATATGAATCCCAGCTGTGGTGAAATATATTGTGTGGATTGTTGTGATGCAATGCAGCGTGAGCAATTCAGTGTGAGCAATCGTAAGGGATGACATATCTCATACTAACCATTGCCGTTGTAACTGCCGTTGTAGTTGCTTGCATGGATAATGATTTGATTTCATGCTTTATTGTTGTACATACTATGATTGATTTGACACTACGGGGATTCCTTAAAATCTCACTCTCCCAAAAACCATGTTTTAGATAGGGCAGAAGGATCAAAGGGAAAGCGGACGATGAAGAGCGGATAGAGCTATGATTTAGAAGTATATTTTGGGTTATTGGTTATCATGTATATCATTTGGATGTTTTTGGGAAACAATTGTATATAATGGGATTGGTAGTATAGTTTTGTGTAATCCCCAAGTTAAGGGTAATGAATTGTGGCCTTTATGCCTTTATAAAACCCTTATTAATGAATGGAACCCGAGTGTGTCGGGAATTTGCTTTATACTCTGATATTTGTGAATGAAATCAACCTGTACAGGCCATTTAGTATTGAAATGTGAATATGAGACCGTCATAAAAAGGTTTTGTAAAAGTTTTTGTAAGCCATGATTTTTGGGAAGTTTGATTTTGTTTAAATCTCAAAATCATCTAAGGTCTCTAATTCTACATCAAGTACATGTTTATGAACTAAATCTCAGCCTTAATCGTGAAGGGGGTTACACTTATACCTTATTTATTCATTTACATTATTGTACTATTGGGTTAAGGGATAGAAGGAGAATACATTTTTCTCTAAAGACGTATCACCTGCTTCATTTAGATTCGAAGAACCCAAAAATTATAGCCTTTATTTACATTGAAATATTTGAATTTTTTTCTTAATTGACTCCCTTTCTTTTCTTTTCGTATGCTTTTCTTTTTTTATTTTGAAATTATATGGCCAGAAGCCATATAACTTTATCTTTTATTAAATAGCCAGAAATCATATAATTTTAATTTAGATTTTGAGCTACTTGGCCAGAAGCCATATAATCTATATCCTCTATTTTTTTATGGCCAGAAACCATATTATTTTTATTTTGATATTATACGGTCAGAAGCCATATTACTTTTATTTCTTTTATATTATTTTTATTTTTTATTTTGATATTATATGGCCAGAAGCAATATAACTTTTATTTCTTTTATCTTATTTTTATTTCTTATTTTGATATTATATGGCAAGAAGCCATATAACTTTTATTTATTTTATCTTAGTTAATAGTCAGAAGCCATATTATATTTATTTCTTATTTTATATGGCCAGAAGTCATATAACTCTTATTTCTTTTATATTATTTAATGGCCAGAAACTATATAACTTTTATTTCTTTTATCTTATTTAATGGCCAGAAGACATATTATTTTTATTTCTTATTTTGATATAACATGCCAGAAGCCATTAATCTTATTTATCCAAAAGTTAAAAGGCTAAAAGCCATATAATGTTATTCATCCGGAAGATAAAAGGCTAGGAGCCATATAATTTTATTTATCCTGAAGATAAAAGGTCATAAGCCATATAATTTTATTTATCTTGAAGACAAAACCCCAGAAACCATATACTTTTATTTATCATGAAGATAGAAGGTTATAAGTCATATAACTTTTATCCTTAGAAGTCATGTAGCTTTTCCTTTATATTATTAAATGGCCAGAAGCCATATAATTTTTATTTCCTATTTTGTAATTATATAGTCAGAAGCTATATAACTTTTATCTTATTAAAAGGTCAGGACCTATAATTTTGATTTTTAGATTAAATGGCCCGAAGCCATAATTTAAATTTGTTTTTGATTAAATGGCGATAAGTCATATAATTTTAACTTCTCACCTTGAGATTGATTGGTTTGAACCCAGGAATACTAAATGGTTCGAAGCCACAAAGTTTTAATTTTGTTATAAAATTTTACTTTATGAATTATTTCTTGTCTTTACAAATGTTTTGTCATTATCGTTTGTATTATTATATTACGTTTTTACATTTCATATTTTAAGAATTTCCTTTTATTATATTAGTCTAAACTATGTTAAATCTTGCAAAATTTGAATTCATGGCTCTTGTCATTACTATAAAGAGCCATTTAATTATCTTGTTTGATCCATGATTTTTTTACGCCACCATTTATATGAAGGTCTGAAAATTAAATATATGACCATAAAGACACATTTATTCTTTGTAACAATTTTAAAGAAAGGTATGATCACCTGAAAATGGTTATCCTTACAGAGGCTCGTTATGAATAAATGCCTCTAATTTGCTCCAACAGGAGCAATACCATAAACAAAGTTTAAGAAATATGTTGAATTAATTTTTTGCCGCCATATGGCCAAACAAAACAATAAGCATTTGTTGACAAATCATGAATTCTGTCCAACATGTCAACACCCATTTCCATTTTGATAATCGAAGAGTAATAAAGACAAAATTCAATGGGCATACAGAAAAGTACAATTATACTGATAAAAATATTCGTTTACGATCCCAACATCGTTCGTTTACAATTCCGATATTGTTCGTCGACAGAAACGGAAAATACAGCGGAAGTTTTAATATTTACAAATTTCACCAAAATATCACAAAATAGACAAATTATGACCACGATCTTGTCTGCGCCTCAAGACACGTGTCGCTCACTTTCCGGCGTATACATCTTTTCCCTTTGGCCCACTGGTACCCACTGAGGTGTTTATTTAAAAATAGGGTGAGATTCCGAAGAATCCCCGTACAGACATAATATCGTTCATAGAAAATGCGAAAAGTAAATATGACATGCGCCAAGGTATGCACAAATTAATGAACAATATAAATGTAACCCCCTTCCGTAATTATATCCGGATTACGCAATTAAAGTGAAATAGAGACTAATAAGAAAGAAAACTATTTCAAAATCCCATCTTCATGATAGGTTTTTCACAAATACCTTTCGAAATATAATATACCTGGTCTCATATTCAAATCTCGAATACAATTACTATGCGAAGATAAATCACATTTATACCAATATCAGAGTACGCAATGTAATCATCCCGATAATTCCGGGTTTCATATCTTCGCTAAACAATCATAAGGCACATTGGCCCATACAACTCCTCAAATAGGGATTACATAAACCCATTTGAATACATACTCAATACTCATCCAAATATACAAATACACATCCGGACTATAATGATAACCAACTACCTAATCTTCAACCCGAAGGAAGTCCTCTTCGCCCTTGGCTACTTACTCCATCATCGATCTACTACCCTGTCTGAAAGGTTAGTAGGGGAGGGTGAGATTCGAGAGAATCTCAGTAGGAAACAGATACCTATATGCATGTATGATATGTGTTTAATGCATGACATGCTTGCAATACATAACTCATGTCACACAATGACATATCTACGTGCTCAATGTTTCAACAACACACTCATGGCCATAGCATAAATAGAAACAGAGCTTCAAACATCATATATGTTCCACATAATCAAGCAAAGCAATAACATGCATCAACACATTAACACAATATCATATACAGGCAAAAGAGGTAAGTTCCCTACTCTCTTTCCACATATGCTCCAGCTTCGCTTACTCGCGATCAGAATGAATACCGAACCACGATCAAGGCGAATATCAACCCTATAATCAAAGCAAGGACATAGGGTTAATTTCTTTCTCAATTCCTCAACATACAAACACTTAATGTTGGTTATCATTTAACACCTTTAGGTGGCTAATCAAAGCCTAAACATATGCCTAAGGCTTGGGAAACACTTGACCAAATATCACCTTTTAAAAGTCCAAAATGCTGATTTTTGGGGGTTGGCCGTGGCCAAAAACTGCCCAGAAACATTTGGGCCGCGGCCAAGAAAATCCAGTTTCTTGGCTGAACTTTCAAAAATCATAACTAATTCCAAAAAAAATCGAAATGAGGTGATCCCAAAGCCAAATGAAAGCTATTCAAGTCCTCTACACAGGAAAAATATTGGCCTTTACTGGAAATCACCACACAAATACAGAATTCCTCAAAACCCAAGACTGTCCCAAAACAGTGTTCATTTTCGACCTCAAACTTTGGACAGCTATAACTCACAGAAGAAAAAACGAAATGGCACAATTTATGTGTCCATTTTGAAGCTTGGGATGTGAACTTTAAGACTGGAAAGTTTTATAGTTTTCTGACATCCTTTGCCTAGACAAAACGTCCACAACACCAGACTGTCCAGAACAGAACTTCAAGAGACAGATTTCTCAGTTTTGCACCAATGATTCCAATGGTTCCCAAATTCACACCAAATACCATTTCCACATAAATTTGCACAAGGAATCCATTGGAAACATCAAATCAATCAAATTCACATTACTTTGACATGTTTTCCCAATAATCATAACATGTCATCACACAATCACAACATAAACACACATTACCATTCCTTTCATTCCAAGTTCTCAAACCAATTCTAATGGCTCTATAACACATCAAGACATCAATTGCCACTCAAACACAAGGCAATTTATACATTTTGAAAATCACACAAAATCAGGGAAAAATTCCCAATTCACAATACTCAACCATAATTCTCAATACTTAGATCAAAAGGAAGCAAATGCTCACCTCTTCCTCTTTCCCAAACCAATTTCTTGATTCCTCTACTTTTCAAATTCTTCAAGCTCTCAAACACCTTATTTCAAATATATAAAACCATAGCAATGAAGCTCTCATCACTATGAACAACTTTACAGAAGATGAATTGAGCATTAGAGGACAAGAAGCCAACCAAAATCTCACCTTTTGATTTCTCTTTCCTCCCTCCTCTTGGACGTCCATGGTTGCTAAATGAGAGAGAAATGGATCAGTTTTTGGATGCCAAAGACCCTTATGGCCGACCTAAAGAGAGGGAGAAGAGAGATATGAGTATATGAGTGTTTGAAATGTTGACCAAGATCAAGGGCTCATATTGTGACACTTGTCACAATCTTATCACACCAACCATGAGCTCACATAGGCACACCACATGGGATTCCACCCCTTGATCTATTGCACAAATCAATCTCAACCATTGATCTTGAAGTTTTCTTCTTCGGTAACCGATCAATCGGTCGGTAACTTTACCGTTTTGCCCCTGATTATGGTGATTCCTCTTGAATCACCATCAAATACATTTTCTCATTCATTTTCTTTCACAATGCGCCCTCCCCTCTATTTTAAGTCAATTTAGAGGTTAATCCATAATTGAACTTAAATACAGTGTTTCGGCGCTGCTCACAGCACATACGAATCACATTCGAATCCCAAATCACATCATATTCTCCAAAAGGGTTATTTATCACTAACCACATCCACTTTTGGAGTCATTATCTATTAATCAAAATTTAGGATCCTGCTAAACCAGGGCTTAGTGTAATATCCCAATTTGTAATTAGGGCTAATGATTATGAAATTAATTATGAATTAGTGTAATTATACACTTTTGGAATTTACATGATGTAAAGTTGAGATGAGTGTATGTGGTATTTGAGATCAAGGGTTGTGATTCCTTGACCATGGGTCGGAATCTCATGTGTTGTGATTTTGGTGAGCTCATAAGGGAGTGAGTGGATGATGACATGTGACATAGGGGAAGCCATTGGATGAAGCACTAGAAGACAAAACCTCACTTTTCCCTCATTTTCTCTCTCCTATTCGGCTAGCATGGGCAAGGAAGGGGAGGAAGTGACATCTCATCATCTCTTCCATCTCACCATTATCTCTCTCTTCTCTATCTTTCTCCTCCATTTCCGGCGACTTTGAGGCAAGAAGAGGAAGAAGAAAAGCTTGAACCTTGGTGAGTTATGATCCTCTAATGCCTTAATCCTCTTCTCTAATATTGTGTATCTCATTGAGAGCTCCATTTTGATGGTTGTAGAATCTTGAGAAGTGGTGATTTGTGTGTGAGTCAAAATTGGAAGATTGGAGAATCAAGATTCTGGATTGAGAAAAGTGAAGAGGTAGGCATTTAGAGCATTTTAGTATGTTGTTTGTGATCTTTGGCTAAACATGGTAAAATCTGGAAATTTGACCTAATTATGCCAAATGATGAAAATGTGGATTTTATGGTGTTTGATAGTGGAAATGATTTAATGTTGAGCTATTTGATTGTTGGATATAATCTGGAAGATTGGGTTTAAGTTGAATGAAATTTGGATAATGTGTATCATAGAGACCTTAGTGTTTAATTGTGGTCAAAGTGGTTTTTGGGGTGTTTTTGGAGTTGCCATTGTGTTCCCTAGTTAGTGCTTGAAATGTATGAGCTTTGAGAAGAGTTTGGGAACCATTGGGCATAATTTTGACCATCTGGCATTTTCTGGTTTTTCTGCGTTTTTGGGTCTCTGATACACATCACTCGAGCAGAGGAAGAACGTGCTCGAGTGATGCGTGAGTTTTTCCCTGTTCTGCTTCAAGTTCGTCTGGATTTTTATGAATAATGCTCGAGTACATCGCTTTGTGCTCGAGTGAGGGAAGAACATGCTCGAGTGAGCTTGGGTCTGCTCGAGTGATGGTGTAAGTTCTGAGTGAAGGGTTGCTTTCGGGTCTTCACTCGCTGGTTAATGCCAAGAGTGTGCTCTGACACTCGCAAGCATAGCCTTCTCACTCGAGCACTGGGGATCATGCTCTAGTGAGATTGTGCCTCAGGTGGGAGTAGTGCTTTCGGGTTGTCACTCGCGGGTAAGGTGCACGAGTGTGCCTTCTCACTCGCGGGTATGAGGTGTGTGCTCGAGTGCAAATGGCTGTGCTCAAGTGATCTTGATCTTTGAAGAGCTTTGTGTGCTCTCGGGTTCTCACTTCCTGAACTTCACTCGCAGGTGCTCGAGTGAGGCATTTGGCCTTGTGCTCGAGTGAGGTTCAGCGTGCTCGAGTGAGCCAGTTCCTGAAAGTTTCTTTGTGCTCTCGGGTGCTCACTCGCTGTCTCTCACTCTCTTGTGCTCGAGTGATGTCCACATCTATGCTCGAGTGAAACTGTCAAGAATCAGAGTTTTGCCTTCGAAAAAGGGGTCTTTTGGGTAGTGTCTTCCAACCCTTTAGGCATATGTTTAGGCCTCTAGTGGTCACCTAAAGAGTCCTAAATGATAACCAACTTAGAGAATTATTGAAATATACCTATGGATAAGAGATTGATTGGTTGTCCCTAATTGATATAGGATTTGATATTTGTCGCCCTCGTGAGGCCACGGTGACGGAGCCAGTCAGGAAAGATACAGGTAGTGACTCTTTCTTTATATCTTATGTGATACATTGTATGTGTTCAATGTCATTGAGATGAAATGGGTTTTCGTATGCTGCATGTTTGTGAAAATTTGTGGAAGTACTGCTATACCAATAGTCCCTGAGTCGCTAACAACTGTTCGGGTAAGGGCTGTGTGCCTTCCCGGCGGTAAAAGGGGATGAGGTTAGGGTGTATATGGGATTTTGTGGGCCGAAAGGCTATTTGTGAAGGCCGACGGGCCATTTGTGAAAGCCGAAAGGCTATATGGGAGCCGTAAGGCTATTCGTATGCACTGCCACGCCAATAGTCCCTGAGTCGCTAACAACGGTTCGGGTTAAGACGGTGTGCCTTCCCGGCGGTAAAAGGGGATGAGGGTGGAGTGTGATTTTGTGTTGCTGATATGAGATGATTTGTTTACATATTATGTGATTGAATGTGATATGAAAAAGTTGTTACTACTGGGATTCTTTAGAATCTCACCCTTTCCATATGACTAATCTTTTCAGACAGGGCGAGTGGCTCGAAAGGGAAGCGGACAACCAGGAGTAGTTAGGACTACTCTGAGACTTAGTGGTAGTTGGTTATCTTCATTTTGGTTTTGGGATTACCAAGTGTACATGAGAATGTAAATGAATATTTTGGATATATAATCCTCATTTTGAGAACCTGTAAACCCATGATATAAATATATGTAGATGAACCCGGGGTTTTGCCGGGATTTTAGTTTCCGCACTCTGATATTTCTTATGTGATTTGATTTCTCAAGTAGTTATATCCGCACGTGAATGTGAGACCAGGATTAAGTCTGTTTTAGAATTGATTTTTGAAATACCCCATCTCTTGGATGTGGGTTTATAAATTGTTATTTTGTTTATTGGTCTTTATTTCACTTAAATTTCGTAATCCGGATGTAATTACGGTGAGGGGGTTACACTTAGCAGTTCACTAATCTCAGGCTTATTCTCTAACCTCAAGTCTCAGAATACGGGGTATTACAATAAACACATCATCGTCATGTATACATGAGTAGGGCCCAGCCCCACAATCTACACCGGTTGGACTTCTGCCAACTCCCAGTGTAAGTGCACCTCTGACACTAACTGCCCCTTTCTAGGCAAATCATGTTGATTAATAAAGTGTATTTACAAAACAATGGCATCCACACAATCACATAGCTTATGGCATAGTGTATGAAGGATAATGTCCCTACCTCGAAGCTTTAATATCCCATTTCTAAACGTGCCTCGAAGAACGTGTCGTATCCGGCCTCCAAATCGGTCCTAAAATATTAAATGTACCAGAAATAGGTTATAACCTATCCAAGTATCATTTTAGACTATTCCATAGTGTTTATTGTGGTTATATTAGTCTATGGTGAAAATTTACAAAAATGCCCCCGGGAACCCGGCCCGGCCCCGCCGTACCCGTCCCGATGGCACATTTTCCCAAATTTTGGCTAAGGCTATTCTAACTTATTTTCGCCCAAGGAATCCATTTCCAGGCTCGAAATCACCAAATTCACTATCAAATTACGAAAACACCCTTAACAGCCCCTATTTAGGGATTTCAGTGGCGTTTTCGTAATTATGCTTTTTCGGCCTCTACCGAAAAAGTGCCTAACTGTAACCCCACCTATTTTTTCCCACTGAGTCCATTGGAATCATTTATTTCATGAAAATCCAACTCCTACTACAGATCTGGTCTAGCCAAAATATTGAGAGAAAAATAGAAAAATGGAGCTTTGTGTTTTAGCTTCCAAAACTTGTACTTTTTCACTTCTAATCCTTGATTAACTCACTTAAACACTTCTTAACCTTGATTCAAAGAAATTTGGGCAGCATAACCCCTTATGATTAGGACTTTCCAAATTTACAAACTTAACAAAATAACCAAATCCAACCATAGCCATCAACAACAACCACATCTAGCATAATTTTAGGATTTGTAAAGTTACCTTCTTGAGTTCTTTTTCTTTTCTCTAGGAGTCCTTATCTCTCTTTCTCTTTGGGCTCAAGATTTGATTGCTAAACCATGGAGTTTATGGAAAGGAAGAGATTAGAGAAGAGATGTATGGAAGATTAGAAGAAGAAACCTTAAGAAATCATAACTTACCTTAGACTTTCTCTTCTTCCTTTTCTCTAGAGCATGAAGCTTCTCAAACTCTCTCTCTCTCTTCTTTCTTTGGCCTTGAACGAAAATAGCAAGGAAAGATGAAAGAAGTGGCCTAATAAATTATCTCACCTTTTCACTTCATACTTCATCCTAGCCCTTGATCTAGCCAAAGGTTAGGATTTCTCCACCTTTCATGTACACCATATCTCCCACCATGATGTCTTGCTTTATGCCATACTCCCTCCACTTTATACCATCCCTTGTCATCATTTGTGTACTTGGTCTTATCTCTCCACAACTTATGTCATATGATTTAATTGAGATTGAACCATTCTCTTTTCCCTTCTTTGGCCCATGCAAAACGCCACTTAGGGTCCTTTCACACCAAATTGTGTTTCATATAATTGCCTTGGTCAATTGTGTAACTAATTATTATTTTATTTCTAATAACACATGTGCTCATGTCTTAGTAATTCTTATTTAATTGTTTGGCATAAGATGATACCACTTGGCATGTTAATGAGCCAAATAATTATTTTCCCATCCTATTTCCTTATTCCACAAATCTTAATTTATTCCACTAAGAATATTCAATTTATACATTTTTCTTTATTTTCCTTGATTAATTGAAATTAACTCCAATTAATTGGAAAATAATTAATCTTGGGCTAAATTGGCAAAATTATGATTTTGCTATCCCCTTTGTAATTTAATTCAATTTTTGAATTAATTTGCCCATTTCCTTATGAATATGAATATTTCAAAATTCACAATATCCAAATTCATGAATATTCACTATTTTATTGAATTATTCAAATAATTATAATATATTTTTGGTGAATAAAATTTGGGATGTTACACAATAGGCTCGACGACATTCCTAGAAAAGAATATAGTGATGAATGAATCTAATTATTATGTTGTCAACTTATTAACAAGATATGGTTCTTTACCAACACGAAGACTGTAACCCCCTACTTTAATAGCCGAAATGATAATTCGAAAACGCATAATTAAATTGAATTAGTGACCAACGGATAATTTAAAACTTGAAATCCCATCTTCAAGACAGGGTTTTCAAAAATTTCTTCTAAAACCTATTTAACCTGGTCTCACATTCACATTTCGAATATATTTGGCCTATGCAGTTCAGTTTCATCCATACATATTGAAGTATAAACAAAATTCTCAGTAACCCTTGAGTTTCGTGCATTAACTAAAGGGTTTACAGGGCATTTTCGCCCCTTACAATTTCCCATTCAGGGGATTGCATATCATCATTCAAAATACACATCTACAATATGTATAGTAATCCCAACCAAAATATGACAACCAACTATCAAAATTTACGTCCCTAAAGGAGTACTAGCCGCCCTTGGTTGCTTGTTTATCCTTTGATCCGCTTGCCCTGGCTGTAGGTTAATCAATGGAAAGAATGAGATTCAAAAGAATCCCAGTAGTAACAAATCACTCATACAATATATAATCACATAGCATACAAGCAAATCACCAAGCAGCAACGGTCACAGTGATGCGTGACTAGCGTCACTAACGACAGCTTATGCTGTATCCACATGATGCGTGACTAGCGTCACAAATGACATCACTCACGGCTGTATACACATAGCTTTTACAGCAACAAACTCCGCAGCATTTGCAATTAACACAATTCAATGATAAGACATACATATAATGCATTACACATAGTATAAGAGAAAGTGTCACTACCTTGTTTTTTCCGGGTGTGCTCTGGCACCGGTTGATCGCGTGCAGGGCAAATATCAAATCATAAAAACCATAATCAAGGATGACGTGTTAATCTCAATTCTAAGTTCTTAATTTTAAAACACTTAAAGTTAGTTATTATTTGAGACCTTTAGGTGACTACTTGAAGCCTAAACAAATACTTAAAGGGTTGGGAAAGACTTGACTAAAGACCATATTTCAAAAGTTCAAAAAGCATTTTTTTAAGGGGTTGGCGGTGGCCAAGCCATCCACTGGCCACGGCCAACAAATGGTCAGAAAGTTTTGGGCTGCGGCCAAGATCCACTAGCAATGGCAAAAAACAAGTTAGAAACTTTTGGGCTGCAGCCAAGAACAGGTCAAAGAGTTGTGGGCCATGGCCAAGAACTGGTCAAAAGATTTTGGGTCGTGGCCAAGATCCCTAGCATCGGCCAACCATGGACCTGTTTCCTGGCTGATTTTCAAATGACAATAACTTTTTACATAAACATCAAAATAACTCAAGCTTTATATCACTGAAAAGCTTGCAATATAAACTACAAATCTAAAATATTTCACAACATTATGACACCATTTGCTATTTCAAATCACCATGCAAAGTTGGTCCCTTGCACAACATTTTACCCTTAGCCATTTTCCAGAATTTCCAGTTTTTCACCGAA
The DNA here is from genome assembly GCA_963855925.1 of Inga laurina. Taxonomy (NCBI): domain Eukaryota; kingdom Viridiplantae; phylum Streptophyta; class Magnoliopsida; order Fabales; family Fabaceae; genus Inga; species Inga laurina. The sequence goes on from OY979713.1 coordinate 21,939,858, forward strand.
GTGTCTTATGACTCCCAAAATTCACAACCAAACCTATTTTCACATAACTTTTCACAAGGGATCCAATGGCAATATCAAAACACCCAAAATTACATCCCATTGACATGTTCTGTTTTGAGACACCTTTCAACACAAAACACAACACAAAGTTCCAACATTGCCCAACTTCCCATTCAACATTCCAAACCAATTCCATTGTATCACCACTTGACACATACTTTAGCCCCATTTCTCACTTCCATGCACCCTCCCTCTATTTTAATTCAATTTAGGTGTTAATCCTTAATTAAGCTTAAATACAGGGTTTGGACACTGATTACAACACATTCAGCTCACAATTCATATGATATTCTCTGAAAGTGTTTGTTTAACATTAATTACATTCACTTTTGGAGTCATTAGCCCTTAATCACAAGTTGGGGCATTACAAAGACATTGGAATGGAGTTAAACACATTCTTTGTTATCTTAGAGGCACAATGGATATGGGGTTATTTTACTCAAATGTACCCAAGTATGAACTTTTTGGCTATGCAGATGCTAGTTTTTTATCTGATCCACATGATAGTAAATCACAAAAAGGGTATTTTTTTTCAAGAAATAGGGTATTTATTCACAAGTGGTGGCACAGCTATTTCATAGAGATCTATGAAACAAATTATATCAATCACATTATGGGAAAATTTTAGCAATGCATGAAGCGAGTCGAGAATGTGCATGGTTAAAATCAATAATACGTCAAATAAGAACCACTTGTCATTTATCTCCCAGTAAAATGACCCCAACAATCATATATAAAGATAATATTGTATGTATCACCCAACTAAAGGAAGGGTACATTAAGGGAGATAGAACAAAACATATTTCACCAAAATTCTTCTTCACTCATGACTTTCAAAAGGGAAGTGAAATTGATATCCAGCAAATCCGTTCCAATGAAAATCTAGCAAATTTATTTACCAAGTTGCTTCCTAGTACAACATTTGAAAAAGCTCGTTTGTGGCATTAGACTTCGCAGGCTTAGAGATATCAACTGATGTTGTCAAAAAGGGGAGTTGATACACATTATACTATTTTTTCCTTGTCTATGGTTTTTCCCATTGGTTTCGCTAACAAGATTGTTAATGAGGCAACACTATTAAGTGTATCACTAAACAATGCATTATTGTTCTTCTACTAAATTTTTTATTCCATTGAGTTTTTCTTAGTTGAAGTTTTTTTTAGGCACATGTTTAGTCATGAGCATTCAATGGGGAGTGTTTTGAATAATATTATAAAATATATTAAATAGATGTCCACCTCCCTAATATTTCTCCCATCTTCTTATTATCTCTCCCCATTTATTTTCCTATAATTATGTAAACTCAGTTTTCTAGGTTATAGAATTATATCTATAAATAGAAGACATATATGATATATTGCATATATTTTGAAAAAGGGTAAAGGTGCAAATTTGGCAATGAACAATTTCGCCTAGAGCATTTGTAAGACTTATCTATTTTTGAGTGCAAAAATGGCAATAAACTATTTTTTTTTGGAGCAAATTTGGCAACGCCATTAAATCTACTTAACCGTCGTTACTTTTTGAAATGTGGGCCCCAACAGATTTCTCCATCTGTATTATTTTAATATTTTTTTAAATGGAAAAATATCATTTAGGCCACATAAAAACAATTTCATTTCAATTAAGGCCCAAAAGATTCTGAAATCTTACTGCAAAACTTAGTTTATTTTTACTGACAGTGATATTTCAGAATCTTTTTGGGGTTATCTAAAATGAAATTTTTTCTATGTAGCCTAAGTGATATTTTTTCATTAAAAAAATATTAAAATAATACAGAGCAAGAAGCCTGTTGGAACCCTTATTTCAAAAAGTAACGACCGTTAAGTGTTTTTTAACGATGTTGCCAAATTTGCTCCAAAAAAATAATTTATTGCTATTTTTACACCCGAAAATAGATAAGTCTTACTAATATTCCAGACGAAATTATTCATTACCAAACTTACACCTCCGCCCTTTGAAAAATAAACACCCTTTGAAAAATAAACAAGAATTACTCTCCTCGTCGTCATTCTCCTCCCCTCATGTTCTCTCTTTATTTATAAGAAGGACATGTGAATTAGTTTGTCCTTTTTACAAAATCAATTATGTTTTTTCACTAGTAATCGCGGTATGTCAATTGTCATGCCAGCTTGGTGTGCTTCCAGAGTTCAACTATTCAATCTCCATTATACAATCTCTCTACCCCTCCCTTCATCTCGCTCTAGCTAGACCTTTTCGTCCTGTTACTGAGCTAAATATTATGTCTTCGGACGAGGAGGACGGAGAAGAGTACCTCTTTAAGATCGTTATCATTGGCGACTCTGCTGTCGGAAAATCCAACCTGCTCTCTCGCTATGCTCGCAACGAGTTCAACATGCATTCCAAGGCTACCATCGGCGTCGAGTTTCAGACTCAGAGCATGGAAATCGACGGCAAGGAAGTCAAGGCCCAGATTTGGGATACTGCCGGCCAAGAGCGCTTCCGTGCTGTCACCTCTGCCTACTACAGAGGCGCTGTCGGTGCTCTCATTGTCTACGATATTAGCCGGAGAACCACTTTCGACAGCGTCGGTCGCTGGCTCGATGAGCTCAAAAGTAAGCATTTCAAGCTAAGATAATCGTTTTCATCAGCATGTTTGTTTGATTCGGTGCTTCTGATAGTTAGAGTAGTAGATCTGAGCTTCATAATTGATTGACTGACTTAATTAGGAAGAAAATAGCCCTTGAAATTATCGAAGAAAAGTATAGGAAAAGACAAAAGGAAGAAAATAAAGGGAAGGGGTTCTTTGTCTCTATCCCAACTTTTTTAGAGTGATTCGTGGCTCTGTTAATTTTACCATATACTTTCTCTAAAATTTTTGTTCATAGATAATTGGATATGATTCTAAAGGAATATAATTGAATTCTACAATTTCAAGTTTACATAGGAATCGGCTGTTGTACTGATTGAATGAGGAGGCAAAGGAGTGCTACTTTGTATTGTACTATTGTATACGAGTTTTGCGGATTGTGAGCTGATATCTTGACCCAACTTGTCTTTCTGTCTTAAGGTTGCCTCATTTTTTGGCGATCTGAATGGATTTTTTTAGTGATGGTTGTTGAGACTTGTTTTCTCTGCTTTTCTCTCTGCTGCTCTAAGATAAAGTTAGTTAAGAAACAAATCCTATATTAGCTTTCCTTTTCTCTAACAACTGAAAGAATCTGGGTTAAAAGTTGTCTTGATATAACTGTCATTGAATAGTTGAAGGCATACGTTCGGGATAAAACAATCCCTAGATTCTATTTTTGGCGTTATGAGGTGATTATAGAACTGTAGCCTTTACCTTCTGGGAGGCAACTTTAGTTTGGAGGAACTTGTTGATTGAAGTCAGGCCACTGTCTGAAATATACATTTCATCAAATTTGTTTTATTTAATAGTATTAAAACCCCTCTCTGCAGAATTTTTTGTTTCAGAAGCTCATCAATCTTATTGCTTGTCTAAACTAGACCTGAAAGCCAGGCTTTCACTAGAATCTGCTAAGAGCTAGGTGTCCTATATATTCAATAGAACTTTTTCTCGTCTGATGTATAATGTGGGCTTTGTCTCCATTTTCTGAGTATTTACATTATCAACATTTTTTTGGGCAGCTATTCTCCTTTGAGGTGGGGGCCATTTTGTATGTCAAGCTTAGTGATAAAGTACGAAGAAAATGACACTAAACTACGTTTGGTTTGGGTAAATTATACCCAATACCTGTCTTATTACAAAAATTAGACGTAACTCCCATCTAGTTTATGTTTCATCAGCGAAGTTAACTTTCTGCACATTATGCATTTCTTTCAGAACTAGAATCACCTAATTGTCTTTTTTGGCATATGAAGATCAGTTTCATCTTGTGCAGATAGTTATTTGATCAAAACAAACTAGATTTGAAGCAATACATCAAAATCTTAGGAGAGCTGGATGTAATTTCCTTAAACAAGAGAAATATCGGATGTTATTTAATTGTGTCCCAGGATTCAAGGGAGGTTAGCTCAATTCATGCCAAATTATTATTATTGGCTTACTTTTCTGATATGCAAGGATAGATGATAGGTTTATTATCTTGAGAAAGTTTGTCTGGCGTTTTGTGATTGTCCTTGTTTCTTTTATCCTGCAGTTAGTCTGTCATTAGAGTCTGCTATGCCCTATCCTGTTCATTTGAGTGTCTGTATCTTGTTCTGCTATTATCGATTATGTAAGTAGTCAGTAAATATACTTCTGTTGTTGCAATCTAATGTGTAGCCGATGAAATTGACATTGGGATATACAATATTTAGATCATTGTTACGTCTTTGCACTTGAATTTTCTGTTTAAAGAAGAATTTCTGCAATTAGTTAAACCAACTGAATACATGCATTATCATCATCTTCCTATACACCGATGACAGTACAAAAGTACATAGAAAGAAAGAAAACAGAAAAGAGAACCAAAATATGATAACGATGCTTTATTGTATTAATTAATTGTTGACTACACAACATGCGATAACATGAAATATCATGAAACCTTGCTAATGGCCTTGTAGCCTAAGTGGCATAAAAGCTTCTTTGTAAGTAGGAGTTGCAGGTTCGATCCTGCTTGTAATCTCAAGCCGTTAGTGCTTGCCCCTCTAATTTAAAAGGAAAAAAGAAGTATCATGAAACCTCCTAATACATTTTAGCAAATTCCATAGTTCTGCCAAAGTTCCATATGTTTGGGTGTGTGTGTGTGTTTTGTCCTGGAATTTCATGGTTTGCTCAAACAAAACTGTTATGCAGCTCACTGCGATACAACAGTGTCTTGGATGCTTGTGGGCAACAAATGTGACTTGGATAATATTAGAGATGTGAGTGTTGAGGAAGGCAAAAGTCTAGCAGAAGCAGAAGGACTATTCTTCATGGAAACATCTGCTTTAGATTCAACAAATGTCAAGACTGCTTTTGAGATGGTTATTCGTGAGATTTACAATAATGTGAGCAGGAAGGTCCTCAACTCAGACACCTACAAGTCAGAACTATCCGTCAATAGAGTGAGCCTTGTTAATGGTAATGGGGCCACCGAATCAAAGCAGACCCAAAGTTACATTTCTTGTTGTTCGAGATGACCCCACCCTTATTTCATATCCAACTATATGCACAAGTTGGCTTGCCAATTCAATACGGTGGTGGTTTGTTGGTTGGCATATTAAAAAGGGTTGTTTTTTATTCTGTAATAGAAATTATATCAAGTTATTGGATTTACAAGAAGCATAAGATGTTATATAGGAATGGAATTGTTATTTTCAATTGTAAGGTTCAAGTTGAAATTTTGTAATTGGGTTGCAAGAAGGTTGTGATTGCATAAATTTGGTGGTGGAAGTTGTGTAGTTGAAATCCATAATTTTGCTTAAATATTCTGTGTGATTCCAGCTTTATTGATTATAAGTCAAAATGATAGTATAATAAGTTATTGATTTTGGACAAGAGGATGGGAAGGGAAAAGGAGAGGTTCCCCTCCCATTTGTTCATGTTAGATATTTTATTAAAATGATAATATTTTATCTCTGTTTATTTAGATTATATTTAGATATATATATATTTTTGATCATATAAAGGATATATTAGTTGATTTTTTTTTATCAAATGAATATTTTAGATATTATGAAATTATTTTGAATATTAGCGGATTATTTGTTATTATCAGTTTAATATATTTTGAATAAAATATCTTCTGATTATGTCCCGTAAAGTGATTTGGATAAAGATTTGGTTTAGGGTTATCTGTCTGGCTGGTAAGCTGTTACAAGCTATGATGAGAGGCTATAAATAGTGTAGGTTAGGTTTTAGAGTAGTAACATGGAAAATCTATTTACTTGTTCTTTAGGGGTTCTCTAACAAACAAATGAGGCACAGTAATAGTTTGGGAATAGTCATCTTCCTTTAAGAAACCCCTAGAGAGTAAGTAAATGGGTTTTCTCCGTTATTACTTAAAGCCCTGGCCTCTGCTAAATGCATATGCTAGGCTATGACTATCCACATTCATCACAAAAGGCACCCCAGAAAATAATAGAAACATATTAGGATTTTTTTTTCCTCAGTTTTATTTATTTATTTATTTATTGTTCAAATCCTCGGAGTTTTATTTAAATATACATTTTTTAATTATTTTGAACCTTGTATGTAATATACAGACAAAGACAAACACAGTTTGTTATATTAGAAATAATAATCCGTCCCTGTATTACAATGTCATATTTACTATTCAAACCTCAAAAAAATGCACATATTAAAAGTAAAATAGTGTAACAAAACAAATTCAAAATTTTTCTTAGGATATGACTTAAGAAATCGTAGTCTTTTAATGCTCTACTATATTCTCTACGTACAAATATATAGGAACAAATAGTCATAAATTTCTAATTGAAAACTTATAGGGTTAAGATGTTAAAATAACCATTAACTTGTACTAAAAGTATAAAAGTAACTATAAACTATGTTTTCTACGCAAAATTAACTATAAATATTATAAAAGAGGATAAAAGTAAACATGATGTTAATAATCTTAAACGTCCATTGCTTTGAGCCTTTTTAATGAAGGATTAATGTGTTAAAATAGTTATTAATTTATAGCAAATATGTAAAAGTGATCATAAACATTTTTTGAAGGTAAAAGTAATTAGGGTTAAGGTGCAAATTTAGTAATAAACTATTTTCCTATGAGCACCCAACAAAAGTAACTCTTTTGGGGTACAAAAGAAGATATAATCATTTTTTTTTTGTAACAAATATAGCAACACCGTTAACTTCGGTTAACTTCCGTTATTTTTTGCATTATGAGATCTACTAATCTTTTCACTCTCTATCATTTTAATATATTCTTAGATATATGTGAATTTTTAATGGGAAAATATCATTTAAACTCCATGCAAACAATTTTATTTCAATTAACTCTAAAAATATTTTGAAATTTCATTGCACCTATTGGATCAAAATGAAATTAAGTTTTGTTAGTGAAAAAACAATAGTGCCCTTATTTTATTTTTCTCCTAAGAGCATTTATAAGACAAATAAATGGATTTAAAAGAATCCAGACAGTTAAAAAAATTGTTTGCAAGATAAATACGAGCATTTACAAGACAAATATGTGAATGATCAAAATTTTTTAACTCCCTGAATTCTTTTAAATTCATTTATAAGACAAATATGATTATTTACAAAACAAATAAGGGAATTTACAAGAAAAAGATGGGCATTTATAAGATAATTGTGTTAAGTGCTCATAGCGAAATAGTTTAGTGCTAACTTTGCACATTTGCCCTTCTAAAAATATATTAAAATAATAGAGAATGAGAAGATTGATAGGACTCATAGTGTAAAAAGTAACAAAAGTTAACCAAAACTAATGGTATTGCTATATATCTACCAAAAAATTGATTTTGTTTACTTTTACACCCAAAATAATTAATTTTGTTGGGTGCCCATAGGAAAATTATTTATTGCTAAATTTGTACCTTAACTCAAGGAACTATAATAAAAAAAATGTGACTTCTTGTAATTTAATTCATAAGTTTTTCTATGATTTTTCTATTATAATCACTTTTGCGCCAAAAAAAAAAAATTTATGATTATTTTTATATTATTTTTATAAGTTAATGGCTATTTTAGCCAATTAATCCAAATTTATAGAAGCAATAGGACCTAGCATCATGGAAATACGTGAGATCGTCCTTAAAGTGTAAATGTGGGTGATGAGAGAAAGATCAAATTACCCAAAATGAAGGTAACTGCATGTTCGGAGAGGCCACTTGCAAAAAAGTTTATCTATTTAAGCATATGCAGAGAAGCTCCGTAGATCAACAGTTTTCATTAAAGTACATAAAAGTCCTTTGCCACATGAATATGAGCCAATATGCAATTATCTTCTTAAAAATGCAATCGGTTTCCATTGTGTGCAAGTGGCCTTAAAGTGCATAAAAATCCATTGGCACGTGAATATGAACCAATATGCAATTATCTTCCCAATATGGGAGAAACACAAAAAAAAGGCTAAATTAGATAAAATGTCCCTAAACTTTGAAGCATGTATAAATAATTTCCTTCACATTTAAAACTTGATAAAAAAAAATCATTGCAAACTGTTAAGTTCGTGTAAATAAACCCCAACATAAAATTATTCAATCATATACCACAATTCGCCCCGGGTTGGAACTTGAGTTTTAATTTTTAGAAAAATTTATTGTTTTGAACTTGATTAAAATATAACCTTATTTTATACTAAGAACTTGATTCTATTTTAAATTTTTTATTTTTATATTGATAATAAATATTTAATATATACACACACACTTGTATTTATAAGTTTTGTGGTTAATTTCATTATATAATTTTAGAAAAGTATAAAAAAATTTAAATTTATTCTACAAGATTTGTAATTTAATTTAAAATTTAAAAATATTTGAAAATGTAAGAAAACAAAAGAAGGGGGTTGGCGAGGCAACCCACATCTAGCAGTCTTGAGTTGACAAAATATCATCCAATTTTAAGGATTTGGCTTCTCTCATCTACCCTTACAATTTACTTGCTCTACATTGCTCATATTTACCTTTAAATTGACTCTTAAAAATTTGAGCGGTTTAGATTTAATATTATATAAAATTATGTTTTTAAATATTTTTTTATTGCACTTTTGAATTATCATGATTAAAATTTAGCAATTTGAATTTGTTTAGTTGATTTTTAATAATTTGATATTTTATTAGTAATTTTATAAAATATTAATTTTGGATTGCTTAAATTTCAATCTAAAAGTAGAGTTAGGTAGTGATGGATGATAAGGGTAAAGGAGAAAAGCCAAGTTTCCATTTTAAGATGATTTTTTTTTTTTGACTTTTTCCCAATTCGCCTTGCCAACCCTCAACTTGCCAGGGACCAACTCACAACTTGTAGGTTAGCTAACATGTTAACTTCTAATTAGAAAGCTCAACAATGCCTCACATAAAGTATGCGTTTATAGGTAGGAAGAGTTTAATAGTGAGTTGATATAATTTTGTAAGTGAGAAACGTAAAAACAATAAATTCGATAAGTCAACTCGTAAGTTTGGCACCAATGATAACAACCCTCATTGGTTACCCTTATCCTTTTCATCTTCCTCCCATGCTTCCTCCACATAGGAAAGATTAATAGGAAATATTTTTATTTAATACACACATTTAATGAAATGTTTAAGATAAAAATAAAACAATAAATAACTTATGGGTTGTTATGAAAACAAAAGATATATGAGATAAAAGAACAAGAGATACGAGAAGAGAAATTCAAGAGAGAAAAAGGAGAGTAATTCTCATTCACTTGTGAGTTCTGTATATCTACAATGCTTTATACAATGCCTTTATTTATAGGTCTTCAAGAGTTACCACCAAGGGTCACCACTAAGATACAATGAATGGTATAATTAATACAAACAGTTAATACATACGAATGTACATTATATGACTCTTCGCATCATTCATGTATATGAATGTACATCAAATAGCCTTTTAGTTGTCCAACTACTATTCATGAGTAGTGACTAGAATATAAGAGGTTAAGAGTCAATGAATATATACATAATTAATATATTCATAACACTCCTCTTTGGATGTCCATTATGAATGTGCCTCATTAAAAACTTTAATTAGGAAAAACCCAGTAGGACAAAAACCTAGCCAAAGAAAAGAGTACATCATTCATTGATACATTGTCCAGTGTTACCTCATTAAAAACCTTTTTAAGAAAACCTATAGTGGAATATAACCTAGATAAGGGAAAAAGAGTACAGCATGCATCGACTTCCCCTCTTGACAACATCAGTTGATATCTTTAATTCTATAAAGATTGATGTCATGGACAAGCTTTTCAAATATTGTACTTGGAAGGGACTTGGTGAATAAATCTACTAGATTTTTATTTGAATGGATTTGCTGGATATCTATTTCACCATACTTTTGAAGGTCACGAGTGAAGAAGAATTTTTAGTGAAATAGGCTTTGTTTTATTGCTCTTGATATAGCCTTCTTTAAGTTGGGCAATACACACAGCATTATCCTCATATAGAATTGTTGGGACCATTTTGCCTGAAGATAAATCACAAGTTGTTTGTGTGTGATATATCACTAACCTCAACCATACACATTCTCGACTTGCATCATGCATTGTTAGAATTTTTGCATAGTTAGATGATATGGTTGATATAGTCTATTTCATAGATTGTGATAAAATAGCTGCACCTCCACATGTAAACAGATAGTCTGCTTGTGATTTACCATCATGTAGATCAGACAAAAATCCAGTATATGCATAACCCACCAATTTATACTTGGATACCTTTGAGTCATATAACCTCATGTCCATAGTGTCTTTAAGGTAACGAAGAATGTGCTTTACTCCATTCCAATACCTTCGTATTGGTGAAGAACTATATCTTGTTAATAAATTAATAGCAAATGGTATATTAGGATATGTGTGATTAGCAAGATACATTAATGCTCCAATAGTACTAAGGTATGATACTTATGAACTAAGTAGTTCTTCATCACCTTCTTTGCTAATTACTCGAGGTTGGAATGGGTCTTTATTCGGCTGCAAAGACCTTACAATCATTGGGGTACATAATGGATGTAACTTTTCCATGTAAAAACGCTTTAGGACCTTTCTTGTATAAGCTACTTGATATACATAGATCCTATTTTTCAGGTACTCAATTTGTAATCCAAGACAGAATTTTGTTCTTTCCAAGTCCTTCATTTCAAATTCTTTCTTTAAATAATTAATTTCCTTCTGAATCTATTCAGGAGTTCCAATGATGTTTATATCATCAACATAAATAGCAATTATTGCAAACTCATTTTCACATATTTTCATAAAAATGCATGGGCATATTGGATCATTTTTGTATCCTTTTTTTAATAGATATTCACTGAGTTGATTGTACCACATACGACATGATGACATCAAGCCATATAGGAACTTATTTAATTTAATTGAGTATTGTTCTCGAGAACTTGTAGTTGATGCTTCTAGCACCTTGGGTCCTTCAGGGACTTGTGCTTCTGGCACCTCGAGTCCTTGGAGGACTTGTGCTTTTGGCATCTTGAGTCCTTCGGAGTATTGTGCTTCTAGCACTTGCTTATGAATTTTCCCTTATGATGTTGGAAATTGTGCCCAAAGGGCCAATCATTATACTTTGAATATTATTAATTTAATGAAATTTCTCCATTCTATTATCATACTATTTGCATGTTAACTGTGATAATTGTATCATTGGATAAATCATAAAGATTGTCCTAAAATGTCCCTGGTCGGTTATTTATGCAGGAGCAGAGATGAAATAAGACCAATGTGACTTTGATAAGATATAGAGATACGAATCAAAGTCTTAGACACTTGTAAGAGTACAAGGTGTTGGACCGACCCATTATGAGAAAGCTACATGGATCAAGTCATAAGCTTTTCTCATGTATAACCACGTCATAATGCCCTTTGACCTGAGGTAATCATGGATTCCTACATGAGAGTTGTTAAGCTTTGAACTAGTCAAAAGTCACTTTTGACCAGGTGATGATAAAGGCTACGATCGGGTTTGGTGGTTTTTCATGCAGAGGAATATGAATGATCAAGATGGAAGTTGTCCTTCACATTAGTAGAGAGATATTACTAGGAGTGAATCTGAGAAATGTATGGCCATATTACGATGGAAATGAGTTTTCATTTCTATTGTTAGACTACTCAAGATTCGAGAAAGTAATGGTTAGGAACAAGAGGATAACATTATCTATGCCTCATCCTTGACCGATATATCGTGTTACAAAAGGGACGTGACATGGTTGTATGACAGGTTGCATCATATTAACGATCCTCATATGAATTGGGTAGTCATCATGTTTTGCTAGAGGCTGCTTGCGACTTATGAGTTAGTACAGTTATTGGCCCACTACCAACTTTGTATGTGCCTATAGGGTCACACACAAGAATGACCCAACACGAGATAATGTTTAATCTATGGTGGATGAATTTTATATATATATATATATAATATAATATAAAAATTTGTTAATAATATTATATATATATATATATATGTATGTATTTTCAAAATACATATTATATGTGTGTATATATATATTATGATATTATTATATTATGTTAGTTTTAAATTTAATTTTATTAAGATAAATTAGATTCAATGACTAATATGATAGAGATATAATATCTCAGATTTAATTTATGAACATAAATTAAATCTCTTGGCTCTTTATTTGGATTAAATAAATTGGTTAAATTAAAACTGTTAGACAGATTTAATTTAAAATGGATTTATTTAATTAGCTCATCAAGATAATTAATTTTTAATTAATTTCAAAATTAATAAAGATTAATTTTGAAATTAAAATATAGCCCTCATAGGTTATAAACTTGATAGAGCAGATAGACTCAGACGCAATGAGAATTCAGAGCCGTAAGGGAAACCTTAGGAGACATTAGAGTCGCTAGCACGCAGTCTCTGTTGGAGAGCATTTATGTGGATTCAAGTGGAGGGAGCAGACCTGACGTATTGGCTCCTAGAGATCGAAAACCTTGAATTCGAAAAGGTACGAATCTTTCTAACTCGGTTTAAACGCCATTGATAGATCCTTGATTAGGATCGGTGAAAATTTTTAAAATTCTTTCGCTGTGCCTCCCGATCCTAACATATGATCCTCATTATAATTCATGATAGCAAGTGCTATATTATAAGCAAAGATGTCGTCAATGGTGACTTCATTTCGGTCCATCGGATTATATAATTTATTTAAATCTCATTATTTTTACACATGTTAGGTACCTTAGTCTCTTATGGGACTGCTACATTCTCTTTTGGAGATATCTCTTCAAGAGATAATAACTCTTCAGGAGACGGCTCTTCTAAAGATAATAAATATTCAAGAGATGACTCTTCTAGAACTTTTAACTTTTCTTGGTTATCTTCTACTTGACCATCTATATTCTTAGCTCATTTTCTCTTTTGAGGATTTTTATATTTGGAACCGATGAGCCTACCACGCTTCAGGCATGCTTTAAATTCATTCATAATTTGTTGTCTTTTAGGGACATAAATTCTAATAGGAGAATTAGTAGCTAAGACATATGACTTTGTCACCTTCTTTGGGTTAGTAAATACTTTTGGCATTTGATTAGCTAAATTCTGTAAATAAATTATCTTTTGAACTTTTAGTTCACATTGTTTTGTAAGAGAATCAAAACGAGCCAATGATAATTCATTCCAGCTAATCTCTTTACCCAACTTCTTAGTTTCTCCCCCTAATGTTGAGAAAAGTGATTCATCAAAATGACAATTGGCAAATCATGCCATAAATAAATGTAATATCCCAAATTTTGAGATCGTAGGCTTAGGAATAAGTTTGAATTAAGTGGACTCCTAAGCCCCAGTTTAGCAAGTGCTCCAAATCTGTTCCCTAATGTTTCTTAAATCTTTGGGATATTAAAGGGAATAAAATGGTGAATTAAAGAGTATGGGAAATTTGTATACAAAAATGGAATTTGTTGAAGTTGCAAGTGCATGCCATTTCATTGCTTCCAGTGAGGCAGTATTGTTGTGCAATGTATTTCGTTGATCAAATGATGTTTGCAAATTATGAAATTTTATAGGATGAAAGCAGACATCCTAAACTTTAATTTGATAGGTCATATGACTCAATTAGAATTATATACAAAATGTTATGAATTTTTGAATTCAGCCCAAAAAAACTATGAAGTGTCTGGAACAACATGTAAAGATTAAAAATCTGAGAATGAAGTGCTACCAATTGGCTAAAGTCTATATTTTTTTTTCTTGAAAATAGACTCAATAAAGGTTCTATAGCCTTTGGAATCACTCCAATTCGATTTTTCTATAATTAGTGATGATTTTTCAAAGTTTAAGCAGAAAATCTACTAGAATTTTGTAAAAATCCGAAAATGAAAAAAAAAAAAGTAATGGCAAACTTGTAATTTTTCCAAACAAGTGCTAAATTAATTATTTTCCAATTAATTGAAGTTAACTTCAATTAATTAACGAAAATAAAGGAGAAAGATATATTTAGAATATTTTGGTCAAATAAATATGAATTTATGGAAAATTGGAGCAAGAGTGCAAATTTGACCAAAATTGTGACTTTACGTGTATACGTAACCAGAAAAAGTGATGAAACCAACTGAGACCATAGGGAGGGATCTCTAGGTGTCTCCTACATGTGACATAAAGAAGGAAATATTGGTGGGGCTTCAAGACCCAATTTCATGTACATAAAGGCTATTTACATAAAGTTGGAATTTTTGGAATTCTTGGAAATTGTTAAATATATGAATTATGACATCATCATAAGATTAAATCATCATCCTCCTCCTTTCTCCAGCAAAAAAGATGCCTTGTACAGCTGAAACAGAAAGGGAAAGTCGAGAGAAGTTAGAGAGAAAGGGAGGAAGAAATTTCATAAGGTAAGTCGATTATTCCGACGATTTAACTCATAACTCGTATAACTTCGTTCCTAAGCTATTCTGCTATGTTATTCAAGGTTTTAAAAGCTCAAATTCAGCTCTTGGGAAGGTTAGGGTTCAACCATGTTAGGAAAAAGCCAGAGCGAGCTTGAGGTAATTTCCAAATCTTTGTATATTGACTATTCTGGCTGATGTGAACAATTTAATTAGTAAAATTTCACCGGATTGTCCTTTGTTTTAAATTTTGGAAAGGTGTATGCCTCGGGGTTATGCTACCAAAATTGAGTCTAAATGGCTGTTTTAACGTAATTAAATAGTTAATAAGGTAGTTAGGAGTAGAAATGAGCAAGTTTGCAGAGTCAGAAGTGAAAAACCCCAATTTTTTCTAGAGTTTCTTAGATTTCGGCCAATGCCAGAAAATAGGGTTAGAGTTGAATTTTTAATGATTTGATGATTCCATTGAGTTCAAGAATGAAAATTAGGTGGGATTACAGTTGGTCACTTTTTCGGAAAAGGCCGAAAAAGTATAATTACGAAAATGCTCCTGAAACCCTTAAAGTGGGGCTGCCAAGGGCAATTTCATCTTTTGGTAATGAATTTAGTAATTATGAGTCCGAAAATGGATTTCTTGGGCGAAAATATGTCAGGATAGCCTATGTTAAAATTTCAGAAAAAGTACAATCCGACGGG
Source organism: Inga laurina (assembly GCA_963855925.1). Taxonomy (NCBI): domain Eukaryota; kingdom Viridiplantae; phylum Streptophyta; class Magnoliopsida; order Fabales; family Fabaceae; genus Inga; species Inga laurina. Next base: position 21,955,082 of record OY979713.1, read on the forward strand.
GTACGGCGGGGCCGAGTCCAGGGGCATTTTAGTAATTTTTCAATATAGACTCATAACCCCCCCAGAAACACTATGGAAGTGTCTAAACGATACATTTGGAATTGTAGGATTGAATATGGAGCCTGAGCTGTTTGCACGTAGATCAGGGAACTATTTCTGCTTAGCAAAAGGGACACAAGGTAGGGGACTTACCTTACTTGCATGTATTTGATATCTTTGCTTTGTGTAGTGCTATTTTTGATTACTTTACTTGATTGTGTAGAGCATATTTGAATAAATGAAGCTCTGTTTCTGTTTTACTGTGGCCATAGTTTTGTTACATGAAACATTGAGCATGCAGAAATGTATTATGGGGCATGCGTCTAGATAAAGCTAGCATATCATACACATAGCATCTATCATGCATGCACTATGGTATCTATTTCCTACTAAGATTCTCTCGAATATCACCCTCCTCTACCAACAGTTTAGACAGGAGGAGATAGAAGGCATGCAGAGATCAGAGACAAGAACTATACGAGAGGATTACAGTGGTGAAACGAAGACGGGAAGATGTCTCCGTTTTACTGGGATAGGTTTAGGCATACAAGTAGCCCTGTGCGGCTACATTGATGATAATTATCATGTACAAACCCTTACAGAGATTTTCAGTAATCATACACATATTATCAGTATATTTATGTTATTCTTGTGCTGCCCATCGAACCACGCATTAATATTCGTCTGCAAGTCAAAATAAGTAAGGGTGTGTCAATAAATCTCCTGTAGATGGTTCTAAATATTTTATAATCAAAGTAGATTCATATCCAATATATATTCTCATCCTTCTTTGAGGACCCTTTTTGGTGCATTGTGGTGGTGCTATATGCACATATACTATACACCCAAAGATTCTAAGATGGGAAATATTGCATTCCTAACCAAAAAACCATTTGTAAGGGGGAACCTTGTTGGCCGAATGCTAATTAACATTGTTATATGCAAAATGGCATGGCTCCAAGTAGAAATTGGGAGATTATATCTCAGAAGTAAAGGTCTGCAATTAGTTGGAACCATTTAAACAATGTTTTTGCAAGTTCATTTTGCATATGAACATGAGCTATAGGATGTTCAACATCAATTCTAAGGGACATACAATATTCATTAAAAGCTTGTGAGGTAAATTTACCAATATTATCAAGACTTATTTTTTTGATAGGATAATCAGGCTAATGAGTTCTTAATTAAATCAGTTAAGCAAGTAATCTTGCGAGAAGATCATAAGCAAACATGCGACCATTTAGTTGATGCATAAATTAAAACCATATGGTAACTAAATGGTCTGCACTGTAGGTGTATTAGCCCATAAATATCTCCCTGTATCTAGTCTTGAAAAGTGAGAGACTCACTTTCTATATTACTTGGTGAGAGTCGAATAATTAAATCTGCCTTAGAACATGCAACATATGAGAAGTCATGAGAATGTGGAATTTGTTTATGCTTCAGGGATGTCCACATGAATGCGTAGTTATTTTTTGCATCATAAATGACATGGGATGGCCTAACCGGTCATGCCAAATATTTAATTCATTAGTAAACTTCTGGTTTACATTGACAAACTATTGGTTTGTATTGGCAGACTTCTTATCTGCATTGGTAAACTTCTGGTTTACAATAGCATGTATTTTAATTGTGTTTATAAATATATAATACAAACCAAAAGAAAAGTAGGACAACTTTCTAATATGTCTTTTCTATCAAAAACTATATTTTTGATATCAAGACATTCCTGATTATTTTTAGTTGTTGTTTCTATATAATATCCATTTTCACTTATATCTTTGAAACTCAATAAGTTTCTTTTAGACTTGGTAGAGTAAAATGCATTATCAATGCATAATTTTATTTCTTCAGGTAACAAAATATTAGCACTTCCGAAGCAGTCAATCAAATTTATACTTACCAGATATAGTCTAAACGTTGGCTTCTTGTCTTACCAAGGAAGAAAAATATTTATCATCTTTAAGTATGGTGTGGGACATTGCATTATCAATGAGACATAAATCTTCAGGACTTATGTTAACAAAACTCATTCTTGGTTAAATGAAACATGAAAACAAAGAAATGCATAATTAAATATGAAATACATATGACAGCTAGTAGCAATTGAGTTATTCATCAATGATTTTGTGAAAAAATTATGTCACTGTCAGGTAACTCATTAGTGATGAAGGATATCACTCGAGTGATCTCTATGGCACTGGAGTGACAGACTTGATCACTATTAGGTTACTGAGAAGTGATGGCCTAGTTTGACAAACATCACTCAAGTGACCTTGTTACACTTGGGTGATCCTTAATATTCAAAAGAGAATTTAAGTCATCATTGTTTGGTTACTAGATGGTGATTTAGAATTTTTTAGCCTCACCTGAGTGATATATTCCTCACTCAAGTAATCTGCTAAATTTTCACAAAATTTTTAAATCATTGTTAGGTTGATAAGACAACGCAGAGGTAAAATTTTCATAGGCATAACTCTTTCAATTTAACTTCAAATTTGGCAAATGACATATCTTCAAACACTACTACAAAAAAACAAAGCTGTGGCGCTTATAATTACATTAGCTGTGGCGCTAGAGTGGGCAAGTGCCACAGGAGGGGGGTCTCCTGTGGCGCTTACGTCAGCAAGCGCCACAGGAAACCCCCTCCTGTGGCACTTCCTTAAGGAAGCACCACAGGAGGGTGTTTGATTTTTTTTTTTTAAATCATCTCCACAAATTATCAATCTTTCTATTTTATATTTCAACCTATTATATATATATATATATATATATATATATATATATATATATATATATAATTTTCACATTTAAAATTCAAGTTCCCCAACAATAATGTTCTTACACAATAATATATTTATTGTCATTTTCCCAACAATAATGTTCTTACATTAATACTCTCCAAAGCTAAAATAAAAAATATCACAATACAAGAACTTGATATGTGAACACAGTACATCAACAACTAATTAAGTAAATTAAAAGATAACAAAAAACTCAAGCTTGTCAGCCAAAAAATTTAAACAAAGCAAAAAAGAAAACGAAACAAGCTAGGTTTTCACTCTTTCCTATTAAATTAGGAACAAAAAGGCAAATGATATATTACGGTTTATCTTGACTAAAAAAAATTTAAACAAAGCAAGCTAGAATGAAACATGTTATTCTTACAAATCTATTAATTGACCAGCGTAGGGAGTGGGGGACCACGTTGGTGACGCTAGCTTGAGTGATGAGGATGAGCAAATGCTGTAATCTTGAAGCTTAAGTGTGAAGATGACAGGAAATGGAGGGAGAGGGGCGACGGTCGTCCACTACAAGAAGCTGTAGTGTAGATGAAAAGGGAAAGTGAGAGAGGAGGGAATAATTAAAGTGGGATGAGTCAAAATAAAAGAGAAGGAGGGGGGCCACTGGGCGGGAAGGGGAGAAAAGATAAGGGTGGGGGCGTAGGGGAATTGTGATTGGTGGGATGTGGATAGTGTAATCCACTAAAAAGTCAAAATAATTTTTTTTATATAAGCTAAAGGCAACTGTGGCGCCTGCAAAAATATAGGCGCCACATTTGATAACCAGCTGTGGCGCCTGATTGCCTAGGCGCCACAGCTGGAGGTAAAATATATATATTTTTAATACTATAGAACCAAATGTGGCATCTAGGACTACTAAAAAAAATTATTATTTTTATATACAACCAGCTGGTCACGTGGTGGCCAGCTGGTACTAAAAAATATTTTTTTAAGTAAAAAAAAAAGAACTTTTTTTAATAAAAAAAATTTTATTAAAAAAAATTTTTATTAAAAAATTTTTTTTAATAAAAACACTTTCTTTTTTGGTAATATACCAAATGTGGCGCCTGGTTTCCCAGGCGCCACATCTAGTAAAGTTTTTTTTTTAAAATACAACTAGCTGGTCACGTGGTGGCCAGCTAGAAAAAAAATATTTAATATAGAAACAGCTGTGGTGCCTGGGTTTCCAGGCACCACAGCTGGAATTCTTTTTATATAATTAGTTGTCAAAAAAAATATTTTTTTTAATTATCTAATCAGTTGTGGCGCCTGGTTTTCTAGGCGCTAACCAGGCGCCACAGCTGGTGGGATGCCCCCATATGTGACGCCCGTCTTGGCAGGTGCTACAGTTGGGCCAACCACATGTAGCGCCTAGAGCATCAGGCGCCACAGTTGGTGCCCAAAATTGAAAAAAAATAATAAAATAGAAAAAAAAGAGCAGCTGTGGCACTTCTTTAAAGAAGTGCCACAAAATATGTGCCACCTTTTAACCTTTTTGTAGTAGTGAAAAATATCTTAAGTCTACCTTTAAATGCAATAGAAATTGTTCCTAACGCCATTGTATTTTGAAAGATATGATCAAATCAATAACTACTTCTATGGAATACAACATGGATTCAAACACAATTTTAAAATTCATATCTCTTTCATCTGACCCTCTTTGAGCTTGTTCTTGATGTCTTTGATATGCTTCTAGAGTCTAGGTTCATATGCAACAAGTTACAATCCAAAATGAATTATGTTCCAAAAGTCATGATTTGAATTGAAACTGCTGGTCTAGAACAACTTGAGAATTTCCAGCACCAAGTTTTGAAATTCATATCTCTTTCATATGATATGATTTGAGCTTTCTCCTTGTGTCATTAAATTTCATTCTGTTATGACCAAATTACTGAACCTCTATCATGTTGAATGAAAACATAACTGAACAGAGCATGTTGAAATATGATTATCACTGGAGTGGAACTTCCATAACTCGAGTGAAACATGTAGAAATCACTTCTGGAGGTGTAACTCAAGTGATAATGAAGTATAACCAAGTGAAGTTGATATAACTTCCATCTAACGCACTTTAAGTTCCAATTAAGCCATTAACAACCTCCAATGCCAAATCTAAGAACTTGAAACTTAATATTCCCATTATATTTTATAAGTTCTTCTTTCTTTAATCTCTTCTCTTCTTCTTATTGATTGTTCTCCACACTCAATAACTTCTTTTTATTCTTGACTTCTTTTCACTATTTGATAACTTCTATCTTCAATATCTTCTTTTTCTTCCTCTTGATCATTTAACTTGATATCTTCAATCCAATTCAATAACTTCTTTCCTTACTTAGCTAATCTATAAGATATTTCATATTAAATATAGTAATTAGTCAAAGTATAAGATAAATATATGATGCAAACTTTTTAGTCTTAATAGTTGATATCTATATTTGACATCATAAAAACTAATCATATCTAACATCATCCTCATCCTCATCCTCATCATCAGAGGAGGGAGATGAAGGGTTTGACTACAAGTTATATTCAACATCATTGTGATGAAGTATGTGGTTCAATTTCCTGTTCAGCTTGTTGGCATATACTGCAAGACATATTGTGTGGGCATCAAGGTTTGCCAATATCTGCATCAAAGCCTCCATTTCAGGAGGAGGCGGAGGTGGTGGCAGAGGGGGTGGCCGCAGCGGCAGAGGAGCTCCCAGGGAACTCAACATGATGAAGGAGAGAATGAGGAGGCTGATAAAGAAAAGTAGTAAAAATTGCAAGGAATATGTGAGTTTAAATAGAGGTTTACCGAATTATGAAGAGTTATGACTTATGAAGGTTTAACGGATTACAAAGGGTTATCAGTTATAACTTATGAAGGTCTAATGAGATAACGAAGGGTTATGAGTTATGACTTGTGAAGGTCCGATGATGTTACTAAGGGTTATGAAAGTGTTAGATGACGGTTGATTCTGAAGACTGTTATGTTTTGTCTTCACTGATACAAGGGGGAAGATGAATTTTTTGTAAGTCTTACATGATAGTTGTTTCATGAGCGCCGTCATATTTGTCACTAAATAAATGATGGTTATTAGCTATAACCATTATTTTTATGTTTTCCTATATTCCACCTCTCAATACATGAAGCATATTTAACCGTTATATTTTAGCATTATATATTCTTGCATGTGCAACATACACATCAATATACATGACGTTTATTCGTTATAACTATTATTTATAAGCGTTATATATGCCCGAATTAGTACAAAATGAGAATTAGAACAATGTACTCTTCCAGTTTTTAATGCAGGATGTGATTAGGGAGTTGATGTTAGTCCTAAATACTTTTTTTTTTACCATATTTGTCAATATATTCCTAATTTACCCATATTGATGCTCCTTTAACAATAATCAAGTAAGAGAGAGATAGGGGGAATTAAGAAAGATAATTAGGGTGTTTTAAAAAAAACGCGTCAAATTAATTTACTTAACTTACTTCCTTATTCAAATCAAATTAAGTAAATAAGTCTTATATTAAGAACTAGGGGAATACAAAGAAAAACTAGGTTCCCTCATCAACCTCTTATATTAAAAGGTGGTAGGTGATCAAGGACGCAGAAATTTCCTTTAGGGTTAAGATGTAAATTTGATTCGAAAGTTTTTGCTAAGAAGTAATGTTGCCTTGAAAGTTTTTTCAAGTTCAATGTCACCCTGTCAGTTTCAAAACGTAGCAATGTTGGCCCATATCAATAAAAAAAACTAACGTTGACTGTTACAAAATTGACATTGACCATTAATTTTTTAATGGAAAAGGGTAACGTTGCTACATGTTAACACTTTTGGGTCATTATTGAACCTAAAAAAACTTTTTGGGTAATACTGTTCCTCAGCGAAAACTTTCAGGACAAATTTGCACTTAACCCTTCCCCTTAATCTTAAGATGATTTGGCTAGGCAATAGTGTTTTCATCGCTTAGTATATGACTGATCAACGCCTACCAATATCTATGGACTAATAATATAGCTTCATTTACAATAATATCACAAAAGGGGCGTGTTATCACAACCTTTACAACAAATTAATAGCTCCCGAATTCCTTGATTTCTTTCTACCAGCATAAATACAGGCAATGTATGAGTCCAATCAATTTTGCAATGGCTGGAGGCACAATTGATAGTTTGCAACTAAAACCATATATTCAATCCTCATTATTATTATTATTCGGCCAAAAAAAAAAAATCCTCATTATTATTATCTGTGGTGACATCACCACAACCGCTTTTGCCATCCACTAGGACGAACCATCCACGTCAAATATGATAAAATCTTTAGGAGTAATATATTTTACCAAAAAAAAAAAAAAATTCGTTAGGAGTAATATGTCCATTCTCCCTCTATGTGGATTATATATTTAATTTTTCATGATGGATTGATCATTTTTATATTGATTGAATAATTAGATAAAATATAATATATTTTTATATTTTCAAGTTTTGTGATTAGTTTAATTATATAATTTTATAAAAATAAAAAATTTAAATTTAGTTTATAAAAAATTTAAATTTAATTTAAAAGTTTCAAAAAGTTTGAAAATATAAGAAAACAAAAGAAGAACCAGCTCATATTTGGCATGATAGAGTTGGCAAAATGCTAGCTCATTTTAAGGCGGGCATTTTCCAATTCATCTCACCATCTCGCAACTTGCCATGGACCAACCCCCAAATTGTAGGTTAGCCCACATTTCCACCTCTATGCCATAAATTAATTTATTAAGTAGAATCCCAGTAGGTTATGCTTTCGGGCATCTATTGTATATTTTTCAAAATCATCCTCACAAATTCCTTTCTCGGTCCTATATATAATATGTATTTGTTGATATAGGGAGGGCTTATAATATGCACTTAAAAATGTTTAAAACTTTAACCAGCATGTAAGATGGAAAACCCGTGTTTAAATTAAACGGGGTTTAAAGCGGGCATTACAAGTTTCATGTAAAAAGTTGATGATGTGATGGAGGGTAAAAATTTGATCATGATTTCCAAACTTATGGGAGCAATATTTTTAATAACATACACCACCTATCCTACTTATAAGATATTTTTAGTGTATTTTAACAGAATAAAAAATCATAATCCTAACTAATTAACTTTGTCTTAAAATTTTAGGGTTAAGGGCTAATTTTGCTCCAAAAGTTGTTATGCTGGAGCAATGTTGTTTGGAAAGTTTTTTGAGAAGCAATGTGGCTTTGAAAGTTTCCAAATTATGCAAATTAAATTTGCCCTGACTGTTATCTAAGTTAAGTTTGACCGTTAGTTTACCAAATATGCTGGGTTGATAGGTCCACTTGTCATCCACTTCATTTTTCTTCAAGTTAGATTTACAAATAAGGCAAAAACATTTTAAGAAAATGCATCACGTCTAAAGGATTGGAGAAAATCAAAGTAGTGAAAAAATCTTGTGGGATAAAGAGAAAATCGAAGAGGTATCCGCCTATCTCAACGTTGTTGTGGCACAACAGTAGAGGGTTTTCAGAGGCCATGTTCATGGCAATCTCTCTCAGTGTGTCCTCATCCAATAATTGAATCTTTTTCTTCAGTACTCTTTAGTGAACGTAAGCTCCTCCTCCATTTGCAATTTCTTCTTCTTCACTGTTATATATAATGTCATCTTAGTATATTTGGTCAACTAATGGTGAAACTTAATTTAGACAATGATCAGGGTGACATCGCTATAATTTGAAAACTTCAAAGACAATATTGAACCCAAAAAAACTTTAGGGGCAACATTACTACAATTTGAAAACTTATGGGACAAATTTGCACCTTAACAAAAATGATGTGGATGACACATGGATTTGTCAGCTCAGCATATCTAGCTAACTAATGGTCAAACTTAACTTAGATAATGGCTAAGGCAAAATTGCTACAATTTGGAAACTTTCAGGTTGACATTGTTCCTCAAGAAACTTTCAATACAACATTGCTCTTAAGTGAAAAATTCTCGAGCAAATTTGCACATTAATAGAAATAATGCGGATGATATGTAGACTTTCCAGCTCATCATATTTGATTAATTAACATTCAAACTTAACTTAAATGACGGCCAAAACAAAATTACTATAATTTAGAAACTTCTAAGGTGACATTGCTTCTAAAAAAACCTCTAAGGGCAACATTGCTCCTATGTAACAATTTCTAAAGCATATTTATACCTTAACCCAAACTTTTATCGAGTACTTTCTAATTTTACCTTTATTTGGTGTGTATACATATACACACTTTAATGGGAAAGAGAGAAGTTCAAAAAAATAACAATGTACTAATAATAAATTAGGAGTAAAATTATATATTTATATTATAAATTTAATGAGGTAACTTATATAAAGGGGAAAAAGTATTTATCTACTGTATAAATAAGACTAGAGGACTACATTTAAACTAAAGTTAAAAATTATTCAAATCACAGTTGTATATAAGCCTAATCTATCAATGTGCCTACCTTCCTTTCAAACTAGAACGGCTACCCTAACAAGCATATATGTAATTAAATAATGTAGCATTTTTAGGCCACATTATCTCTGATAATTAAATAACTACACTATAGTTAATTTATTAGGCCACATTACCACTAATTAATGTTGAAAATTTTTTCCACGCCTCCCAAAAATTAGTTACTATATAAAGCGACCAAGCTCCTTGTTAAAAAACACACATCTTGATCGATCAAAGCACATACAATAACGAAAAAATGAAGATGATGGCTCCCATTATTATCTTCATGATCTCTTGCCTTCTCTTCTCATTCTCCTCCTCTCAACCTTTTACATTCGATTTTTGTGTTGCAGACCTTACATTACCTTATGGTCCTGCTGGATATTCCTGCAAGAACCCTCTAATGGTGAATGTGAATGATTTTTCCTCGTCTGGAATATTAAATGCTCCAAACACTAACAGTCTTTTCAAAACTGGTCAATCGACAGCATTTGTTGACAAAATACCAGGTCTGAATGGTCTACGTGTTTCCTTGGCTCGTGTGGATGTTCAACCTGGTGGGGTTGTGCCACTTCACACACATCCTGATGCTACTGAAGTTCTTACGGTGATACAAGGCAATATGACTGCTGGTTTCATTTCATCTAATAACACTGTCTATGTGAAATCTATTGGCCCAGGAGGTGTTATGGCGTTTCCTCGAGGTTTATTGCACTTCCAAGTCAATTTAGGTAATTATTTGATTTTTTTTTTTTTGGTTTGATTTGATGAAGTATATTGCTGGATTTTTATTCTTGTAAAATTTAGCATACCAAAAATATGAGAATCCCCGTAACACAGTCTCTCGAAATGTCCTGATTCCTATATGAAGTCCTTATATAGGAACTGTCTTGAAATTGAGCTTTTTATGTGAAGTTACCTAAATTCCCTTAGTGAAATTAGTTATTGTTATCATTGATAAGTTAAAGTTGTCATATGTTAAGATGTTGTTGCTATTTTTAAAAAAAAAAAAAAATTTGAGGGTTTTCGCTACAAAATTTAATCCCAGATACGTTTTTAAGGACTCCGTAGTGATTAGATTATATTTTAGGGTCATAAATTGGGATTTACAAGTTTGGAGGGACTTGTGTCTTTTATCCTCAAGCATAACCCCTTTAAATGCTTATAGTGTTATCTTGACTTTTAGAACTTAACTAAGAATCCAATCTAAACTTTTGAATTCGTTTATGCAAATAGCCTTTAGCCATTAATTTGTTTGTTTCAATAATGGAATCTAACATTATTACACGACATGTTTATGTTTGTATGATTGGAAATTTAAGGGGTTATATGCATATAATACAATAAGGTTTAATTAAGGTTTTTTAATTACCTGAATAATGAAGTTTAATGATCACTAATATATTATGCTTTGTCACGAATTCAGAACTTTAACCTTTAGAGTTTTTGTGAATTTTGAGATATTATAAAAAAAAAATTTAATATTGAGGAGGACTTTTATATAGCTAAATTAATATGATACTACTATTGTTGATACTTATATAAATTAATATTAAGGCATTGGCTTAGCTTCTAAATGGTTTATTAATACACGAGTGAATTGTTTGTTTATTATAATACAAGAAGAAAACTCTCTCGTGATGGCAAACAAGGAAAGAATAAGAAGAAAACTCTCTCACACTACATATATTTAATTATGCATATAACCCCACTAATTAAAATTCAATTATGTAATTCAAAATGCATAATAAAAAAAGAGGGTATAGACGATGCATGCATACTGCATATACAAGATTATTATTCTGAAGCATTTATTTTTTTTATGTATATTGTTGATTTTACAAATAAATTATATGATTTACAATTTACAATTGTGGACATTTAATTTAATTTAATTATGATGATATAATATTTTTTTTAATTGAATTTTTCAGGTATAAATCTATCAGTGGGAATTGCAGCCTACAGTAGTGAAAAACCTAATACCCAAATTGTGGACGAGGCACTGTTCAAAAGTAATTTGTCCTCTTTAATCGTAACAGCTACCACTTTCATTAACCCTATTGAAGTCAAGAGGCTCAAGCTCCTTTTCGGAGGTTCTGGATGAAGTATATTACGTATATGCATATTTCAGCAACCTTCCTAAAAGGTCAACATATATAATAAAATATTTCTCAGGCAAGAAAAAAAAAAATCATATTATATATATTATAATCTCTGTTGATCGACTTGATTTATGGTCGATATATCTATGGTTTATTTACGTTTGGAATGAAATAAAAGTTTGACCTTTTATATATATCTCTTGTTAATTTATATATTTGAATTGGAAGAATATTTGGTCTATATGCTAACTCAACTGTGTTCGTAGTTGAATTAAGGAGCATGGCTTCAAATTCCACGTCAGAGTTATGAAATCAAAGTTTTTTTTTTTTTTTTTGCCTTCGAAATAAAAGTGTTTACTATGAGTAGATATTGACTTTGTTTTGTCATCAGTAAATTAAGGAAGATTAAGAAATTGGATTAATTGACTTCTTATCAGTTGATCAAGATCTATTGTCAAATCAAGGTTGTTTTAATTGTAATTAAATGAATAAACACATAATTACAATGTGTTTATTTATTTACAATGTGAATAATAAAAATGGGGAGGGATATAGAACCTATATTGTAAAAAGGGTCGATATGAAAATTGTAATGAAATATACCAAATTAATTTATATACAAATTAGATTAAAAGGTATAAATTGTATTGTAAAATAAATTGTTGTTTTGGTACACACAAGAGTAATAAATTGTAAAAAAATTTAATTTGCACAAGGTGAAAGGTTTTGAAAAAAATAAATTATTATTTATAATTTCAAAATGCACATGAATAATAAGACATCCTAAAACAACAAATTATTTATTATAATTTTTTTAGTATAAACTGATATCGATTAATTCAAAACGAGAACCAGAACAAAGCGCAAAAGACAAACTAGGTGTCCTCATCAACCCCACCTCTAATATTAAAAGGCGGTGGGTTCATCCAAAAGAAAAAAAAAAAAAAGAAGTGGAGGGTGATAAGGATACAGAAATTCCCCTCAATTTTATCGGATTATTTAGCTGTCTAGTCAAAAATTGAGATTCCATCTCTTGGTATATGACCAATATCGATCCACTAATGACACAGCTTCATTTACACTAATATTGCAAAAGGGGTACGGTGTGCATGTTACCACAACCTCTATACAATAAAGTAGAGAACTTGACAGTGTGCTCACACAAGATTCCTTATTATGGGCACAGAAAGTGCGAATGGATTGGAATCTTTATGGTGATAGAAATACCAAACTCTTCCATGCTCATGCTAATGGCAGGAGGAAGTCAAACAGGATTGATGATGTTTGTCTTGATGAAGGTGGCTGGTGCTACAACTTGGAGGTGATTCGAAGGAATGCTATTATTTTTTTCGAGAACTTGTTCACAGAAGATAGTTCTATTCGGGAGGAGCTTAATTGTTCAATTACCTTCCCCACTATTGAAGATCATATGTATGCGGTTATAATGTGCTCGTGGCATTAATGATGAAGAGATCCAAGATGCTATTTTTAGTATAGGCTGTAATGCCCCAAATTTTGATTAAGGGCTAATGTTGATTATTGAGAATGAAATTGTGGATTAGAATGGATTATTATGTGTTTGTGACAATATTAATTAATATGTCATAATTGGTGTAAAATTGAAAGAATGGAATTATTGGTCATAAGTTAGTGATTAAGAGAGAAATTAATTACTAACTAAGAGAAAATGAGAAGTGTGATTAAATGGCTAATGGAGGAATTAGATAAGCTAATTAAGTGTCTACTTTATGAGGACCAATAGAAATTTGATAAGTGGCAAGTTGGGGAAGTGAGTGGAGTTGAGAAAAGTCAAAGTTTGGAATTAAAAATTATTTACTTCCCTCTCTCCTCCTTGGTTTCGGCATGGGAGTATGGGGGCAAGAGATCATCATTTCTAATTCTCCTTCACACTCCATCTTTCACTCTCGTTCTCTCTCTCCTTCTCTTCTCATTCGGCGCCATTGTTGCAGAAAAAAGGGGAAGAAAAGCTTCAGAAAAAGTAAGGAAAATGGCTTACATTGCTCAAACTCACTTCATTAATGTTGTTCCTTAAGTTAATAGCTTCATTTCCATATTTATAGTTTGGCCATTGGTGTTAGTTTTTGCCCACAAGGAAAGTTGGGAGTTAGAGAATCAAGAAATCTCTTTGGCAAAGTTATAGAGGTAAGTGAGACCAAATTTTCTATATAAGTTTTGTGGCCTTTGAATTTGTTTGGAAATTCTGGAAATTTTGGCCTTGAATTCGGAAATGAGAGTCATTGGATATTTGGTATGTTATTGGTATGGAAATGGTATATGTGGAATGTATATGAATAGATAGGATTGATTGGGGATTGAATGATTGAGTTTGGTGATTTTGAGAATTTAGTGTTTAATGTTGCCCAAGACCAAAGCATGATAATGGAGTAGGATTTTTATAGTTTTGACACTTCCATTGGATTCCTTAGGTGTTTTTATGTGGGAGTAGCTTTGGTTGATGTTTTGGGCCAATTGGTAGCTTTTAGTAAAAATTCTGGAAAACTGTTATTATTTCTGCGTTTTCTGAGTTCTGATAAGATCACTCGAGTAATCTGGGATTCACTTGAGTGAGGGATCAATGTCACTCGGGTGAGGTTGGGTTCCACTCAAGTGATTCAGTGAAATTCTTCGTGTTTTTTCCTTCAGTTTCTGTATTGCACTTTTGTGAAAAGGGCAAGAGTGAATGAAAGAGTGTCTCTTAACACTGGCGAGAATTCAGTCTCCACCCGAGTGTGAAGTCTCATGCTTGAGTACTTCTTCCCTCTGAAAACTCCCATTGCTCTCGGGTTCTCACTTCCTAGACTTCACTCTTTAGTGCTCGAGTGAAGCATTTGGCTATCACTCGAATGAGGTCTTATGTGCTCGAGTGTCCTGTCTTTAAAAAAGTTCTCGTGCACTCGGGTGCTCACTCGCTATCCTGTATTCTCTGGTACTCGAGTGTAGACCGTACCATCACTCGAGTGAGGTTGTCTTCACTTGAGTTAAACAGTGAAAAATGTCAATGATTGTGCTTCCAAAAGGGGATCCCTGGGGTAGTTCTTCCAACCCTTTAGGGCTTTTATTGAAGGCGTATATAAGTACTTAAAAGATAGTAATGATAACCAATTTAAGTATTGTGAAGGTATTGAATATTGGACCAAGTGATAACGCGTCGTCGTTCATTATGACTTTAGGATTTGATATTTGCCTGGAGCATAGAAGGCCCGTGCCTGCTCAAGAGCGGAAAGACCAAAGTAGTGACACTTTATCCTATATCATGTATATTGCATTGCTTGTATGTATTAGTCATTGAATATAGTGAGGGGACGTGGCGAAAGCCCGGCTTGAATATAGATACAGTGAGGGGATGTGGCAAAAGCTCGGCCACAAATATAGATACAGTGAGGGGACGTGGCGAAAGCCCGGCCTCGAATATAGATACAGTTGATAGGACGTGGCGAAAGTCAGGCCTTGAATACAGATACAGTGAAGGGATGTGGCGAAAGCTCGGCCTCGAATATAGATACAGTGAGGGGCCTTGTATATAGTGAAGGGGACGTGGCAGTGTGCCTGGCCTCAAATATTGATTGCTGCATTATGATATATGTTTACTTGCTTTGTTTATATGCATCATATTTGTAAATTATTTCTACCAGGATTCTTTTGAATCTCACTCTTTCCAAATAACATTTTTAGATAGGGCAAGCGGATCAAGAAACAAACAAGTAAGCAAGGGCGATTAGGACTGCTGGCGGTAATCTTAGTTAGATATTTTGGTGTTATACTGAACTGGTTATCATTTTGGATAAATGACATATTGAATAGCTTATAGTATTATAGTTTTGTGTAATCCCCAATGTGGATATTAAGGTGGGCAATGATCCCTAAACAATATTTTGGATTAATGTTATTATCTCGGGTGAACGTCGGGAATTGTGCTTATACTCTGATATTATATATGTGACAAACCGAATAGGCATATTGATTTTATGAATGAATGAATGGAGATCTATTTGTACAGATGTTTTAAAAGTTTTTAATTACCTCGGATCTCTTATTCAATTATTAAACATGTTCAAATGCATAATTCCGACCTTGATGAGGATGGGGGTTACATTTGTGGTATCAGAGCAGTTTTCCTGGTATTTGTAGGAATTGCTAGGATAGTTGCCCTAGTTTATTGCCTGAGTGTTAGATGATTGATGAAGGTTGATTGTATACACATGAATATTCCTGTCATTGATTGGTATATAAGAGTTTAAGGAATATGTGTATACATCTGTGTGATTACTGACTTAGTGATATTTATAGACTGAAGAGGATCAATGGCTCCCACTAGAGTTCGAAGACCTGACCCAGAGATAGAAGAAGTCAATGAAAATCCACCTGACCCAATACGGGAGCTGATAAATTTAGTAAGAGAGCAAAGAGATATGATTGCTGAGCTGAGGGAAGAGCTCAGAGAAGAAAGGGCCAAGAGAAATGAGGAAAGAGCCCAGTCTACACATAAGGAGACCCGAGAAGAGACCCAACAAGAAGAGACAGCTGAGGGGTCAAACCGATCCCATGAGTCTCTACCTCATACAGAACAGAACTAAGGATCACATAGGGTGTTGGCTCACAAAGATAGAGACCTTCAGTTTTGGGTTTCTAGATTCTGCAAACACATGCCTCCTGTGTTCAAAGGAAGATTCAACCCTCAAGCAGCAGAGGATTGGTTGACGAGGTTAGAAAAGATCTTCGAGGTGCTTGAGTGCCCATCAGAAGTGAAAGCAAAGCTAGCTATCTATAAGCTAGAAGGAGATGCAGACAGCTGGTGGCGTAATATTGCAATAACTATGTGGGCTCAGAATGTGCTAGTGACTTGGGAGTCATTTCTGGAGGAATTCAATGACAAGTACTTCCCAAAGTCAGTGAGAATAGAGAAAGAGTCAGAATTTCTAGCAATCAAGCAAGGAGACAACAAGACTTTTGATGACTACCGGTCTCGGTTTGTCCGTCTAGCCCACTACTCCTCCTACCTCAGACGGATGGATGACAAGGCATAGAGTTCCGACATGCTAATTTGAGGCTTGAGGCTGGAATTGAAGAAAAGGTTGGCTACCCGACAATTTGATAAGTTCAACAAAGCGGTGGAAGAGTGTCGTATCACTAAGAACAACTTGAGAGATATTAACCCGAGTAAGGGTGGTGGTCGTGGTGAAACTAGTAAGGGGAGCTCATCCCAGAAACGCAAGAGCCAATGATTCCCATCCAAGGGCGGTGGTAAGAAACCGTACCAAGCTAGAGATCATGGGAATCAGGGACAATTACTATAGTGGATATGCCCCCGATGTAACAAAGCACATGCCAGTAGAAATTGTGAGGGGCAATAGGTATGCTTCATCTGCAAGCAGCTTGGACATCTTGCCAAAGATTGCAAAGCTCGGTCGCCCTTTGCAATCTTTGGCAAGATATCTAAGCTGCTTGCAGATGATAATGTAAACAGTAGTTTGAATTTCGTCTTGATGGCTAAGGCCGAGGAATTTTTGAAAATGGGATGTCAATGGTATATAGTATTTTTCTCTGTTCAGGGAGAGTTAAATGAAGCCTTTGAGAGTATCCCTGTAGTGAGAGAATTCCCTGAGGTGTTTCCTGACGACCTCAGTGGATTGACTCCAGAAAGCGAAGTAGAATTTCCACTTGAAATAGTGCCTGGAGCTAGTTCAATATCAAAGGCCCCATATAGAATGGCCCCTAATGAAATAGCCGAATTGAAGAAACAAATTGAAGATCTGCTCGAGAAAGGGTTCATCCGGCCCAGTGTGTCACCATGGGGAGCTCTGAAATTGTTTGTGAAAAAGAAGGATGGGAGTTTACGGTTGTGTATTGATTACAGAGAACTTAACAAGGTAACTGTTAAGAACAAATACCCTCTCCCGAGAATAGATGACCTGTTAGATCAATTTTCCGATTCGTGTGTATTCTCCAAGATTGATCTAAGGTTGGGGTATCATTAGTTATGTGTGAAGGCAGCGGATATTCTGAAAACTACTTTGGTTTGACTAATGCACTGGCAGTATTCATGGATTATATGAACCGTATCTTCTGACAGTATCTTGATCAGTTTGTGGTAGTGTTCATTGACAACATATTGATTTACTCCAAGAGTAATGAAGAGCATGAACAGCATTTGAAAATTGTATTGAGAATATTGAGAGAAAAGCAACTCTACGCCAAGCTGAGTAAATGTGAGTTCTGGTTTACGGAGGTGAAATTCCTTAGCCATGTTATCTCACGTGAAGGGGTCTCAGTGGATCCCGAAAAGGCGGAAGCAGTACTTGACTGGAAGAGGGCAGAAACTATTTCTGAGATTCGCAATTTTCTGGGTCTTGCTGGTTATTATCGGAGATTCATCCAGAACTTCTCCTATATTACATTGCTGATGATCAAGCTCACGAGAAAGGATTAACCGTTTTTGTGGGATGACATATGTGAACAGAGTTTCACGGAGCTAAAGGAGAGATTGACTACGGCACCAGTATTGATTATACCTGATCCTTGTGAGACTTAAGTTGTGTACAGTGATGCGAGTAAGCAAGGGTTAGGGTGTGTCCTAATGCAGCAGGGACGTGTGGTGGCCTATGCCTCTTGACAGCTCAAACTGCATAAAATGAATTACCCCACTAATAATCTGGAGCTTGCGGCGATAGTGTTTGCATTAAAGATTTGGCGTCATTACTTGTATAATGTGACAGTGGAATTGTATTGCGACCACAAGAGTTTCCAATATCTGTATGCTCAAAAGGAATTGAATATGAGACAGCGGCGGTGGATGGAGTTGCTGAAAGACTATAACCTGGAGATCAAATATCATCCGGGTAAAGCTAATATCGTCATAGATGATCTGAGTTGGAAGACGGTGCTAGTAGCAACAATGATGGTCCAGGAAAGAAAATTGATAGAGGATTTTCAGGACTTCAATCTCTTGAATAATATCATGTGTGCCAATTATGGCGTTGTCCAAGGGCAAAATGACCTGAGGATGGAAATTGAAGAGGATCAAAAGTATTATGAGAGAGCCTAGTTCATCCGAGCTATGATTGAACAAGGTGGGAACCAGGGTTATGATTTGTTGCCTAGTGGACTGGTGCGTTACCAGAAGAGAATCTATGTTCTACTGAAGGCGGATTTGAGACAAAGGATTCTAAATAAGGCTCATAAGAGTGAGTATACTCTTCACCCAGGTATGACCAAGATGTATCACAACTTGAAATCTATGTACTGGTGGCCAGGGTTGAAGAGTGATGTGACAAAGTATGTGGCATGGTGTCTTACCTGTCAAAAGGTGAAGATTGAACACCAGAGACCACCAGGATTGCTTCAGAGTCCAGAAATTCTAGAATGGAAGTGGGAGAGTGTGACCATGGACTTAGTGGTGGGTCTGCCCAGGATCAGGAACTATGATGCGATATAGGTTATTATGGATCAAGTCACGAAGTCAGCGCACTTCATACCGATTAATGCTAGCTATTCTCTAAATAGACTGGAGGAAATCTACATCAAAGAGATAGTGAGACTCCATGGTACACCAAAGAACATTATCTCTGATAGAGATCCTCAGTTTACTTTGAGATTCTGGAGGGATCTGCATGAAGCTATGGGTACACAGTTGAGGTTTAGTACGGCCTACTATCCTCAGACAGACGGACAGTCGGAAAGGACCATTCAAACGCTAGAAGATATGTTGAGAGCGTGTGTCCTAGACTTTAAAGGAAAATAGGATTATTACCTTCCACTAGCCGAGTTTACTTATAACAATAGTTACCATGCAAGTATTCAGATGGCTCCGTATGAGGCTTTGTATGGAAGAAGTGCCAGTTACCGTTATGCTAGATATAGTTGTCTGAGAGGAAGTTGTATGGCCCAGACCTCGTTGATCAAACTTTAGAAAAGATTAGAATTATCAGAAACAGGCTCCTTACAACACAGAGTCGATAGAAGAGCTATGCTAATAAAAGGAGAAGGCCTTTAGAGTTTGAAGTGGGGGATCATGTTTTCCTCAGAGTATCTCCGGTCACGGGCATTGGTAGAGCAATCAAGAGAAGGAAACTGAGCCCGAGGTATATTGGTTCATTTGAGAGTTTGGCACGAATCGGACCTGTGGCATACCGGATAGCATTACCCCCGAATTTGAGTAGATTGCATGATATGTTCCATGTCTCGCAGCTCAAGAAGTACCAACTAGACCTTGAGCATATTATTGAGTACGAAGAGATTGAATTACACGATAACTTCACCTATGCGGTTGAGCCAGAAAGAATCATTGGTCGAGAAGAGCGGTAGCTCAGACATCGAAGCTTACCGCTTGTGAAGGTGGTCTGGAAGGGAATGTCTCTGTAAGAAAAATATAATAGGGAGAGAACTGGCATACCGGGGCAAATCCATGTTTGGATTCGGATCAAAGCTCCAATGCTCCATAATTGTACCCAGACAATTATTAGACTACTAGAACCTAATTGTGATTTGCATAGCAGATCACCATAACCAGAAATATGGTAGCAGAGAAGATAATTGCAAGAAAACTCAATGGCGAGGTGAATTACAATTGAGGAGACGCACCCTATTTATAGTGGTTTATGGAGGCCACTAATTAGGAAACGTGTGCACTCCTTCTTGCCCTCCAAGACAGCAATTAATTGCTTCTCAATTAATTTCCTAATTATGGTGATTTGTTCCTCAATTAATAATCCCATAACTAATACTGATTTATTCCCCAATCTGTAATTAATGCTGATTTATTCTTATTTGATTAGGCTACTTATATCCTAATCAAATAGTCCGACCCATCAAGGGCGGACTTGGACCCAAAGTCCAACATCTCCCACTCACACTTGATGGGCCTTCCATCATGCTTGCGTTACTCTTTCTTGTTTCATACTTGGCGTTTGTTGTGACCACGTGGGTAAAAACATCTTTAAGATTTAGTGCTTGTGATACTAGAAATCCCTCATATCGGATCAGCATCCAAGGACACCCTATAACCGTAAGCTATATATTTATTGCCTCATATGCCCAAGATTCTCCCATACATATTACTCATGGCATATCTAATCCCTCTTGAGTTAATATGTTAATTAATTCATATTGCCTTCCACGCACATAGTATCCGCACTTACAAGCTACACATAGAGCTAGTAAGGGGTCGACCACAGACACTAGCACATCTTATGTATCTAGGAGTAAATCTTCCTTTTTGACTAAACATTAGTCTATCTTAACTTGGTCGCTTTCCTAGTTTTCACTCGTTTGACCGAATTGAGTGTGATCATGGAGCTTCAGCTAAAGTAGCTGTCACTAAACCAAGCTTTCATGATGCTGCCTAAGACTTAAGAGCATCATAGAAGGATTCTTCTTTCCTGGGACTCACACTGTAGTGAACTAGGGATCTTTCACCTACATCCTGTGTTGCAGTTTAACTCTTAAGCCATGCAGTATGAATTGCATGCTATGGTGAATGGTTTGAGGTGTACGTCGATTTCTTTATCTTTCACCGTACAGACATTAGTTCCAAAATGTACTCAACATTCGAACCAGAACTTTCTTTTTCACAATATCTCTTTTACAATCTCATTTGTGAAAAAGAGTTCTTTGCCTAGCTACAGGTCTATATTCATGCTTTGATCCATTTTCTGTGTATATGCACACATGTAGATCTTATCTCAGTCTAACTGAGGTGACTCAAATGCAACGATTCTTCTTAACCATCTCATAGTGATTATTTGCTTGTCTTACCCTCCCATGCCCCCGTAAAACATGGGAAGATGGTTGTTTGTGTGAGTGAACCAACCTCTTCTGACCTGTACGACATACAAACTTGTATACCTTATATGTATTTATACATATTATTTCTATTATCTTCATATAAAAGAAGTTCACAACCTTATATTTTATTTACGCCCCTAGATTTTCACTAACTCAATAAAAATCAAGCTATGGGCTCAATAAGGGAATCTACCAACATTCTGTCAGTAGAAGGTCATTGAACTTTCGCTTTCCCTATTTGAAAGCATATCTCTTTTAGAGATATATCAAAAAGTATGTTTTGCCTTACTGTGATACTTAGGTTCCTCATTATAAGATGCTATTGTTTGGATCCTTCTATCCACCATTCATTCCCAATCTCTCATAGGAATTACTTTAGCCATATGGCACTTTGAATGATGGCAGAACATGCCCTGTGCTCTATTTCCATGGATAACAGGAAAAATACTTTGTATATTTCCTTACTCCATCACTATTTGTCTAGGCCTTGTATTGGAGTATCCTTTCAAAGGAAAGTTGTTGTCTTGACAACTTAAACCATGGTTATTCTCATAATCTATTTCATAGCATGATAAAAAAAATAGCTCCTAAGTCCGACCAAAAACATTTGGTCTTATATACACCAATGTGTACATTCATATTACTAACCATAGTCTCACATGGGACTCTATCCACCTTTTTTATGTTGGATTCCTCATAGGACACATAACTTCTTTAGGTTTATACCTTGGACTTCAAGGGTGTCCATGGGTTTGCAGTTTGGCATCCTTGGATGCCTAAAGATCACACTTGTATATGTCTTAGGTAGCAAAGACTATATTTTCCTTATGCAATCTCCGTTTACCTTGTCATTCAAGATATTTGTTCAACCCATGATTTTCTCAACTCAAAATTTAAGGATTCTTTGATCCTTTATTCCTTTGACTCCTTTGACACTTGTTTCATATGTCATTTGACAAAGGATGACTTCACAAAGAATCATCATTAGACCGTTTGGGACTCATGTAGTGTTCTTCGATTATCTCGAAGTTGGTGAGGCTTTCACCTTATGAAACCTCATATACTACTATTTGGGTGATTGTTTCTACGAAGCCCTTAAGCTGCTTCATCTAGAGTTCATAATCCAATTTCCCAAATTTCCAAATTGGAAAGCGGCCTTCACATCATCTTAATGTAATTTCAAGACTAAACTTGTTGTCATTACCAAAGTTCAGAGTTAAAATGAACAATGGACAATGTTCCATTATCGTACCCCTTAGCCACTAAGTGTTTTAGGTTTTATATGCCCCCAACAGATTTGAGAACCTACTTGTTCCCAATCGCCTCCTAGCTAGGTGACAAATTGCCTAAAATATATACTTGGCTAGTTCTAAAAAGGAATCCACTTTACAATTCTTCTTAGCAGGCCCTTCTTGTGTCTTTCAGACACTTATAGGTAGTTATCATCACCTTCTAAATGATGAAGAGAGCATTTAATCTATTAGAGAATTTATCCCCTTATAGTCATTCGCTGGATGACAATTTGCTCCGAGGTGGATTTCATAGGACTCTTTTCCTATGTATGAGTAAGGTAATTCTCTCGTAACTTACCTCTTACCTCTTTCGTTGTGAAAATGGTCTTAATCCTCCCACTTAAATCAGTGAACTTAGGAACACTTGGTTATTCCTTATCACTTGTGAGCCTCTTAAAGAGATTCAATATGATTAATGTTCATTTCCTGCTAGGAAATCTAAGTTTTATAAACGTTGTGTCCCTCGATTTTCTTGCAGTCACTGAGTCGCCATCATTTTCACTAATGAAAAACATGTCTTGTCAAGTTCTCAGGTCATCTCACAAAGAGATACCTTGTATACCTTGACCCCAATCTTCCTTACTCATAGGAAGAATTATGGATATAAAGTTGCTGACCCTTATGGTCTTGACAAGCTTGTGCCTGATCTAAGGCCAATCCATGATTCACAAGGTAAGGTCGTGACTGACATAGAGGGCATTTGATCAAGTGTGAAGATAATAGCTGTGAGTTTACATACCAACATATGGTTGATGGCCTCACTTATGCCATTATCTACATAACCATGTCAAGGAGAGGTCTATCTCTCTATTTCAACAACTCTATTATGTTGAAGGGTTCTAGGTATTGATAGTTTCATAACAATTCCTTTCTTGTACATAAAGCAGCTTGAACTAATCACGTGGGTGTCTTTAACCCTTGTTAGTTTAAAAGGTCTTATCCTTTTAGTTTAACTGATTCCTGACTAGTTCAGCCATTATCTAACAGCTTCACACTTGCCAAAAATCAAGTAAACATTACTGTATTTCGAGTAAAGGTCCACAACATTAACGAAACACCAAGCTCTATGTTTTGCCCTCACGTTTATTGGTTCACTAACGTCATAATTTGCCAATTGCAGTGGATTTTCTCAAAAATGTTTGGAATAAGTTCTCAACTTATTCATAAGGGTATTAAACCTTTAGCACACATTGTTTAGCAAATACTCTTTTGCTAGTTTGATCATTTCTTTTGATCAAAGTGTACATATGGCAAGAAATGGAATCTTTTATCCCTAAAAAGAAACATCAAAATCCAATGATGGATTTGAGAATGATAGTCCCATCGATCCTTAACTAAAGAGACAGTAAAGATGTGATTCTGTCATTTACAATAGGATTGAGTGAATCAGGGTGGTTTATCTATGCAAAGTTAACGTGCAAGTTCCAATCCCTTGATTCTATCTCTTTATTGCTTTGCATTTGACATAAAGCCATATGTTTTTTTTGAAACATCCACAACTCATGTGGATTACTACTTTTACAACCCTTAAGGATTATCAATATAGCTTTTCATCTGTGTAGAAACCATTTGACCTCCTTTAGATCAAGTTTACCTCATAGGTTTCTTGCCCTTGGGCTTAGAGGATGAATCCTCCCACTCTTTAGCTAAGTACGTCTGACTGGTGGATCTTGGATCCTTTAGTCTTTTACACTCAAATTCAATGTGGCAAATCACATTGCTAAAGGTCACAATATGCATATTAGGGGCAATATTTACTTTCACATATGCCTACTTATTGGAAGACGTGGCTCACTCCTACTTACTGGGAGACATAGCTTCCTCCCACTCATTGGGAGACATCTTATCATAACATACACTTGTTGTTTGTTAGAAAGAACTTAGGATTTAGTTTGTCTCAACTTCTCAGTTTGACATTTGCCACAAGTGTTGCCTAAACGACATGTTAGGACTTAGTACACTATGTTAAAACTTAACTTAGTTTTAACTTTATGGAAGAAGATCACCTATTTCACTATCTTCCAACACTATCCACACATCTTGTATAAGGTTACATTGCTCGTACCATCATAAGTTTGAGCAATGTTGTTCTTTCTATTCTTGATAGCATAAACCTTTTGTATCCTTCAGTTGTTTCAGCCTCTAAATCCTAAAGACAGGTTGGTAGGATGTCCCTGACATCTCATTCTTCTTGAATGAAAGAGATTTGAGAGTTTCTAACTCCACAGACATCTCTATTGAGCTTGTCTTCATAAGCCCAGTCAAATAGACTTGGTCATAATTGGTCACTCAGACGATTATGGTATATAAATCATATTTGTTCAAGTAAGACAAAGGATAATTAGATAATAAGTTCACTAGTTTCATGTTCAGGAGACAACTATGTTGACTCTCATCCCAATCATGCTAGTTAGCTTATCACCCTTTTAACCATAGTCTTCCTTGAACACATTCCCCTTTTGGATTTCTAGACGTATTCCAGAAAACCCCCACTCAATCAAAAGATAGTTATTCAAAAGAAGATAATACAATATCATTTAATCAACATGAATGTTCATGAAAACAAGAAGAGAATATGCTTAATTCAATTCTAAAAATAGAGAATTTAATCATAAATTCAATGATACTCCAGCCGGGTCAACTCGACCCGATTGGAGCTCCAGCGGGTCATCGTGACCCGCCAACTTCGGGAGGCCATATCTCTCTCGTTTTAGCTCCATTTTTCGTGTTCTTAGTGTCTTTGGAATCGTAGTTCAGCGAACTATAAATCCATGGGCTTTATTTGATCTTAAAACCTCTTTTTCATTGATCAAATTGTGGCTAAAGTGGCGGTGGCGTCAAGCGATCCGCTAACTTCTTTTCTTCATTTCTCCCTCATCCGAACTCCGTTTGACACGTTCTAAGCATCGTTGGAATCGTCTCTTCAAGCTCTACATATCCATGGCCTTTATGTAGTCAAAAACATTCAGTTTCAAACACCCAATTTTTTTCAACATTGACGGCGCTGCGTAATTCGACCTAGATGTGTGTCCTCTGTGTCTCAAAAATTTTCCTAGCTTTTGAGGGTCAAAAGTGTCTTGTTTTTTGTTCCACATAGGTTCCAAAAACTCAACTTTAAGAAATCGAAGAAGTGAAGGAGCATGAATATATAAAACAAAACAGTCGCCATTCATATTTGAATATCATGTGAGAGAGAAGGAAAACGTATATTATTGCATGAATATATAAAGAATAGAGAGTCAAGAACTCAAGCAAAAGCCCAAATGTATATTAACAGCATGATTTTCATATATCCAAAATCAGAGACAGGTAACACATACATACGACATGTCCAAGGAAGAATTACCAGCATATCTTTTCATGCTAAGAGACGGTGAAATAAGTAAGAAACTTCACACAACATCTACTCTTTTACTTTCGCATAAGAAGCCATATATAATTAAATATATATTTTATGAAAAATTATCATATTCATAAGCGAATAAGAGAACAGAAGAGGATACAATCGTATTAATTAATATTATATATATTCACATATATAATAGCACAGCAGAATTAGATGGGGGATATAAATGAATTATATCAATTAATTATTCACAAAGAATAAATCACACGGTCACAGGATCATCATGCTCTGAAGCCAATGTAAGAAAAATATAATAGGGAGAGAACTGGCGTACCAAGGTGAATCATTGTTCGGATCTGGGTCAAAGCAACAATGCTCCATAATTGTGCCCATACAATTATTAGACTACTAAAGCCTAATTGTGATTTGCACATCAGATCACCATAACCAGAAATATGGTAGGAGAGAAGAGAATTGCCAGAAAACTTAATGGTGGGGTGAATTACAATTGAGGAGTTACACACTATTTATAATGGTTTATGGAGGCCACTAATTAGGAAACGTGTGCACTCTTTCTTGCCCTCCAAGACAGCAATTAATTGCTTCTTAATTAATTTCCAAATTATAGTGATTTGTTCCTCAATTAACAATCCCATAATTAATACTGATTTATTCCCCAATCTACAATTAATGCTGATTTATTCTTATTTGATTAGGCTACTTATATTCTAATCAAATAGTCCAACCCATCAAGGGTGGACTTGGACCCAAAGTCTAACAGTCTCCAAGAGAAGCAACTTGGGAAGCAGAAGCAGATATGAGGAAGAGATTTCCTAAGTTCATGCCTAATGATGTGTAATCAATTTTGAGGACGAAATTTATTGAACAGGGGGAGAATTGTAACGCCTCAAATTTTGATTAAGAGCTAATGTTGATTATTGAGAATGAAATAGTGGATTAGAATAGACTATTATGTGCTTGTAACAAAATTAATTAATATGTCATAATTGGTGTAAAATTGAAAGAATGGAATTATTGGTCATAAGTTAGTGATTAAGGGAGAAATTAATTACTAACTAAGAGAAAATGAGAAGTGTGATTAAATGGCTAATAGAGGAATTAAATAAGCTAATTGGGTGTCTACTTTAAGAGAACCAATAGAAATTTGACAAGTAGCAAGTTGGGGAAGTGAGTAGAGTTGAGAAAGGTCAAAGTTTAGAATTAAAAATTATTTCCTTCCCTCTCTCCTCCTTGGTTTCGGCAAATGGGAGTATGGGGGCAAGAGATCATCATTACTCATTCTCCTTCACACTCCATCTCTCACACTCGTTCTCTCTCTCCTTTTCTTCTCATTCGGCGCCATTTTTGTAGAAAAAAGGGGAAGAAAAGCTTAAGAAAAAGTAAGAAAAATGGCTTCCATTGCTCAAAGTCACTTCATTAATTTTATTCCTTGAGTTAATAGCTTCATTTCCATGTTTATAGTTTGGCCATTGGTGTTGGTTTTTTCCTACAAGGAAAGTTGGGAGCTAGAGAATCAAGAAATCTCTTTAGCAAAGTTATAGAGGTAAGTGAGACCAACTTTTCTATATAAGTTTTGTGGCCTTTGAATTTGTTTGGAAATTCTGGAAATTTTGGCCTTGAATTCGAAAATGAGAGTCATTGGATTTTTGGTACGTTATTGGTATGGAAATGGTGTATGTGGAATGTATATGGATAG
Source organism: Inga laurina (assembly GCA_963855925.1). Lineage (NCBI taxonomy): Eukaryota > Viridiplantae > Streptophyta > Magnoliopsida > Fabales > Fabaceae > Inga > Inga laurina. Next base: position 21,982,647 of record OY979713.1, read on the forward strand.
ATAGGATTGATTGGGGATTGAATGATTGAGTTTGCTGATTTTGAGAATTTAGTGTTTAATGTTGCCCAAGACCAAAGCATGATAATAGAGTAGGGTTTTGATAGTTCTGACACTTCTATTGGATTACTTGGGTGTTTTTATGTAGGAGTAGCTTTAGTTGAGTTTTTGAGTCCATTGGTAGCTTTTGGTAAAAATTCTGGAAAACTGTCATTGTTTATATGTTTTCTAGGTTCTGATAAGATCACTCGAGTGATATGGGATTTACTCAAGTAAGGGATGAATGTCGCTCAGGTGAGGTTGGGTTCCACTCAAGTAATTCAGTGAAATTCTTTGTTTTTTTTCCTTCAGTTTCTACATTGCACTTCTGTGAAAAGGGCAAGAGTGAATGAAAGAGTGTCTCTTAACTTTCTAATGCTCGAGTGAAGTATTTGGCTATCACTCGAGTGAGGTCTTGTGTGCTCAAGTATCCCTGTCTTTGAAAAAGTTCTCATGCTTTCGGGTGCTCACTCGCTATCTTGCACTCTCTAGTACCCGAGTGCAGACAATACCATCACTTGAGTGAGGTCGTCTTCACTCTAGTAAAATAGTGAAAAATGTCAGTGATTGTGCTTCCAAAAAGGGATCCCTGGGGCAGTTCTTCCAACCCTTTAGGGCTTTTATTAAAGGCGTATATGAGTACTTAAGAGACAGTAATGTTAACCAATTTAAGTATTGTGAAGGTATTGAATATTGGACTAAGTGATAATGCGTCATCCTTCATTATGACTTTAGGATTTGATATTTTCCCAGAGCATAGAAGGCTTGTGCCTGCTCAAAAGCGGAAAGACCAAGGTAGTGACACTTTATGCTATATCATGTATATTGCATTGCTTGTACGAATTAGTCATTGAATATAGTGAGGGGACCTGGCGAAAGCCCGGCCTTGAATACAGATACAGTGAGGGGACATGGCAAAAGCCCGGCCTTGAATACAGATACAGTGAGGGGACATGGCCAAAGCCCGGCCTTGAATACAGATACAGTGAGGGGACGTGGCAAAAGGCCGGCCTTAAATACAGATATAGTGAGGAGATGTGGCGGAAGCCCGACCTTGTATACAGTTAAGGAGACACGGCAGTGTGCCCAGCCTCAAATATTGATTGCTGCATTGTGATATATGTTTACTTGCTTTGTTTATATTCATCATATTTGTAAACTGTTGCTACTATGATTCTTTTGAATCTCACTCTTTCCAAATAACATTTTTAGACAGGGCAAGCGGATCGAGAAACAAACAAGTGAGCAAGAGTGATTAGGACTGCTGGCAGTAGTCTTAGTTAGATATTTGGGTGTTATACTGAACTGGTTATCATTTTGGATAAATGTAAATATTGAATAGCTTATAGTATTATAGTTTTGTGTAATCCCAGGTGTGGATATTAAGGTGGGCAATGATGCCCAAAACAATATTTTGGATTAATGTTATTATCTCGAGTGAACGTCGGGAATTGTGCTTATACTCTGATATTATACATATGACAAACCGAATAGGCCTATTGATTTTTTGAATGAATGAATGGAGATCTATTTGTACAGATGTTTTAAAAGTTTTTAATTACCCCGGATCTCTTATTCAATTATCAAACGTGTTTAAACACATAATTATGGCCTTGATGAGGACGGGGGTTACATAGGCCCCCTGACATTAATGCTCTCTTTTACTCCCTCTGATCCTATTTATAAACAACTTTTCTCTTGATTACTCAAAACGAACTAGTAGTTAAAAGCAATAAGTGTGTCAAAAATGTCATGTTTTTCCATATATGCCTCTATTTATGAAAAAAGTATTTGCGAGAGAATGAACAAGAACTATGAGAGATAACTCTTGGTGTGTGTGATAAATAATTATAAATATATGTATTTAATAAAGGTAAAATAGGAACAAGAAGCTTACATTTTAGGACATAAAATGAAAGTTACTTATAAAAAGGAATAGGCCCATGAGAAAGAAAGTTTCTTGTAAATAGAACCGGAGGGAGTATCATCATCAATAGGATACGGTAGGTCCCTCTGTTATTAAGCAAGCAAAGAATATTTTTCAAAATCCTCAAGGAATTTAGGATATTAATAGGACTTTAATTGTTCTTATTCCCAAGAAAGACCCGCAAGGGACGGTCAGAGACTTGAGACCTATTAGTCTTTGTAATGTTATTTACAAGACTGTTACGAAGATTATTACAAACAAGTTGAGGCTTTGCATGCCTCATATTATCTCTCCAAATTAATGTGGTTTTATTCCAAGTAGTGCAACCCACGTTTTGTAAAGGCATTAAAAATGGTTCGAACACATGCCATAATTAAATAAGAGACCGAGAGGAGTTTAAAACTTTTCAAATAACTTGTATAATACAATCTCAATTCACTTTTAAATCCATTTGGCCTGTTCGGTTCTGTTTCATACATCAATATCAGAGTGCTTATCGAAAAAAAATTCCCGAAATGCACCCGGGATATATTCATTAACTAACAGGGTTTACAGGGCATCATTGCCCATCACAATTTCCCTTATCGAGGATTACATACAAACACTCTCCTATGATCAATATATACATTATCCAAAAAATTGATAACTAGTAACCCAAAATGAAAGTCTTCTACCGGCAATCCTAGTCGCCCTTATGAACTTGCTTGTCCCTTGATCTTTTTGCCCTAGCTAAAATTTGATCATTGGAAAGAGTGAGATTCAAAAGAATCTCAGTAGTAACATTTCACTCATATGATATATAATTCAACAAAGCATGTAAGCAATTATCACAATACAGCATTCAGTCATATTGTAACCCCCTTCACACCTTTAGGCCGAGATTAGTTCGTAAAAACGTAATTAATGTGGAATTAGAGACCTTAAATGATTTTTGGGACTTAAACAAAACCAAATTTCCCAAAATCATGGCTTACAAAAACTTTTACAAAACATGTTCATGATGGTCTCACAATCACATTTCAATACTAAATGGCCTGTACAAGTTGATTTCATTCGCAATTATCAGAGTATAAACAAATTCCCGACACACTCGGGTTCCATTCATTCAATAAGGGATTTACAAAGGCTCAAAGCCTACAATTCAATACCCTTAACTTGGGGATTACACAAAACATACTATCAATCCCAATACACACAATTGTTTCCCCAAAATTATCCCAAAAGATATACACATATGATAACCAATAATTCCAAAATATACTCCTATCTGGAGTTCTAACTACTCTTCGTCGCCCGCTTGCCTTTTGATCCTTCTGCCCTGTCTAAAACATGGTTTTTGGGAGAGTGAGATTCTAAGGAATCCCCGTAGTAACAAGTCAATCATATAATGTACAACAATAATGCATGTAATCAAATCATCATCCACACAAGCAACTACAACGGCAGTTGCAGCGGCAATGGTTAGTATGACACATGTCATCCCTTACGATTGCTCATGCTGAATTGCTCACGCTGTATTGCATCACAACAATCAACACAGTATAATTCACCACAGCTGGGATCCATATAAAGCATATCATAATCGCAAGCCACATAGGCAAGATACACACACACAGCCCACGGCTGGTTTCACAAACGCCGCCCCCACGGGTCGGATTCACAACGATCCATGTCGATTACGACGGCAGTTCAGCGGCCGACCTAGAGATGACCACTGTCAATCCCTACACGGCTCACGCGGACCTGCTCACGCCGTAATTGACCATGGCACACATTTCACAACTTTAACGATAAGATATGCATGCCAAGACATCATACAAGATATGAGAGAAAAGTCACTACCTTGATCCTTCCGGGCGTGTCCTAGCGCCGGTCTCTCCCGAGGAAGGCAAATGTCGTATCCTAGAATCATGATTAGGGACGAAGAGTTACATTCTATTCCAAGACTTAATTAACTTGAAATACTTAATTTTGGTTATCATAATTGACTCTTTAGAGGCCCCAAATGCCTCTAATAAAAGCCCTAAAAGGTTGGGAAACAATAGGTTAAAGATCCCCTTTCGATAACACAAAGTGCCAAAACACAGGGTTGGGCCCCGGCCCACCCATCCTTGGGCCGCGGCCCAAAACAGGTCAGAAAGTCTTGGGCTGCGGCCCACCACTCTTGGGCCGCGGCCCAGAACAGGCCAGAAAGGTTTGGGCCGCGGTCCACCACTCTTGGGCCGCGGCCCAGAAGTTTCTGATTCTGGGCTGAACTTCGAAAAACCATAACTAATTCTAGAAAAATCGAAACGAAGTGATTCCAAAGCCAAATGAAAGGTATATAAGTCCTCTTTCAAGGAAAAATACAGCCCTTCACTGGGAATCACTACAAAATTACAGAATCACCAAAAACTAACCACTACTCCAAAACAGAGTTCTGTTTCAATCCCAAACTTTGGACAACCATAACTCACAGAATTCTTAACGAAATAACACCAAATATATGCTCATTTTGAAGCTTGGGAAGTGAACTTTAAGACTGGAAAGTTTCACAATTTTCCAATACCATTTGGTCACTCAAAACGCTCATGCAAGCAGATTGTGCAAAACAGAGCTCAAACTAGACAACTTTCCAAATTTTCCAAAGTGATCCAAATGAATCCAAAATCAATAACCAAGCTCATTCCCACCCAAAATCACTCAAGGAATTCAATGGGAATGCCAAAATCACCAAAATCCTATTCCATTATCATGTTTTGGTTTTGGGTATCATTAAACACTAAACTCCCAAAATCTCCAAACTTAGCAATTTCAAACCCAAATAAATTCTATCTATCCAAGATGCATTCCAAACATACAAATTTCATACCAAATACATACCAAACTCCTAATGGCCTTCATTTTCGAAAATGGCCCCAAAATTCCAGAAAATTCAAAGTATTTCAAATGGTATGAAACTTAGATAGAAAGATAGGTCTCACTCACCTTATCAACTTCTCCAAAGAGAGTTCTTGATTCTCCAACAATAAATTTTTGTGTGGCACAAATCACAACCAAATGACCAAACTACACACACCAAAATGAAGCCCATTACTCAAGGATCAACATTTGTGAAGGGAGTTTGAGCAATAGAGACCATTTTCCTTACCTTTTTCAAGCTTTCTTCTCTTCCTTTTTCTGTCAACAATGGCGCCCAGAATTTTAGAAAGAGAGAGAGATGAGATGAGAGAAATGAGGGAGGGAGCACGAGAGAGAGAAGGAGGAGAGGTGGAGTGTGAGAGAGAAAATAGAATTTAATAATCCCATTTGACTTCTCCCATACCCACTCTTTGCCACTTGTCACACTACCATTGGCTCTCCCCAAATAAGTCACAAATTAACTTACCTAATCTCTCCCATTAGCCATTTTAATCACACATCTCATTTTCTCTTAGTTAGTAATTAATTTCTCCCATAATTACCAACTCATGGCCAATAATTCCATTCTTCCAATTTTCAATAATTATGACATATTAATTTAATAGTGCCATAAAACACATAATAATCCCAATTAAATTCATAATTATCCATAATAATCATGATTAACCCATAATCAAAAATTGGGATATTACAATTCTCCCCCCGTTCAATAAATTTCGCCCTCGAAATTTCTTACACATCATGGGGTATAAAATTAGGAAATCTCTTCCTCATGTCCGCTTCCGCCTCCCAAGTGGCTTCCCTTGGAGACATTCCCTTCCAGACCACCTTCACGAACGGTAAGCTTCGATGCCTGAGCCTCCGCTCTTCTCGATCAATGATTCTCTCTGGCTCAACCGCATAAGTGAAGTTATCTTGCAATTCAACCTCTTCATACTCAATGACATGCTCAGGGTCTGGTTGGTACTTCTTGAGCTGCGAGACATGAAACACATCATGCAATCTACTCAAACTCGGGGGTAGGGCTATCCGATATGCTACAGGTCCGATTCGTGCCAGAATCTCAAATGGACCAATGTATCTCGGACTTAGTTTCTTCCGCTTGATCGCTCTCCCGATGCCTGTAACCGGAGACACCCTCAAGAAAACATGATCCCCCACTTCAAACTCAAGAGGTCTTCTCCTCTTATCAGCATAGCTCTTCTGACGACTCTGTGCTGTAAGGAGCCTCTTCCTGATAACTCGGATCTGCTCAGCGGTTTGGTCAACAAGATCCGGCCCATATAACTTCCTCTCAGACAACTCTGACCAGCACAACGGTGACTGGCACTTTCTCCCATACAGTGCTTCATACGGAGCCATTTGAATGCTCGCATGGTAACTGTTGTTATAAGCAAACTCAGCCAATGGAAGATAGTAGTCCCACTTTCCTTTGAAGTCTAGGACACACGCTCTCAACATATCTTCTAAAGTCTGGATAGTCCTCTCTGACTGTCCATCTGTCTGAGGATGATAGGCCGTGCTAAACCTCAATTGAGTACCCATAGCTTCATGTAAAGCCTTCCAGAATCTCGAAGTAAACCGAGGATCTCTATCGGAGATTATATTCTTCGGTGTACCATGGAGTCTCACAATCTCCTTGATATAAATCTCAGCCAGCCTATCAGGAGAATAGCTAGCGTTGATAGGTATGAAGTACGCAGACTTCGTGAGTCGATCAACAATCACCCAGATCGCATCATAGTTCTTGATCTTGGGCAAACCCACCACTAGATCCATGGTCACACTCTCCCACTTCCATTCTGGAATTTCTGGATTCTGAAGCAAACCTGGCGGTCTCTGGTGTTCAATCTTCACCTTTTGACAGGTAAGACACCGCGCCACATACTTTGTCACATCACTCTTCAACCCTGGCCACCAATACATAGACTTCAAGTTGTGATACATCTTGGTCATACCGGGGTGAAGAGTATATTGACTCTTATGAGCCTCATCAAGAATTCTCAACCTCAACTCCGCCTTCAGTGGTACATAGATTCTCTTCTGATAACGCACCAATCCACTTGGTGACAAGTCATAGTCTCGAGTCTCCCCTCGCTCAATCTTAGCTCGGATCGACTGGGCTAGCTCATCATGCATCTGAGCCTCTTCAATTTCAGTCCTCAGGTCATTCTTCCCTTGGACCACACCATAACTGGCACATAGAATACCCTTCGAGAGGTTCAAATCCCGAAAATCCTCTATCAGTTTCCATTCCTGGATCATCATTGTTGCCACTAGCACCGCCTTCCGACTCAAAGCATCTGCGACGACATTAGCCTTACCCGGATGATATTTGATCTCCAGGTTGTAATCTTTCAGCAACTCCATCCACCGACGCTGTCTTATATTCAACTCTTTCTGATCATACAGATATTTGAGACTTTTGTGGTCGCAGTACAATTCCACAGTCACACCGTACAGGTAATGACGCCAAATTTTCAATGCAAACACAATTGCCGCAAGCTCCAGATCATGAGTGGGGTAGTTCATCTCATGCGGTTTCAGCTGTCGAGAGGCATAGGCCACCACACGTCCCTGCTGCATCAGGACACACCCTAACCCCTGCTTACTCGCATCACTGTACACGACGTAAGCCTCACTGGGATCAGGTATAATCAACACTGGTGCCGTAGTCAATCTCTCCTTCAGCTCAGTGAAACTCCGCTCACAACGTTCATCCCACAAAAACGGTTGATCCTTCCTCGTGAGCTTGGTCATCGGCAATGCAATACGCGAGAAGTTCTGAATGAACCTCCGGTAATAACCAGCAAGACCCAGAAAGCTGCGAATCTCAGAAACAGTTTCTGGTCTTTTCCAATCAAGTACTGCTTCCACCTTACTGGGATCCACTGACACCCCGTCTCGAGAGATCACATGGCCAAGGAACTTTACTTCCGTAAGCCAAAACTCACATTTGCTCAGCTTGGCATAAAGTTGCTTTTCCCTCAAAATTCTCAATACGATTCTCAGATGTTGCTCATGATCCTCCCTACTCTTGGAGTAGATCAAGATGTCGTCGATAAACACAACCACAAACTGGTCAAGATACTGTCGGAAGATGCGATTCATATAATCCATGAATACCGCCGGTGCATTCGTCAACCCAAAGGGCATTACAAGGAACTCATAGTGCCCATATCTCGTTCGGAAAGCAGTCTTCGGAACATCCGCCGCCTTCACACGCAACTGATGATACCCCGACCTTAGATCAATCTTGGAGAATATGCACGAGCCAGACAATTGATCTAACAGGTCATCAATCCTTGGGAGTGGATACTTATTCTTAACAGTTACCTTGTTAAGTTCTCGATAATCAATACAAAGCCTCAAGCTTCCATCTTTCTTTTTCACAAATAACACTGGAGCTCCCCACGGCGATACACTGGGTCGGATGAATCCTTTTTCAAGCAATTCTTCAATTTGCTTCTTCAACTCTGCCATTTCATTTGGGGCCATACGATATGGGGCTTTCGATATCGAACCAGCTCCAGGCACAATCTCAATTGGAAATTCCACTTCCCTTTCTGGAGGCAATCCACTAAGATCGTCTGGAAATACCTCAGGGAATTCATTTACCACAGGTATGTTCTCTATAGCTTCACTTGACTCTCCCTGAACAGAGAAGAACACCATATACCCTTGACATCCCTTCTCAAGATATCTCTCAGCTTTAGCCGTTGAAAGTAAATTCAAACTGGCATTTACATTGCTATCCCGCTGTGCACTACGGAAAGTGATCGTTTTATTACCACAATCAAGCAGTACATCATTTGCTGTCAACCAGTCAAAGCCCAAAATAACTTCTAGTTGTTGAAGTGGCAAACAGATCAAATCAACTGTAGACTCATGACCCTCAACAACTATCACACAATTTAAACAGGCTTCGGCCGCCACGGCCTTGACACCCATTGGCGTCGACACGACCAAATCAAATGGTAGTCTATGAACATGCAATCCCAGGCGCTTTACACAGTCATAAGCTATGAACGAATGACTTGCACCCGAGTCAAACAAAGTATCTAACTCATTATCACCAAGAAGAATTTTACCTTGGATCAATTCAGGCGACTTCCGGGCTTCCTCATGTGTCATCGCGAACACTCGACCCTGATTCCTGGGCCTTTGCTCTGTCGGCTGTCGTGGGCACTTAAAAGATACATGACCCACTTGCTTACAGTTGAAGCAAATCACCTCCCCAGCACAAGTTCTTCCCGGATGGTACTTTCTGCACTGGTTGCACATCGGTCCCGCTGGAGGTTTCTGGTCACTACGACCCCCAGGTTGATAGGGCTTCTTGTTACCACCCCCATATGAGGATCCTTGTCCCTTACGCTTCTGGGAAGTGTTAGCTTTACTAGGCTCACTGCGACTGTCTTTACCCTTAGCTGGGTACCAATCCCTTAGATTGTTCTCAACAATCCTACACTGCTCCACCGCCTTGTTGAAGTCAGTAAACAGGTGAGAGGCTAATCTCTTCTTCAGTTCTCGCCTCAAGCCCCTGATAAGCATATCAGAGCTCCACTCCTCATCATCCTTTTCTCGGAGATGTGTAGAGTACCGAGATAGTCGGACGAAACGGGAAAGATACTCATCAAAACTCTCTGTATCTCCCTGTCTGATAGCCAAGAACTCAGACTCTTTCTCCAACCTCACGGACTTGGGGAAGTACTTCTCATTAAATTTTTCTTGGAACACTTCCCAAGTCAATGGCACATTCCGGCTTCGAAGTGACATGGCGATATTCCGCCACCACCGGTCGGCGTCCCCCTCTAGCTTATACACAGCTAGCTTCGCCTTTACCTCCGTAGAGCACTCGAGGACCTCAAAGATCTTCTCTAGGCGAGTCAACCAATCTTCAGCAACTTGGGGCTCAAACCTCCCCCTGAACACTGGAGGCATATGCTTGCAAAACTCAGAGACCCAGTATTGTAAGCCTCTTCCCTCACGAACCAGTACCCCTTGAGACTCTTGATTGGGCACCGAGTGATGTAGGGATTCATGGGACCGATTGGACCCCTCAGCTGTCTCCTCATGATGAGTCTCTGCTTGAGTCTCCTCACGAGTCGACTGGGCCCTTTCCTCATTACGTTTGGCCCTTTCCTCTCTGAGCTCTTCTCTTAGCTCACGGATCATATCCCTTTGTTCCCGCACGAGATCCATCATTTCTCGCATTGGGTCGGGAGGATTATCATTAAGTTCCTCCACTTCTGGGTCCTGTTGCCTGACTCTAGTAAGAGGGCGAACCATTTTGTCTTAATCACTACAAATGATTCACCACGTCAGTACCTTAGCCAATGTATACACATAATCCATAACATTTATCTCAATCCACAATTAGTAGAAATACTCATGTGTATACGCAATAAGCACTTATCAATCATTAAGCTACCCTAAACTCAAAGGATTAAGGTCAACTAAGGAGCTATCCTAGCAAATGCTCACCTTGCCAGGAACTACAGCTCTGATACCACAAATGTAACCCCCTTCACACCTTTAGGCCGAGATTAGTTCGTAAAAACGTAATTAATGTGGAATTAGAGACCTTAAATGATTTTTGGGACTTAAACAAAACCAAATTTCCCAAAATCATGGCTTACAAAAACTTTTACAAAACATGTTCATGATGGTCTCACAATCACATTTCAATACTAAATGGCCTGTACAAGTTGATTTCATTCGCAATTATCAGAGTATAAACAAATTCCCGACACACTCGGGTTCCATTCATTCAATAAGGGATTTACAAAGGCTCAAAGCCTACAATTCAATACCCTTAACTTGGGGATTACACAAAACATACTATCAATCCCAATACACACAATTGTTTCCCCAAAATTATCCCAAAAGATATACACATATGATAACCAATAATTCCAAAATATACTCCTATCTGGAGTTCTAACTACTCTTCGTCGCCCGCTTGCCTTTTGATCCTTCTGCCCTGTCTAAAACATGGTTTTTGGGAGAGTGAGATTCTAAGGAATCCCCGTAGTAACAAGTCAATCATATAATGTACAACAATAATGCATGTAATCAAATCATCATCCACACAAGCAACTACAACGGCAGTTGCAGCGGCAATGGTTAGTATGACACATGTCATCCCTTACGATTGCTCACGCTGAATTGCTCACGCTGTATTGCATCACAACAATCAACACAGTATAATTCACCACAGCTGGGATCCATATAAAGCATATCATAATCGCAAGCCACATAGGCAAGATACACACACACAGCCCACGGCTGGTTTCACAAACGCCGCCCCCACGGGTCGGATTCACAACGATCCATGTCGATTACGACGGCAGTTCAGCGGCCGACCTAGAGATGACCACTGTCAATCCCTACACGGCTCACGCGGACCTGCTCACGCCGTAATTGACCATGGCACACATTTCACAACTTTAACGATAAGATATGCATGCCAAGACATCATACAAGATATGAGAGAAAAGTCACTACCTTGATCCTTCCGGGCGTGTCCTAGCGCCGGTCTCTCCCGAGGAAGGCAAATGTCGTATCCTAGAATCATGATTAGGGATGAAGAGTTACATTCTATTCCAAGACTTAATTAACTTGAAATACTTAATTTTGGTTATCATAATTGACTCTTTAGAGGCCCCAAATGCCTCTAATAAAAGCCCTAAAAGGTTGGGAAACAATAGGTTAAAGATCCCCTTTCGATAACACAAAGTGCCAAAACACAGGGTTGGGCCCCGGCCCACCCATCCTTGGGCCGCGGCCCAAAACAGGTCAGAAAGTCTTGGGCTGCGGCCCACCACTCTTGGGCCGCGGCCCAGAACAGGCCAGAAAGGTTTGGGCCGCGGTCCACCACTCTTGGGCCGCGGCCCAGAAGTTTCTGATTCTGGGCTGAACTTCGAAAAACCATAACTAATTCTAGAAAAATCGAAACGAAGTGATTCCAAAGCCAAATGAAAGGTATATAAGTCCTCTTTCAAGGAAAAATACAGCTCTTCACTGGGAATCACTACAAAATTACAGAATCACCAAAAACTAACCACTACTCCAAAACAGAGTTCTGTTTCAATCCCAAACTTTGGACAACCATAACTCACAGAATTCTTAACGAAATGACACCAAATATATGCTCATTTTGAAGCTTGGGAAGTGAACTTTAAGACTGGAAAGTTTCACAATTTTCCAATACCATTTGGTCACTCAAAACGCTCATGCAAGCAGATTGTGCAAAACAGAGCTCAAACTAGACAACTTTCCAAATTTTCCAAAGTGATCCAAATGAATCCAAAATCAATAACCAAGCTCATTCCCACCCAAAATCACTCAAGGAATTCAATGGGAATGCCAAAATCACCAAAATCCTATTCCATTATCATGTTTTGGTTTTGGGTATCATTAAACACTAAACTCCCAAAATCTCCAAACTTAGCAATTTCAAACCCAAATAAATTCTATCTATCCAAGATGCATTCCAAACATACAAATTTCATACCAAATACATACCAAACTCCTAATGGCCTTCATTTTCGAAAATGGCCCCAAAATTCCAGAAAATTCAAAGTATTTCAAATGGTATGAAACTTAGATAGAAAGATAGGTCTCACTCACCTTATCAACTTCTCCAAAGAGAGTTCTTGATTCTCCAACAATAAATTTTTGTGTGGCACAAATCACAACCAAATGACCAAACTACACACACCAAAATGAAGCCCATTACTCAAGGATCAACATTTGTGAAGGGAGTTTGAGCAATAGAGACCATTTTCCTTACCTTTTTCAAGCTTTCTTCTCTTCCTTTTTCTGTCAACAATGGCGCCCAGAATTTTAGAAAGAGAGAGAGATGAGATGAGAGAAATGAGGGAGGGAGCACGAGAGAGAGAAGGAGGAGAGGTGGAGTGTGAGAGAGAAAATAGAATTTAATAATCCCATTTGACTTCTCCCATACCCACTCTTTGCCACTTGTCACACTACCATTGGCTCTCCCCAAATAAGTCACAAATTAACTTACCTAATCTCTCCCATTAGCCATTTTAATCACACATCTCATTTTCTCTTAGTTAGTAATTAATTTCTCCCATAATTACCAACTCATGGCCAATAATTCCATTCTTCCAATTTTCAATAATTATGACATATTAATTTAATAGTGCCATAAAACACATAATAATCCCAATTAAATTCATAATTATCCATAATAATCATGATTAACCCATAATCAAAAATTGGGATATTACACATATTCCCTCATCACAAACCTGACAAGCATGACAATCAGCACATCATTCAATACAGCATTCACAGCAGCATTTAATCATAACAATAATCACATTTGTCATCTTTTCTATAACGGCCTCACCCGTACATTTCAGCTGGACTTTTGGCTGACTTACCCTCACTCGTACATTCCACCGGGACTTTTAGGTCATTCACAACAGCTTTTGTATTTGTCACAATTCAATGATAAGCACAAACATACAATGTATTATACATGATATAAGGGAAAGAGTCACTACCTTGTTCTTTCTGTAAATGTTTAGGCACAAGCTTCTTACATTCAGGGTAAATATCAAATCCTATAATCATAATTAAGGATGACAAGTTATTAATTATTCCAATTCCCAAATAACTTCAAAACACTTAGGGTTGGTTATCATTCAAGTCCCTTAGGTGGTTATGAAAGGCTCAATCAACAGCCTAAAAGAGGTGGGGAGAACCAGACCAGAAACCACCTTTCAAAGTCACAAAGTACTGAAAATGGGGCTTGGCTACGGCCAAGGAATTCTCTGGCCACGTCAAAGAGATGGTCAGAAAGCTCTGGACCACGATCAAAGTATTTTTGGCCGCGGCCAAGTGCTAGTCAGAAACCTTTGGGCAGCGGCCAAGAATAGGTCAGTAACATTTTGGTCACGGCCAATAATGCCTAGCCGCGGCCAAAAACTGGCCTGATTCTTGGTTGATTTCAACTGACCATAACTCTCAACACACAACTCCAAATGACACAAACTTTATACAATTCGAAAGCTTGCAATCTCTACTACAAAACTAAAAAATTTCATAAAATTTTGACACCATTTGCTATTTCAAAACACTATGCAAAGTTGTCCCCTACACAGAATTTTCTAGAATTCCCAGTTTTTGCACAAATGTCTCCAGAGATTCAAAATTCACAACCAACAGTAATCCCACACAATTTTTCACAAGGAATCCAATGAAAACATCAAACTAACCAAATTCCCATTAGTTTTTCATGTTCTGTTTTGACCACAATTTTGACACAAAGTCTCACATTTTGCACAATTTCACAACCAAGATTCCAATCAAACCCATTATCCAAAACTCAACACAAAACACCATTTCCACGATCAAAACATGTCAAACTCACTTCAAAAATAGGGCAAAATTCCAGAAATTAAAGTCTCAATCAATGGCCACAATATACACGTCAAAAGGTTGATCTTACTCACCACTTTCTCTTTCTCTAACTTGTTCTATGATTTTTCTTCCACTAGATTTTCTTGAGTTCACCAAACACCACCTCTTGAAAATCTAAACCATACAATTGAAGCTTTCAACAAGAAGAACAATATCAAAGAAGAGGATTTTGACAATAGAAGCCATTTACTAGATCAAAAACCAATTGGAAACCTCACTGATAACTCTCCATATTTTGTTCATTTAAAGAATATTTTGAAGATAATTGGAGAGTTATCTATACAATTTTAGAAGATTTAATGAGATTTTATTATGAAAAAGATCAAATCAAAGTGGTGAATTATTTGTGGGATTTAGATTATAGATATTTAGAATAAAAATAATTAATTTTAATAAGATAAAGTTTTTAAAAAAAAGAAAAAAAAAAGTTGTTGTTTTTCATCTCACCTTTTTTACTTAGATACTTATATTGTCATTGATGTTTTAATATTGAGTATTGACAGCAGGTGACGTGGTTTTGGGTGCCAAATATGAATCAAGTTGAATGAATCAGAGGAGCTCACGTGTTTTGTTGCAGAGGAGGAGACGACACCGTTTTTGGGATCATCTGAATGGAAGAACTAAAGCAATAAAGAAAGAGGAGCCACGGGAAAAAACAGAGACAACCGCAAATATTGAATCTGGATCATCTTCATCATTTGTCGTGAGCGAGAGAGCAGCGGCTGGGGAAGAACAAAGCTTCATCTCTTGACTTGAGACACAGCCGCACAGTGGAAGAAGGAAAAGAAAAAGCATTTCTTTTCATTCTCTTGGAGAGCAATAGAGGCGCTGGACAGAAAAAAAAACAAAGGAGAGAAAGCACAGCCGCAATGGGAGAAAAGAAAAGAACCAGCCGCAATATTTGACTTGGAGATTGTCATCCTCTTCGAGAGCTTGGAGTAGCGAGCTACGAGGAGGAAGGAAGAGAGCAGCGGACATGGAGGATTAAACGATGATGGAGATAGAGGCTCTGAGCTGAATAAAAAAACAGAAGGGAAGAAGAGCCGCACAGAAAAGAGGAAAGGAGCTTGGACAGAGATTGCGAGCTGGAAGGCTACATTACTGTTCATGTTCCTCTTCACTGGATCAGAACCACCATTGTTGACTGAGAGGACACTAGTTTTGCTGCCCTGGTTTCTTGTTTAATATTCCCCTTTCAGCTTCCATCATGGATTTTAATGTTAAATTTGCTACTACTGTGACTGTGTGTAGAGCTATGTGTGGCTAAGTCTTTTTCAACCTAGAGTAGCTATGAACTAATTTAGGGATTTGAACGTGTATGAACTAATTAATTATATTTAGTGTTAATTTTGTTTACTTAATTTTGGATTATTTTGTCTACTTAATACTTGATCACCACTAAGTATAAATTTGGAAAATTTAGATTATCCTTGGGAGATGGATCTTAATTAGACCATAAGATTAAGTAATGTGGGATTAGAATTTATTCTAATTTGCCAATAGGATAGGAATGTACCTATTGGACCCAATAATTACATTAGAGTGAATTGGGACATTTATTGCCTCTTGAGTAAATTAGTTAGGAATAATAATTTTAACTTGAGAGAGGAGTATAAGTGATTACAAGATACTTATATTCATTTAAACTCTAGATTAACAAATTAACATTAAGTGCTTTTAATTAGGTAAATACATGTTCTAAAACTTAAAGAAGGGATTAGCCACTCTAGGTTGTTTTTATCAATTGAAATATTTAAATCATTGGAATTGTGTTCTTTTGCATTTGTTTAAATTGTTTTTCAATTTCCTTCTTTGATTTGCGCTCAACTTAAATGAAAATGGGAATTTTAATGCTTAATTATCTATTACCTTGAATCTCTGTGGGATGATCTTGATTTGCTACTATCCTATTCTACGACCCGTACACTTGCGGTGCTTATTTAAAATTTAGTAGCATCAAGTTTTTGTAGCTGTTGCCGGGGATCCAAGGCAATTGGTGAGTAGAACTAGAAATCCTTTAGTAGTTTTAGCTTGAGCAATTTTATTTTATTTTTGTTTGTTCTTTATGTTAGTGTGATACTCTTGAGGTCTGCTTTGTCTTTCAGGTACTTTAGTAAATGCCTCGCAGATCCAAAGCACCTAAGACACCACAGAAAACAAGGAGCGTCCAAGAACTTTTGGGAGCTACACAACCTCATACTCAACCAAAGGAAGGTGTATACACTGAGACTATTATAATGGTTGAGGATGAAAATGATCGGTTAGGTGTCAATGATTTCTTGGGAAGACAATCTCGTGGGTATCAATCAGGAATCAGAGTGCCTGAATTTCAAGTAAACAACTTTGAGATTAAGCAAACTGTGGGATGACCTTGATTTGCTACTATACTATTCTATGACCCGTACACTTGCGGTGCTTATTTAAAATTTAGTAGCATCACTCTCCTTTCACCAAAATCTTCTTCCTCTTTCCTCCTTCACTATGGATGACTAGAGAGAGCAAGAGAGAGAATAGGATGATGAAATGATGATATTTCCTACTCCCCCATGCCTTTAATAGGAAATGGAAGGAGATTGGGAAGAGAAATGAATTAAAAATTGGCATTTGACTTTCCAACTCTCCATGCTTCATCCATCTCATGCCAAGTGTCCAAAATCCCATGGCTCATCATAAAGCATGTAACTACATGATTATCTCAACTAATTCTATTAGCCATTTAGTTATACCACTAACTCTTTTAGTTAGTGATTAATTTCTTCATCAGTTGCTGACTAATTGGTCGGTAAATTTTTTATTCTTCCTTTTTTGCCCTTGACTACGGAAAATTCACTTGAATTGCCACTTAACAAATGATTTAACTTCTCTTCCCCTCTTCATTCGCCATTCCCCTTCTATTTTAGTTTAATAATAACTTTGCCACATAATTAAACTAAAATACAAGGTTTAGGCACTTTCTACAGTTGCTTCGATCATACTCGTACTTTATTTCCCAAAAGTATTCAGGAGAGAGTATATCAACATGAGTGAGTTCCTATTCGTCTCACAAAGAATGGTCCTCCAATCACTCACCTTTTCTTTGTTGATGACATAATTCTCTTTTCTGAAGCATTAATTGTCCAACAGGAATGTATAATCAAGGATTGCCTGGATTTTTTTTTTTTTTGCAAAGTTTTGGGTCCTTTAAAGACACATGTTTTATTCTCTTCTAATATGAATCATAATAGGTGCTCTGAGCTAAGTGCTATCTTGGGTTTTACTCCCATTGCAGATTTGGAGATTTATCTCAAAGTACACCTCTACCATAAAAGAGTTACCAAGGAATCATTCCAAGCCACTGTCAACAAGGTTAAAACTATACTTACTAAATAAAAGAGCAGTTCCATTTCACAAGTTAGAAGGTCAACATTGATTTCTCTTGTCTCGTCGGCCATCCCAAACTATGTGATGCAAATGTCTCTGTGGACTCCGAAAAATCACGAGATACTGGATAGGAATACATAACAAAAACTTCCTGTAGGGAAGTACAAAGGAGAAACATAAGATCCCTTTGGTGGCATGGGATTTAGCTTGCATGGCAAAAAAATCAAGGGGCCGAGGTTTGGGGCTATGACATGTTAAATTGCAAAACCATGCCCTCCCAATGAAACTTGGGTGGAAGTGGTAAAGAATAGGGATGCTCTCTAGGTCACAATAGTGAGAGATAAATATCATTGCAATAATGACTTGCTTCAAAATTTTGACACAAAGAGAACTGGCTTTAATGTATGGAAGGGAATAAAGATGGTGTGCGATAAGGTTAACACAAACATTGAATTGATCACCAATGTATCATATGCACGATGGAGATGGGATAAGTTTAGTTGTTTTTCGATAAAGACAACATATAAGCAACTTATTAATATAGAGATGGAACCTTCTCGTCTATGGGATAAGCTTTGTAAGCTTAAAGTTCCCCAATGATGCTGGTCTTTTACTTGACTCGCCGCGAGACAACGACTCCTCACTAATGTTAATAGTCATAAACGTGGTTTGTGAGGAAATGCTCTATGTATGATTTGCAAACCTTGTAATGAGGATCTAGCCAATGTTTTTTGGGACTACACGAACACAAAGAAGCTATGGAAGGGAATAGTCCATCCTACTATGTAGTGTCAGTTTTGTTCTATAGGCTTTGTCGACTGGTTTTAGTCGAAAATCGGACATAAGAACAGTGATGTTGAGGACTGGGGGCTTTCTTTACTATGATCCTTTGGTGGCTTTGACAACGTCGGAATCTTTTAATTTTTGAAAACAAAGCTTTACCAAACGAGGTAATCCTGTTGTATACTAGAAGCATCTTGGAATCCAAGACGGCTACTCGAAATCACCTTGCCGGAGTTAACTTGCTAGGTATTTGATAGTCCAACCCTCCTCATCAATGGAAACCACCAGATGAGGGGTGGGTTAAGTATAATGTAGATGGTGCTTACTCTAATATAGTGGCAGCTGCTGCATATAGAGGGCTAATCCATGACATGGATGGCAAACTTCTGCAACCGTTCATCTACCATATTACTGATGGAGATACTGTCACTGTGAAACTTTGGGACTGTTTGCATTGGCTCAAATATGCATGGGATTTTGATTTCAAAAGAGTTATGTTAAATACTGACTCCATAAAAGCTAGCGAGCTGTATATAAATGGGGAGCACGAGGACTACAAGATTGTTTTAGAAATGTAAGCTCTCTTGGGAAGAGATTGGGAAGTCCGTGTTTAACATATACACTAGAACTACAATGCTATTGCGGATTTCTTGGTAAAAGAGGGACTGAATGTTTTTCATGGGTTCCACACTTTCTCCTTTCTGCCACATGGTCTTGCCAGGATTATAGATTCAGACATGTAAAGGGGTTTAGCTAACACCATAGCTTAAGCTATGGTTTCTTCTTCTATTATAAAAGAAATAGAGTGATGGCAAACTTTCATGAATTCCTTTGACCCCTTTGACTAGTATAAATATAGTCAATATATTACTTCAATCAATTTTGCAATGGTTGGGGGCACATTTTATTGTTTGAAGCTAAAACCATATAATCCAATTCTCATTATTATTCCTAATGACACCTCCAACACCACTTATGCCATCTTCTAGCATAGAACCATCCACTTCAAGAACTTTAATAAAACCTTCAATAGTAACATGTTCGTTCTCCCTCTGTGTATGAGTATTATAACTATGAAACTCATGATTCTTCAGAAGATCATGGTCCAAACAAGCTCTAAATGGACTGACTGAGCATTCACACACCCAACACTCTCATATGTCCCAAACAACTTATTACAAGGAAAAACCCAAGTATCCCAACAAATATAACCAAACAGAAAGGACCACTGGAATTTCTTTGTGAGGACCAGGCCAGCTTCGTGTTTCAGGTTCCATTTTACCCAAACCACTCCTATTAGAGAAAATAATATACTCCAAAAGGAAGGAGGCTCCATTGACTTCCATAGATCAACAATATTCGAGCATTCTCTTAATAAGTCCAGGGAATCCTCCTAATGATAACATTCAAAAGGGCAATCAATACATGTTGCCAGACTTCTTCTAGCTCTATGTTATTCTGTGTGGACTTTGTCATGAGCAAATAGTCACATAAAGGACTGTATTTTCTCTGGCACATACTAGCTCCAAATGTTCTTCCAAACATTGAGTTACTTGCTAAAATGAAGATGAACTAATCTAATTTACAAAGATTGCCAATGAATACAAGGAACCTTCCTTCTTGGAAGTGATTACTAAACCCCATAACTTCTTGGTGGCTTATGAGGTTGGGACCTATGCTAAAACTCCTCCTAAGGATGATTTATGAGGTAGGGAACTATGTTAACACTTCTTCTTTTGATGAGGATTTGACTCTTTTTTACACCTCTAAATCTCATACTAAGCCTCCTATTTATAGAGCTTTAACTAACTAATACATTTTAACTCTCTAACATATTGTTCTTGTATTGTTGAGTACCTGTAGAAAGAAAGTGATAAGCAGATTTAATAGAGAAAATTCTATCATTGAAATATTTCTAATAGAACTTATTCCCCCCACTCTCCTCATGGGGGGGGTAAGTACAAGTGCTACAATAAAGAATATGAAATAGGAACCAAAAACCCAAGCTTCTCTATATATATGTAGTGTACATATAGTCACATGGGAATAGATGTAATTCTTAAGCGTACAGGTATATGAGAATAGATATAACTATTAAACTGTAAAGGAATATTTCTCTTTATAAGCCTATATCTCTCTATGATAGCTGTAACCGTCTCCGTAATTATATCCGAAATACATGATTAAAATGAAATAGAGATCAATAATAATCAAAATTCATTTACATTCCCATCCTTAAGATAGGATTTTCACAAATCTCTTTAACAAACACTTTAACCTGGTCTCACATTCATATTTCGAATACAATTACTTCGTGAAGATAAATCACATTCATATAAATATCAGAGTGCAAAATAATAATCCTGGCAATCCTAGGTTGATACATTCACTAAAGATTCATAGGGCACATACGCCCTTTACAATTTCTTAAATGGGGATTACACAATTCTTATTCCAAATACACATTCCAATCTATCATCCGAACATATACGTCCAAACATATACAATTATCCCAGCATATAACGATAACCAACTACCAAATCCAAATGCCCATAAGGGATTCTCGCCACCCCTAGTCGCTTGCTCCTTCCTCGAGCGACCTGTCCTATCTAAAATATTGGTAGGGGAGGGTGAGATTCTAGAGAATCCCAGTAGGAAACAAATACCAATATGCATGCAAGGTAAGTGTTTAATGCATGACATGCTTGCATCACAATAACTAGTGCTCACATAATGATATATCTGCATGCTCAATGTTTCAACAACATACTCATGGCCATAGCATAAATAGAAACAGAGCTTCAATCATTCATATATGTTTCACATAATCAAGAAAAGCAATAACATGCATCAATACACAAACACAAATATCAATACATGCAGGAGAGGTAAGTTCCCTACTCTTATTCTTTCCACGTATGCTCCATCATCGGCTACTCGCGATCCGAGTGGATATCGAACCATGATCAGGGCAAATACCAACCCTATAACCAAATCAAGGACATAGGATCATTCTTTTTTCCAAATTCTCATTTTCATAACACTTAAAGTTGTTACCATTCATGACCTTTTGGTGGCTAATCAAAGCCTAAACACATGCCTAAAGGCTTGGGAAACACTTGACCAAAGGTCACCTTTTAAAAGTCCAAAATACTTATTTTTGGGGGCTGGCAGCAGCCAGCCTACCCATGGGCCGTGACCAATGGATGCACAGAAGGTCTTGGGCCGCAGTTCATAACCTCTGGCCGCGGCCAAGAAAATTCTGATTCCTGGCTAAACTTCCAAAAATCATAACTAATTCTAGAAAAATCAAAATGAGGTGATTCCAAAGCCAAATGAAAGGTATTTTAAGTCCTCTTTATAGGAAAAATATGGACTATTACTGGAAATCACCACAAAATTTCAGAATTACACAAAACTCAACACTACCCCCAAAACAGAGTTCAGTTTTTATCCCAAACTTTGGCAAAGCATAACTCTCAGTTCACAAAAACGAAATGACATAAATTATATGTCCATTTTGAAGATTGAGATGTGAAAGTTAAGACTGGAAAGTTTCATCATTTTTCAATACCATTTGGTCATTTAAACCTTTTGTATAAACTGACTACCCAGAACAAAGTTTACACTTGACAGATTTCCAATTTTATACCAAAGTGTCAAATGGCTCCAAAATTAACAATCAAGCCTATTTCCACATAAATTTTCACAAGGAACACAATGGTAACCTCAAAATGACCAAAATCACAATCCATTGATATGCCCTAATTTTGTCCAATACACAAAACCAACACAAAGGTGCCAAACTTTACATTTAGGCTTCAATTCAATTCTATTAATTCAAAATACTAAACAAGGCACCATTTCCATGATAACAACATACCATACTCCCCCATGACCCTAAATCACGAAAATTAGGGCAAAAATTCTAGAAATTTAAGGCCCAACCAATGGCCACAAAACTTATATGAAAATGAAGCTTTCACTCACCTCAACAACTTTCCCAAAGAAGTTCTTTGATTCACCCAAGTCCAGAATTGTGTGAGAGCTCAAACACCACCAAATGACAAATCTAAAACCATAAAATTGAAGCTCTTAACAAGAGGAACAACTTTAAAGAAGGGAGTTTTGGCATTGGAGGTCATTTTCTTACCTTTTTCACAAGTTTTTCACCTCTTCTTTGGCCTCTAATGGTTGTCGCATAGAGAGAGGGAAATGAGAGAGATGAGAGTAAAGAAGATGAAAGAAATGAGTGCACTTCCTCACCCATACCAACTGCCACCGAAAAAGAGGGAGGAAAGAGAGAGAAAAGTAATAAACAATTGCCATTTGACTCTTCCAACCACTTCCCATCATCACATCTTGACACTTGTCCTACTCCCATTGGTCCTCATAAAGTAAGTAACTAATTAGTTACTCTAACTACTTCATTAGCCATTTAGTTACATATCTCATTTCTCCTTAGTTAGTAATTAATTTCTCCATTAATCACTAACACTTGCCCAATGATTCCATTCTTTCAATTTTTCACTAAGTATGGCATATTAATTAATATTGCCTCATAATACATAATCAAATTATTTTCCTTCTTCTTCATGCACCATTTACCCCTATTTTAGCCCAATAATTATTTCATCACATAATTATGATAAAATACAAGGTGTTGGGCATTCCAATCCTTAATCCGGATCTCAAGTCCACATTAATCCACATAATCATTCACAATAATTGTAATTAGCCCTTAATCAAAATTTAGGGCATTACAATAGCTCTTCTTGAATTGGGCTTAGGTCCTAATCCACCAAAGGTGAACTTATATATTCCAAAAGGTTCCAATAGAACTTATTGCACCCACTTTCCTTACGAGGTGGGTGAGTACAAGTGATATGACAAATAGAGGTGGGAACCAAAAACCCAAGCTTCTCTCTATTCCAATCACCATATGAATTCACATAGTCAACCACTCAATCATCTTTATTAATCAAGTCCTCTACCTCAAAAATTATTAAATCAATAAGTGGAAAGTTCAATTCTGATGAGTTTTCAAAAACTAGAAGGATCTTGATCTCCTATTGTTAGAATAAATCATGCTTTACACAATTACATTAGAATTATAGCATAAGATATTCTACAATTACAGCGAAAGACTTCAATAAATGCCTCTTGCCATAGCTTATCTCTGATCTGATTTAATTTATGAACACTAAAGATTACACTACAAAATAAAATGTGTCAGAAGAGAGCTTGACAGGTCACTTTTCTAACTGATTGCAAGGCACAGTGATGGCAACTAGTGTGAGAGTCATCACTAGTCAGGGAACCTCAAAGAATAGCTAGGTTTTTCTCGTACGCTTTGTTTAGACGGCCATAAGCTTAATTGTCAATTTCACCATCGGAAATAATACATAAATAGCCTATCCACTGGTTACCCTAATCCTGTAATTGGGCTTGGATCTAGCTTACGGGCCACACTCAGGATATTTTAATTAATAATCTAATTAATAACTAATAAATTATATTATAATAATTAAAATATCTCATATTCTCCCACTTAGCCCATATCTGAATGTCAGTTGCCCTTTCCAAATTAAATTAAGGCTATGCTATAAGAATTATGGCGATAAGTCTTCTTAGGCTGAGTATTATCTTCCAAGTATTACATGCAACACCCTTACTTAATAGGTATAACTTTATGAATAAATGCCTATGTTTATTTGGTTTCAAACATAATGTCTATTATTTCCATCAATAGAATGTATACAGATAATGAGAGAGATAATAAACCACAAAAATTAATTTCATTGCATACCTCTTCTATATGAATGAAGGTCTAACCCCCATCTGAGGGAAGTGTAACACAAACACATTCGGTTTCAATCCCCTAGTCAAAGGATCAGCTAGCATTTCCTTTGTATTGATATGATCAACTAAAATTTTGCTATCGTTAATTCTCTCTTTTAAACTTAGGAATTTCAGTTCGACCCACCGGCTTTGACTTCCACTCCTTTTGTTATTTGCAATGGCCACTGCAACTGTAACCCCCTCACCGTAATTATATCCAGATTAGGAAATTCAAGTGAAATAGAGACCAATAAGACAAAGATAACATTTAAAATCCCTCACCTTCAAGATGGGGTATCTAAAAATAAGTTCAAAATATAGTTCATATGGTCTCACATTCACTTTCGAATATAATTACCTGAGCAATTATATCACATAATAAATATCAGAGTGCATAACTAAAATCCCGGCAACCCCGGGCTACGTGTATATATATACAATGGGTTTAAGGTTTCCCAATATGAGGATTACATATCCAAAATTATTATTTACATCTCATATACAAATGGTAATCCCAAACCAACAATAGATAACCAACCCCCTAACCAAATGTCTCTACGAGATCCTAACCACTCCTGGTTGTCCGCTTCCCTTTTGAGCCACTTGCCCTGTCTAAAATGTTAGTCATTGGAAAGAGTGAGATTCTAAAGAATCCTAGTAGTAATAGTTCACTCATACAATATATAAACACAAGGCATGTAAGTTTATCATGTTCAGCAGCACTACTATGAGTCATGGCTCACGCCACAACCGACAGCACTCACGACTGTAATCACAATGCACTATGCCCGCTTCCACGTTAACCACTATGCCCACTTTCGTAGTAATCTCAGTTCCAGCTTTTACTGTAATCACTATGCCTACTTTCGCGATAAACACTATACAGCAGCATCATAAAGCACAAAGGATCACAAAGCGTCACAAGGCATAAGGCATCACGAAGCAGCAGCAGCAATACAATGCATGATAGGCATACATACAATACATTTACACAAAGTATAAGAGAGGAGTCACTACCTGTATCTTTCCTGACGTTCTTCAGCATAGTGGGCTCACGAGTCTGACAAATGTCAAATCCTATAACCAAATTAGGGACAACCCATCAACCTCTTTTCCAAATACATATTTCCATAATACTCTAAGTTGGTTATCATTTAGGACTCTTTAAGATGAACATTAGAGGCCTAAATATATGTTAAAAGGGTTGGAAGAAATTACCCTGAAGACCCCTTTTTGGAAGCAGAACACTAATTTTTAGCTGACTCACTCGAGTGAAGATGACCTCACTCGAGTGATAAGAGACTTGCACTCGAGTGAGAATGGCTCTCACTCGCGAGTGTTTGACAGTGAGCAACTACCCCGGCCAGAAAGTGCTCACAACACTTGAGCATAAGGCTTTCCACTCAGGTGATGACTCCAAATCTACTCGAGTCCCCGAAAGTGTGACACAGAAAGTGATGACCCGAGAACACATGCAACAGCAGAGGGACAAGCTCACTCGAGCACCACCCTTGGCACTCGGGTGAGGAGCCCACACTTGCCAGTGTCAGAACACGCTCTTGAACATTGACTAACGAGTGAGGACCCGAGAGCAACCCTACCATAGACTCAATCCATCACTCGAGTGATCCCTTGCTCACTCGAGTGATCACCAACATCACTCACGGTTTAAGAAGTGCACTCGAGCTTCCTTCATGAAAACCCAGGCAAAACACAAAGGAGAAAGGGCAAACACACGGCAGCACTCGAGTTTGATCTCCTCTCACTCGAGTGATGCTATCAAATTGCCCAGATCACAGCAACTGACAGAAAATCCCAACTTTGCCAAAACTAAATCCAATAGTTCGCAAACTTCACACAAAGCTCATTCCCACTTTAAATTGCCTAAGGAATACATTAGTAACCTCATATCACACAAAATCCCATTCTAACCACAATTTAACTTTTGGGTCTCTAGTTCACACACAATACCCAATTCCAATTAACACACTTCCAAAATTCAAAACCCCATCCAACACTTAAATCACTTCCTAATGAACTAATTCCAACATCATTCACTATGAAATTCATACATTCAAAATTTACACAAAACCAGGGCAAATTTCAGAATTTCTCAAACTTATCCAAAAATCACAACATATATATCATAAAGCACCAAATGCTCACCTCTTCACTTTGCCAAAACCAGAACCTTAATTTTCCAACTTCCAAATTTGCTCCAACACCTAGATCACCACTTTTCAGAATTCTGAAACCACCAAAATGGAGCTTTTAATACTATGAACAAGTTTAATGAAGAGGATTAGAGCATATGGGAACAATTACTCACCCAAAATCCAAGCTTTCCCATTCTCTTTCCTTGCTTGATCACCGAAAATGGAGAAGAAGGAGAGAGATTATGAGAGATGAGGAAGATAATGATGAAGCATTCTTTCCCTTTTTCCCATACACTAACCGAACAGGAGAGAGAAGAGAGATAAAAAGTGAGTTTTTGTCTTTTAGCATCATGCAATGGTCCACCAAATTGCCACTTGTCAACATCTTGTTCACTCCCTCCATAAGCTCACATAAGCTTTAAGCATAGGATTCCAACCCATAGCCAATAGATATCCACCCTTGATCTCTAATCACTAATGGGTTTCCTCTTTGGTAATTGACCAATTGATCGGTAAATTTCCGATTTTACCATTTTTCCCCTAGTTTCACTATGATTATTAAATCATCACTATGAACATTTATATCAATTTCACATCACATTTCACCAAAAATGTTTAATTACACTAATTACAATCAATCTCAAAGTCATTAGCCCTTAATCTCAAATTGGGTCATTACAGCAGCTGTGTTATCACAGTACATCTTGATTGGCCTAGAGATTGAATCCACAATCTTAAGCTTGGCAATGCAATTACTTATCCAGTTGCTTGTCAACTTGCCTTAAAGCACGCTATGTACTCAACGTCACAAGTAGAGGGAGCTATAAATGTTTCTTTTGTACTTTTCCATGATATAGCTCCATCTGCTAGTAGGAAGATGTAACTGAAAGTAGACTTGTTTGTCTAAACATCCTCCTAGGTCAGAGTCTGAGTAACCAACCACTTCTAGGTTCATTTGTTCTTCTATATGTGAATGTATAGTGCTTAGTACCTTGCAGATACCAAAACACCTTCTTTGCAGATGTCCAATGTGCTTCCCCTGGATCGCTTTGATACCTTCCTAACATGCTAACAGTGAAAGCTATATCAGGTCTTGTGTAGATATGTGCATACATCAAGCTTCCTACTGCTGATGCATATGGGACCCTTTCCATTTACTTTCTTTCAAGCTCATTTTAGGGACAATAATCTAGACTAAACTTGTCCCCTTTCCTAAAAGGAACTACGTTAGCTGAAGAGTTTTGCATCCTGAATTGTTTAAGAACTTTGTTGATATAGGTTTGTTGAGATAAGCCTAAAATAAAATTCCTTGAGCTCTATCCCTATGGATTTTGATGCCAATGACATAGCATGCCTTGCCCATATCCTTTATATCAAAGTTCTTGCACAAAAATTATTTCACTTCACGTAATAGTCCTAGATTACTAATTGCAAGTAGTATGTCATCGACATAAAAAACTAGAAATATGATCTTGCTTCCACTAACCTTGTGGTATATGCATTCATCCTTGATGTTTTCATCTAAACCAAATGATGTGATTACTTCGTGGAACTTCAAGTACCACTTACGTGAGGCTTATTTCAAGCCATAGATCAATTTCTTTAACTTGCATACCAGATTTTCCTTATCCTTTACAATGAATCCCTCAAGCTACTTCATGTAGACTTCTTCCTCAAGAACCCCATTGAGGAAAGAAGTCTTGATATCCATTTGGTGCAACTCTAGATCAAAATGTGCAACCAATGCCATGATTATGCGGAAAGAATCTTTGTTGATATAGCAAAAAAGGTTTCCCTATGTTGGAAATTGTGCCCAAAGGGCTAATCATTGTACTTTGAACATTATTAATTTAATGAAATTTCTCCATTCTGTTATCATATTATTTGCATGTTAACTGTGATAATTGTATCCTTGGATAAATCATAAAGATTGTCCTAAAATGTCCCTAGTCGGTCATCTATACGGGAGCAGAGATGAAACAAGACCAGTATGACTTTAATAAGATATGGAGATACAAATAAAAGTCTTAGGCACTTGTAAGAGTACAAGGTGCAGGACTGACCCACTATGAGAAAGCTACATGGATTAAGTCATAAGCTTTTCTTATGTATAACCACATCACAATGCCCTTTAACCTAAGGTCATCATGGATTCCTACATGAGAGTTGCTAAGCTTTTAACTAGTCAAAAGTCACTTTTGACCGGGTGATGATAAAGGCTACGATTGGCTTAGTAGTTTTTCATGCAGAGGAATATGAATTATCAAAATGGAATTTGTCCCTCACATTAATAAAGAGATATTACTCAACCCCTCGATGAGTGAGTCTAAAAAATGTATGACCATACTACAATGGAAAGGAGTTTCCATTTCTATTATCAGACTGCTCAGGAATCAAGAAAGTAATGGTCAAGAACAAGAGGATAACATTATCTGTAACCCCCTTCCATAATTATATCCGAAATATGTGATTAAAGTGAAATAAAGACCAATAATTATTAAAACTCATTCACAATCCCATCCTTGAGATATGGTTTTCACAAATACTTTTAGAAATCTAATTGACTTGGTCTCATATTCACATATTGAATATAACTACTCTACAAAGATAAATCATATTCGTATAACTATCAGAGTGCACAATATAAATTTCTAACAATCCCAGATTTCTTACATTAATCCAAGCTTTATAAGGCACATTCGCCCTTTACAATTTTCCAAATAGGGGATTACACAAATTCTCATACCAAATACATACTCGAATATACATTCCAACTTATACAATCATGTATCCAAATATACTTAATCTTAAATATGCATTGATAACCAACTATCACAAGATTACAACCCGAAGGAGTCATCGCTGCCCATGGTTGCTTGCTCCATCCTCTATTCCACCTACCCTGTCTAAAATGTTGGTAGTGAGGGTGAGATTCTAGAGAATCTCAATAGGAAATAAATATCAGTATACATGCAAGATAAGTGTTTAATGCATGACATGCTTGCAATACTTAACTCATGCTCACACAATGACATATCTGCATGCTCAATGTTTCAACAACATACTCATGGCTATAGCATAAATAGAAACAGAGCTACAATCATTCATATATGTTTTACATAATCAAGCAAAGCAATACATGCATCAATACACCAACCCAATTATCAAATACATACAGATGAGGTAAGTTCCCTACTTTTTTTTCTTTCCACGTATGCTCCAGCATCGGCTACTCACGATCAGGGTGAATGTCAAACCCTATAACCAAAACAAAGACATAGGGTCAATCTTGATTCCAAATCCTTACTTTCATATCACTTAAAGTTGGTTACCATTCACAACCTTTAGGTGGCTATAATAAGCTCAATGAAAGCCTAAAGGATTGGGAAGTACTGGGTTGGAAATCACCTTTCAAAATCACAAAATACTAGAAATGGGGGTTGGCTGTAGCCAAGAATCCCCTTGCTACAGCCAAACGTGCACATAAGGTTTTTGGTTGCAGCCAAGAATTTCTGGCTGAGGCCAAAACGCACACAGAAACGTTTGTGCTGCAGCCAAGGAAACTTCAGAAATTCATAACTAATTCCAAAAAAATCAAAATGAGGTGACCCCAAAGTATATTGAAAGTTATTTAAGTCCTCTTCATAGAAAAAAAAAATATGAGCCATTACCTGAAATCACCACACAATTCCAGAATTACACGAAATTCCCTTGTTGTTCCAGATTTGCACCCAGTTTTAACATCAAACTTTGGAAAACCATAACTCTCAGTTCACAAAATGAAATGACACAAATTATTTGTCCATTTTAAAGCTTGGGATGTGAACTTCAAGACTGGAAATTTTCAGAATTTGTGGACATCATTTGGTCATTCAAACTTTCGTGCAAACTGACTATCCAGAACAGAGTTCACACTTGACAGTATTCCAATTTTCTATCAAAATGTCCAATGGCTCCAAAATCAACAATCAATCATATTCCCACACAAATTTCCACAAGAAATCCATTGAAAACACCAAATCAAAAAATTCACATTCCATTGACATGTTTCACTAATAAGCACAACATGTCAACACAAGTCACAATTCAAACTCACATTGCAATTCTTTACTTTCCAAAGTTTCAAACCAATTCAAATCAACTCTAATGAACATATAACACATCATGACACCAATTGTCACACAAAACAGAAGGCAATTCATCTATTTCTAAAATACCACAAAATCAGTGAAAAACTCACAATTTATAAAACTCATCCACAAATCACAAAACTTAGATCAAAAGGCTTCAAATACTCACATCTTCCTCTTTCCCAAACCAATTCCTTGATTCTCCATCTTTATAATCTTCCTCAAGCTCTCAAACACCTTCTTTCACAAATCTAAAACTATAGCAATGAAGCTCTCATCACTATGAACAATATTAAAGAATAGTGTTTAAGCTAAAAAGGACCATAACCAATCAAAACTTACCTTGTTCTTTTCTCTTTCCTCCTCCTTGCTAGGCGAAAATGGAAGACAAGAGAGAGAGAATGAAGATGAAGAAGATGAAGGAAAATTTTTGAGAGCCCAAAAATGTCCAAATAAGGGAGAGAGAAAAGAAGGAAGAGTTTAAACATATGACCTAAATCCAAGGGTCCATATTGTGCCAAGTGTCACACTCTTATTCCATCTTCCATGAGCTCACATAGGCACACACACACGATTCTACCCCTTGATCTATTGAACAAATCAATCTCAACCATTGATCTTGAAGTTACCAATGAGTTTTCTCTTTGGTAACTGACCAATTGGTCGGTAACTTTACCATTTTTCCCCTGATTGTAGCAATTCCTGTTGAATCACCACCAGACTCCTCTTATCATTTTATATCATTCCTTTTCTTCCACAATGCGCCCTCCCCTCTATTTTAAGTCAATTTAGATGTTAATCCATAATTGAACTTAAATACAGGGTTTAGGTGCTGCTCACAACACATACGAATCACATTCGAGTGCCAAATCACATCATACTCTCCAAAAGGGTTTATCTATCAATAATCACCTCCACTTTTGGAATCATTAACCCTTAATCACAATTTGAGATCCTGCTAAACTGGGGCTTAGCAGTCCACTTATTTCAGGCTTATTCTCTAGCCTCAAATCTCAAAATTCGAGGTATTACATTATCCATGCCTCATCCTTGACCGATATATCATGTGACAAAAGGGACGTGACATAGTTGTATGATAGGTTGCATCGTGTTGACAATCCTCATATGAATTGGGTAGTCGTAATGTCTTGTTAGAGGCCGTTTGAGACTTGTGGGTTAGTACAGTTATTGGCCTACTACCAACTTCGTATGGGCCTACAGGGTCACACACAAGAATGGCCCAACACGAGATAATGTTTAATCTATGATGGATGAATTTTATATTTATATATATATATAATATAAAATTCATTAATAATATTATGTGTGTGTGTGTGTGTATTTTCAAAATACATATTATATATATTATATGATATTATTATATTGTGCAAGATTTAAATTTAATTTATTAAGATAAATTAAAGTTAATAACTAACATGATAGAGATATAGTATCTCAGATTTAATTTATGAAGATAACTTAAATCTAATGGCTCTTTATTTGAATTAAATAAATAGGTTAAATTAAAACTGTTGGACAGATTTAATTTAAACTGAATTTATTTAATTAGCTCATCAAGATAATTAATTGTTAATTAATTTTGAAATTAATAAATATTAATTTTGAAATTCCAATATAGCTCTCATAGGTTATAAACTTGATAGGGCATATATACTCATACACGTATGAGAATTCAGAGCCGCAAGGGAAACCCTAAGAGACATTGGAGGCGCTAGCACGCAGTCTCTGTTGGAGAGCATTTGTGTGGATACCGGTAGAGGGAGGGACCTTGTTAGATATGAATAGTTTTGATGATGTCAAATATAGATGTTAAATATGAGCAAAAAGTTTGTATGATATAATTATCTTCTACATTGACTAACTTCTATATTTAATGTTGCATATTTTGTAGATTAGTCATAAACCCGATTGTGGGTTGATGTTATAATGCCTCATATGCAGAGAATGATCATCAAGAAGAAAATCAAGAGACAAGGGATTGAAGAAAGAAGGCATTGCAAGAACTAATAGGAATATCAAGCAAAGATTGAACAAGATTGAAGATATTCAAGAAGATATCTAGTTGGTTTATGAAGAACGATCATCAATTCAAGAAGATATCTAGTTGGGTTATGAACAATGATCATCAAGTGGCAAAACAAGAAGAAAGAGATTGAAGAAAGAAGAAGAAAGAGATTAAAGAAAGAAGAACTTGCAAGATCACATGAGAATATCAAGATCCAAGCTATTAGAAGTGATATCGGAAGTTTCTATTGTCAAACGGAAGTTGGAATGGGTCAATACGAAGCTAAAATGATGTATACGGAAGTTATGGTGCCTCTGGGGATGATTACTCGAGTAATCACTCGAGTAATAGGGCACTGCCTCATTTTGGAGGTGATTACTCGAGTAGCTACTCGAGTAATCTGTCGGGTTACTTGATGAATCACTCGAGGTGGCACTTGAATTAATGGGCACTCTGTTTTCGCGCAGCAGAACAGAGGTTCGGTATTTTGGGTATATCTCTCTAACCACGCGTCGGATTGATCTGAAACTGGTGGCATATGAAACTAGACTCCCAACACGAACTATGGACACCAAGATCACATTAAAAGAAGTTCAGATGAGGGAGATATGATCTGTTGAAGTTGACATATGAATCACCGTCATATTCCAGGACAGCTTCGGTATTTTGGACATAACTCTCAAAATACATATCAGATTGAGACAAAATCAGTGCCATATGAAAGAAGACTCAAAGCGTTTTCCATGGATATATAATTTGTCACATTTGAAGCTATATCCTAAGAGCTATGACTTCTGGAAGTTGCTGCTCGTGATGGTTTGTGAGTTCAGAAATGGTCTAAGAACAGTAGATACTCTTTGGATCATAACTTTCTATATACAACGATTTTGGAGCTGATTCTTGTTGTGATAGAATGTAAACGATGAGAGCTTTCCGATGATATATAATTTGCCATGTTTCAAATCAAAATCAAGAATTCACTTGAAGTAGTCACTCGAGTAACTTATGAAGAAAATTGTACCATACTTGAGTAGGTACTCGAGTAATCAGATAGAAAACTTCCAGTTGCTCTCGGCCTGCCAACATTACTCGAGTAATCAGGGAAATCACTTCCAGTTGCTCTCGGCCTGCCAACGTTACTCGAGTAGGTACTCGAGTAATCAAATAGAAAACTTCCAGTTGCTCTCGGCATTTTCAATCCTGCCAATGTTACTCGAGGAGCCACTCGAGTAAAGCACTGTGATAAGCAAAACTTGAAGGTAACACTCGATTACTTGATTAATCTGCAATGTTATTATCACACTTCACTCGAGGCACCACCCGAGTATGCAGAGTTATTTAGAAGAGAACTTCAAGTCACTACCCGAGTAAGCTATGCAAAAAATGGAAGGCCACTCGAGTAACCTGTGAAGAAACTTGATGACCACTCGAGTAAGCACTCAAGTAATGCTTCCCAGGAAAACAGAACAACGTCCCGAAGATTTTGGAAATCAATGAAATGATCATATAACTTATTCTTCTTGCTTCTAATCACTCTAACACTTCATTGTATTAGTGTTTAATGTATTTCTCCAGCAATACAATGAAGATATGATGTGAAGAGTCAAAAGGTGAATTTATGGAAGCGGAGCGTCAACGTTATAACGGCTAGTTTTCAAATTGAAGAAGCCATACTCCAACGGATATATTGAAATGCTCAAACGGTCATCAACCTTCATCAACTATAAATAGAAGATCATCCATAATAGAATGGACTAAGTGTGCATACATCATCAAAATGTCAACATCCTGACACCAATGCTCATCACACATACTCTCTGTTTCTCTAGCTTCTATATTATTTACCTTTGAGAGAGAAGTTATTTGTATTGTACTTCAGTGAGTATTGTATCCACTCTGTGAGAGAGTTTGTAAACACTTATATTTCTGAATTGATCTCAAGGTAGAGGAACCTTGAGTAGGTTAATTTCCTTACGAGAAGCTATAAAGAGAATCACCGGTAAGAGTTTCTACTCGTATGACTTACAAGGTGTAAGCAGCAGAGAACGTTGCTGCTCATAAGACTTACAGTGGTGTAAGCAGAAGAGAATGTTGCTGTTCATTAGACTTGCATAGGTAAGCAGGAGGGAAAGGTCTTTGGGATTGCTCTGCTCGTAAGACTTGTTGTAAGGGGGAGTATCTTGGTGAGAACTTTGTAAAGGCTTTTCTTGTGCCTAGATTAAACAAGAAAATAGTGGATTTGAAAATCTCAGGAGGAGCCTGGGGACTGGACGTAGGCCATCACAGATTGGACCGAATCAGGATAAATCACAGTTTGCATACTCTCTTCCTTAAACTCTTATATTTCCAGCATATATTAACTGTTGATTTATGATTCATTATTTTCATATTTATTGCTTCCTCTAAGATGAAAAAAGATTTTTAAAGTTCCTAAGATTTTTATGTTACACCCAATTCACCCCCTCTCTTGGGTGTCAGCCGGTTCTAACAGACCTGACGTGTTAGCTCCTAGAGATCGAAAACCCTGAATTCGTAAAGGTACAAATCTTTATAATTCGGTTTAAATGCCGCTAATAGATCCTTGATTAGGATCGGCTATAAATTTTAAAATTCTTCCACTGTGTCTCCGATCCTAACACCCTATAGTCAGCCCCTTCCACTTGTGTGAAGCCCTTGGCAACCGACCTTGCCTTGTATCGATCAATATTACCTTGTGAGTCTCTTTTGGTTTTGTAAATCCATTTACATCTAATAACTTTAGACCCACTTGGTAACTCCACAAGATCTCATACACCATTGTTTGCCATGGAATTCATTTTATCAGTCATAGCATCATGCCATAACTTAGAGTTTTCACTTTTAACAGCCTGAGTAAACGTTGATTGATAAATTTCAATGCTAATATCGCAATCAGTCTCAATAAAGTACACCACATAGTCACTAGGTAATGATGGTCTTCTTTTTCTTGTTGATCTTCTTAATTCAACCTCCTGGGTTGGTTTAGATTGTTCATTTGGGACATCCTCCACCATAATTTGTCTTTGTTATCCAAATGTGGGAGGTGAATAAATGTGAACAAAACCTTTATTATGTAAATCAAGGTAACTTCCATATGATCATTGTTTGTTTGATCACTCCCACTAATCACATCATTCTCAAAACAAACAGCATTCCTAAATTCTATAAAATGTATAGAAGATGGAGGACAATAGAACCTATAACCTTTAGTCATACATGGATAGCCTACAAAGTAAGCTCTAATGGTTTTAGAATCTAGTTTCTTTTCTTGTAGATTGTATACTCTTACTTCCGCAGGATAGCCCCATACCCTAAGGTGTCTTAAGCTAGGTTTCAATCATTTCCAGATTTCAAAGGGTGTTTTTTGGCACTACCTTTATTGGAACCCTGTTTAATAAGACACAGCGGTCTTGAGTACTCCCTTCCACAAGGATGTTGGAAGTTTGGAACTACTCATCATGCTCCTAACCATATTTAGCAAGGTCCAATTTCTTCTTTTTACTATAGCATTCATATCAGGAGAGCCAGGCATGGTATATTGTCTTACTATGCCATACTCTTGAAAAAAAATCTGTAAAAGGACCTGGTACTTGTCCTTCACTAGTGTACCTACCATAATACCCACCACCTCTATCAAATATCACGATCTTAATTGGTTTTCCAACCTGTTTTTCTACTTCATCTGTATATTCCTTAAAGGCATCTAATGCCTTGCTTTTAGTATCAAGCAAGTAGATATATGTATATCGCAAGTAATCATAAGTGAAAGTGATAAAATATTTTTAACTTTTTGAGGATAAATCAAGACAACAAATATCGGTATGTATAATTTCAAGTAAGTTAGAACTTCTCTTATTTTCTTTTGTGACTTATTGGTCTACTTTCCCCTTATGCTGTCCATATAGGTCTCAAATTCTGAATGGTCTAAAGATGGAAGGATTCCTTCTTTAGTTAACCTTTTGATCCTGTCAATGGAGATATGTCCTAATCTCCTATACCACAAGCTAATAGAATTCTCATCAATGATACTTTGTCTAACACCATGCGTAACAGATAAGATTTCAGGTGGTTAAGGATTGTTTTAAATAGCTTCATCCT
Organism: Inga laurina; assembly: GCA_963855925.1. Classification (NCBI taxonomy): domain Eukaryota; kingdom Viridiplantae; phylum Streptophyta; class Magnoliopsida; order Fabales; family Fabaceae; genus Inga; species Inga laurina. The sequence continues at coordinate 22,019,379 of OY979713.1, forward strand.
TCAGCTCATCCTTCATGTGCCCTTTCTTCTTGTAGAAGAAGCAAATAGCTTCAGCTTTCTTGATAGATGGCATAGCAGGAATATTGTTCTTCTTTTTTTTCTGCTTGTCCTTGTTGCCCCTGGCACCAGTCCTGTTGAAACTTTCAACCAAATGAGCTGCCTTAGGTGCATCCCTACCACTCATTTGAAGCCTGGTTTCCTCCTGAACACATATGGACAATAGTTCATCAATTGTCCATCTTTCCCTATGTGTGTTATAGAAGACTTTAAAGGCATCATACTGAGAAGGAAGGGAGTTCAGTACTAGATGCACCAAGAACTGCTCTGTTGGTTTCATGTCAAAGGCTTTCAGCTGAGAGGACAAGTCTCTCATCCTCATGATATGTTGCCTGATTCTATTAGTACCTATCAACTTCATTGCACTCAGCTCTGACGTGATAGAACCACCCTTCTGCTTGCCAATTGGCTTAAACTATTTGTCAATAGCTTCCAGGAACTCCTTAGCAGTTTCACATTTGGCAATCGCTCCCCTAATGCTTCTTTGGATCCTAGTCTTGAAATAAGACAAGCACATGCGGTTGTAGTGCTCCCAGCACTCCTGATAGTCAATTTCAGCTTGAGTTGACTTGTCAGTCAGTTTGGGAGGTCTAGGTTTCTCCATAACAAAGTGCATATGTATCATATCAATCTGCAAAGTTATGTCCTCTCTCCACTCAGCGTAATTGGTACCATCCAACACAATCTTGCCCGTATTGTTAGCAAAAATGTTAGGGAAAGTAGTAGGTGCTGCAGTTTAGAGATTTAAGTTAGCTCACAAGATAGAATTTTAAGACAATCACAAATTCTGTGCCTTTTGAAGGCATGTTATGCACCGATGGAAACTTACAATATATAAATGCGTATCACTAAATTCTACCTGTGGGCAAAGAACCTAGCATTGCATGCATTTATCTCAAATTGGTCGGCCTAGAGTGTATTATTTATATCATAATACATGTGGGCAACTTAGAAAATATAAGACCAAACTATCCTACCCTAATTAAATATATAATCATAATTGTCTACCTGTCGGTCAAGATCAATTATAATTCTATATTTAATTACAATCTGATATTTTATAAGTTTCATATGTGATTGTGTTGCATGCAAAATGAAAGGATGTTATGGCTATTCCTTAGGAGAAGTAGCATTTAAATCATTTAAGTGCATTTAAATCAAAATATGCACGTTCTAATAGAGAGATTAATTAATTTTAATAAACTCTGTAAATTATTAATTAAATCCCTCCCATTGTTTTATGAATTCAAAATTGTTTAGAGAATTAATTTTGGCACATTCCAACTCAAATTTCATTTTTGTAAAATTTTGAATTGTTAAATAATTGTCTACAACCAATTTTCAAAATTTTAGACAATTAATTAACTCATTAAAATAATTTTACAAATTTTCCAATATGTGAAATTGACAAAAGTAATCATTGTCACTAATTTAAACAATTTAATGTCATTAATAAGAAAAAATACATAAAACAGAATTAATTTAACTTAAACAATGAAGTAAAATGTTTAATAAGTCCAATAATTGTTTCTGGAAATTTTAAAGTCCATAGCCCAAAAGAACAAAAACATAACAGGGCCCACAATTTAACAAAAAGGTCACTATTCAATTAAAAATATTTTTTTCTTTCAGCCCAGAATGCGTTATCTCTTAATCGCATTAAAAAAAATAAGCTGGCCCAGAAACAATCAATTTGGCCCATTCTGTGAGATTCATTAAATGACAGAAAAAAAAATTTCAAGTGCAAGCCCAAATCGCAATGTAATCGTCGGCCTAGAGTTGTTAAACCTACCCCAAAATGCCTTCAGCCCTTCTGTCCAGCTGAGCGAAATGCATCGTTTCACTAAAGGCTGAGGCGATTCTGTTTTGCATGTAAGAGGAAGTTGTGCCATGTAACCCCCTACCATAATTATATCCGGATTATGAAATTCAAGTGAAATAGAGACCAATAAGACAAAAACAACATTTATAATCCAAAACAGTTCAAAAATCTAATTAATCTAGTCTCATATTCACTTTCGGACACAATTACCTGTGCAGTTAAATCACATTCATAAATATCAGAGTGCGTAACTAAAATCCCGGCAACCCAGGTTACATGTATATATATAATGGGTTTATAGTTTCCCAAAATAAGGGATTACATATCCAAAATAATATTTACAACCCATATACATACAATAATCCCAAATCTAAAACAGATAACCAACAATCCAAAATTAAAATGTCTCTAAGAGATCCTAACCACTCCGCGTTGTCCGCTTCCCTTTTGAGCCACTTGCCCTGTCTGAAATGTTAGTCATTGGAAAGAATGAGATTCTGAAGAATCCTGTATATCACTCATACAGTATATAAACACATAGCATGTAAGTTTATCATGTTCAACAGCAACACAATGATTCATGGCTCACGCCACAAACGACAGCATTCACAGCTATAATCACAATGCACTATGCCCGCTTTCGCGGTAAACACTATACCAACTTTCGTTGTAATCTCAATGCCCGCTTCCGCGGTAAACACTATACAGCAGCATCACAAGGCACAACGCATCACAAAGTTCCATAAAGCAGCAGCAGCGGCAACACAATGCATGACAAATATACATACAATGATTCACACACAGTATAAGAGAAAGAGTCACTACATTGTTCTTTCATGACATTCGTTGGCATAGTGGACTCACAAGTCTAACAAATGTCAAATCCTATAACCAAATTAGGGACAACCAATCAATTTCTTTTCCAAATACTTATTTCCATAATACTCTAAGTTGGTTATCATTTAAACTCTTTAGGATGATCATTAGAGGCCTAAACACATGCTAAAAGGGTTGGAAGAAACTACCCTAAAGACCCCTTTTTGGAAGTAGAACATTGATTTTCAGCTGGCTCATTTGAGTGAAGATGACCTCACTCGAGTGATAAGAGACTTGCACTCGAGTGAGAATTGCTCTCACTTGCGAGTGTTTGACAGTGAGCAATAACCATGACCAGCAAGTGCTCACGACACTCGAACATGGGGATCGTACTCGAGTGGCAACTCCAAATTCACTCGAGTCCCCGAAAGTGCAACACAAAAAGTGAGAACCCTAGAGCACAGACAATATCAGGAGAGGAAGCTCACTCGAGAACAACCCTTGGCACTCATGTGAGAAGACCACACTTGCGAGTGTCAGAACACACTCTTGAAAATTGGCCAGCGAGTGCTTGGCCAAGAGCAACTCTTAACATGGCATTACACTTGCACTCGAGTGAACCCATGCTCACTTGAGTAATGGCATGTATCACTCGCGAATCAGGAAGTGCACTCGAGCTTTTAGGATGGAATTGCAACAAGAACTGAAAGAACTTGGGCGAAAATATGCACAACACTCGAGTAAGACTCATCCTCACTCAAGTGAGGCTTATCAGATTGCCAGATCGCAGTAATTGACAGAAATTCCCAGATTTACCAAAACTGATCCTAATGATTCCCAAACTCAACACAAAGTTCATACCCACTTAAAATCGCCTAAGGAACACATTGGTAACCTCCAAAACACTCAAAAACCATCCTAACAACAATTCATGCTCTTGGGTCTCTATAACACACACAATACCCAAATTCATTCAACTCACTTCCAAAATTCCAAACCACATTCAATATTCAAAGAACTCCACAATAAACCAATTTCAACATCATTCATCATATAATCCATGCATTCAAAAATTGGCATAAAATCAGGGAAAATTCCAGAATTCATCAAGCTTAACCAAAAATCACAATAAATATACCAAAAAGCATCAAATCCTTACCTCTTTACTGTGCCAAAACCAGAACCTTGATTCTCAAACTTCCAATTTGCTCCAACACCCAAACTACCACCTTTCAAAATTCTGAAACCACCAAAATAGAGCTCTTAACACTATGAACAAGTTTAATGAAGAGGATTAGAGCATATGAGAACCATTAATCACCAAAAATTCAAGCTTTCTCTTTCTCTTTCCACCTTGATCACCGAAAAATGGAGAAGGAGGAGAGAGATGGTGAGAGATGATGAAGAAGATGATGATGTGTATATATTTTTCCCTTGCCCATTCCCTCCACCGAATAGGAGAGAGAAGAGAGAGAAAGAAAATGTGAGTTTTTGGCTTATGTGCATGATCCTTTGGCCCACATAATGCCACTTGGCACAATCTTGCTCACTCTCCCCATGAGCTCACATAATCTCAAAGCATACAATTCCGACCCATTGACAATGAATCTCAACCATTGATCTCTAATCACCAATGAGTTTCCTCTTTGGTAACTGACCAATTGGTGGGTAAATTTCCAATTTTACCATTTTACCCCTGATTTCACTATGATTATTAAATCATCTCCATGAACATTTATCCAAAAGTGTTTAATTACAGTAATTACAATCAATCTCGAAGTCATTATCCCTTAATCTCAAATTGGGTTATTACACAAGTAGCCTTATCAGGTCCTGCTAACTATGAATGGAAGAATGCAATGGAGGAAGAAATTGATTCAATGAAGAAGAATCAAGTTTGGGAACTAGTTGATCTACCAAAAGGGCGAAAAACCATTGGGAACAAATGGGTTCTCAAAATTAAAAGAAAATTTGATGGATCAATTGACAAATATAAGGCTCGATTAGTTGCAAAGGGGTACACACAACAAGAAGGTGTAGATTACGAAGATACCTTCTCACCTGTTGTACGTTTCAATTCTATAAGACTTATTCTGGCAATAGTAAATAGTTTAGATATGGAACTGCATCAGATGGATGTAAAAACCGTATTTCTAAACGGTGATCTGGATAAAGAAATCTATATGGAACAACCTTTTGGTTTCATTAAGAAAGAAATGGAAAGTAGAGTTTCTAAGCTCAAAAGGTCTATTTATGGACTAAAACAATCATCCAGACAGTGGTATTTAAGGTTTCATAGAGCGATAACCTCTCATGACTTTCAAATGATTGAAGAGGACCACTGCGCCTACATTAAGCGGTTTGAGAGTAATTTTGTAATATTATCCTTATATGTAGATGACATACTATTGGCTGGAAATAGTCTAAAGTCAGTCTTAGCTATTAAAGACTGGTTATTATCAAATTTTGAGATGAAATACATAGGTGAAGGAGAATATATACTTGGAGTTAAAATCCAAAGGGATCACTCTAAAAGAATTCTCTCTCTTTCACAAGAAAATTACATCAAGAAAATTCTTGAGCAATTCAATATGAGATACTGCAATTCCTTAGATACCCCAATAGTTTCAGGTGTAACCTTGAGTCTTGATATGTGTCCCAAAACTAAGTCAGCAAAGAAGAAAATGAAAAGGGTTCCCTATGCTAGTGCCATTGGAAGTTTGATGTACGCAATGATGAGTACAAGGCCAGATATTTGTTACGCAATTGGACTGGTTTACAGATTCCAGTCAAATCCTGGTGAGCAACATTGGAAAGTAGTAAAAAGGATTTTGAGATAGTTGAAGGGCACGTCAGATTATGCTCTATGCTATGAAGGAAGCGATCTACACTTGGTTGGATACTCTAACGCTGATTTGGGTGGAGATGAAGTTGAGCGAAGATCGACTTCTGGATATGCCTTCTTGCTAAACAAAGGCACCATATGTTGGAGCAGCAAGAAGCAAACGTGTATTGCCCTACATCCTATGGAAGCTGAATTCGTGGCATGCACCTCAGCAGTGCAAGAGGCTATATGGTTCAAGAGATTTATTGAACATCTTAGATTTAGAAATGAAAGCACAAATCCAGTGTTAGTGTATTGTGACAATACCGCAACCATAGCCTATATGAAATATCCCAAATATCATAGCAAGACCAAATACATAGATATAAAGTATAATTTTGTGAGAGATTATGTAGTACAGAAAGTTGTTATTGTGCAACATATTTCAACCAAAAGTATGGTCGCAGACCCCCTAACCAAACCCATAGCCAAGGAAATGTATGACAAACATGTGAAAGCTATTGGGATGCACAAAATATAAAATTGCAGACACTATGTAATATGTTTATGATTAATGGAAACGTTTCTGCATAAAATTTTATGTGTCTATATGAAGGTATACAATGTCTAGTATGTCGTACAGGCAGGTAAGGTTGGCTCTCTCACACGAGCAACCGCCTTTGATACTCAGGAGGAGTATGCAAAGATGAGATAGTTGTGTTCACTAATAAAGCAGCAGGAATGCTAATATGGTAGAGAAGAAACACAAATTATGTCACCTCGATAAGAGTATAGTATGTTGAGATGAGATCAAATAAGACGTAATATAAATATGGATTGAATCATGGATGCCCGCTTCCATGATGCCTGTTGCTAGATAACAAATTCTTCTGCATTGACATCATGATAAATAAATGGAGTAGAAGAATTTGGGTTTAGATACTGGGAGCATCTAAACCCATGTCTGTACGGTGTTAATATAAGTTTCAAAACGATGTACGCTCTTATAGTGCAAGAGTAACATCATAGAATGTGATTCATGCCATATGTGCGAAAGAACCGCAAATAGGAAGCAAATGAATGGATCCCTGCTTCATTGCTGTGTGAGTCCTAAGAAGGTTAAGCACTTCTGTGATGTCCTTCGACTTTGACATTATCATGGAGGTATACTTCAGCATCTACTACCTTAACATTCATCCTATGATCACGACTGATACGATCCAAGGTTTTATGTTAGGAAAGTGGTTGACGCGTATCAAAATGACATATGAGCGAAAGGAAGATTACCTGGAATATACACACCTATGTTGGTGTTTGAGACATGTCCCTTATGACATTAATTTTGGTAATTTCATAAGTGTGGACACTAAGTATATGAAAAGGCGATTTGAGTTTTATCTTGACTTAAGAGGGATTAAATCTGCCATGTTAAAGTGTATATTGGTATATCTAGGACATATGAGGCATAATATTAAATTCAAACTACACAAAGAAAGGTTGTCTTGTGTTGGTCCTATGAGAGGGATTTCTAGTACAAACACGTAGGAAATGCCATGCCCATGCAGTCATGGCAAAGCACCTAGTATGAAAGAAGAGAGAGAGAGAGAGAGACAAACCTTATGGCATCCAATCCACTAAGTGTGAGTGGGAGATGTTGGGAATTGGGCTTGGTCCACCCTTGGTGGATTAGGTCCAAACCCATTAAGCTTTAAGCATGGGGCCAAAATAAAATACCTAAATGAATATGGGGTATTTATTGGTAATATTCCTCAAGGGTTCAAAAATTAAAAAATAAGTGGGAATAGTTTTCCCGATGTTTTTGGTAGGAATAGGTGTGATTCTATGGGGCTTCACATTTTGCTTATTATGGGACATATTCTCCCGTAGAAAAGACCAGACAGTGAGAACAAAAATTCTTTCTCTCTTCTTCTCTTCTTGTGTATTTGCTGTGTGATATAGCCAGCGTCCAGTGTGATCCGATTCGCGTGGTACCATAAGAGTTCAAAACAACACTTCAAGTACGCCCAAAACCCTATATATTCATTTTAAACCTATGTTTTGTTGGAAGGGAATGGAGAAGATGGGAAACCAAAATTTTAATGACTTCAATTTTAAAAATTGGTTAAATAAGGTTTAACGAAATTCCTCAACCCCATTTATCATATTTATTTTTAAATCAGACTCATTCAAATTGTTCTTCAATCAAATAATGAGTTAGTATCTCAGTGTATCACACGGGTGTAAAATCTAATTTTTAATATTGATGAATATACATATATGTGTGCATAAAAACATACAAGCCAATACCTATATATAAAAAGATGAGTTGATTCATTAACACAATAATACTCATTGACTTGAGCTTTAAACAAAATAGAATATTTCTGATGGAATTAGTGATGAAAATAGTCGTCCGTCCATAAATTGTCGGAATTCCATAAGAAAAGTTTATTTTCAAAAAACATGTTTTCATCACAAAGCAATTTCTAACAGAATTTTGTCAGAAATTGGCAATAAAATTTTTCCATCAGCAATTTTGCCAATAAAATTCATTATTTATTTCTTTATGATATTTTAGAAAGTTACTAACGGATTTTGAGATGGTTTTTGACTGAAATTTTAAAAGTAATATATATTTTAATTATAAATTATAATATTTCTAAAAAACTTTCTAACAGATTCTTCCATGGAAACTCCATGGCTAAAATGTTAGCAACGGAATTCTATGACTACTTCGTTGGTAATCTTGCTATATTTTTATTATAATAATTTCTTATAATATATCATAATATAATGAGTTATTTCCTATTGTAACGAATTAGAGATAGAATTTGGGAAAATTGTAACCAGGTCTCAATTAATAGAATTATTTACAATCAGGTCTCTTAAAATTATCAAATTGCAGTGAAGTCTCAAGGGACTGGGTGCTTTAATTCCAAATGTGAAAGTATAATTTTGCCCGATAACAAGTTTAGAGCATGCAATGACAAGTTTAGAGTAATCAATGGCAAGTTATATGAAAACCAATGACAAAATAGAGCAATCAATGATAAATTACATGGCAACCAATGACAAGTTTAGGACAACCAACTGTGATAAATTACATGGCAACAACATGTGTTTCATAAATAAATATCATAGACATGCAAATGATTGTTAATTTCATGTTGTCTTTATGATTTATGTTGCTATTTCATTGCAGTGTGAGAGATGGTTTGGATTTTTACTCTGTTCCTGTGAAGATTGTGTTATGTTTTTGTGTGCTTAGATAGGCTGATGAACAGAAAAGATAAAACTTTATGTGTTTATAACCCTTGTTATGCAATTTCAAAATATGTTGTCAATGCAGTGCTCTAAAGTTGTACATGTTGCTCATGTAGTTGTCAATAACAACTTTTTTCTACAAGTTGACAAAAAAGATAGCGAGTACGTCTCAAAAGCATATATTATATTTCTTCCATGTATAAAGAAATTTCTAAATGGATTTGCAATATGCGAGGGGTGGCATTAGAACAAAAACTATAAAAGAAGATACTACGTACGTATGAGAAGTTGAGAATAGGTGTAGCATCAATTATTAGAAAAAAAAACGTAGTGGAATTACCATGAAAATCACAATAACATTTGATGATGCAATAACCTTTGTAGACCTTGTAGATATGAAGGAGTAGACATTTTATTAAATTCAATGGAGAAAGTAATTATGTGTATGTAGAAGAGAATGTAGATAACAATACTCAACTAACAAGGGATGATACAAGAGTAAAACAACATGTGTAAATTGTATTTGCTTTTTGAACTAATATTTTATGTAATCACTTGTTGCAATGTAACTTGTCATTCATTGCCATTTAATTAACTTGTCATTGGTTGCTCTAAACTTGTCATTAGGGCAAAATTATACTTTTACTTTTAGAATTAATAGCACCTAGGTCCATTGGATAAGAACTTCACTGTAATTTGATAATTTCAAAGACCCTAATTATAATTAATTCTGTTAATTGAGACCTGTTTACAATTTTCCCATAAAATTTCGTCAGTAATTGCCTATTTCTTTTTAGTGGCGATTAATGTTGGAATACTTCTTACAATGAAAATATCTATATCTATAAAGTAGTCATATTTTTAAATGTCATAACTTTACCATTTTTAAAAGCATACTTCTACTTCTGAAAGGCTATAAAATCAAAAGGTGTGGTAACAACCACTACCGCGTAATATATCAAAAGTACAGTACTTCTCCAAATAGAAAAAGTTCGTTAGCTGTAGAATTAAGTTGGTTCATAAAACAGTTATACCTTTTTTAAGAGTTATATTATTTTAAAAGGTATCGCTTTAAGTTTATATAAGTCAAATTATCAGTTTATAAAAACCCTTGTTGTGTAATTTTTAAGAAAAAAACTTTGTCATCTTGGTGACCCGAGTTTAGCAAGTGTAAGCATGCATACCCGATGATCCACATTATATCCTGAGAAAATTCATCACTCCACTTAATTTGCACCATAAGTTTGGAATTGTAATAAGTAAATTAAGTCTAAAAACATATGTTGCATATGCTTTAAAATAGGAAAAATCTCATTCAGGTCCCAAGAACAAGAAAAAATATCAAAAAAATCTCAATGTAGATTCTTTTATAAAAAAAGTTCCTAGGGACCTCAATAATAGAGATTCCAAATGTAAACTTATTTTATTGACAAGTGTATATGACTATATTACAAGTCATAGATTGGCAATTGACAAGCTCATATATGTTAACTAAAACAGCTCCTATTGATAAGTGTATGTGATTATATTGACAAGTCATGAAGTGGCCATTGACAAGCCAATCTATGTTAATTAAACCAGCTCCCATTGACAAGTGTATGTCAATATATTGACAAATCATAAAGTGGCCATTGACAATCTCATCTATGTTAACTAAAACAACTTTCGTTGACAAGTGTATGTGGCTATATTGACAAGTCATGGAGTGGACATTAACAAGTCCATATATATCAATAAGATAAGTTCACATTTGGAATCAATATCATTAAAGTCCCTAGAGACTTTTTTAATAGATGAATCTACATTGGGATTTTTTGGATAATTTTTCTGGTCCTTGGGTGTTGAGATCTGAGTGAGATTTTCCCTTTAAAATATTATGCACAACTTTCTTTTTCTACTCACCACCAGAAATTAATTAATCAAATGCACTAAATTAATATATTTATTTACACATTTGACTTGTAATTAATGTAAAAAGGCAAATTTTTATCAAAACTCAATCCCCTCATAAGTCCCATCTTAATGCCTAAACAATTGGTGGGGAAACAGTAGCCAACCTATATGAGGTGGCATGCCCATCCTCCAAAGTTATGGCTAGTTCTACTTTCTCTTTGAAGCTCAAGGATGCACAGGTAGCGCTTGCCTAGGATAGGAAACAAATTTGGTTTATATTGCTGATTTTTAATAAGATTACGATTTATAATTATGGGCATTTATGATTTATTTTTTCCATAGTTAGGTAGGATTCCAGCTGTAGCAATTGCAAGCTTAACCCAACCCTATTGTTCAGCTTGTAGGCCTCACACTGTTCAATTTCTGGAAATTCTTCAACAAATATATGTCATCCATATAATAATTATATATTAACAGCCTTTTAAAATGAAACTCAACCGTACAATTACTTGAAAAGCATTTATGCTACGAGAGATGAATAAATTCTTAAAAACGAAAAGGCAATAATATGGGATTGAAAACTGAAATCTACTATCCCAACCTAACTTAGTCTGGTCTGACTTTAAAAAAAAAAAAAAAAAAAAAAAAAAAAAAAAAAAAAAAAAAAACCCAATAATGACAAACTATAACAAACCAAACCCGGTTGGACCGCTGATAATGGGCTCATCCTCTAGACCACTTGCTTGCTACCATTTTTTTTTTTTCAAGAAAAATTAATCGATTTTTCCTTAGAGTTTTATAACTCAGTCTTAAACTGTAATTCAGTGACTTAATCCACATGGTTTTAACTCAATTTTTTTTAGATTGTATTGGCAAGCCGAAGCTTGAGGAATAAAAGCTAGGAAGATATCCTAGGCTACTGTCCATACTAAACAAAGCAAATTGATATTAAAAACAGGACTGTTTATCTCCTAGAACATTGGTAAGCATCGATTCAGTATCATCGGCACTAGCAATATATATAGCTAAAAATTTCATTTGTACACCTTTAGACTGGGGGGATTTTAAAGTTGAGTGGGGTTGTATTTAACTGTTAAGTATTGAACGTTATATATTTATGATTTTGTAAGTAATGTAATAAGTTTGATTATGGTAAATGTCCCTAGCAACCCGAAGAAATTCTTAATTTGGTATATAATCTTATTTACAAAACACCTTCAAATTTTTGTTATAAAAATATTAAATATCAAAGAAAAGTATATAATATTTTGCTTCTTCTTCCACAATGATAACAAAGAAAAGCGCCGTTTCAATAATGACTTAGGATGGGAGTAGGAAACAATTGAGCCACCCAAGATGAGATGAGATTGTTACTATTGAGATTCTAAATATGAGATTTAGTTAATTAATTCACATATATTAATAAAATTAGTTGGGTTATTATTTATCATATTAACATGTAAAAAATACATGTTGCGTTTTCTAAAAATCCGCCTCCTTTAATCATTTTTCACTCAAAGCTAGGGAGAGTATTGAACGTGGGAGATAAAGAGGGTGAGAACAATTGTGCAATTAACAAGAGTAATTTGAAAAAAATAAATAAATAAATGTGGGGAAAAAATTAAAGAAGTTTGAGCTTCTATGAAACAAATCCATTAACTAAGTCTTAGGTTTAGAACTTGACGAAGAAGTAGACATTTTTTACATATTACTTTATATTCTACGTAAGTTCAATTTTGAATATTAACACACTAATTCATGCATGAGAAGGCGTGTTTATAAAATATAAAAAGCGTAAAGAGTCATATTCTTCACAAATTCTGAATCATACAAATCATCCTTAACTTTCCGTGTACACGACCAACTATAACTATTTTTTTAGCAAGCAGTTTACTAACTTACAAGCAAAATGTATAAATAACAATAATATTTACATGAATAAAATGTAACTACTGTTATATCTGTTGCTAAATCTTTTTAACAAATTTGGTCCTTCTATATGCTTAGTTGCATTACTTTTCAACCAAAGGAAAATAAAAAAAAATTAAAAACAATTATCCAAATGACAGTTGTATCGAAAGCCTAATTTCTGTTTATTTGCCCTCCTTCCCCACTAGGACGGCTGTATCCTCCTAATAACAATATATATATATATATATATATATATTCAATTAAGCTAAAATTATAAAACCTTTTAGGCCACGTTTTCATATAGCAATTGTACTAGTGTAAAAATGTCTTTTTACAGTTATTAAAAAGGATTTCCATACCAATTTGTAATCGGTGTAGAAAGTCCTGGATTTTATATTGTAGACCTAGCGTAAAATTGTTTTTTACATAGTTGTATTTAACCAACGCAAAAAGGTTAAGGAAAACAAAAAATTCACTATCTACACCAATTGTTGTTTTAACTAGTGTAAAAATTGCCTTTAACACTAGCTGTTAATGGAACCAGTGTACTAAAATGCCAATAGTCTCATATCTTATTTGCGAAAATGCCACCGATCACACTTTCTACGCTATCCCCATTCCAACTAGTGTAAAAAGTCAAAAAATTAATCAACCCCACTAATTAATGACTTTTCATCCCTTCGTCCCAAGTTACATACATATATATATATATATATACACACGGAGATTATTCTGACACTTGGATTATCTTATCAAGTAGTCATGAAGATGATTATCCCCATTATCTTCTTCATCTTTTGCCTTCTCTTTTCATCATTTTCGTCCTCTCAAACCTCCGTGTTCGAATACTGTGTTGCGAATTATACGGCTCCTTCCGGTCCTGAAGGATATTCTTGCAAGAATCCAGAAAAAGTCACCATAGCTGACTTTGTATTTTCTGGTCTAAATGTTCCTAGTAACACAAATAACCTCGTCAAAGTTGGTGTCAGAACTGTGTTTGTCTCTGACCTTGCTGGTCTTAATGGCCAAGGCCTTTCATTGGCTCGTGTAGATTATAAAGCTGGTGGTGTTGTGCCAATCCACACCCATCCTGGGGCTTCAGAAACCCTTTTGGTTCTTGAAGGAAATTTAACCGTTGGATTCATCTCAACCAATAACACTGTCTTTTTGAAAACTCTCAACCCCGGGGATGGTATTGTCTTTCCTCAAGGCTTACTACACTTCCATGTCAATCAAGGTACGTATAGTCTGCGGCTAGATTTTATAGAATTAATTAATTAGCCTTTTTTACAAAATTTGAATAATGAGTTGCGTTGATTTACATTAAATTTGAACTATAATTCGACACAAATCCAGCTTTTCGGTTCACAAGTGGAATAAGTTGATATGCAATTGTTTTGGTTGTTGTCGTCATCCTGTAAAGTCAAAGTTGTTACTGTTAAGCTAAAGTTGTCATTGATTGGAAAGGTATTTAAGTAATTCAAAAAAATTAACCCCATACCGGTCCCTAATCCCCAAACAATTAAATTCGGGATCCTAATTTTAGATTCACATATTTTCAGGGTTTTATTTTTTATTTTTTCGTTCTCCCCTTGAATAACGAGTTGTTTGGCCATTTTTTCGTCATAACTTGAGGAAGGCTATTAGTGTCAGTTAGGCTATAAGCCCATATAAATATCAACTTAATTGTTTGTGGATGGTACAACTATGACACATCTTCTCGTGTATTTCAATTGAGTTTAATAAATGAGCAATATGGTTTTCAAAATGTGATTAGCATGTTTTATCATAAATTTTAGAGTAAAAATATTCTAATCTCCCTTACATTTTACCTTAATTACACAGACCTCTGTTCTATTTTGAAAATATACAGTTAAGTTCAAACATTTAATTCCATTAAGAATATTCTAAAAAGATACTTTTTAATTAAAATTTATATAAAAATATTATTTATTTACCAATTTACCCCTCATCATAATAAATTCCTGTTTTGGCTAAATATATTTATAGATGTTTGTAGTGAAAAAAAATGTTTAAAAATTTAAATTATAAACATGGATAATTTATATACCCTCTCAAACTTATATAATTTATAATCTATAATAAGCAAAAATACGTGTTTGAAACATTTTTATCCTTTTAGAAAAAATAAATATGGTTGAAAATTAAAATAAACAATTTTATAATATAAAAAATTTAATAAACTATATAACATATTAAAATTTTAAATATATATATACACACATACATATCAAAACTATTTTTTGTTGTTGAACGAAAAAAGAGAAGAATTATTTTTTTGCATAACAAATAATTTATAAAAAATATAATTATTTAAATAACTATTTTATTAAAGAGAGATGTTTTGGTCAAAATAAAATTTTAAAGTCAAACTTAACAGTCAATTAACGGTTGGGTGAATAAAAATCAAATCTCAAATATACCAAGGAGATTTGTGTAACATATATTTTAATTTTAAAGAAAGTTTATATGCGTTCTAAAATAGAGAGGGGGTTCTAGTAATTAATGTGAAACAAAGGGATAATTGATGTATTTTACTTTAAATTTTATTTTATTAATATAGTGGCGTGGTGGGATCCATATATAAACAACCCCACTTGACAAGATAAGGCTTGTTGTTGTTGTATATTAATGATCCACAACTCTCAAATAATGTGGGTGAATTACATACAAGTACTTAGTTTTGACTACTTATAAATACAATAGTTTGACATTTAAATAAGATTAGAGAATAATTAATCTTTTTTGCCGAATAAAAAATAATTTATTTACTTATTTAGGACTAGTTTCTAATTCTCTCAATAAGGATTGACTATTTATTCTGATATTAATTATCATACGAACATGTGATGATCTTGTTGCAAAGACTCTTTGTGATTAAACCCTTTAAAGATATTTTCCCCTTTTTAAGCATTAACGGGCCATTATTGTTTATGATCAACACTTGGGTGTGCTTTGAAAAATACTTCATCCATCTCTTATTATAAGTTTTAAATAACTTATTTGCGTTGGTCAAGAAAACTGTTAATATTAGTTAAAATTAATAAATATTTTTTTTCAATTATGCCCTTATTTATGAAGAGTATAAGTGAGAAAGATAGTAAATACAATAAATATAGTTAAGTAGTAAAGTTAGGGGGAAAAATAAAAAAAATGGTTAGATAAATCTAAAATAAAACTTATATTTTGATATACACTCATTCACAAATTTAAAACCTATATAATAAGAGGAGGGAGGAGTAGTATAATTCATGCTAGTTAACCATATAAATGAGTTTATGTGTGTGTGAGCAGTATTGTTTGTTTAATTTATGATAATACGAGAAGTTCCTCCTCTCATTAATATGTGTGTACAAGTTATGTTATAATGCCACTGGAACCTAATTATTTTTCAGAATCTAGATTATTTTAAAATACCTTTTTCCATGGCTAATATATATAAAAAGGAACCATCTTTATATCAAGTTTCTTATATTATATTCATGATGTCAGGTTCTCACCTATTACACATGGTTATATGTGTCCTATTTTTGAAATATTATCATTTAATTATAAATTAACATGAAAAAATATAACACATAGCTATGTGTAATTGGAAAACTTGGCATAAGTGTCTTTTGATCTTATATATAGTTTATGAGAAAACTTACCTCCATTAATTGATATAATGAAAATCAGTTTCCAATAAATTATTACCATTTTTATCTTTTAAATATATCTTAAAATATATAATCATCTTTTAAATATATTATCATTAATAGCGTAATCCACCCTTTCTCTCTTTTCTTTTCAACATCTTCATCCCAACTCGGGACTGTATCTAGGGGTGAGCAAAACCGAACCGAAACCGAAGACCGAATCGAATCGAATCAATTTCGGTCTTTTCGGTTCGGTTTTTTCGGTTTTCGGTGCATTTTCGGTTTTTTTGTTCGGTTTTCTTCGGTTTTTCGGTTCGGTTCGGTTTTTTTAAAAAAATTTCGGTTTAAACCGAAAAACCGAAATTATTAAAATAGTATACCACAACTGAAAAACCGGATGCAAGATAAAGAATGATATATCATTGGATATTCATCTTTTTGAATTTTTGTTATGCTTTCTTTGGATTAAGTAATATTGAATACAATTATTCTGCATCTCTCAAAAACCTTCCTATTTTTGGTTTCATTATTGGAATATTGGGTACTCCAAACTATATTGATAATATATATAATATGTTGTTTATACTTTGTTTTATATCATTTTTCTTTAGATCTTGATGAGGTTATTCAATTTTATAACTTGTATTAATTTTTATTGGTTGAAAATTCATATATTTGAAGTAAAAAATGAAGGCTAAAAAAATTTCGGTTTTTTCTTACAAAACCGAAACCGAACCGAATAATTTCGGTTATTTCGGTTCGGTTATTTCGATTGTTCGGTTTCGGTTCGGTTTCATAATTTCCTTTAGTTCGGTAGTTCGGTTTTTACCGAAAACCGAACCGAAAAACCGATGCTCACCCCTAACTGTATCTTTCATCCACTTTTATAGAAATTAGAGACAAGCAAGTGGATAAAAGATAGTCTACACTACAAAAAAACAGCAAATTACCCACGGAAATTACCCACGGAATTCCGTCTCTGAAATCAAATTACCCACGGATTAGGGACGGAAACGGAATTACCGACGGATCACCGACGGAATTTTTTCCGTCTCTAAAAAATCCGTGACAAATTGATTTACCGACGGAATTTTTATTCCGTCGGAAATTACCGACGGAAATTACCCACGGAAAAAATTCCGTCGGTAATTACCGACGGAAATTACCCACGGAAAATTTTCCGTCGGTGATTACCCACGGAATTTATCCACGGAAAAAATTCCGTCGGTGATTACCCACGGAATTTACCCACGGAAAAAATTCCGTCTGTGATTACCCACGGAATTTACCCACGGAAAAATTCCGTCGGTGATTACCCACGGAATTTTTTCCGTGGGTAATCCGTCGGTAATTTAATATTATTTTTTTAAAAAAAAAATTCCACGTGGCAACCTTAAAAGAGGCCACATGGATATCACCGGAAGCCCCCCATCGCCCGCCCCCGCATTTGGCCCCGGCAGCCCCTGAGCAAGGGCCACGTGTCCCTCTAACCTTGCGCCACGTGTCTTTGTGAGATAATTGTTGCACTTTGTGACGAAGGTGGGATTTGAACCTTGGACCTTTTGGGATGTGTTCTGATGCCTTTGCCAGTTGAGCTGCTTTAACCTTGTGTTATTTATTCACGTAATAATATATATAATGTAATAATTTAAAAACAAATATAATATTAAAATAAATATATATAATTAAATATATATATTTATATATAATTATATTTTTCATTTTTTATAATATAAAATTTTTTAATTTATAATTTCGTTTAAATATTTAATATTAATATAAATATATACAAAATTACATATATACTTATAAATAATTATATATTTAGTTTTTTATAATATAAATTTAATTTTTTTTTAATTTCTTATTTCATTTAAATATTTAATATTAATATAAATATATCTAATATTAAATATATATTTATATATAATTATATATTTTGTTTTTATGATATAAAGTTTAAAATATTTAATTTTGTTATTTCATTTAAAATTTTTATTATTAATATTATATATATTTAATATATTATATTAAATATTAATTTTATAATATTTAAATTTTTATTTGTTATAGATTATTTTTATTTTTATTATTTTATATAAATTATTAAAAAATGATAAAAAAATTATTAATTTTACCGACGGATTACCCACGGAATTCCGTCCGTAATTTCTCATTCAAATTACCCACGGAATTCCGTGGGTAATTTCCGTCGGTAATTACCCACGGAAAAAATTCCGTGGGTAAAAGTCAAATTTACCGACGGAATTTTGATTCCGTCGGAAATTACCGACGGATTACCCACGGAAAAAATTCCGTGGGTAATTACCGACGGAAATTACCCACGGAAAATTTTCCGTCGGTAATTACCCACGGAAAATTTTTCCGTCGGTGATTTGAGACGGATTACCCACGGAATTCCGTGGGTAATTTCTCATTCAAATTACCCACGGAATTCCGTGGGTAAAGCGTGGGTAATTACCGACGGAAAAAATTCCGTGGGTAATCCGTCGGTAATTACCCACGGAATTTTTTTCCGTCGGTAATTCCGTCGGTAATTTTTCCGACGGAAAATCCGTCGGTAAATCGTCGGAAATTACCGACGGAAATAATTCCGTGGGTAATTCCGTCGGTAATAACATGTTTTTTTGTAGTGCTAGGAGAAGATGTTGAAGAGGAAGGAGAGAAAATGTGGTTTATGCCATTAACGAGGATATATTTTAAAGGTTAAAATGGCAATAATTCATAGTGAACTAGATATTTATTATATTAAGTATTGAATGTAAGCTTTCTCTGAATTTACATGGATAGAAAATGATTTATAATTATGGGAATTTACTGTTAATATGTTTTATTTATTTATTTATTTTAATTTTCAGGTAACACTTCAGCCGTCGCGATTGTGAACTACAATAGTCCAAACCCTACTTTTCAATATGTACCCTTTTCACTGTTCTCAAGTGATTTAGCCTCTCGTCTCATAACGGCGATCACTTTCATTAATCCTACTGAAGTGAAGAGGCTCAAAGCTCTTCTTGGAGGATCAGGGTAAAATGTATGCGTATTTAAGCAGGCTTGCTAATATGTTATAATTTATATATATATATATATATATATATATATATATTAAAATAAAATAATCTGAACTAGTTCTCTTGATGTCTGATCCACACGTCTGAAATAAAAATAAAGGGAAAAGTAATAAGTAATTCCCTGTAATTTTATCACATTTTTATCTAAGTCTTTGTAGTTTTTTTTTTTTTTTGTTGGGTCCTAACAAAAACAATGTTAGTAGCTAATGACATGTCTCACACTCCGCATATATCTATATAAATATTGTCACACGAATATAAATAAAATCAAAATCAACCGGATCACATATTATATATAGATGCAGTGCAAGGAGAAAATTATTAACGTAATTTTTTATTTTTCTGTTGACAGTGAATAAATCTTATTCTATCATTTTATTTTTTAAAAAAATGTATTTCTTAATTTTGTCTTTTTTATGGAAACTTCATGTCATTTATTCAGCTCCCACATTAGTATTAATTTAACATATTATAAGCATACTCATGAAAAAAAACATATTATGAGCATATGGTGACTAGTGCGTATAATTAATTGGGGAAATGGTAAGGACCCAACTTTTTTTGTAAGGATACTTACAGGATCTAATAAAAAATTAGGTAAAATTATAAAGACAAATGAATCAATCATTTGCATGCATTGGATATTATTTCCATGATCGAAAACATTATTAATATGTATAATTAATTGGAGGGTATAGGAAAAATATAATAAATTTAGGATACAAAATGAGTTGAGATCTTACATGTATGACAAAAAGAAACTCTTAACTCTAACATTTTAGAATCCGCCGAAAGTTTAACCCTCATTTTAATTTGCATGAAAAAGAAGAGAAAGGACCATAGTCCACTACTATAAAAAATATTTTTAATGTCCCCTTTTTTAGGCCTTTTAACGTCTGTAAACATGGGGACATCTATGTGAGCAACGTAGTAAAAAATGGCAATAATGTCCGTAGATAAAAGGATGCCTAAGGTCTGGACTTTAGACGTCCCTATTTCAAAAAAGGGTGTCTAAAGTGCTACACTGACATTTTAGACGTCCCCAATTTAAAATAGGGACGTCTAAAGTGCTTTTAAAAAAAAATCGTTTATATTACAGATCTGGACTAAATAATATTTGAAACTAGAAATTACATATCATCGTCAATAAAATTATATATCTAATATCTGAAATCCAAATCCAAAACCTACACAATAATAACTCCAAAGCTGAAATCTCATAGGCATAAGATGAAAACACTAAAAGGAATTAGTTGCAAAAAACTTATCTCCTTCTATTATTGAAATTCATTTTTTCGTAATAATGAATAGAGAAGAGCGACAGGGAGAGATGAACCTCGTTTTCTCGGCGGGAATGTGGCCATGAAGCATGTTTCAGAGTCTTGATTTACAAGCCATAACAACACGAGTTAAAAGATAAAATAGAAGGAAAACCCAAAGAAAAAAGATAAAAAAGATAAAATAATAAAAAATGGTAAGAAAACATAACAGATCTGGAAGAGAGAGAGAGAGAGAGAGTGAGTGAGAGAGAAGAAGCAAAACTAAAAAGAGTATATAAAGAAGAAGAAGAAGAAAGAGTTAAAAGGCATGGTAGTAGTGGCTCTTCTTGTGTTTGCGGCAATGGGAAGAGAAAGATGAGTGTAAGAGTGATATAAAACTGACAAATAAATACTGTCAGTATAAATTTGAATTATTTTTTGCATCCCAAATTTAATTTAGGGATGCTAAAGTTGTCCAATTTTTTTTTACTTTAAACGTCCCCAATTCAAATAGGAACGTCTAAAGTCACATTTTAGATGTCCCTATATGTATTGGAGATGTCTAAAATCAAATTTTTTTGTCTTTTAAATGAGGGACACCCTTTGGCATCCCTCATATATATTAGGGACGCCATGATATAATTTTAAGGACGCCAAAATGGAGTCCCTGATGATATATCAGCGAGGCCCAAGGACGTCCCTAATATATATGAGGGACGCCAAAGGGTGTCCCTAATTTTAAAAAAAATTAAAAACTTTAGATGTCTCCAATGTATATAGAGACGTCTAAAGTGTGGCTTTAGATGTCCTTATTTGAATTGGGGGCGTCTAAAGTTAAAAAAAAAATTTACTTTAGACGTCCCCAATTCAAATAGGGATATCTAAAGTTTGTAAAGTCACACTGTAGACGTCCCTATCTAAATTAGGGATGTTTAAAGTTATTCAATTCTCTCCCATAATTACAAAAATGCCATCATCTTTGTTTTTTACTTTTCTTTTTTAAAAATGGACGTCTTTTAGGAACTTAAAATCTATATTCTGTAGTAGTGATCTATTTTAAATGGGAGTGCCATTAAATTTCCATCTCACTTACAATTTGAATAATGAGTTACGTTGATTTACATTAAATTTGAACTATAATTCGACACAAATCCAGCTTTTCGGTTCACAAGTGGAATAAGTTGATATGCAATTGTTTTGGTTGTTGTCGTCATCCTGTAAAGTCAAAGTTGTTATTGTTAAGCTAAAGTTGTCATTGATTGGAAAGGTATTTAAGTAATTCAAAAAAATTAACCCCATACCGGTCCCTAATCCCCAAACAATTAAATTCGGGATCCTAATTTTAGATTCACATATTTTCAGGGTTTTTTTTCCCCCCCGTTCTCCCCTTGAATAATGAGTTATTTGGCCATTTTTTCGTCATAACTTGAGGAAGGTTATTAGTGTCAGTTAGGCTATAAGCCCCTATAAATATCAACTTAATTGTTTGTGGATCGTACAACTATGACACATCTTCTCGTGTATTTCAATTGAGTCTAATAAATGAACAATATGGTTTTCAAAATGTGATTAGCATGTTTTATCATAAATTTTAGACTAAAAATACTCTAATCTCCCTTGCCTTAATTACACAGACCTCTATTCTATTTTGAAAGCATACAGTTAAGTTCAAACATTTAATTCCATTAAGAATATTCTAAAAAGAGACTTTTTAATTAAAATTTATATTAAAATATTATTTATTTACCAATTTACCCCTCATCATAATAAATTCCTTTTTTGGCTAAATATATTTATAGATGTTTGTAGTGAAAAAAAAATGTTTAAGAATTTAAATTAGAAATATGGATAATTTATATACCCTCTCAAACTTATATAATTTATAATCTATAATAAGCAAAATTATGTGTTTGAAACATTTTTATCCTTTTAAAAAACAAAAATAAATAATTTTAATAAATATGATTGAAAATTAAAATAAAAAATTTTATAATATAAACAATTTAATAAATTATATAACATATTAAAATTTTAAATATATACACACACACATACATATCAAAACTATTTTTTGTTGTTGAACGAAAAAAGAGAAGAATTATTTTTTTTCATAACAAATAATTTATTAAAAAAATATAATTATTTAAATAATTATTTTATTAAAGAGAGATGTTTTGGTCAAAATAAAAGTTTAAAGTCAAACTTAACAGTCAATTAATGGTTGAGTGGATGAAAATCAAATCTTAAATATATAAAGGAGGTTTGTGCAACATATATTTTAATTTTAAAGAAAGTTTATATGCATTTTAAAATAGAGAGGGGGTTCTTGTAATTAATGTGAAACAAAGGGGTAATTAATGTATTTTACTTTAAATTTTATTTTATTAATATAGCGGCGTGGTGCGATCTATATATAAACAACCCCACTTAACGAGATAAGGCTTGTTGTTGTTGTATCTTAATGATCCACAACTCTCCCAAATAATGTGGGTGAATTACATACAAGTACTTAGTTTAGACTACTTATAAATACAATAGTTTGACATTTAAATAAGATTAGAGAATAATTAATCTTTTTTCTGAATACAAAATAATTTATTTACTTATTTAGGACTAGTTTCTAATTCTCTCAATAAGGATTGACTATTTATTCTGATACTAATGATCATACGAACATGTGATGATCTTGTTGCAAAGACTCTTTGTGATTAAACTCTTTAAAAATCTTTTCCCCTTTTTAAGCATTAACGGGCCATTATTGTTTATGATCAACACTTGGGTGTGCTTTGAAAAATACTTCATCCATCTCTTACAGCAAGTTTTAAATAATCGATTTGGGTTGGTCAAGAAAACTGTTAATATTAGTTAAAACTAATAAATATGTATTTTTGTCAATTATGCCCTTATTTATGAAGAGTATAAGTGAGAAAGATAATAAATGCAAAAAATATAGTTAAGTAGTAAAGTTAGGGGAAAAAAATACAAAAAATGGTTAGATAAATCTAAAATCAAACTTATATTTTGATATATACTCATTCACAAATTTAAAACCTATATAATAAGAGAAGGAGGGAGGAGTAGTATAATTCATGCTAGTTAACCATATATGTAACACCCCAAATTTTATTCACCAAAAATATATTGTAATTATTTGAATAATTCAATATAATGGTGAATATTCATGAATTTGGATCTTGTGAATTTTGAAATATTCATATTCATAAGGAAATGGGCAAATTAATTCAAGAATTGAATTAAATTACAAAGGTGATAGCAAAATCATAATTTTGCCAATTTAGCCCAAGATTAATTATTTTCCAATTAATTGGAGTTAATTTCAATTAATCAAGGAAAATAAAGGAAAATGTATAAATTGAATATTCTTAGTGGAATAAATTAAGATTTGTGGGATAAGAATTTCTAAGATATGAGCACATGTGTTATTAGCAATAAAAAAATTAAATAGTTACACACTTGACCAAGGCAATTACATGAAACCCAATTTGGTTCCTTGAGCACTCTTTATGCGTGATGGACTAGAAGGAAAGAAGGGAAAAAAATTAATTGATGCATGATCACATGTCATAAATAGAGGGAAATCATGACCAAGATTGAGTACACACAAAATGGAATGGTGATGGAGTGCATGAGGATAGAAGCTTGAGTGAAGAAATAAGCAACATGATTACATGGTGGAGTGCACATTTGGACTTAGTTGGAGGAATGATGAGTGATTGGAAGAGGACACACATGATGACATGTAAGAAGCTAACTTGTCTTGTAAGAGAGGAGGAGAGGGACGGATTTTTGGAGGAAGAAAAGGAAGAAATTGAGTCTAATTGATGGCAAGACAATGGAGTAATTATGAAGGGAAGGAGAGTGTGACAAGTGTCACATTAGAAGCCCTTGATCAAATCAATGGCCAAGATGAAAGATGACAAGATTAGTACATATTTTCACTTCCTTCTTTCATGTACACTTCACGCACAAGTCATAGGAAAAAGGAAGAGAGAGTGATTTTTTGAAGTTTGAGATTAGAGAGAAGGAAGAAGAAGAGGTCAAGGTAAGAAGGTTCCTTTGGTTTTTCTTTATTATGGCATTTCCTTAGATTCTTCTCTAAACTCTTGTTTCTCATGAATCTATGGTGGTGAAGAGACACTTTGAGATCAAGAAGAGAGGGAGGAGGAGCCTAGATTAAGAGGAAACCAAGAAGCCAAAGAGGGTAACTTCATGATCTTACCTTCTTGAGTTGTTGTTGATAATTATTGTTTGGTTTTTATGATTTTTCAGTTGAGTTGTAAAATTAGAAAATCCATAACCTTAAGGGGTTATGCTGCCCAAAATCCTTTAAATCATGATTATGAAGTGTTTAAATGGGTTAATCAAGGATTAGAAATGGAAAAGTACAAGTTTTGGGAGCAAAAACACAAAACTCCATTTTTCCAATTTTTGACCAATATTTCGGCCAGACCAGAACTGGTACAAGGAGTTGGATTTTCATGAAATAAATGGTTCCATTGGACTCAGTGGGCAAAAATAGGTGGGGTTACAGTTGGACACTTTTTCGGTAGAGGCCGAAAAAGCATAATTACGAAAACGCCACTGAAATCACTAAATAGGGGCTGTCAAGTGTATTTTCGTAATTTGATCATGAATTTGGCGATTTCGAGGCCAGAAATGGATTCCTTGGGTGAAAATTAGTCAGAGTAGCCTTAGTCAAAATTTTGGGAAAACATGCCGTCGGGCCGGGTACGGCGGGGCCGGGCCGGGTTCCTGGGGGCATTTTTGTAAAATTTTCACCATAGACTAATATAACCACAATAAACACTATGGAAGAGTATAAAATGATACTTGGATAGGTTATGACCTATTTCTGGTACATTTAATATTTTAGGACCGAGTCGGACGCCGGGACAGTACGCTTTTAGAGACACTATTAAATAGGGGATATCAAAGCTTTGAGGTAGGGACATTATCCTTCATACACTATGCCATAAGTTATGTGATTGTGTGGATGCCAATGTTTTGTAAATGCACTTTATTAATAACATGTTTGCTTAGAGAGAGGCTGTTAGTGCCAGAGGCGCACTTACACTGGGAGTTGGCAGAAGTCCAACCGGTGTAGATTGTGGGGCTGGGCCCTACTCATGTATACATGACGATGATGTGTTTATATTGTTCATTAATTTGTGCATACCTTGGCGCATGACATATTTACTTTTCGCATTTTCTATGAACGATATTATGTCTCTACGGAGATTCTTCGGAATCTCACCCTATTTTTAAATAAATACCTCAGCGACTACCAGTGGACCAAAGGGCAAAGATGTTGAAGCCGGAGAGTGAGCGGTGTTAGAACAAGCGTTTCACCCAAGAGGGGGGGTGAATTGGGTGATACTAAAATTTCGTCAGAAATATAAAACTTTATCAGAGGAATTAAAACAGTAATGAGTAAGGAGAAATATCACCGAAGTGTGCACCGGGAGTTACACTGGTTCGGTCACAACCACTTTGACCTACGTCCAGTCCTCAGATCTTCTCTGAGAGTTTTACTATAACTTCCAAGATTCAGTGGGTTCTTGGCACCTCAGTACAAGCAAGTTCCTATACCTGGACACTCGCTCCCCCTTACAAGTTGTAATTCAATCCCAACTCAAGGTTCCACAACCTTAAGTTACCTCAATAACAAATATTGAGTTTGAATGAAATATCTCTCTTACAGAGTGAATGAGAATCACTGAAGCATAGAAATATAATTTCAACGTGAAAACAGAGCAATAGACTTGATAATACGTTTGTGTGTGTGCTTGTTGTTTTTCTCTGTTTGGATGTTCTCATATATATAGATATGCTGGTGAAGACCGTTGGAACATTTTCTTTCGTCCGTTGGAGAGTGCGCAGCCACTATTGACTTTTCCAGTATTTTGAAAAATATCCGTTGGCGGTGGTTGGCATTTGAACATTTCATTTGACTTCTCTCACTTGATAAGATTACTTCATTGTTTCCCTGTAAATAGACTAAGAATACTAATACCATGAAACATTAATCATATAGGAAACAAATTAATGAACGTTTGAATGATTTCTAAAATTCTGGGTATGCTTACTCGAGTAGCTCCTCGAGTATCCCTTGAAGTTTACTCGAGTACCTACTCGAGTATCATCGAGAAATCTTTGTGAGACTGGAAGTCAATCAATAAATACAAGATTACTCGGGTAGTGCATGGAGTAAACTAAATTTCATACCTTTGTGAACAGTTATTTACTCGGGTAGCTACTCGAGTAATGCACTCACAACTTTATGAGTTACTCGGGTACCAACTCGAGTAAACCTTTATAAAATCTTTTGGTTACTCGATGCTTTACTCCAGTAATGTTGCAGGATTCAGATGCCAAGAGCACTTACCTCATTACTCGGGTACGGACTCGAGTAATGCATTCATTTTTGCATGGGTTACTCGGGTACCGCCTCGAGTGACTGTACTTTCTGTGCTTGACTTACCCGGGTAATGACTTGAGGTTTCCCTTGAAGTTATCTCTTCATACTCGGGTACCTACTCGAGGAATCCACTTAAAAAAGATTATTAAATACTTGCATATCAGAGTAAGGACTCGAGGAAATCATTTAAAAATATCTTAAGTTACTCGGATACCATCTTCAAGTTTTTCACTTACTTTAGTGCGTTACTCGAGTAGCTACTCGAGTAAAATGTTGCAGTGGTACAAAGTGCCGAGAGCATCATTTTTCAGAAACAGGGTTACTCGAGGAACTCCTCGAGTAGCTTTTTAAACGTGATGGCAACTGGAAGTTTTCACGTGGTTACTCGAGTACCTCCTCGAGTAACATTAGCAGACCGAGAGCAACCTTAAAATTTTACCTGGTTACTCGAGTAACGCCTCGAGTAATAGTGGCAGGTTACTGGAAGTTTTCCTTGGTTACTTCAAGTTTTGGCTCATTACTCGAGTAGCGCCTCGAGTAATGCTTTAGAAGTATCACTTCTGATCAAGTTCCTCAGCATTTTCTCTTGGCCTCTCTTCATTACTTCCATGCTTACCTCAAGTAAAGCTTATTCCTGTCATTACTTAGTTCAAGCTTGATTATTAAACATTTCCTTTTCAAACCATTCTTTTGTTATCATCAAAACATGAGATCTAACAAGCGGCACGTGTCTCGAGGCGCAGACAAGATTATGGTCATAATTAGTCTATTTTGTGATATTTTGGATAATTTGTAAATATTAAAACTTCCGCTGTATTTTCTGTTTCCGTCGACGAACAATATCGGAATTGTAAACGAACGACGTTGGGATTGTAAACGAATATTTTTATCAATATAATTGTACTTTTCTGTATGCCCATTGAATTCCGTCTTTATTACTCTTCGATTATCGAAATGGAAACGGTTGTTGACAATATAAATGAGTTTGTGTGTGTGTGTGTGTGTGTGTGTGTGTGTGTGTGTGTGTGTGTGTGTGTGAGCAGTATTGTTTGTTTAATTTATGATAATACGAGAAGTTCCTCCTCTCATTAATATGTGTGTACAAGTTATGTTATAATGCCACTGGAACCTAATTATTTTTCAGAATCTATATTATTTTAAAATACCTTTTTCCATGGCTAATATATATAAAAAAGGACCATATTTATATCAAGTTCCTTATATTATATCCATTGGACTCAGTGGGAATAAATAGGTGGGGTTACAGTTGGAAACTTTTTCGGTAGAGGCCGAAAAAGCATAATTACGAAAACGCCACTGAAATCACTAAATAGGGGCTGTCAAGGGTATTTTCGTAATTTGACAGTGAATTTGGCAATTTAGAGGCCGGAAATGGATTCCTTGGGTGAAAATTAGTCAGAATAGCCTTAGTCAAAATTTTGAGAAAACGTGCCATCGGGCTGGGTACGGCGGGACCGGGCCGGGTTCCCGGGGGCATTTTTGTAAAATTTTCACCATAGACTAATATAACCACAATAAACACTATGGAAGAGTATAAAATGATACTTGGATAGGTTATGACCTATTTCTGGTACATTTAATATTTTAGGATCGAGTCGGACGCCGGGACAGTACGCTTTTCGAGACACTATTAAATAGGGGATATCAAAGCTTTGAGGTAGGGACATTATCCTTCATACACTATGCCATAAGTTATGTGATTGTGTGGATGCCAATGTTTTGTAAATGCACTTTATTAATAACATGATTTGCTTAGAGAGAGGCTGTTAGTGCCAGAGGCGCACTTACACTGGGAGTTGGCAGAAGTCCAACCGGTGTAGATTGTGAGGCTGGGCCCTACTCATGTATACATGACGATGATGTGTTTATATTGTTCATTAATTTGTGCATACCTTGGCGCATGACATATTTACTTTTCACATTTTCTATGAACAATATTATGTCTCTACGGAGATTCTTCGAAATCTCACCCTATTTTTAAACAAATACCTCAGCGACTACCAGTGGGCCAAAGGGCAAAGATGTTGACGCCGGAGAGTGAGCGGCACGTGTCTCGAGGCGCAGACAAGATTGTGGTCATAATTAGTCTATTTTGTGATATTTTGGATAATTTGTAAATATTAAAACTTCCGCTATATTTTTTGTTTCCGTCGACGAACAATATCGGAATTGTAAACGAACGACGTTGGGATTGTAAACTAATATTTTTATCAGTATAATTGTACTTTTCTGTATGCCCATTGAATTCCGTCTTTATTACTCTTCGATTATCAAAATGGAAACGGTTGTTGACAATATAAATGAGTTTGTGTGTGTGTGTGTGTGTGTGTGTGTGTGTGTGTGTGTGTGTGTGAGCAGTATTGTTTGTTTAATTTATGATAATACGAGAAGTTCCTCCTCTCATTAATATGTGTGTACAAGTTATGTTATAATGCCACTGGAACCTAATTATTTTTCAGAATCTATATTATTTTAAAATACCTTTTTCCATGGCTAATATATATAAAAAAGGACCATATTTATATCAAGTTCCTTATATTATATCCATGATGTCAAATTCTCGTCTATTACACATGGTTATATATGTCCTATTTTTAAAATATTATCATTTAATTATAAATTAACATGAAAAAATATGACACATAGATATGTGTAGTTGGAAAACTTGACATAAGTGTCTTTTGATCTTATATATAGTTTAGGAGAAAACTTACCTCCACTAACTGATATAATGAATATCAGTTCCCAATAAATTATTACCATTTTTATCTTTTAAATATATCTTAAAATGTATCATTATCTTTTAAATATATCATCATTAATAATGTAATCCACCATTTCTCTCTTTTCTCTTCAACATCTTCATCCAAACTTTGGACTACATCTTTCATCCATTTTTATAGAAATTAGAGACAAGCAAGTGGATAAAAGATAGTCTAGAAGAAGGTGTTGAAGAGGAAGAAGAGAAATTGTGGTTTACACCGTTAACGACGATATATTTTAAAGGTAAAAATGGCAATAATTCATAGTGAACTAAATATTTATTATATTAAGTATTGAATGTAAGCTTTCTCTAAATTTATATGGATAGAAAATTATTTATAATTATGGGAATTTACTGTCACTATGTTTTATTTATTTATTTATTTTAATTTTCAGGTAACACTTCAGCCGTGGCGATTGTGAACTACAATAGTCCAAACCCTACTTTTCAATATGTGCCCCTTTCACTGTTCGTAAGTGATTTAGCCTCTAGTCTCATAACGGCGATCACTTTCATTAATACTACTGAAGTGAGGAGGCTCAAAGCTCTTCTTGGAGGGTCAGGGTAAAATGTATGCATATTTAAGCAGGCTTGCTAATATGTTATAATTAATATATATATATATATATTAAAATAAAATAATCTGAACTAGTTCTCTTGATGTCTGATCCACACGTCTGAAATAAAAAGAAAGGGAAAAATAATAAGTAATTCCCTGTAATTTTATCACATTTTTATTTAAGTCTTTGTAGTTTTTTTTTTTTGTTGGGTCCTAACAAAAACAATGTTAGTAGCTAATGACACGTCTCACACTCCGCATATATCTATATTAATATTGTCACATGAATATAAATAAAATCAAAATCAACCGGATCACATATTATATATAGATGCAGTGCAAGGAGAAAATTATTAACGTAATTTTTTATTTTTCTGTTGACAGTGAATAAATCTTATTCTATCATTTTATTTTTAAAAAAATGTCTTTCTTAATTTTGTCTTTTTTTATGGAAACTTCATGTCATTTATTCAGCTCCCACATTAGTATTAATTTAACATATTATAAGCATACTCACGAAAAAAAAAACATATTATGAGCATATGGTGACTAGTGCGTATAATTAATTGGGGAAATGGTAAGGACCCAACTTTTTTTTGTAAGGATACTTACAGGATCTAATAAAAAAATTAGGTAAAATTATAAAGACAAATGAATCAATCATTTGCATTGGATATATTATTTCCATGATCGAAAACATTATTAATATGTATAATTAATAGGAGGGTATAGGAAAAATATAATAAATTTAGGATACAAAATGAGTTGAGATCTTACATGTATGACAAAAAGAAACTCTTAACTCTTACATTTTAGAATACACCGGAAGTTTAACCCTCATTTTAATTTGCATGAAAAAGAAGAGAAAGGATCATAGTCCACTACTACAAAAAACATTTTTAATGTCTCTTTTTTAAGCATTTTAATGTCTGTAAACAAGGGAACGTTTAAGTGAGCGACGTAGTAAAAAATAATGGTAATAACGTTCGTAGATAAAAGGACGCCTAAGGTTTGGACTTTAGATGTCCCTATTTCAAAAAGGGACATCTAAAGCGCTACACTGACACTTTAGACGTCCTCAATTTAAAATGGGGACGTCTAAAGTGTTTTTTTTAAAAAAATTATTTATATTACAGATTTGGACTAAACAGTATTTGAAACTAGAAATTACATATCATCGTCAATAAAATTACAGATCTAGTATCTGAAATCCAAATCCAAAATCTACACAATAATAACTCCAAAGCTTAAATCTCATAGGTAAAAGATGAAAACACTAAAAGGAATTAGTTGCAAAAAACTTATCTCCTTCTATTATTGAAATTCATTTTTTTCATAATAATGAACAGAGAAGAGTGACAAGGAGAGATGAATCTCGTTTTCTCGGTGGGAACGTGGCCATGAAGCATGTTTCAGAGTCTTGATCTACAAGCAATAACAACACGAGTTAGAAGATAAAATAGAAGGGAAACCCAAAGAAAAAAGAAAAAGAAGATAAAATAATAAAAAATAGAAAGAAAACATAACATATCTGGAGGTAAAAAAGAGAGAGAGAAAGGAAGAAGCAAGAATAAAAAGAGCATATAAAGAAGAAGAAGAAAGAGTTAAAAGGCATGATGGTAATGACTCTTCTTGTGTTTGTGGCAATGGGAAGAGAAAGATAAATGTAAGAGTGGTATAAAACTGACAAATAAAAACTGTCAATATAAATTTGAATTGTTTTTTGCGTCCCAAATTTAATTTAGGGAAGCTAAAGTTGTCCGGTTTTTTTTTTTTACTTTAGACGTCCCTAATTCAAATACAAACGTTTAAAGTCACACTTATATGAATTGGGGACGTCTAAAATAAAATTAATTTTTTTTCTTTTAAATGAGGGACACCCTTTGGCGTTCCTCATATATATTAGGGATGTCATTTGATGATATATTAGGGACGCCCTTAACATATGAGGGACACCAAAGGGTGTCCCTAATTTTAAAAAAAAAATTAAAAACTTTAGACATCTCCAATGTATAAAAGGATGTCTAAAGTGTGGCTTTAGATGTCCTTGTTTGAATTGGGGACGTCTAAAATAAGAAAAAAAATTTATTACTTTAGATGTCTCCAATTTAAATAGAGATATCTAAAGTCTGTAAAGTCACACTTTAGACATCCCTATTTAAATTGGGAATGTCTAAAATTATTCAGTTCTTACCCATAATTATAAAAATGTCTCCATCTTTATTTTTTACTTCTTTTTTTTTTTTTAAAAATAGGCGTCCTTTAGTGACGTAAAATCTATATTATATAGTAGTGGCCTATTTTGAATGGGAGTGCCATTAAATTTCCATCTCACTTATAATTTATGGTGATACTATAATTTTTAGAATACCAACATTTATTTATGATTTTTAGCTAATCAACTACCAAATGCATTGAAAAACCTAGTTAAAAAGAGGAGCTAAATCACATGCTCAAATTCATATGATATCCCTGCATGACGTGTGGTAGACCTATTAAGTTTTTTTTTTTTTTTTGACGGAAAACTTACTAGGTTCAAAAGATAAAATTTTTTTAAGAAAAAAAAATAAGAATATATTCCAGTAGATTTAAATATAAAAAATAGTTGATGATTTATTTTGTCTCTTAAAATTATTTTTTTTAAACTCTCTCTATTATTACACATATTAAGAGAATTTTTCATTAAAGGAGTAGTTCTCCTCGCAAATGTAGCTTATTAAGAGGTTAGTGCAATGCCAGAAAAGCAAGTAATTCTATGGATCTGTTTGATTCAAGAGAGGGAAGGGAAAAAATTTTATACATGGACAACTATACTCTAATATTATTTAAGTTTTTTCATAATTTATATAAATGTTTAACAAAATATGATTATGAATGGTTTTAATAAGTAAACCTTGATTATGCTTATAGAGAATTGCAAGACTCAAGTAATATGTTGATTTTCTTTCTTTCTTTCCTTTTGGAAAAAATTCATGTACTTGAAATACCTAAAAATAAGTGTGTGTTTGGAATAACGGTTGTAAAAGTGGCTTTTTTTAATATGGCTTTTTGCAATCTTATTTTTAGGTAAAAGTCAGATTGTGTAATGTGATTTATGTTTGGATTAAAGGTTGTATAAGTGAATATTGCAAAAATATAACTTATTTGGATTGACTTTAGTATAAGTGACTTTTGTGATAATGCTAAAAGAGAAATTAAATTAAAAATTATAAAAAATGTATGAAAGTTAAAGTTGGCAAATTTGGCAATAAAAAAAATACATAATTTGATTAAATAATATTATATAACTAATTGGATCATGTAACACCCCAAATTTTATTCACCAATAAGTTTTGTACTTATTTGTCGCATTTAATGAAATGGAATGGTAAATATTCATGATCAGAGAAATTAAACACTGAAAATTTGAAATATGAACAATGATGCTAGTGAAATTTTCTGCAAGACAGTGAATTTGTTATGTGGTTTTGGATGATCAAATGATGTCCAAAAATTGTAAAATTTTACATGATGAAAATAGACATCCTAAGCTTTAATTTGATGGTCATGGGAATTATTTTGAACTATACACAAGGAGTTATGAATTTTTGAAGTTTACCCAGTGAAACTATCTACTTTCTGAAACAGTATCTAAATTGGCTTAAGGCTATATTTTTCTTTAAAGTTAGACTCAATAAGAGTTTCATAGCCTTTAGAATTGCCTTAATTCAAGGTCCATAAATAAAGATGTGAATTATCAAATCTAACGAAAATTCACTGATTTTAGGTGAAAATCACAAAATGTATGAGTAAAATGGTAATTTGCCATATAAAGTAAGAGGCAATTATTTTTTCCATTTTAATAGGCCATTTTCGTCCAAAAAGGGTTATGAAGAGGGAAAAATAAATATCAGAAGATAAATAACTTGTTGGAGTCATTTTTGCTTGAGTAACAAAAAAAATAATGATGATAGAAAAGTCAAATAGTCAAAAGGTTTAACTCATATTAAATATATGGAACAGGTTAATTGGGATAATTAGAGGACCCATATGGCGTGAACTTGGGCTGATTAGGGAGAGGAGAAAATTGGTCAAAGGTCCATGGGATTTATGACTTAATTTGTTAGAGATAAGATCAAGCAAAAGTTGTCATAAAAATTTATTGAATAATTAAATTGTAACAGAGCGAGAAAATGAGATATTTGTTTAAAAATCCTTACTATCCCCTTCCTTCTTCATTTTCACGATATCACACCAAGAGAAAGGAGAGAGAAAGTGTCTTGAAAGTCTTGAGAAGCTTGAGAGCACAAGGGAGCACAAAGAAGCAAAATCAAGGTGAGTAGGTGTGATTTCTTGTGCTAATGACCTCTATCTTATGCAATACTTCCTCTAAGCTCTTCTTTTTCAAGAAATTCATAAGTAGCCAAGAAAAATCTTCAAGGAAAGAGAGAGAGAGGTGACACCTAGGAGAGAGGAAGTGAGAAATCAAGAGGTACCTTCCATAATCTCCTTCTCTTTGAGGTTGTGATATTGTGGTTGTTGATTTGTGATTTGTTGGTTAGATTTGTAGATTTGGGAAATGGAAACCCTAAGGGGTTATGATGCCCAAATTTCCACAAATCTTAATTATTATGTGTTTAAATGGTTTAAGAAGTTATTATGAGTGAAAAGGAGTAAGCTTTAAGTGTTGAATTTCAAAAATCACATTTTCCCTTTTATGAGCACAAGTTTCGGCCAGTTGGAGTTAGAGGGGTTAGGGCTAGAATTTCATGAATCTAAGGGTTCCATGGTGTTCAGGAGGGAAAATTGTGTAAGATTGATGTTGATCATTTTGTGAGATAAGCTCTAGAAAGTGAAATTACGAAAATACCCCTAAAACCCTAAATAGGGGCTATCAAGGGCAAAACTGTCATTTAGCAGTGATTTTACAAAAGCTGAGGTAAAAAATGGATTATACACACAAAACTGTGTAAGAATAGCTTAAATCAAAAGTTCTGGAAAAGCACGGTCGGATTGGGTGCAAAGGGGCTAGACCAAGTCCCTGGGGCATTTTAGTAATTTTGTAAAATTGGACTAATATAACTGACAAAAACACTTTGGAAGAGTCTAGAGTAGTACATGAATGGATAGTAACACAATTCTTATACATTTGAAATTTTAGGATCACATTGATAGCCCGAGCTGTTGACACAAAATTCAAGGAACCTGTTCTCTGCTGTAAAAAGGGATACAATGTAGTAACTCTTTCTTTTATACATTATGTTAATGATTATGTACTTTGTGTATGCCATTTTCCGTAATATGTATGATACACAGTGCCTACGGGTACACCAAATTATAGTGCCTATGGGTACACCAAATTGTAGTGCCTACGGGTACACCAATACGCCTAGTTGTGGTCTTGAGCCCAGTTGAGATGCGGAATATGTAACCCCCTTCACGCTTAGGCCGAGATTAAGTTCAATAACACGTAATTAATGTGGAATTAGAGACAGTAAATGATTTGGGACTTAATACAACAAGTTTTGCCCAAAACATGCTTTTATAAAACCTTTTCTAAAACATGTTCACAATAGTCTCCTATTCACATTTCAATACACAAATGGCCTGAACAATTTGATTCCATTTATAAATATCAGAGTACTCAGTAAATTCCTGACACACTCGGGGTTCAATTACTAATTCAGGGTCTATACAAGGCACAAAGCCCAAGTAGTTTCCCATACAAGGGGATTACATAACTACTATCCAATATATACATGTAATTCCCAACAAAATATATCCAAATGATTTTCAAAATGATAACCAATTTTTTTCCAAAATAGACTCCTAGCAATGACCTCTACCCGCTCTTCGTCACTCGCTTTCCCTTCGATCCTTCTGCCCTGTCTAAAATGTTTAATTTTGGGAGAGTGAGATTATAAGGAATCCCCATAGTGTCAAATCACTCATAATATGCATAACAATAAGGCATGAAATCAGATCATTATCCACACAAAGCAACTACAACGACAGTTACAACGGCAATGGTTAGTATGACACATGTCATCCCTTATGATTGCTCATGCTGCATTGCACAACACAATCCACACAATATATTTCACCACAGCTGGGACTCATATAAAGCATTTCATCACACAAGCCATACAGGCAAGATTCAAAACTCACAGCCCACAGCTGGATTAACAAACGCCGCCCCACGGGTCGAATTCACAAAGTTCCATGTCGATTACAATGGTAGTTCAATAGCCGACCTAGAGATGACCAATATCAATCCCTACACAGCTCACGCTGACCTACTCGCGCTGTAATGAACCATGGTACATAGGTTCACAGTTCAATGATAAGTTATGCATACCAAAATATCATACACAACATGAGAGAAAAGTCACTACCTGATTCGTTCCGTGCGTGCTTTGTCGCAGGTCTCTCCCGAGGAGGGCAAATATCGTATCCTATAATTATAATTAGGGACGAAGAGTTATTCTCTATTCCAATACTCAATTGACTTCACAATACTTTGATTTGGTTATCATTTATGTCCTTTAAGTAGTTACAATTGACTCTAATAAAAGCCTTAAAGGATTGGGAAACATCGGGTTGGAAATCACTTTTCAAAATCACAAGGTGATGAAAACAGGGGCTGGCTGTAGCCAAAAAACACTCTGGCTGTGACCAGAAACAGCACAGAAAGTTTCTGGCTACAGCCAAGAATTTCTGGCTGCGGCCAGAAGCAGCACAGAAAGTTTCTGGCTGCAGCCAAGAATTTTATGGCTGCGGCCAGGAAAATTCTGTTTCTTGGCTAAACTTTAAAAAATCATAACTAATTCTAAAAAAAATTAAAATGAGGTGACTTCAAAGCCAAATGAAAGGTATTGAAGTCCTCATCATAGGAAAAATATGAGACATTACTGAAAATCACCACAAAAATACAGATTTCAAGAAAAGTCCACCTTGCTTCAGAATTGATCCCAGATTTAACATCAGACTTTGGACAGTCATAACTCCTAGCCCAAAAATTGAAATGACATGAAATATATATCCATTTTGAATCTTGACAAGTGAACTTTAAGACTGGAAAGTTTCATAATTTTCCAACACCATTTGCTATTTTAAAACGTCCATGCCAAAACAGAGTTTCTTACTAACCAAAACTTGACACATTTAAAACTAAGTTCCCAATGGTTCAAAATTCATATCCAACACTACTCCCACACAATTTTCCACAAGAAACACAATGGAAACATCAAAATAACCAAATTCTCATTCCATCTATATGTTCTGTTTTTTAGCCTATGTTCAACAAAAATCCCAAAATTGTCAAACTTGGCATTTAAGGTTCAATCAATTTCTATCTATCCAAGATACATCTCAAAGCATCATATCCATGACAACAACAACTCAAACACTACAAGACCCTAATTTTTGAAAATAGGGCTAAATTTCCAGAAATTCCAATTTAGCCAAATGACCACAAAACTTATATCAAAATGCTCAACTCACTCACCTCTTTAACTTTCTCCAAGGAGTTCTTTGATTCTCCAAACTCTATATTTCCTTGAGAGCTCAAATAATCACCAATGACAAATCTAAAACTATAGAATTGAAGCTCTCAACACAAGGAACAAGATTGAAGAAGGGGGTTTTTCCATTAGAGGTCATTAGAAGGGTCAAAATCTCACCTATTTCCCAAGCTCTTCTTCCTCTTCAAGCTCCAATGGCTGCACGAAATTCTTGGAGGGATAAGAGAGAGATGAGTGTGATGAAATGACAGGGATGAAGGCAGAAATTCTGCCCATCCTTTGCCCCATACGCATAAGAGAGAGGGAGAGAGAGAAAAATGAGAGAAATTGAGTGTGTGGAAAGATATTAATGATGATTATTGGGCTCCCATGTTTTTTCATTCAGCTGAATTGGAGGAGATAAGGAAGAGAGAGAAATGATGAGACCATGCTTGGTTGACTTCCTCAACAACTCTCATCATGCTTACACAACAATGCCACATGTCACTCTCTCATGCAATCTCCTCACAACTAATCCTCCACTTAGTTACACTAACCAATTCCATGAGTCATTTAATCACACATCTCATTTAACTACTAACTTATGTCCAATATTTTCATTCTATCAATTTCCATCAATTATGACATATTAGATAATATTGTCACAAATACACATTAATTCAAATTAAATTCATATATATCCACAATAATCATGATTTGCCCTTAATTGAAAATTGAGATATTACAAAATAAGTAGGGGTTGCAACAATGGTTGGCTCTGAACGATTTTGATCAAACTGAATTATGTGTTATTATAATATTGCTGTATGTGGTTCTTGACATATTTATTATTGC
The DNA here is from genome assembly GCA_963855925.1 of Inga laurina. Classification (NCBI taxonomy): domain Eukaryota; kingdom Viridiplantae; phylum Streptophyta; class Magnoliopsida; order Fabales; family Fabaceae; genus Inga; species Inga laurina. The sequence continues at coordinate 22,058,095 of OY979713.1, forward strand.
ATTTTCTATGATCGATTGTATGTTACTACTGAAATTCTCTTGAATTTCATCATTTCCCCCCCAAAATTAAATATTCCAGCTAAAGGAAGTGGCTCGAAGGGAAAAGTTGTAATTACCAGCAACTGAAAGTTATAGTCCAGTTCAAGTGCTAATGTTGGTTATCTGTAGTTTTACCATTATTTTGGGAATTGTAAGGACTATGTACAAACCCTGTTGGGATTCTTGTAATATAATCATGTACATTTTATCAATATATCTACATTATTCCTGTGTGCCCACCAAACTGCACGCAAGCGCTCTGAAAAATGTGGAAATAAGATTAGGGCTTTACAGATCGCATGTCCATTACAATTTGGTCTCTAATTAAATCACGAATATGATTCATTTAGGAAAAAGATTGCCTACATAAGAGAATCAAAATAGAACCAAAATTTAAGAAAATTAATTATCCACCGTCATTGATGAGGTGTATTCGAAATGACAAACCTACAGTATTCCGCAGAAACCTTGGTCGAGAAATATGAGTAATAAAGTTAGTGAGAGAAAGGGTGGGCACACTGACCAGTCGATTAGCCATGGAACTGTCCCTGATGATCCCATGGAGGCTACTAAAGAAGAGGATGATATCAAAGGAAGGCATATCAAAAGAATGACAGACCAAGAACAAGAGACTGAGAAAGTGAACAAAGAAGAGGAATGTCGCAGTCATGTGGAGATAGAGATGGAAGAGGTGGGTGGAAAAGGAATACCAGTCAGGCAAACCAATTTGGTTAAGGGTGAGAACAAGGCCACTAAAAGCATGATCTCATATAAAGAAAAATTGCTGGGAGAAGAGGAGAAGGAACTTGATAGGAGCTTTGAGGAGCAAGTGGAGGAGTGGCTTCAAGAGGAAAGGGAAACTAATCAGGCATTGACAGAGGAGCATAGGGAAGCATTAACCTCAATTCCAGGCCTCAACATCCTAGACGAGAGGTTCAAGGAATTATGCAGACCCTGGAAGAATGCACTGATACTGACAATGTTAGGAAGGAAAGTAAATTTGATTGTTATGAAAGATCGAATCAAGTGGATGCTAAGATCAGAAAATTTTGACCTTGTTGACTTACCAAATAATTACTTTATCTTCAAAACACCAGAAAAATTTTTCTCTGCAAAACTCCTCTTTGAGGGTCCTTGGTTGGTTCAGGGACATTATCTCGCAGTGCAGAGGTGGAGCCCAAATTTTAACCCATACTGCAATAAGGTCAAAAAGGTTGTAATCTGGGTGAGAATTCCAACCCTTCCACTACATGTATATTTGGAGGAATGTATGCTTACGATTGGAAACTTAGTTGGTAAAGCTCTTAAAGTGGATCTAAACACTCTGGCTCACAAGGACAATGATAAGTTTGTGGTTGAAAGAGGGAAATTCACCATAGTCAGTGTTGAGGTGGATCTAAATAAACCACTTCAGTCCAAATTTTCATTCAGAAATCGAATCTATACTATTGAATATGAGGGTCTCAAAGTTATATGCTTCAAATGTGGAATATATGGACATATACAAGAAACTTTCCCTCATAAGCAAATAGACCCGACGACAACACCGGTGGTAGCATCATTGGAAACCAGATCGCCGGTAATGGGAAATGAGAAAGGAGGAAGTGCAATACCCCTGATGTCTATACCTGGTGTGGCAGTTGAGGAAGAGTACGGAGAGTGGATGAAGGTCAAGTCAAGGACAAATCAGCGGGCTCAACGAGCTGATTTGGATAGGAAGCTTCAGTCTCAAATGACATCCAAGTTCGGATGAATGGACGGTTTGAGGAGAGAAGTGTAGGTTTGAGATTTCAGATCCTATAAAGTTTTAATCTTGAGCCGCCGTTTAAGGAGAAAGATGGCTAGAGCTCGAAGAAAAATATGGAGAAGCAATAGAAGAAAATAGAAAAGGTGGCAGGTACCTTGGAAAAGAGCGAGCTGATGAAGAAGACGAGTGATCCAACTGCTCAAGCTTCAGAAAAGGCTAGCCCTAGTGGAACTAAGAACGAGGAGAAGCAAAGAATCGGTGAGGTATTTAGTGGGAAAACTCAAAGAAAAGGAAAGGAGACAAAGCAAATTGAATCAATGGAAGAGGCCCACCAAGCTCAACCGAACAGTAATGGGCCAAGCAAGGCCAAATTCAAAAAAGCAAGCATTAATAGGCTGTATAAAAGTGAAAGTGGGTTGCTAAGTAAACCCATTGAGAATAAGAAAAAAAAGGGTGCACTAAAAATAATTACTCCTTTGTTTAGAAAGAAGCAAACAAGAAGGGCCCATCACTTGGTCTTTGGATTTGCATCTCTCTCTGGGCCACTAGATATCAATAATGTGAATTATCTACTTGAGCAATAAAGAGCTATTAAAAGAAAGGATCCACATAATGTTGACACACATGCACAAATGATCCTGGACACACATGATCAGACAGTCCAACAGCATCAACAAGAAGAACAACAACATATATCAGCCGAGTACCATAATGAACATGCTCAGCCAGGGGGTTCTCTTCTTATCCAAAATCAGAATTATGTAGAGGGGCAACAAGAGGGCTTGCATAACGTGTTGGAAGACTCAATGGAGGCTGGGGGTGTGACTGCCCATGAAGAGGAGGCAACCGTGAAGCTTTCGGACTCAGGGCAGTAGCCTTGATACTCAGGTTCTTTTCTCCTTTCTTTTATTGTTTTTATGGATATTATTTCTTGGAACTGTAGAGGCGCAGCCTCAAAAATTTTTCCAGGTAGAATCAGGGACTTACTCAGAGATAGAAAGATTGATATTCTTATTCTCTGTGAACTTGTGTTAGTGGTGGTAAAGCTGATAAAATTATCAGGCGTCTTGGTTTTAGTGCTTGGCTTAGACTTGAGGCTACTAGTTTTGCTGGCGGGGTATAGATTCTTTGGAATGAGGAGGAGTTGAATCTCCAATATATCTCTTCCTCCACTCAGGTTATTCATGTTAGAGCTACAACTAAGAACAATTCTGTAGGCTTTTTACTCTCATGTGTGTATACTGAACCTAATTGCATGTTGCGTCAAAATCTTTGGGTTGACATTATAAATTTTAATGGCTCGGTCAATGAGCCATTGCTGGTCCTAGGTGATTTTAATGCTTACTTGTCTATTGAAGATAAGAAAGGAGGCTCAACTCTAAATCTTCGATCTATGCACCATTTCAAAGATTGCATAATGAAGGCGGAATTGATAGAAACTGAATTTGTAGGGGAGCGTTTCACATGGGAGAGTGATCTCCTAAAGGAACGTTTAGACTGGGCTTTCATAAACTCTGATTGGAACCAGGCTTACCCTCTACCAAGACCCATCATTTGAATAAATTTGGTTTTGATCATAGGCTGATTCTTCTTCGTTGTAATCCTGAAATGTCTTATAGAAGAAGGAAAATACCCTTTTGCTGCCAAGCGGCTTGGTTTCTTGAAGACAGTTTTGCATATATGGTTAAAAATTGTTGGAGCTTAGAGCAATGGACTGATAAAGTGAGTAATTTTGCTAACTCAGTAGAGGAATGGAATTGGAACAAAGTGGGCAACCTAAATGAGAAGAAGAAGAAGATCCTCAGAAGGATTGAAGGGGTGGAGAGAGCTAGGGGAAGACGTTATAATCAGTACCTAGTCCAAACTAAAAAGGAATTATGGAAATATTATAACAAAATCCTTGCTCAAAAAGAATTGATATGGTACCAGAAATCCCGTTGTTAATGGCTAAAATGTGGGGATAAAAATAGTAAATTCTTTCACTCTTCTGCTCTAATTAGAAGGAAGAGAAATCGAATTGAAGGCTTGAAACAGGATGATGGTAGCTGGACATTTGATCAATGTGAATTGAAAAGCCTGACCATTAATTACTATATGAACCTCTTTAGCACTTTTGGGACAGGTGACTTTCAACTCATTACAAGCTCTTTGTTTCCCTAGATTGAGTTCAAGGGATATGGATAAACTTCAAGCTCTGATCACAAATGAGGAAATTAAAAAAGCGACCTTCGATTTGGGGCCTTTTTAGGCTCCAGGACCTGATGGAATTCAAGCTGTTCTGTATCAAGAGTTCTGGCCCTTAGTCAGTGACTCTATTGTTTCTCTGGTGAGGGACTTCTTTAATGATCCTATGTCAGTCAAGAGAATAAATAATACTAATTTCGTTCTCATTCCTAAGATGGAAAGTCCTCAAACCATCATGGATTTTCGGCCGATATCCCTCTGTAATGTAAGCTACAAAATCATTACTAAAATTATTTTGCTTCGCCTCCGGGAGATTATGGGGAAAGTTATTGGCAGACATCAATGTAGCTTTATAGCTAGTCGACAGAGCAGTGATAACATCATTATAGCTCAGGAGGTCATCCTTTCTATGAAGACTAAAACTGGCAATACTGGGTGGATGGCTATCAAGGTTGACTTAGAGAAGGCTTTTGATCACCTCGAATGGGGTTTTATTCATGATACTCTTAGAGTGCTGGGTCTTGAGGAGAAATTATGTGAAGTCATCATGGCATGTATTACTAGCTCATCTTCTCAAATTCTGTGGAATGGCGAAGTCACTCCTACCTTCAACTCATCTAAAGGCATTCGCCAGGGGGATCCGATCTCTCCCTACATCTTCACCTTGTGTATGGAGCGACTAAGACATATAATTCAGGATGCTATCGATAATGACACGTGGACCCCGATTCAGCTAAATAGAGGAGGTCCTCGTCTTTCCCATCTCTTTTTCGCAGACAATCTAATCCTATTCGGGGAGGCTTCGGAAAGTCAAGTAGAAGGGATGTTAGATTGTATCCAAAGTTTTTGTGAGGCTTCGGGGTAGAAAATAAACAGAGGTAAGACTAAGGTCTATTTTTTGAAAAATGTCAACTTTTCCAGAGCTTTAAGTTTGAGTCGGAGTATGGGGGTTGGTCTTACAGGGGATCTGGGCAAATATCTAGGGATACCCTTAATCCATAAAAGAGCTAACTATGTCACTTTTCTGCCTATCTTGGAAAAGACTAGGAAAAAGCTATCTGGATGGAAAAGGGGATATCTTAATCTGGCAGGTCGCACTACTCTTATTAAGGTAGTCCTAAATGCCTTGCCTTTGTACTACATGCAGACAATGTTGTTACCAAAAACAATGCTTAAGGAATTGGGGAAGTGCAGTAGGAGCTTCCTATGGGGGGAGGAGGAGGAAAAAAGGAAACTTCACTTGATATCGTGGGATCAAATAACCAGAGATAAGAGAGATGGGGGCCTTGGGATTCGAGAAATGGGTAAACAAAATAAGGCTTTCTTGATGAAGCTATGCTGGCATCTTCTTAACAACAAAGATGCTCTATGGGTTAGGGTTCTTCGCTCAAAGTATAGATGTGGCACGGGTTTTATGCCTAAAATTCAAAAAAGACAAATTCGTCAACAACCTGGAAAGGCATATGTGTTGTTTGGGAGAGTTTCATCAAAGGTGTAAGAATTAATATTGGAAATGGGAATTTGGCCTCCTTTTGGTACGATAATTGGTCTGAGGTGAATAGACCTTTAATTGAACTCATTCCAGGTTATAAAGCTTTTGTGGATAGGGATGCTACAGTGAGTGATTACACAAACCAGTCGGGACAATAGGACAAGGAGAAGCTTGATCGATGGTTTCACCCTCAGGTTATTGATCTTCTCATCATCTCATGTGTGCCCACCCACCTTGTGAGGAAAGATGTAACGCCCCAATTTTTGATTAAGGGCTAATGATAATTATGAGAATAATTATCAGATTAAAGTGGAATTATCGGGTTAGAGTCTACCGTTGATTTGATTTGTTTACCTCTTCACCAAATAGAGGTTATTCTGGGTATTGATTGGTGGACAGCGGATTGCCTTTAGAATGGGATGTGGGAATGGCTTCTGAGTTCTCAATACAATGATACCTTCATCTAGAGACAACCAACTGGGAAGCGCTATCTACAGAGAATTCAAATTGGAAAGGGCTACCTGCGGAGAATTTTGATAGGAAAGGTGTAATATCCCAATTTTTTATTAAGGGAAAAACATGATTATCGTGGATAATTATGAAATTAAATTGAATTATTATGTGTTTTATGGCTATTTTGATTAATATGTCATAATTATTGAGAAATTGGAAGAATGGAATTATTGGTCATGAGTTGGTAATTAAAGGAGAAATTAATTACTAACTAAGAGAAAATGAGATGTGTGATTAAAATGGCTAATGGAGAGATTAGGTAAGTTAATTTGTGACTTATTTGGTGAGAGCCAATGGTAGTGTGACAAGTGGCAAAGAGTGAGTATGGGAGAAAGTCAAATGGGATTTTTAAATTCTATTTTATCTCTCTTCTTCCCTCTTGATCGGCTGACAAGGGAGGGAGTAGTGTGTCATCATTTGCTTCTTCTTCCTCACTCCATCTCTCACATTTTCTCTCTCCCATTTCGTGCTGCCATTGTTGAAGGCAAGGGAAGGAAGAAAGCTTGATCTTTGAGTAGGTATTCTCTATAGCTCAAACTCCCTTCATTAAAGTTGATCCTTGAGTTAAGAGCAACATTTCTATGGTTGTAGTTTGTCCATTGGTTGTGGTTTGTGGCCACTCAAAATTTTGAAAAGTGGTGAATCAAGAACTCCTTTTGAGAAAGTTGATAAGGTGAGCGAGACCTATCTATCCATCTATTTTTTATCCCAAATGGATTAACTTGGAATTTCTAGAAATTTGGACCCATTTTCGAAAATGAGGGCCATTGGGAGTTTAGTATGTGTTTGATATGGAATTTGTATGTTTGGAATGCATTTTGGATAGATAGAAAGTGATTGGGTTTGAAATTGTTAAGTTGGAGATTTTGAGAGTTTGGTGTTTAATGTTACCCACAACCAAAGCATGATAATGGAATAGGATTTTTGTGATTTTGACACTTCCATTGGATTCCTTGAGTGATTTTGTGTGGGAATAAGCTTGGTTGTTGATTTTGGGATTCATTTGGATCACTTGGGAAAAGTTGGAAAATCTGTTTTGTTTAAGCTCTATTTTTCGCTGTCAGTTTGAATGAGCGTTTTGAATGACCAAACGATATTGAAAAATTATGAAACTTTCCAGTCTTAAATTTCACATCCCAAGCTTCAAAATGGACATATATTTTGTGTCATTTCGTTTAGTATTCTATGAGATATGGTTGTCCAAAGTTTGGGATTGAAACAGAACTCTGTTTGGAGTAGTGTATAGTTTTTGGTGATTCTGTATTTGTGTAGTGATCTCCAGTGATGGGCTATATTTTTCCTTGAAAGAGGACTCATATACCTTTCATTTGGCTTTGGAATCACTCCGTTTCAATTTTTCTAGGATTAGTTATGAATTTTCGAAGTTCAGCCAAAAGTCAGGAAATTTCTTGGCCGCGGCCCAAACCTTTCTGGCCTGATTCGGGCCGCGACCCATGAGTGGCGGGCCGCAGCCCAAGGAAGGGCTGGCTGCGGCCCACCCCTGTGTTCCAGCACTTTGTGTTTTCAAAAAGTGACCTTCAACCTTTTGTTTTCTAACCTTTTAGGGCTTTCATTAGAGACATTTGTGGCCTCTTAGGAGTCCTAAATGATAACCAACTTAGTGTATTATGGGATTAAGTAATTGGAAAAGAGATTGATCAATTGTACCTAATTTGGTATAGGATTTGATATCTGCCGAACACGTGAGCCCACTGTGCCAAAGATTGTCAGGAAAAATATAGGTAGCGACTCCTCTCTTATACTTTGTGTACATGTATTGTATGTTTGCTTGTCATTCATTGTGTGGATGCTACTGCTATTGCTTTGAGATACCTTGTGGAGTTTAGTGATACATTGTGCTTTGAGATGCTTTGTGGTGCTTTGTGCTTCGTGTTGCTGCTACATAGTGTTCACCGCGAAAGCGGGCGTTGTGCATAGTGAATACAGCGAAAGCTGGCATAGTGTTCACCACGAAAGTGAGCGTAGTGCATTGTGATTACAGCCGTGAGTGCTGTAGTATGTGGCGCGAGCCAGAGATCATTGTGAAGCTGCTGAACATGATGAACATACATGCTTTATGTTTATATATTGTATGAGTGACTTGTTGCTACTGGGATTCTTTAGAATCTCACTCTTTCCATATGACTAACCTTTTCAGACAGGGCGAGTGGCTCGAAAAGGAAGCGACCAACCAGGAGTGGTTAGGGCTTAGGGACATTTTATATTTGGATGTTGGTTATCCTTGTTTTGGTTTTGGGATTACTAAGTGTATATGAGATGTAAATGAATATTTTGGATATGTAATCCCTATTTTGGGAACTCGCAACCCATGTTATATATGTAGATGAACCCGGGGTTTGCCGGGATTTTAGTTTCCGCACTCTGATATTTCTTATGTAATTTATTTCTCAAGTAGTTATATCCGCATGTGAATGTGAGACCCAGAATTAATACGTTTTGAATTGATTTTGAAATACCTCATCCCCGAGTTGAGGGATTATAAATTGTTGATTTGATTTTATTGGTCTCTATTTCACTTAAACTTCGAAATCCGGATGTAATTACCGTGAGGGGGTTACAAAAGGACTACCTACGGAGAGTTCTGATCAGAGAGAGCTACCTAGGGGAAGTCTGTTCACAAAGGGCTACCTACGAAGAGTACAGTACCGTAGTGTGAAGCCACCGTGACAACAAACCCTAGTGTGGAACTGCCGTGACAACAAACCCTAGAGTGCAGCCACCTTGACGATGAACCGTGGATTGCAACCGCCATAATGTTGACTCATAAACTTGTGTTACGGAAATGTTGGCTCTTAGTGATGGTGCATTGTATTGAATCCCACAATGAATGGGTTTTCTTGAAATAAGAAGTCATACGGCTTGGAATGATTCAAGTTGAATTAGGCCAAGGTCTGGCACGAGCAAATAGAGATTATGAATGCTGTTAGTGGTAGTGAGAGATTCCTTTGGGACTCCTATTAAATCAACTTAACATTGCTAAAACATAGATAAAGAGATAGAAGCCCAAACGAGGTGAATGTGACATATTTGAGAACTATAAGGAGCAGAAGCTCAAGACAGTGTAACTTGTAATGTGTGCATGTCGACGTGAGCCGTTGTGGGGTTTGACATTGGTCATCTCTACCATCAGCCGTTGATGTACCGTTGTGAATGTAAAGGCTGTAAGGTAAAGTGTATATGTAACCACGCCAAGCGCACCGCCACTGGCTGACCCTGTTGAGGGATATGGGTAAGGTGTAACAATGAAAGTATATGCCATGCCAAGCGCACTGCCATCGGCCGAGCCTCAGAGGGGGTATACAGGTGGAGTGTAGGCAGGGTGGGCCGCGATTGAAGGGTACTTCAGATAGAAGAGATTGAGATTCTAGAGTGGCCGGATATTGTTATTGAAACCCAAAAGTCTCGGTTATCACTAGCGGAGTCGTTGGTGGGTGTACGGGTGAGGGAAATATTGTGAAAGTGAATATAGTGTAAGCGAAAGCATAGTGGGAAACAGTAAAAGCCAAAAGATGTAATCACAGCTGAAGATGTCGGTTGAGCGCAGTGAGTTTACGATGCTTTAAGGGATTCCCGGAAGGGGAAAATAATTTAATGAATGAGATTGAAGAGGCTTAAAGCCGGAATGAACGAGTGTATCTCGTCCGAATAGTAATTGAATGAGGTGAAGACCTCTAAGATTGGGAAGCGGAGATCACACATTCATGAGAGTGTCTCCGGGTTCGAGTAATGGTAAAGTGATTTAAAGAAAGAAATTGAGCCACGAAGTGGTGGTCCCTCTAAGATTCTGGTGCGAATCGGACCAGTAGTGTATTGTTGGTACAAACAGTCTTGAAGGGATTACCCTAAAGAGAAACAAATTGAGGAACAAAAGCCGTCGTGAAAAGGCGTCCGGAGTTTATATCCTAAGTGGTGTATCAAATTTTGAGGACGAAATTTATTGAACGGGGGGAGAATTGTAACGCCCCAATTTTTGATTAAGGGCTAATGATAATTATTGAGAGTAATTATCGGAGTAAAGTGGAATTAATGTATATTGGTGACAATATTAATTTATATGTCATAATTGATGAAAAATTTAAAGAATGGAATTATTGGCTTTAAGTTGGTGATTAATGGGGAAATTAATTGCTAACTAAAGAGAAATGAGATATGTAGCCAATGAGTTAATGGAATTAGTTAGTATAACTAAGTGGAGGATTAATTAGGAGGAGATTGTATGAGGGAGTGACAAGTGGCAAGCTTACTTTGTGGTGGAGTGTTTGGAGAAGTCAAGGACATGGTGCAATGATTTTTCTCTCTCCCTCTTCCCTTGCATTCAGCTGAATGGAGTATGGGAGTCAAAGAGTTATTATTCCATCTCTCTCCATACACTCAATCTCTCATTGTCTCTCTCTCCCTCTCTCTTATGCGTATGAAACAAGGGAAGGCAGAATTTCTGCCCTCAACTTCATCTTCATCATCACTCTTCATCTCTCCTCTCCCTCTCTCATGCGTGCTTCCATGGCTACCCAAGAAGGAGGAAGAACTTGGTGAAATAGGTGAGCCATTTGACCCTTCTAATGACCTCTAATGGAAAACTCTCTTTTTCAATCTTGCTCCTAGTGTTGAAAGCTTCAATTCTATGGTTTTAGATGTGCCACTGATGGTGATTTGAGCTCTCAAGGAAATATAGAGTTTGTTGAACCAAGGAACTCCTTTGGGAATTTTTGGGAATTTAACCCTATTTTTGAAAATTAGGGTCTTGTGGTGTTTGAGTTGTCGTCGTCATGGATATGGTGTTTTGAGATGTATCTTGGATAGATAGAAGTTGATTGGAAACTTGGATTGAAAAGTTGCAAGTTTCGTCAGTGAAAAACTCTGTGCTGGCAGTGGTCTTGCATGGACGTTTTAAAATAGCAAATGGTGTTGGAAAATTATGAAACTTTCCAGTCTTAAAGTTCACATCTCAAGCTTCAAAATGGACATATGTTTTGTGTCATTTCGATTTTTGGGCTAGGATTTATGACTGACCAAAGTTTGATGTTAAATCTGTGAACAATTTTGAAACAGTGTAGACTTTTCTTGAAATCTGTATTTTTGTGGTGATTTTCAATAATGACCCATATTTTTCCTATGAAGAGGACTAAAATAGATTTCAATGGGCTTTGGGATCACCTCATTTCGATTTTTCTACAATTAATTATGAATTTTCAAAGTTGCCTTGGCTGCAGCGCAAAAGTTTCTGTGCACATTTTGGCCGCAGCCAGAATCTTTCTGTGCTGTTTTTGGCCGCAGCCAGAGGTTTCTTGGCTGCAACCAATCCCCTGTTTTCAGCACCTTGGGATTTTGAAAAGTGGTTTCCAACCCGGTGTTTCCCAATCCTTTAGGGCCTTTATTAGAGCCAATTGTAGCTTCTTAAGGGTCATTATTGATAACCAAATCTAAGTGTTGAAAAGTCAATTGAGTATTAGAATAGAGAATAATGCTTCGTCCTTAATTATGACTTTAGGATTTGATATCTGCCCGGAGCATAGAAGGCCTGTGCCTGCTCAAGGAAGGAAAGACAAAGGTAGTAACACTTTATCCTATATAATGTGTATTGCATTGCTTGTTTGTATTAGTCATCGATTACAGTGAAAGTGAAGGGCACGTGGCGAAAGCCCGGACTCGAATATAGATATAGTGAAGGGGGCGTGGCGTAAGCCCGACCTCGTATATAGTGAAGGGAACGTGGCAAAAGCCCGGTCTCGAATATTAATTATTGCATTGTGATATATGTGACTTGCTTTGTATATATGCATCATATAAATAAACTGTTGCTATTGGGATTCTCTAGAATCTCATTCTTTCCAAATAACATTTTTAGACAGGGCAAGTGAATCGAAAAGCAAGCAAGTAGATAAGGGCGATTAGGGCTGTCAACGGTAGTCTTAGTTAGATATTTTGGTTTTATATCGAATTGGTTATCATTTTGGATCAATGTAAATATATTGAATAAATTTATAGTATTATAGTTTTGTGTAATTCCCGGTATGGATATTGAGATGGGCAATGATGCCTTGTATAAACTGTTGGATTAATGTTATTATCCCGGGTGAACGTTGGGAATTGTGCTGATACTCTGATATTATATTTGTGACAAACTAAACAGGCCATTTATTTTAATGAATGAAATGAATGGAGATCCATTTGTACAGGTTCTGCAAAAAGTTTTTAATTATTTCGGATTTCTCATTCGATTATTAAACACTAATCTCGGCTTGATTATCGACGGGGGTTACAAAAGAGGAAAGGATAAGTATTTTTGGAAGCCTTCCTTGGATGGCTGTTTTTCTGTTAAAGTCATTCCTGTGGCTAGCTTCTCATGACCGTCTGCATACTGCGAAGATGAGAGCACAAAAAAGACTACTAGATTCCGCAGGATGCCCTTTTGGATGTGATCAAGAGGAGGACATGATGCACTTGCTTAGAGATTGTATGAATGCTCGAGAGCGATGGATTGCTTTAATTCACCCGACTTTGTGGGATAAATTCATGTCCTTACGAGGGAGGGATTGGATAAATTGGAACCTGAAGCATGGTTTTGGTAGAGATTTTACGAGAAACGTCCAATGGGCTTCCTTGTTTGGTTATGTATGTTAGAACATATGGGTAACCAGGTGCAGGAAAGTCTTTGGTGAGGATCTAGAACCTTCTTCTCAGGATGGCCAGTCAAGCTTCTTTCAGGCTAGTTGGGATCATGATTTTCTCTCCCAGTGTCAGTTCTATTCTCAACAAGCATCTGAAGGACATGGTACAACAATTACTCAAGTGGAAGCGGGCTTTGTGTACTTGGAGGTGGATGGATCAGCTATGGACTCTGGTCAATGTAGCTGTGGGGGAGTTTTACATGATGCTGAAAGAACTTGGCTTGGTGGTTTTACTTGCAAGCTGTTATCAGTTCCTCCTGCAATAACTGAGATTATATCAATTATTCAAGGGCTTCAGATTTGCTGGAGTAGTGGATACAGGAATATTTTGATTCGTTCTGATTGTATTGAGGCTATTAACTTGTTAACTAGAGGGGGGAGCAAAACCATCCCTTTAGTGATATTATTGTAGAAGCTAGGCTTTGGTTATCTAGGAATTGGAATGTGTTGTTGAGCTATATTCCTAGGGATCAGAACAGAGATGCTGACACCTTGCTAGGTTAGGTCACACTAGTGCGGTGGTTTTTGTTTTCTTTGATTAACCACCACCTTCATTAGAAGAGGCGGTCGTTGATGATGGATAAGGGTTTCCCCTTCCTTTCTATTTGATATTGTATTAAGTTTTCCTAGTTGAAACTTAATGAATTCCAGATTTCACTCAAAAAAAATGACAAACCTTGGACTTTTGGCAGAGCTTCAAAGACCTTTCTTTGTGCTTAACGATGACCTTTTCTCAAACAGTACAAGGCAATAGTTTCAGACAAGCAATCGTGATAAGCCCCAATTTGCTGCTTATGGTAAAAGCAGCTTAACTATACAAAAGCCCTTAACAACAATCGTAACACCAAACACTGAAAAAAAAAAAAAAAATTCAATGGCCTATCAGGCTTATGGGCTACAAACATACGATTGGGAGACACAATTGCAGCCCCAAACACAAGCAAAGACATTTTAATAAATTATGTCCCTAATGAAATATGATGGGATTCAAATGAAATCAATGTTGATAATTTCTTTTTCACGGGATTTGGATCTTGAAGCAATAAATGATAATGAGGATTATGTATCAAAATTTTGTTAAGGAATAAGGAAAAATAGTATACACGATTGGTCAAAATAAAAAAGATGCTATTGATATATAATTAAACTCGATTGAAAATTATTTGGAAAAAAAGAAACTCAGATGAGAAGTAAAAAATTTTGAACCCATACCCATATACCCATATAGATGAAGATGCAAAGTCAATATATACAAATGTCTATTGCCCATTTGTGCAAAAATAAAATAAAATAAAATGATTAAATTATATTCCTCCAGTCTTAAATGTCGAGCTTAGTTAGATCCTATATTTAGGATTAGAGGTAATACGATACTACACCTGATCTTTAATATCAGAGTTAGGACCTGTTTGAGTTGGCATTTGAGAAGCACATTCACGTAGATCGAAACAAAACTCTTTTCACATACTTACCTCGTACATCGTAAATCACGTTGTAAAAGCAACTTGTATTGCTAAATCAAACGGGCAATTGTTTAGGGGTTGAATTATATCTTAAATATAAAACATCAATATATTTTATCTCCTAATTTTATAATTTTTTTCTTAAAGTATCTTTATTAATTGTATACATTAATAAGTTTCTATCTAAACATAGCCATAATAAAAAATGATATTTTAAGAAACAACATATATTAATTAGAAATAATTAATATAACTAATTTATTTAATCTTATCAAATTAATCAACTAGCTTTTATATTAAAGATTCAATAAAAAAAACCATGACTTGTTGCTCAAGCATTTCCACGAAAACCTAGTATCGATTGAAGAAGTATTACTCACAAGCAATAATACACCACTACTTTTCAATATAAATGAAGGAATTGATTTGCATATGACAAAGGGAGAATTGTTATAAGGTCTTAAAAATGAATTTAAAAACCAAAAAGTTCAATAATATTGGAGAAGTATATAATAACAAATTTTAAGGTAAAACATGACAGCATTTTTATGGTCCTAATTTATATTTAGACTTTTTTAGTTATTAAATTCTTTCTTTTCTTTTCTTTTCTTTTCTTTTTTTTTGTTTTGAGTTACAATAACAGATATTAATGGTTGAGTTATAGGCTGGATCAAACTCATGACCTCCCAGTTATAAGAGAGTTATCTATGTCACTAAGCTATAAAGTGTTTTGCTTTAAATTATTTCTTTAGGACATGTAATTCTCCCCATTTATATATAATAAAAAAAATAAGTAAAATCAAATTTCCGTGGTTTTATTTCTCCCATAGCGGCGTGCCCTACCCTATAAAACTCAACGATGGCGCAGTATCGCAAAGGGCAGCCATGGGAAGCCGGAAAGAGCACAAGCAATCCAAGCCGAAACTCAAAAACCCTAGCACCCCTAAAACCCTCGCTCCAAAGCTAGCTAAGACCAAAGTCACCAAGAAGAATAAGAAGAAGAACGATGACACAGTCCAAAGCATGGGCAAACCACAGTCTGTGATCAACCAAAACGATGAAAGCGTCAAGGAGTCTCAGCCAGCATCAGCTTCAGATCAATTGACGTTCTTTCTGGATCAGTTTCAGTCTTCAAAGGGCGTTCAACTTTCTTCTCTCGAGTTGGAGTCGCTAAATGGTACTCTTTTTTTAATCTTTTTGCAGTTTCTGATTTTAATGAGCCATTGATTTGATTGCTCAGTTTTGCAGCCAATAATGTGGTTTAACGATATGAACTTTTAGCAAATAGATGGGATGGAACTAGAGACTAAAAACATGATTTGAAGTGGTATTGTCCCTATTATTGAGAACTAAATCAGCAACAGATTTTGTATACTAAAAAACACTCAACTCCTATTTTTTTGGTAACTGGTATACTTTACTGATATTGTCCCTATTTTCTTGGTAATTGGTATTGTCCCTATTATTGAGAACTAAATCAGCAATAGTGTAAGACGACACTGTTCTACCAATCACGGTTGGCATAGTCAAGTAAACTCGCGGAAATAGGATAAACTCAACTCGTCAGTTTTTGTATACTTTATGAAATAGCTAAGGAAATATAAATACTCATCTTAAAAATACTCAAGATGCATTATAAAATGTTCTTTTTAACACAAAAAAAGAAGGTAATTGGTAATCGCTTACCCAGTGATGGAAATTAATATCCAGTTTTCAAGTATTGCACACAAAAATAAAATTCACCCATTGTACTAAACTCTAAAGTGGAAATTCATTAAATTTCTTGATTCTGGAGGCTTGACACGGCACTCCGTATTTGGAAATTGAAGCTCTGTTTACATTTTGCAGAGTCATGCGTTTTGGAGTTACCTCAGGACTCAAATGAAGATGTTAACTCCTTGGGGAAAAATATCAGAATGACTTTTGGTCAATCATGGAAAGAGGTGCTATGTGAAGGACAGCTTGAGGAAGGAAAAGTTGATGCTGGCAGTCCAGCTGTTCTTATAATTAGTTCATCTGCCTTAAGATCAATTGAACTTTTAAGGTGTGGTTTTTTCTCCTCTCAATAGAATTGTTTAAAAAAAGGCAAGCTTGTTCAGTATCACTTTTCTATGTGCAATGTTTTATCGAAAAAGTTAATATGTTTGTGTAGGGGCTTTCGGTCGTTGACCAAAGAGTGTCATGCTGTAAAGTTGTTCTCAAAGCATATGAAGGTTGAGGAGCAGGTAATCATGTTGAGTCTTCTATGTTTTGCTAATTATGAATATTTAACTTGCAGTGTAGGAGTTGAGCATGATGATATGCGCTATGAACCTGCTGAAACTCTAGTCACCTGAAGCATTTGAATTGCTGAGTGGTTCTTGTATCAGTTTTGTCCAAAATTGGGAATGGTTAACTTTTCTCATTTTCAACATATACCATTCACAGTGAGATAACTTCTTGCAATAAAACTTGGGAAATGATGCCAAATTTAAAAATACTTTCTGAAGCACTTTCTATGTTGAGTGGTTCTTATATTTTGCACGTCAGTCTGATCCCAAGTTGTCAATGATTGAGTTTTTCACTTTTATGGCATGTATGATTTTCAGTGAAATGTCTTTTTTCCACAATTAGGGAAATGACGCCAAATATGAAAATATTTGCTGAAGCACCTGCTATGCTGAGTGGCTCTGATATTTTGCACGTCAGTCTGATCCCAAATTATAAATGGTGGATCTTTCCACTTTGTAGCATATACTGTTGTTAAAGATGCTTTTTTTCCCTTCTGTTACTTATATTTCTGCCGCTGATGCAAAATGCAAGAGAAGTTCTGGAAGCACTTACCATGCTTGCAGTTCTTATATTTTGCATTTTACTTTGATCCTGAATTTTCAATGGTATATTTTCTCATGTGCAATAATACCATTCAGTGGAATTTCATTTTCATTGTCGAAATACTTGGGAACAGATTCTAATTTGAAGAGCATTTACCGAAGCATTTTCTGTGCTGTGGTTTTTGTATTGTGTAATTGTAAATGCAAATTTTTTCTCTTTCACATCATATAATTCACTGGGAGATATCTTTTTTTTTACTCAACTGGGGAGATGATGCTAAATTTAACATTTCTGAAGCACTTGCTATGCTGAGTGGTTCTTATAATTTGCACGTCAGTCTGATCCCCGGTCTTCAGTTGTGGTTTTTCACCAAAGTTCAGTGAGGTGTCTTCATTATAATGTTTGATGCTTGTATTCTTACATTCTCTAGTTGATCTTTCAATGAGATTTATTGGTTTTGGCAGAAAGATAGCCTTTTGTTAATAGTTTCCTAACCATCAACTTGAAGATGCATCTATTCAATGTTTTTGTCCCAAAACCGCAGGTATAAAAGGACATTGTACCGAAAAACCTATCTCTTCCTTTTACAGCATATAATTCATGGTTAGAAATCTTTTCATTCTTTCTTTCTGGTCACAATTTGGGAAATGATGCTGAATTTATAACCATTTTCTGAAGCACTTGCAATGCTGAATGGTTCTTATATTTTGCACGTCAGTCTGATCCCGAATGTTTAGTTGGGGTTTCTCACTTGTATTGCAAATGATTCAGGGAGATGTCTTCCTTTTTTGTCACAAAATCTGGGGAATGATGCCAAGTATCAAAATATTTGCCTGAGCCCGTGCTAAGTGGTTCTTATATTTTGCACGTCAGTCTGATCCCTAGTTTTGTTGTAAATTTTGGATAGGGGTCTCTCTAGCATGTAGTGTAACTGTTCACAGTGATATGCCTTTCTATCTTTGTTGCAAGTATATATAACTTATGCCAAATTTGAAAGTAGATGCTAAAGCACCTACTATGCTGAGGGGTTCTAGGGGTTGTGATACTAACCCATTAAATATCTCTTTCATCTTATTGTTCTTTTGGTGACTGCAGGTTTCCCTGCTAAAAAACCGTGTTAACATTGCAAGTGGCACGCCAAGCAGGTTGGTTATGTTTCATTTCTTTTAGGATACTAGACTTCTTATGAAGACATCGAATAGCTCTAGTTTTTCATTTGGTGACTTAATTACAGTCCTAAACACTTGTTGTATATAACATATGTGCATAACTTCCTTCTTTATTTCAGGATAAAGAAGCTCATTGACACTGAGGCACTAAGACTTTCAAGGTTACAAGTGCTTTTACTTGACATACACACAGATGTGAAGGGTTATTCTTTGTTTACCTTGCCACAAGTCAGGTTTGGCTATGATCTATTTTCCCTCAATTATGGGTTACAAATTGAGAAATTGATGAGTTATATATGATTGGCTCATCTTTATATATAATTTATTGGCAGCGATGAATTCTGGGACTTGTTCAACACTTATTTGTATCAACCAATGGTTCAAGGTAATCTGCGAATCTGTCTCTATGGTCCATGTCATCTGGCTGTTTGCTTAAAAGGCAAACGAAGGCTTAATGATTCTGAGAAGTAAATTCGTCCCTTAATTGTGGATTTTTGAGGCTTGTATTCGTATAATTCACTATTTAATTTTAGAATGAGAATTATTGGTTGTGGCAGAAAGATAGTCTTTTTTCTTATTAGCCTCCTTTTCCATCAACTTAAAAGATGCCTTCCCAAGACACATGTCTTCAATGTTCTTTCCAAAACGACCACGGGGAATCCCTGTCATTGCCATAGAATCCGGTATTGACATCTTCCTTAGAATATTTTAATTTTTTCTATTGTACACAAAACGAGATATATATAATATTTTATACATTGGTTATATCATATTGACTTGTTTTCCTTCTCAGTTTTCATTTGCCAAAACCATCAAGTCCTTGGAATGTGTCTTAAGTTTCTAATTCTGATTTTGTGTTTGGGATATTGTTGATATTTTCAAACTAGGGTGCAATTTCAAAGAGATGCTTTATGTTTATGTGATTTGGTTTATGCCATTAAATAGGGATGGTGCACATGTACGAAAATTTTTGATTGGATTACAAAGAAGAACGGAATAGATAGGAATAATAGATCAAGAGACAACATTATCTCTGTCCAAATTATGCTCCTTGTACATATGTATATAAACACATATATAATGGTCTTGATATATATATATATATATATTGTTATAATCAGATTGTCTGTTTATCCCATTAATTCTTCTTTTTCATTAGTTTTATTTAGAACATTTATAATTAAAGTATAATAAAATTTTTATTAACTGAAATTGTGGTGGTGTATATATATATACTTTTTTTTTTTGCCAGCAACAATAGCTAATAGTATTAATTTCAAATAAAGTTACATTGTCACATAAGTTACAACAAACCAACGCAAAAAATGAGAAAATAAACAAGCTGTAACTAACAAACACTGACAAAGAAGATAAATTCCTAAACCTAACTGACAAACTATAGAGGCCATTACATAAATACTCTTCAATGCAGTCAGAACACAATAATAAAGGAGAGCCAACATCCCCTCCAATAGTAAAGTAGGCCTGTAACTGGGAAGAAGGTCGATATGCCTGATCACAGTGGCAAGACACTTCTAAAGAAGCTTTGGTCATCCTTCCGATTACCAAGTCTGCTTCCCTGGGAACACACCTACAAAAGAGGTTCCTAACTAGATTCCCTGACACAAAAGTGTGCTCAAGGAGAATAACATTCAATATATTATCAGAGAATGCACAATCAAATAGATCATAGGAAAAATAAGCCCAACTCCAATCTGAAGATAAGCAGAACTGCCATATACACTAAACAGACCCATGTCTAGACCTATAATGAACAGTGTAGATCAATACACTGAACAGACACCAGATGAGCCTATGATACACAGCGCATACAATTCTACTCAAACAGATCAGATCCAGAAAACTTATATGTATTTGACTATTTATTGCACATTCCTCAATCAGAATACCCACAAAAAACATTACCTCTCTACCACTTAGCGCTACCTTCAACCTCAACCAAACATTACTAGAATCTGAATCTATCATAAGGACTCTGTTTCTGGGGCTTAGGATAATCAATCCAACTCTTTCCCACCGATAAATCTTCCACACCAAATCAGGTAGGGTATAGACAATTTGGGTAAGATATTTTGACTTATAATACGCACTTGCCAATGAAGAAATGTAATAGCTTACCCAGTCATATGAGTCAACGCAAACCACATTAGGTATCAGTTCTTCTAAATAATCATCTAAACTAAACAAAGAGAAACCAACACCTAAACAGGCTCTCCCACCAACAGCCGGCCTCAACCTCAATAAGACATCAGCGGGAACAGATTTAAATTTTAGCAATCCACTCACCTCTGGAGCCAAAGATCGCATAAGTAATACCTTTGAGCATCTTCGTTCCGGAGCCTTGGATTTCCACAACGCAGCAGAGAAATCCCAGCTTCCTCTTATCCAATGACCGTTCAACATCTTACCTTCCTCTGAGGGTTCACCGGCAGCGAGGTCCTCCAAAGCCATGGCACTACTCTGTTTGACCTTTGAGCTCCAATGTCTTAAGTACCGCATCTCCTCCACAAATCTGCCCCCAATTACTTGACAACCCCAACTCTCGTCCCTCAACACCTCAATCAATTGCTTAGACAAGAGAGGGAGCCATCGCGTCGATTTCCCCACCCACATCGGAGGCCATGGAGGCACCCATCGGAGGTCGTCATTGGATGACGTCAAATGCGTCTGGGCTTTGATCTCTTCCTCGTCTCCGGTGACCCAACCCTCCTTCACATCGCCATCGCAGGAATAGCTCCTAGTCCGCCTATCCTCAGGCCGCAACTGAGGAAGCCTGCCGCTCAACTCCACCGAACAAGGAGAACCTAACCTTCCAGTGAGAAAGAGCGGCCGCCACTCACCAGCGAAAGGCTGGATCCCGCCGACGCACTCATTCTATCGGAAATAAAAACCCTAGCAGAGGGAAAGCTACTCGCACAGAGGCGAACGTGAAAAATCTCTAGTTGACTTCTTCCGTAAGTTAACACGAAACTAATCTCACCGGTGTGTGTATATATATATATATACAAACACAATTAAAGTGTATATATGCTATAGTAGTCAATATAATTTCCATATAAATATGGAATTGAGCCAATGAATTGAATGTAAAGTATGAGTCGATGTAGTAAATGTAGGACTTATAATGAGTTCATCTACTTAAGAAGCTTGTGCACCAAGGCAACCATATCGTTTCCGGGACCAGTGAGAATGCAACCAACAGGAATTGGGTTTATAGAAAGGTCTAGTCCCCCGCACTGCAGGGAACCAAACCAAGGTTCAAATCACAGATGTCCATATTTGATGGTTGACACTACCTCGAACAGGATTGTCTCTAATAAGAGGATATTTGTGCCTAACCAAAAAGGGAAAAAAATCATGCGAGCCATATCAGTCTCACCCCATTTGAGACAGTATATTCTCACAAGTTGCCTATGTATTTCCTTTACCCAAATCAATAGGACTAAATTTTCCTAACGCTGACGCTTTTGCAAATTCCAGACATAAATTCTCAGCAAACTTAATTACTGAGTGTGGTCCATGTTGGAAGACGAGTCCTTCAAAGCTTCATCTAACACTTCTATAGGCATGTTTGAATTTGCTTTTGATGAGCTCGGTCACACAAGTCTAAGACAAAAGTTCTCTCATTTATTTATAATTGAAAAGTAATTCCTATCACCAATTCAAGCTGACACTCCAACATTGCGGCTACTTCGTTTTCGTCCTCTAGATGATTAGACATTAGTCGACTGCACAGGTTGTTTCTCAAATGTAGCAAAGTTTGTATATGTCTGAAGTCCTTGTTTAGCATTGACCTCAGCTGTAATTCTAAAAAAAATTTCGTCATCCTCAACAAGTGATGTATGCGTTTCTGCACCCATTCCCGATGCAAGGTTCTGTTGACTTAGTGTTTGTTTATATACTTCTACCGATCCTTAATATAAAATATAATTGATTTTCTTTAAGAGATTAAGCTAAATAAATTATTTAATCATAACATATGTTGTATATCAATAGATATGTTACTTTATAAGTAAGATAAATTAATTTGGATAAAAATATTTTAAAATAATTTATTTAATTTCCTTAATTTTTTTAAAAACTCAATTGAGTATTATATTAAGGACCGGAGCTATGGTAAGAAGATATAACTTTATAATCAAATATAGATGGTTGTAAAAAGCGATGCTGTGAGAATCAGACTGGATGGGTAAGTTTGGACCTGTAAATGGCCGCTAAAAGTAAATAAGAATTGGTTTGGAACTTGAAAAAAATGTATTATGACTGAGTTTTCATTGTTATAATATTGGGATTAGAAAGTTTTGTGTGGGTGCTGTGGGTATATGAAAGGTTTTTTCCCCTTAATATCACCCTATACGTGTTAAACAAAAAAAAAAAAAGGAGCAAAGTAGCTCTAATGTTAAACCGTCAGCATTTTCTATAATACTACCATTCTAAAGGTGTTAAAAAAGAGCGAAGTAGCTCTAATATTAAACCGAAAACATTTTAAACAATTAGGGGTGATATTGCTTATTTTTTTAACACTTTTAGGACATTATCAATCCAAAAAACAACTTCGTTCCTACGTGAAAACTTGCTGGGGAATTGGATCTTAACACTACAATATTTTCATACACATTATTAAAATAAAGTACATTACTTTAAGAAAGAATCTCACTAAAGGATCACCAAGCAAAAAACTTTTTATTAAAGGACTAAGGCTTTGTTTGGTTCAACGAAGGTTAGGTTAAATAAGGTTTATTTAAGTTAGGTTAGAAGAGGTTATAATGTTATTTGGTTCAACGAAAGTTAGGTTAAGTGAGGTTTATTTAAGTTAAGTTAGGTTAGAGGAGGTTAAAATGTCTTTCTACATATTTTCCTTCTTCTTTTATAATATATTTATTAATAATAATTATTTATATAAAATTATTATTTATAAAATAATTATTTGTGTAAGCATATAAATAATTATTTATAAAATTATTATTATTTGGAAAGTTCGTTGAATCAGGTGGTCAAGTTTTAAAGGGGAGGACAGTGTTGGAATTTTAAAAAATTGTCATGGGCAATTTAGTCACAATTGAAGACAAATATTCTCTCACCTAGAAAAAACCCCAATTTTGGAGGGTTCACAACCTAGGTTAGGTTACCACTAGAAGACAAAAAAACATCCAACCAACCTCCCTCCAACCAAACACCACTTTTTTACCCCCAACCTACCCCAACCTAACCTAACCTCCAACCAAACAAAGCCTAAAAGAATATGAAATAGGGTCTTGTATTCAAGTCCTAGAAAAGACAACTTTGGTGGAAACGGATGATAATATCAAAAACAAAAACTCTCATAAATCGACATCGTTTGCAAAATAACAAGTAGAACATGATATTTTGACAACTTGATTTCATGTTTTAATAATTTTCCTAATGCATCTTTTAACAAGTCCCCTAATGCTAGCTGGTGATTATTGTTGTGGTTGCTAGGATTATTTCATTCTAGGGCATACAAGTCTTTTTATATTATAAATGGGTACATTAATTACATGCTTCTCACTTTATTCCGGTTTGTAATGTAAGATCTATTAATTAAATTAATTAATTAATTAATTGATAGAATTTTTCTTTCTTTCTAAAACACCTTAATAATCTTTATCTCTCTTATTTGATTATTGTTGAGAGAGTATCAATATGAATAAATAAAAAAAATATTGACAAATATAAGAAATTGGTCTTGTATTTATCAAGGTATTAAAACCCGGACCGGGTATTGAACCGGTCGGGGTACTGGGTTAAGGGTTAGTGGGTCAGACCGGGGTCAAACCGGAGCTAAACCGGGACCAAACCAGTGAAAAATTAAAAATTTTAAACTTATAGTATGAAATTCTAAAGGAAAAATTAAAAAAAAATTTAAAAATAGGTAACCCGGACTGGACCGGTTTTCAGGCCGGACCGGCCGGTCCGGTCCGGGTTTCATTACCCTGGTATTTATGATCAAGATCAATTTTTCAATTAGGCTCTACATTAAAGACTAGATGAAGTATATCATAGTTCTATATGTATGCCAAACAAACTTTTAATCTCCCGTCCACTGCCATGGAAAAATGCCTTTCCAACCTACCAAACGGTGCATAAGTTTTCAGGACCAACTAGCGTTCCACAAGCAATGTACAATACTTTGGCAATGAGGGAAAATTTTTTCGTTATTGATGGATGGAACAAGGGGTCTCCCTTTTATGACTCAACAAGCTCCAATTACTTCATAGTATCAATTTCCCCCCGGACTAGAGCTGGTAATACGGGTTTTAATCGTGGGCCGAATCCCCCCAACCCAAAAAAAATAGGCGATTTGGGTTCTATAAAAAGTGGGAGTATTTTGATGCGGTTTTTTCCCCCCAAACCCATACGGGCCCAACCCACTGCAAGTTAGACTGTTTTTATTTATTTTATTTTTAAAAAGAATTGTGATTTTTCTGAGTGTATTGTGTAACCTAACACCATTAATATCAATTAATTATTAATTGCATTAAATGTTAATGATGGGTTTTGGATTTAAGTTTATTTTGTAATGTGTAGATTTGTGATGATTGCTTAATTTGTAACGTTTAAAACTTTTGAATTGGATGTTATATTATGACTTTATGATTTTGTAATGTATTTTTAATTTTTTTATGGTTTAGGTTTTTAGAAATTTTTTTTGGTATAATGTTTAAAAATAAGGTTTGAAAAGCGCAGTATAAATTTTTTTTTTAAAGATATATAATATGGGTTGGGGGGTTAGCAGAAGTTATAAGTTGAGTTGGCTAAATGTTGATTCATAGTGATACGGTTCTTTTTTGTCTGAACATATATGATACCAACCCGTGGTAGGTTAGATCGAACCCGATGGTCTGACTCATATTACTAGCACTACCCTAGACCAACTATTTATAAAAAACTCCCACTAGCCCTTAATGTAGTACTTAACGAGGATGATATTGGTCTTTAATGTAAGATTTATTTCTCATATTTGTTAAATTTTTTTCCCTAATTTACCCTATTGATACTCCATTAACAACAATAACATAAGAGAGAGGTGGAGATAAATCATGAAGATGATTAGGACGTTTTAATAAAAATATGTCATATTAATTAACTTAAGTAACTTTCTTAATCTAACCAAATGAAATAAATAAGCCTTACATTAAAAACACAAGTAATAATTATATTTGATATTCTATATTACTCTCTTTAGTTCAAAATATATGAGTTAAATGTGTGAGGATTTGTTTTTTTAATATAAAATACAGTTTACTTTTGTCTTATCATTTAATATATTTTTTTTCCAATTTTACTCCTAATTGATTTCATCTCTCTTCTCTCTTTTTCCCCCCACCCATTCTCTCTCATCTCCTTTTTCATTCATTCTCTTCCCCACCCACTCTCTCCATAAATAAGGATATTTTAGGAGAGTTAGTTACATTTTTAACATATTTATTATTTTTAATAAATTTTTTAAATTGCATAATTTAATTATATTTATCTTATATTTTGAACCAGAGGGTATATTTCCAGGTTTAGGACTGTCTCCTTTTATCTTGAGTAATTAGTCTATACGGATCTATAAAAACCCAAAAAGAAAATACCAATTACGAAATCTAAATATCCAAATATAAATACTTCCCATGGGTCAAATTGCATAGATATGTCAAACTGATTTTTTTTTTTTTTCTTGCCACAACAAAGTGAGAGGACTCCAGCCATGTTTGGGATCACGATTTCTTAAAAAATAAGTTCTTATTACGTAAGTCGAGATAAAATTCCTCTCATATACTTACCTCGTATATTGTGAATCACGATTTATAAGCACTTATTGCCCAAAAATAAGTTATTCCAGATGAGCACGAAGCCATTTGATTCATAAAATCTAAGTATCAAAACCAAGGATGAGAAGTTTGTTTGGTTTTACGCAGGAATGGTTTTGATAATTTCTAACGTGAAATCAAACACATCAAATTTGTACAATATGCTCGTATCATTCTAGTGTAATGATTCGGAAGAAGATACTCTCAGATTTTTTTTTATCCTTTTTTTCTTAGTATCTCATCTCTACTCTTAAATAAAAAAATGAATGGTTCAAATTTAATATTTTCTAAAACTATGATTATAACGTTTTATAAATTAATTTTTTCATTACTTGTGTTTGTATTACAATTTTGAATTAAGTAAATCATGTTTTAACAGTTTTAATTTACTTATTTACATTTAAAATAATATTTTTATAAAATATTAATTCTAAACCATCCATTTTTTAATATCTGACGGTGGAGATAAGATTCTTAAAAGAAAAGGAGAAAAAGAATTTTGAGAGAAGCCAGACCCATAATGATTCACAACCACTAATGTGTGTATAACACACAACATTAATGAAAAATTCCATCAAGGAAGAATACTTGTATAATTAATTATATTTATGAGTGGTGAGCCCTCTCTCTCATCCACTTTAGGGCAGACCACTTTGTCCCATGTAAAGTACCTCACATGCTGTCACATGCTCTATGAACACCCTTCGGATCCAATTGTCCACTACGTCCCCGTATAACACACGTCCCTGTATAACACACCAACACATAAATACGTTCAATCACGGGGTTTACAAAAAAAAGTGAGTTCACACGTACAATTCTCTTAGGGCTCGTTTGATATGCTGAAATTGATTTTGATAGAAATTGATATGGATATAGATATAGAAATGGAAATGAGGACTAAAAGTATGTTTGGTATGTCATGGAAATGGGATCTAATTTTGTATAAAAATACCAAAATGTCCTTCAATTTTTTTTTGAAGGTAGTGGAGGGTAATAGATGGAAATGATCACATGGAATTGTAAATCTTAGGTATTTTGATAGAATTGATAGGGTGGAATTGAGCCTATTTGCCTTCCACATGGAATTGGAAAATTTTCCAATTCTATCATATCAAACAAGCATCATGATGGAATTGATCCTCAATTCCATTTCCATCACTGCTAATTCCATCATCCAAACAGGGCCTTAAATTATTGACTAATTTTACTTGGTGGAACTTTAATTCAGAGCATTTAAATTCCCTAGAACTATTCAGTCCAAAAAAAAAAATTCCCTAGAACTATCACAAAATGAAAATAGTATACATGATGTTTTCATCATTTTCCTTCCATAACACGATACTTCCTCCGGTCCTAAATATAAGAATAAGATATTTAATTTGTGGAGATTAATAAAATTACGTAAGTTAGTTCCTTATAAAAAATATCAGAGCAGAGGAAGAGACTTGCATATGGTTTTAATTGACTAAGAAACAGCACATGATCTCGCATCAAAAGAAATACTTTGGAAAAAGCATTAGAAAAGAAGGTGTGTGGGTGATGGATATATCAAAGCTATACAAGATATGTATAAGAGAGTAACAACATATGTAAGAACACCTATAGGGGATACAAATGAATTTTCTATAAAGATCGGGCTACGTCAATGATTATTTTTGAGTCTTTATTTGTTCAACCTGATTGTAGACATTCAAATCGAGCTTATGCATGAGGAAATCCCTACGTGCATACTTTTTACTGATGCTATAATTCTTGTGGTTGAGTCACTGGAAGAGATTAACTTAAAACTTGAGTTATGAACAAGGAACTTGGAATTGACGGACCTTCGCTTGAGTAAGAGCAAGATAGAAATATGCATTACAACTTTGATGAGACAAGTTAAGAAGCGATGAGGTTAAAATGGGAAATTAAATCAACTCACAAGTGACAAAATTTAGATATTTGGGCTCAAGTATACAAAAAGACTAATAATAGAATTCAGACTGAGTAGTTTAAATGGAGAAAAGCTACCAAAATTGTTTATGATCAGAAGGTATCTAGTAAGGTAAAATGAAAGTTTTATCGCAACACTATAAGACTAGTAATACTATATGATAGTGAATGTTGGGCTTTAAAGCGATAGTGGGAGCATAAAATGGAAGTGGCTGAAATAAGGATGTTGAGATGGATATGTGGCCATAAAATAAAAGATAAGGGTTAAGGTGGTATCTATTGAAAAGAAAATGGTCGAAAATCGTTTGAAGTGATTCGAACGTATATAAAGAAAACCATTGGGTTCATTGATAACAAGAGTAGATCAAGACATATGGAGTGCTGTGAAAAGGGATAGAGAAAGATCGAAATGAACACTCAATGAAGTTATTGAGAGGAACCTCTTGATTAATAATTTAACTAAAGTTTTGGTGGTTGATAGAATATAATGGCGTTGTGCAATCTTTATAGCCAACCCCATTTAGTGGAATAAGGTTTGTTGTTGTTGTTATTTGTAAAAAAAATGTGTTGGTTTTCTTAGAGCATCTTATTTGCATTATTGGATACTACTTTCTTGACAAAAACCCCTCAACATATACAATCAATCAGGAGAGTTTAGGAATAGATTATAAATTTGGAAGATAAGTTAAATCAAACTTCTTATACTTAAGACTAAAGTAACCTCCACTACTAGCTTTTACATTTAGAACCGAGCATGACATGTTCAATAACATTAGGATAAACTTTTGCTCAACAAGCCAAGCCATAATTAAAATTAAGGGTGAAGGTGCAATTTTAATAATAATGTTTTCTCTCAAGGACATCTGGCATCATAAAGTTTTTTAGGGTGCTAAAATACACATAAAGTTTATAAAATGGAGCAATTTTACCAAAACCGTTAACTTGAAGGAAACGGACGTTATATGTGGGTCCCACATGTATTTTTTTAAAGTGAAGATGCAATTTTAACAACAATGTTCTATCTTAGGGGCATCTGGCACCATAAAGTTTTTTAGGGTGCTAAAATACACATAAAGTTTATAAAGTGGAACAATTTTACCAAACCGTTAACTTAAAGGAAACGTACGTTATATGCGAGTCCCACACATTTTTTTTTTAAAAAAAGCAATTGCTTCTTGCTCCTTCTCTCAAGTGGATAATTCCACAAAGAGCAGTAGATAATAATGTTTACATCGTGCTTAATGCTTCATCTGAAAAACATGGTTTGAAAGCCTTTTTCAACGAATATCACAATTTGCAGAACAAACCCGATAGCTTTTAACTTTATTTTTTACTGACGTATACAAATTATTAACGCTGTTGGGGAAAAAAAGTTTACCTGTTTCAGCAATGGGAAAGATGAAACTGGGCAGGTGAATAGTTAAAGATTTCAAAGGAAGTGCTGCATGTTACAAACAAGACTGGGTAAGAAATTGTAGAGGGGAGCAGGAGCAAGAAGCAGTACATTCACTATGTGGGACCCGCATACAACATCCGTTTCCTTCAAGTTAACGGTTTGGTAAAATTGCTCCACTTTATAAACTTTATATGTATTTTAGCACCCTAAAAAACTTTATGGTGCCAGATACTCCTGAAATAGAACATTGTTGTTAAAATTTCACCTTCACCCTTTTTAAAAAAATACGTGTGGGACCCACATATAACGTCCGTTTCCTTCAAGTTAACGGTTTTGGTAAAATTGCTCTACTTTATAAACTTTATGTGTATTTTAGCACCCTAAAAAACTTTATGGTGCCAAATACCCCTGAGATAAAACATTATTGTTAAAATTGCACATTCACCCTAAAATCAATCTAAATCCTCTATTTTCATAAAGTAAACATGGCCAAGAAAAAATACCGCTACAGTCAATGTGCATAGTGTATTTGGAGGGGTAGAGGAAAAAGGCAAAAAAAAAAAAAACAAAACAAAAAAGGAAAAAGGGAATGAAAATAAAATGCGAACGCATAAACTTTTTTTTTTTTTTCAATTTTTGTATCTCTCCTTCCAAATGTTTGAATATATGAATGTATAGGTAATTTGAATCACAATGGATACAAGGAAAAAACGTTAGAAAGCTAAAAAGATTGAAGAAAAAAATGCTGATGGTGATCCAGAAAAAGGCTGGAGGACATTAACTTGCAATATATAACCGTCAAAAGCACCAAAAAAGGAAGTAAAAGCACAATTAGAATAATTAGTTGCTTATCATAAAAAAAAAAAAAAAAAAAAAAAGAATAATTAGTTGCCACCTAAAAACCACATGGATACTGTGACATTGTCTCTTACTATTTTGTTCAGTGTCCAGGTTAGTGCTCATGATTCCTAGGCAGATCCTATTACATTGTAGACAAAGTACTCCTTTAACTTCACACAAGGTTTTATTTTGGTTACTTAGTTTTATAAAATGTTTTTTTAAGTCATTTAATCTTAACACCGTTAACAAAAAATGTTGGCATTAAAATTTTAAATGCTGAAAAACATTTTTAAATGCTGACATATTAAGCTTAATTTTCAAAATAATAATAATATTAACCATTACAAAGAAAAAATCATCAGTTAAGACTAATGGCATTAGGTTTGAGGAACTAAACTGAAACCTTGTATAAAGTTGGAGGACCAAAGATGCACTTTATAATAAAGTCCACGACAAATCACATTTCATGTAAGCATGAGTAACGGGACTCATTTTTCATAACTGCAAGGAAAAATGTGTCAAGTTGCTCTTATATAACGAATAAATATGGTAACAGCCAGAGGATCCTCTTACAAAAAAATTCCAACCAAACCAATTGATTAACATAATTGGTTTTTTAAAACACAGGAGCAGGACATGATTAAGAGCCTATCTTTTATAACAACAGTATGTGACATCATAACCTCAAAATAAAAAATAAAAATATTATCCAAAAAATGTTAACTACATTCACATGGTCCATTAAAAAATTCTCGAAAAGACTTGTTAGAAACACGCATGATGGTTCCAGAAATTGAAAATTTGGTCAACTGCAAGGATGATAAAACACTTAGGATCTTGCAATTAACGGGTTTTTCATAACGGAATACCATAAAAACCAGAAAATATAAATTAAAAAAATAAAAAGAAAGAGTTATATTCATGAAGGGGGCTGCATACAAGCTGCATATATTAAAAAAAAATTGAGAAAAAAAAAATTTCAAAAGAATAGTAGCACAATAGCTCCACCAAAATTTAAAAAACAAACAACAAAAGAAAAGAAGAGCACGGTTAGTGTTGACGTCTTAAATAGGGGGAAAAACAAATCATTCCAGTACAAATCTGGGACATGCTTATTTCCTATAGAAATAATCAAAATCATTCCAAAAAAATTAAAAATAAAATCAGACATCACGAAAAAGTAAGTAAAACTGGTATATCAGTTCCACTTAAACAAACAAGGAAGTACAAACATTTCAATAGTTATAACCATAAAGTGCCAAACAATGATGTGATGGTATAAATTCTTATATGTAACAAAACGGGACAAGTTCAACATCTTCAAAAATTCTTAAGCCCAAATGTGGCATAATATGAGTGCACATGTTTTCCATGAAGGCAAGGAAGACAAGTTTCCAAAAGAACAAACAAATTCCCAAGTTCTGTCTGTTTCATATTGTAGGATGCATTCGGACATTAGCCTTCACCTCTTTCATTGTTTAGTTCAAATTTTTAGGAGCATAATGACAAAATCAGGGAAAAAAAAAAAAACTTATGGAGGAACAAGCTTGTCGGCTCATCAAGTGGGGTCCATTTCTTGAATCTTCCCTTTTTTTGTCTTTTTTTTTTTGTTTCTTCCGATACATTGTTTCTTTCTATTAGTAACTTCACAGTGAACAATACTGCAGCAAAACCAGATTGTTAGGAAGCTATCATGAATTTCCAATCACTTTGGCAAACAAATAAAACAAAATGTACTATTTCTCGTTCGCTAAAAATACAACACGAAACTCAACTTGAAAATTACATGCTGAAGTTACAACAAACAACCCAAATTCGTCATATGAGCACGCCACAGAGAGAGAGAGAGAGAGAGAGAGAGAGAGCACGTAAATCTTTTTGTTTTTTATTTTTCCTTTTTTCCATTACCGATGAACAAGCCGACGGTGACAAATGAGAGAAGCTCGCAGGTGAACTTCATGGTGGTAGGAACAATGAACTAGTTGCCAGTGAAGAGAACAAGAGAAAATGTTCAATGAAAGGGTAATGAAAGAAACGAATACACTGATTCAAAGGCAAATGTAATACGTCCCTTAAGAACACAAAGAAACAGCTTTGATCGCCCATTGCTTGTGATGTCTTCTTTCTTTCACTTTCAAACTTGGATTTGCTTTCAGTGACGGATCTTACCGCTATACCAGTATTAAAAAGCGGCGAAGGCCTCCGGTTTTTGTTATTTATATTTTTGCCCTTCTACAAATTTAACTGACCCCTTAAAAATACCCCAATCCCGCGGTGAGGTGGACTTTTACGTGAATTACTCCGTCCAGTCCTTAATACTTCTCTTAATTTTAAATATAAGATATAATTTGGAAATTGATTTTGATCCGAAATATAAAATATAGTTTTCATATTTATCAATCTTTTCCTAATTTACCCATATTGATATTCCCTCAACAATAATCAATGTGGAAGGGAATGAGAGAATTAAAGAAGATAGTTAGGGTGTTTTAGAAAATATATGTCATATTAACTAACTCAACTAACTTCCTTAATCTGATTAAGTTAGGTAAATATGTCTTATATTAAAGATCGAATGGAGTATTATTTTTTTTATAAAAAGACAAAATGATAAAAAACGTAAGTTTACATATTACAAATAGTAAATGAACTAAAGTGAATCCCTAAGAAATTGTTAAAAAAAAACTAATATTAGAATGACCCTAATATTAATAATAAAAAAATCATTGTGTAAAGGCAGGCATGAAGCAACAATAAATTTCAGCCTATAATATGGAAGAAGTTGAGGATGCTAGTTCAAAGTTAACAATTTGCTTTACTTCGCTAGGTATTGTCAAAGGGTTGTCTCTTCTTTCATGATATATGTAAAGCCTGATTCCTTTTCTTCCAAATAGTGTGCAAAAGACATATCATTTGAGAAACAAAATGCACAAGACCATCCTTTTGGACATTAAATAATGTATCCTTAAGCCATTCCTTTTCTTCCAAATAGTGTGCAAAAGACATATCATTTGAGAAACTATAAACGCATGAGACCACCCTTTTGGAGATTGAATGTATCCTTAAGACATTCCTTCAAACTAGTGAAAGTTGATGAAGGTATTCTGATAATACATAAAACATCCATACCATAGGCTTCTGGGTAAAGGACATTTAACAAAGGAATGATTTAGTGACTTTGCCGCATCACAACTATGTTTGGAATAGTTTTTTTTTTTTTAGAAAATAAGTGATTATTACGTAAGTTAAGATAAAACTCTGATCCTTTCACATACTTACCTCGTATATTGTAAATCATGATTTATAAGCACTTATAAATAAAAAATAAGTTATCCTAAACGAGCACATAAAATAGAAAAGGGGAGGTGATATCCGGTACGGATGCCACTTGATGACAAGGTATTATGAAACAATTTCCAAATGAAAATTAGTTGCTTGTATATAAATTAGGGTTAAGGAGCAAATTTATCAATGAAGTTTTGTCCAAGGAGTATCTGGCATAAATATATTTTAAAAGGAGCAAAAATACCAATGAACAATTAAAAAGGAGCATCTAGCACAAAAACCGTTAAATCCGTACTAACGTTGTTAGGGTTTTCTTCTTTTATAATTTAACGCCGTTAGTATAGATTTAACGGTTTTTGTGCTGGCTGCCCCTTTTAAATTGTTCATTGGTATTTTTGCCTCTTCTAAAACATATTTGTGCCAGACGCTCCTCGGACAAAACTTCTTTAATAAATTTGCTCCTTAACCCTATAAATTAAAACCCCCACAGAAGACTTCAGAAATGATCATCAGTAGTACCATCAGGCATTGCAGCTTGTAATAAATAGTTCACACCACCCCTTTCAATATAGTATTCTGAAGGGTTGCAAGTCCATATCAAAGTATTTGGAGAGTTTAAAATGGAAATGGGGTAATCAAGAATTTCCTTGGCAACATTGGACGAATACAGAGAGTGAACTAACTGTGAATTCCGAATAGTGGCATTTAGGAGAATTCTTTTGTTGGCAAATATAGTGAAAGAATTCTAGCCAAAAAATATAATAAAAAATTTTCTACCCTAAAAAAACCTTGAATTCATTAAAATTTTCTCCCCACTCCATTCTCCTTAACCCCATGTTTGGATGGGAGAAAAAGTTGAGAAGAAAGAAAACATTTCCACAAAAAAATATGGCAGGATATATATATAAAAAAAAGGAGGATTGGAATTTTTCCTTGTTTAGGCCAGGAAATAATGGTGATTAAAAGGAAAAAAGGGAAGAAAATGAGCGGTGAGACTCGCCACATTTGTGCGCCTCCATGTCGTCTTCTCATGCCAACCAACCCACTTAAGAAATTATTAATCAAGCTGGACCAAATTGAGATTTAGATACAGAACTGTGAAGAAAAATAAAACCCAAAACCTGATTGAGTCTGTTTTCCCCTTACCCACCCTTCATGATGATAGATAATGCACCCTCCTAATTCAATGGCTTCCCATCTCAAAGAAATTCAATACATTCTCCATTCAATTAGGGAAAAAGACAAGAAAATATCACTTGAGTTTCAAAATCCAAAATCAGTGTTTTTGCCTTCAAAAATATAGGTATTAACTATAAAAGTATATATAGCAATTGACAATTCATTTTAGTAAGAAATCACTAATTTGAGATTTTGAAGTTAAAATGGTTCTTTTTTTTTTTTGGGTCTTTTTGTCCCCTTTAAACCATGTTGCAGCCCATTAATCAATTATGAGATTCTTTTTGCCCCTTGGGCTTGCCTACGAAGATGAAATAGGGAAATTACAGCTCCCAAAGTTAGGGATAGGAATGCTTTAGCTTCAGGGCATTCAAAAATCACTACCTCTGGTCATAAATGTAGGCCCTAATTCATAAGTATAAATTACACTACACACTAAACCTCACAATTAAATCCTAGAGGAGAACACATGCTTTAGCTAATCAAGACCCCTGAATCTCACCATTTTAGAGCTACATGGTTGTTTTTTGAAATTTTTGTCTAGTACAATAACGGGTTTGTTTGTTTCTGTTTTCTCTTTGCAAAACAGTTTTATAAAATTGTTTTTAAAAAGAAGTTTTGAAGACCAAAAAATAAAACCATTTGGATAGGTGTTTTACAAAAATCTGTTTTTGAAGTGGCGTAACAACAGCCATCGTCGATAGTGACATAGCGGTGGTCATCAACAGTAGTGTGGTGTCAATAGTAGATAAGTAGTAACATTAAAAAAAAAAAAAGAAAATAAAAACAAAAAAACAATTAAAAACTATTCTTGTTTTTTAGTTTTTAAAAACAACTTTTTGTTTTTTCCAAAAAAAAAACTTATTAAAAACAGTTTTCTAAATAAATTTTTAGTTTTTTCAAAAAACAAAAAACAAAAAAATAAAAAATAAAAAATAAAAACAAAATCCAAACAAGCATGATGTTTTCGAGTAGCATCCCCTCCCCCTACTTAGGGGTGTTCAAATCCCGGGACAGGACCAGGATCACCCATTCTCGGTTCCCGTCCCGGGGGTGGCCAGGAATGGGATGTCATTCCCGGTCCCAGTCCCGGGAAATTCCCGGGATCGGGAATTCCCGGTTTTAATAATATAATTATATTAGTTAAATTTTTTATAATATATTGTTTAAAGTGATTATTTAATACCTAATAAGATCATAAAAATCCCACAAATTGAGTTAGAATTGAAGAATAACATATTATTATCACATTCATCATTTCTGTTATTATCTTTATACATATATAGTTAGGATTTGTATCACGATACATACGATTTAACTCTAACTAAATATGTGATATACATTTTATCAAATGATAACTTAATTTATGAGGTAAAAAATACAAAAATAAAATAATAACTTACTTTTTAAGGGGAAAAAAAATCGGGACCGGGAATTCCTGGGATCACAAGGCGTGATCCTAGTCCCGGTCCCGATCCCGTCCGGGACGGGAAATTCCCGGGATAAAATGTCCGAGAATAGGCCAGGACAACCGGGACTAGGATACTTTGAACCCCTACCCCTACTCCATTTCTTCTCTATGGGCTTGTTTGGTATGCTTGAATTAACCCCATGTAAATAGAAATGGAGGCCAATTCTATGTCGTGATAATATTTGGTATGATTGAATTTGACAAAATTTCATTTTCATATGAAACCCAAATGAGGCCAACTCCATAAAAAAAGCTCAGATTTGTAAGAAATTCCATGAAATTTTAATTTTACCGTTCTCACATTTCATCTTCACAAGCACAACAGAGCACAACACTTCATGTCGGCAAGCTCCACACTCCACCACCGGCATGAATCCTTCGCCCTCGACTGACCAACTTCTCCCTCATGCTTCACACATCGTCGCTGGCAAGCCCCCCACCATCTCCTCTACCAGATCCAGATTGCTCCTTCAACTTCTCCACCAAGGACGACTAACAGCAAGGACAACTGTGGCGACGATAAGGACGGCTGCAGTGGTGACAAGGGCGGCGATGGCGGCCGTGAACTCAATCTTCTTTGGTGACATCATTTACTTCTTCGACGGCGCTCTAGTTTGCTAGGACGCTCTGAAATCCGGCCTCCCACCCTCATTTTCACCTTTGCTAGATCCATTTCTGATTTTGTTCGCTGGTGTCTAGGTTTTTTCTCAAATCGATAGTGGTTTAGGAGATAGTTCTGGCTCCAAGATGATTTTTGCTCCAACGGTAGTGGGTTTGCTAGATCTGAAATTTTGCTGAAAAAATGGAATGGTGCAAGTTTTCGGGGAGGAGACCATTTTGGCTCTGGGATGATTTTTTTTTAAAAAAAAATTTGAGGGATATTTTGGTCTTTTCACCTAAAAATCATGTCTCGTCTCCATAACATACCAAATATACTTTTAAACCTCATTTCTATTTCCATACTCATATCAATTTCCATTTCCATCAAAATCAATTTTAGCATACCAAACAGGCCCTATATGATGCCACATTATTTTTATTTTTATTTTTTTGTCGAAATATGAATATCGCATTATAACTGGATAAAACCTGGTACAAATAGTTCATAAAGTCAAAGCAAATAGCAACATCGAACGGGAACAAAAGGAAAACAACAAATTAACCAACACCTAATCTCTAATTTGATGAGTGGGGAGTGGAAGAAGAAGCACTAATCTCATATGTATCTGAGGCTAGAATCAGAGACAAAGAAAGTGATGGCAAAAACACCCACCCCATGGGCTCACTTCCTTATTAGCATTAGCTGTAAGATTGTCGGCTGCAACATTACCTACTCTAGGAGTAAAGGATAAAGAAAACCCAGCCTGAGATGCAAGGAGCTTAATGACATCTTGAACAATTCCCCTACTTTTCCAATCATAGAGTTCAGGTTGCTTCAAGTCTACACATTTCTTGAGAAGTTGACAATCTGTTTCAAAAACAACCTTATCAAGCTGTAAGTCAACAGCTAGCATCAGAGCTCGTTTCAGTGCAAGGGCCTCAGTCATGAAAACAGAGATGGACTTGACTTTGTCGATGAAACCCCATTGAAAACAGCCAGGCTCATTCCTACAAAGGACGCCCAAAGCAGCAGAATCAGAGGCTGTATTAAATACGCCATCATAGTTAATTTTGAGCCTCCCTGTATTCAATGCACTCTAAGAGAATTATGAGTAGGGGAAGCAAGCTGCAGAATCTCATCTTTTTCCTTGTTACAGGCTGTCCAAAATTCTCGATTTGCATTTCGTGCCAGTTCAATGATTGCCGTTGGGTCTGGAGAAGAGAAATGAAATAATTTATTGTTTCTGTACTTCCAAATATACCAATGTTCAATATATAAGAGAAATATCCGAGTCCAAAAAGTCGCTATTCTCACGAGTTAAGCACATCCACTAGGTTCTGACATTGCAAATAGCAAGTAAATCTATTATCGCCCCAAGAGTACTCCCAAACCACACACACCTTGTCCATGGACACATAAAGAACAGATGCTCCAGACATTGCTTCACTTCTTCACAAATGGGACACAATTTAGTTGGCGAATGCTTATGGCGAAAGAGAGCTTCCTTTGTTGCCACCGAGCCTGTTAGGATACGCCAAATAAATTGTTGAACTCGAGGTACCGTTTAAAGCTTCCACAACCGTTGCCAAACCGAAGATGGGATAATGATCCAAGATCCTGCCTTGTCTCTAGTCTGCTGATTTGACTCCTTCTCCTTTTGATAGCTTTTCTTGATTGTGAATTTACCATCTGCAACAGCAGGTAACCAGACAAGTTTGTCATTCAGCCCATTCATAGGTATTGAAATGGATAGGATAGCAGCTTGTATTTCACTAGACACTAGGGCAAGAATTGGCGTCAAGTCCCATGATCCATTAACAATTAAATCCAAGGTATTAAAACCCGGGTATTGAACCGGTCGGGGTACTGGGTTAAGGGTCAGTGGGTCAGACCGGGACCAAACCGGAGCTAAACCGGGACCAAACCGATGAGAAATTGAAAATTTTAGACTTATAGTATAAAATTCTAAAGGAAAAATCAAAATTTTTTTTTTTTTTAAATAAGCAACCCGGACCGGACCGGGAACCGGACCGGTTTACCGGCCAGTTCGCCGGTTCCCGGGCTGGACCGGCCGGTCCGGTCCGGGTTAATGAACATGGATTAAATCACTGACATGGCCATGTTGCACAATAAAGTTTGGTTATTTTCAGGCTTGTCAAAGAAATCAACATTAGGCACTCAATTAATCGCCCAAACACATATGTCCTTTCCATTGCCGAGATCCCAAAAGAGATTTTTCTTCAGCAGGTCTCTGCCTTCAATTATGCTAGACCAACACCAAGAAGCTCTATGTCCTTTCTTCAATAAAATCATCTCTGGAAAAATATACACTCTTCAAGACTCGTACCAATAACGCATTTGGGCTATTAAATATTCTCCTTGCTGTTTTAGCCAGCAGGGAGTTGTTCATAATCACAAAATCCCTGAATCTCATCCCACCATCAGCTTTTGCTTCAGTAAGAAAGTTTCAAGATTTCCATTAAACGTTTTCCCCCTCAACCTGTCCGCCCCACCAGTAATTCGAAATAAGGCTATGGAGTTTCTTGTAGAGTTTAATAGGGTATTTAAGCAATTCACAGGATAAATTGGGATAGCATTCACCACTAACTTTATCATTGTTTTGGAACCTAGATCGGACTGGCCGGTCCGGCCTGGGAATCGGTGAACCGGACCATAAACCAATCCAGTTCAGTGACTGAACCAGTTCACCATTTTTTTTTTAAATTGATTTTTTAATATTTTTCTTTATAATTTCATATTAATAAACCTAAAATATTCAATTTTTCACCGGTTTAATCCCAATTTAACTCCGATCTGATCCATTGACCCTTGACCCAGTACCCCGACCGATCACTGGTTTCAGAACCTTGGACTTTATCATTACTTCACGTCCCGCTTGAGAAAGAGTCAACTTACTCCAACCATTGATCTTAGTTCTGACCCACTCTCTTATAAATGCTAGAGCTTGGTGTTTTGTTTTGCCCCAGAGACTAGGAATGCCCAGATATTTCCCCAGGTCCTCAACTGCTTGGATGCCTACAATCTGACCAACCTTATTTCTAACTTCAATTAGTGTATTTGATGAGAAAAAGATGCTAGATTTCTCCAAGTTTGCCAATTGGCCAAAAGAAGTACAATAATCATTAATTACTTTTGCCAATAGCAAACAATTTCTTTCACTGGCGTTCATAAAGAAAAGAGCATCATCATCATCTGCAAAGAAGCTATGTGAGAGTTTAGGGCAGGTATTGCTAAGCTTGATTCCTTTCAAGTGGTGGTTAAGTTGGTGTTTTTTAATCATGCATGATAATACTTCATCCACTAGAATGAAGAGGTAGGAAGAGAGAGGATCCTCCTAGCAGAGATTGATGCCACGTTATGAATACTTGCAAATTGGCAAGAATGATTCTGGGGGACACACCTTGACCAACTATGTGTAAAATAATAATTATCACTGATATTTTATATTACATTTCTAGATCTAGAACTGTTTCCTTTTATCATGTGTATTAATCTATATGGATCTATAAAAAAAAAAAAAACAAATCCCATCACAAAATCTAAATATCCAAATATAAAGACTTCCCATTGACCGAATTGCATAGCTATGTCAAACTGATATCTTTTTTTCTTGCCACAACAAAATGAGAGGATCCCATTTCATTCACAAAATCTAAATATCAAAACCAACTTGGAAAAGTCTGTTTGGTTTTACCTCGGAAAATAGTTTTGATAATTTCTAACGAGAAAACCAAACACACATCAAATTTGTACCGTATGCTTATATGGTCTCTAGTGTAATGATTCCCATCACTAATATGTGCATAACGCTATACACAACATTAAGGGAAAATTCCATCAATGAAGAACACTTGTATATATAATTAATTACTAATATTTATAGAGAAAATCCTTGAAAAAGAACCTGAAAAAGAAAAAAATTTGGAATCCCTTATCACGTTTTGATATTTTCTAATTAACTTTTGATAAAAAAAACTCATTTGTCATTTCCCAATTTCTAGATTCTTTTTCAGGGATTTTCCCATATTTATATGAGACGGTGAACCTAAGTCAAAGGTGAGCCCTCTCTCTCATCCACTTTACTGCGGACCACTTTGTCCCAGAAAGTGCCTCACATGCTTTATGGATGCTATTTGGATCACTTTGCCCACTTAGTCCCTGTATAACACACCAACAAATAAATGTTACTTATTTTCAATCATGAAATTTACAAAAAAAAAAAAAAAAACCAAACAAAAAGATCACATATGCAATTCTCTTAAAATTATTGTCTACTTTTACTTGGTGAGGCCTTGATTCAGAGCATTTAAATTCCCTTGAACTATCACAAAAATGAAAATAGTATATATAATTTGAAATTAGTATCTAAAGGTTAAATAATTGTCTATAATTATGTGATACTTGATGTCCACATCATTTTCCTTCCATATCACAATACTTCCTCCAGCTCTAAATATGAGAACTAAATAACTAATTTGTAGACACTAGTAAAATTAGTTAATGTTAGTTATTTGTATAAAAATTGTTGGCTTCCCTAAACTATCCATTTTAATTATTTGCATTGGATACTACTTCTTTGATAGAAAACTCCCTTAATATGTGCAATCAATAAGGAGAGTTTAGGTAGGCCAAAAACAAAAAATAAGGTGGGTTCAGGGAAAAATTATAAAGTTGGGAAATAAAGTGGATTAGGGTCTTATATTTAATATGAAAACAAATTCCTCTACTAGCTCTTACATTTAAAACCAGAGTACTAAGTATGATATATATTCACTAGCACTAGGTCATTAGGGATGAACTTTTGCTGAGCCAGCCATGGCATAATTATAAGTAATCTAAATCCTCAATATTCAAAAAGTAAACATGGCCAAGAAAAGAGGTCACAAAAGTAAAGGTGGATAGTGTATTTGGAGATAGAGGAAAAAAGAAAATAAGGGCATGAAAATAGAATGTGAACGCATAAACAATTATATGTTTTATTTTTATGTCTCTCTTTCCAAATGCATGAATATATGAACGTAAAGGTGTTTTGAATCACAATGGATACAAGAAAATGAAATAGAAAGCTAAAAAGATTCAAGAAGAAATGCTGAGGGTAATCCAGAACAAGGCTGGAGGACATGAAATTGCAACACAAAATTATTACGGCAATATATAAAATAACAAGAAAAAGGGTAAAATTATTTGTATATTGCCACATTTGACATGTAAAAAGTTTCCACTAATTTTAAGCTCCAAATGAATTTTTTTTTAGGTATGGTGAGACAATTGTTCCCTTCGACTCAACCACCAAAAAGAGGAAGTCATGTCACAATTAGAATAATTAGTTGCTCCCTCCAAACCACATCTATACTGCGATAACGTCTCTTGCTATTGTGTTCTGTGTCCATGTTAGTGTTCATGTTTCCTAGGCAGATCCTATTTCATTGTACCATCATCAAATTATTTATAAAATACAATACGGCAAATCACATTATTTGTAAGTGCATGGAAAGATGTGTATAGTTGCTCTTATATAACAAGCAAATATGGGTACTAACCATATTCCAGAAAAGTACTGCATTTCCTTTAATAGGTTTCACAGATAGCCCTTTGAGAATTTTCCCACCACAGCTACACTCACCTGAACCACCCTGCGATGCATTCATGTGTTAGTAACAGCCAGAGGATATCCTCTTATAAAAGATTCCAATCATAAGTTTCGGTGATGCCATCGTATTATAGCAGTCATTATATGTTTCAAGTAGAAGGTAAAATCTAGATAAAATAATACTAAAAAGTAGTAACTGTTGCGTAGCGTATTGGGCCTCACCCTAAGCCCATTTGGTTAATTCGCGTATTACAACAGTCGTCTTACCACATCATGCTGCTCACTTGTTATAGAGGTTTTGTTTTGTGAAAACATTCTTTCTTTTGATTGTGATTTTCCCTTATTGGTTCTTTAAAACTCAGGTGCAGGACATGATTAAGAGCCTTTCTTTTCAAAACTACAGCATATAACATCATAACTTTATAATAACAATATATCCTAAAAATATTAACAACTACATTCACATGAATACTTTGAGTCTATTCAAGTTCAAGAATTAGATTATGGGCCCATGCTTTACTCAAAATCTAAGGTCAGCTAGACTGCTCATAGCTTATAGATAGTGCGACTTCTCATAAATTTTTTCTATTATATATAGATATAGATAAAAGGGGTCGACCAGACATTCATGAACAATGATGTTATCAACCAGATACCTGTATGCAAAATTCTGAACTTTATGAAGCTCTGACAAAAGATAACTCAAGCAAAAGGACTTGTCCAAGTTAGTCACACATTAGTAACAGACACAGAATGTGACAAGTAGAGTTGCAGAGTTAGAAGAAAAGCCTGACACACACTCAAACACGCACGCACACGAGTGCTAGGCTCACACACACCAACATCCGATTTTAATCAAACATGACTCCTTATCTCATATAGAAACAAACCTATATTTGTAACTCTTTTAGGGTCTACACATGTGCTTCATATCATAAGGTAAATGAAAGACTACAAGAAGAAGTTTACCATTGGGAAATATGTTTCACCGCCATCAGCATTGTCACTTATATACATAAGCATTGTCGCTATTCGCTGCCCACTTTTCTCTAATTTGAACTGTTGTGAAAACAAAAGAAAAAGCACAAAGAGGTCCAAATTGTTTGATTTAAAACACTTCAAGGCAATTCTTATCAGTACAAAAACGGAAAGGAAAAGCAATGAGGGGAATAAAACTCACAGTATCAGGAAAAAAGTCATTATGCTGGTTGAAAAACTGATTCTTCTCATACCTGCGATTCAGTAGATGTCAGCCTTGGAACCAGGAAAGCCAGTCTTTTTTGCTTGAGAAGAATGGATGAAAATGAACATGTCCTACCTCAAAATTTGCATAGGCTCTCCATTTTCAATTGGCACTTGAGCATAGACTGAAATTCTTTTTTCAATCGCCTAGATGTGTGCATTGAGCATGTTTTTATCAAAATGTTCAATAAATCCTCACCAAGAAGAAAAGGTTTTTCACTATTATACAAACTAATAACCAAATATGCAACTCAAGTGAAAGCATAAAGCAAAACTAACTAATTATTTTGACGGAAACAAAACTTTTCATATAATAATGAAAACACCAAAAACTAAAAACAAGGCACGCAAGAAGAAAAGCACGTCAACATGACAAATACATGGAATGGGGTGGGAGGGAAAAATCAGTAAGATGTTTGTGCCTTGTTTCAGAAATTTAGCAATTAACATTAACAATAGTATGACTTTATTTTTGAATGAAACCAAATTATTTCTGTAAAAGGCCACAAATATTATGTTGAATTTGAGGATCAGAATCACAAAACTATAAAGCATTCTCCAAAATAAATTACAATCTAAACAACCACACACTTCATGCTATCCTCTCTGTCTAGCCAATCCATCACTCAATGGTGTTAAGTTAGCAAATCACTCCCTTAGAATTGAATTATCATCTCAAATACATCTTCGCTATTTTTTTAATCACATCAATGTATTCAATTCCATCAGTTATTACAAGTTCTTTGTTTCCCCTTGTTTCAACTCTAAAAATTTTGAAAATGACTTCTCAATGACTAGGAAGAAATGATGTAGTGAATTAAAAATGAAAATGTTGGGTGTAAATAATAGTGGGAGGTAATTCAGATAAAATACTAAATAAGAAAATATACTTGTTAACAAACTTGCCTGCACCATTGGGTGTTTTCTATCTTGAGAATTCAAGAACATACCAGAGCTTGTCCTTTCAATGCTCTCCCTAACCTACGAAAGAAGAAGGAAGGTCAGATAAGATGCAAGTTTTT
This sequence comes from Inga laurina, assembly GCA_963855925.1. Taxonomy (NCBI): domain Eukaryota; kingdom Viridiplantae; phylum Streptophyta; class Magnoliopsida; order Fabales; family Fabaceae; genus Inga; species Inga laurina. The sequence continues at coordinate 22,102,622 of OY979713.1, forward strand.
TTTTTTTTTTTTTTGGAGTGAAGATAAGATGCAAGTTGACAGGCTACAAACTAAGATTCTTGTTTGAAGGACACAGGCAATAGAGAAGTTGATAGGCTATAAAAAATTATCAGTGTAAGTAGTATAATCAAAGCTACATATGTTTTCCCTCATTTTCTCTCCATTTTCTCATGCTTTCTCATACTCTATCAAAACTCATTACCAAGGCTTTCTTGAGACGTAAAGAAGGTAAGATCCTTTGATGTTCTGTAGTGTTTGCAGATGTTTTAATGATTACAGTTGGAAAAAAATGCACAAATATTCTATGACAAATTTCAGTTTCTGCACCTTTATGAGAAAATATTGTTTTTTTCGGTCATGTTAGAATAGCTATGAACCCTAGCTACGACAGTGAAAATGAGGTCTGACCTAGTTATGTGCAAGCTGCACTACTGGCTGAAATGCAAATTTGTACATAGTTGAATTTATTATGAAAGTTTTAACTACATATCCACACACACTAATTTTGCAGGCTAATGTCATTAATGATGCAGATTGTCATAAGAGCTAGGAAAGGAAGGAAAACCCTTGTTCCAATGTTAGTGTGACTATTTCAAGTGGCATTTGATTTTCCAATCATGGTGTCCTATGGTTTCTTGGAGTACTGCCCAAGAAAACATGGCCAACATGCCTCATGCTACACCTTCTTAGTATAAACATAAAAAATGTAAGGCTAACCTCATTTCCCACATCTAATGAATAAAGCATCATAGAAAATTGCAAAATATATATCTATATATGTATAGGCATCCAAGTTCATATTTTGGATGTCTAGATAAAGAAAACCAATGTACCATTCCTGTTTCTGGATCTATCACAGCTGTCTCTTTAAGGCGAGTGTGCGCTATAACCTTTAGATACTCACATTCCTGTACAGGAAATAAAACTTCAATTTCAATTAATATGTAAATGGCCTTCATCTGCAAAGTTGCAGTTATCAACAACTTTATTCAGAAGCTAAATTTGTTAAAAATGATTAGTATTAATGTTATTGTTTTTAGTGGTCATGATTTTTCTTGTCTCACACCATTAGAAGACAAGAACTGCCTACGCTACTTCACAGCTAGCAGCCCCAGGTGAGAAAGTACCAGAAAAAGATCCACCAAAATTATGCTTTGTCAGGAGAAATTAAACCATTTGCCAGAACTGATTTAAAATGAACTGAGAGTCTGCTAGCCACACCAAAAAATGCACATTTATGTCGGTAAAGGAGGAAAAAAGAAAATAATAGACTTAGCCACAATATTGATCCTCTAATCTGTAAAACGACCCAGATCCACCATGTTAATGCAGAAAATTTGACAATAAAAAAAAGGCATACCTCCATGCTTAAGAAGTTATGCAGTAAAATGATTCGTGGAGACCAGCTAAGAACTTCAGGTTTGATCTACAACCATATTTAGGAGCACAGGAGAATATGAACTAATTAAAAACTAGAATAAACAGAAAGACGAGTTCGATTAATTTTATCATAGTAAATTATTAGACTGACAAGCAAAAAAGATAATAAAAAGGAACTCAAATTCATTCAATCCATAAATCAACATAACAAGCATCATCATATTTTAGTAATACACTAACCACTTATATTAAAAAAGAAATAACTTATTTTACTTTGGAAACAAATGGCAATCAGGACCAAGTGGTGTTTTGGACTTTATTTGACAAAAAAAAAAAAAAAAATACTTTAATGTATTAAATATCATAATGTATAATCTCCATATTTTAAGCTCTTAACAGAGAGAGCACAGGGTTGATGTAAAGAAAATTCTAGAACAAACTGAATTATCCAAATGAAAATAGATAATTACCATTTTGAAAATGACAACCTTTCCATACATGTCCAAAAGAGAATTATGGAATATTAAGAAAATTCTCTTACTAGTGTCTAGACCAAAAAATACAAAATACTTCCAACAGTTACAGAGAGACTGCAAAACTCTCAAATAAGGTATAAATAGAGGAAACAAAAGTGAAATCTACATACATATCCAATACGTAAGATTTCTGCTTCCTTGTCATTTTTCCATAATGAAATACCTGAAAAATCAGAAAATATTAATTAAAAAAATTAAAAGAAAGAGTTCTAATCATGAGGCAGGCTGCATACAAGCTGCATATATTAAAAATCGAGAAAAAAACATTTCAAAAGAATAGTAGCATAATAGCTCCACCAAAATTTTAAAGAAAAACAACAAAAGAAAAGAAGGGCACAGTTAGTGTTGACGTCTTAAATAGGGGGGAAAAATCATTCAATACAAACCTGCGACATGCTTATTTCCTATAAGAATAATCGAAATCATTCCAAAAAAAAATTAAAAAATAAAATCAGACACCAGGAAAAAGTAAGTAAAACTGGTGTATCAGTTCAGCTTAAACAAACAGGGTAGTACAAACATTTCAATAGTTATAACCATAAAGTGCCAAACAATGAAGTGATGTATAAATTCTGTGTAACAAAACAGGACAATTTCAACATCTTCAAAAATTCTTAAGCCCAAATGTGACATAATATGAGTGCACATGTTTACCATGCGAGTCCTCCAGTTGTCGTATAAGTGCCAATTGAGAGAAGGAACCTGTATTCCAAAACAGAAAACAATCCATTCAGAATTATGCCAATCTTTTTCGAAATTTCTAATCAATCATCCATTATTTTTTACATGCATCATCATTCTATTTCTGTTATCAGTTCTACATCAAAGTGGAAGATATCTTTCTCATCTTTCAGAAAAAAAAAACAAAAAACCAAAAAAAAACAAAGCAAATGGTTGGGACTTTCACTTGTGGGCTCATCAAGTGGGGTCCATTTCTTGATTCTTCCCCCTTTTTTGTCTTTTTTTCTTTAGTAACTTCACAGTGAACAATACGGTAGAAAAACCAGAATGTAAGAAAGCTATCATGAATTCTTAATCACCTTCACGTAACAAATAAACAAAATGTACTATTTCTCGTTTGGTATAAAAACAACACGAAACTCAACTTGAAAAATACATGCTAAAGTCACACCAAACAACCTAAATTTATACGAGCATGTATTTTTTTTTTTTTTTGGACTTTTTTCCTTACCGATGATCAAGCCGACGGTGACGAATGAGAGAAGTCCAGAGATGAACTTCATGGTGGTAGAAACCAGGAACAAGTTGCCGGTGAAGAAACCAAGAGAAAATGAACAATGAAAGAGTACGGAAAGAAACAAAGACACAGATTCAATGGAAAATGTAATACGTCCCTTAAGAACACGAAGGAAGAGCTTTGATCGCCCATTGCTTGCTTGATTTGTCTTCTTGCTTTCGCTTTCAAACTGTGATTTGTTTTCATACCGCTATACCAATATTTAATCCTGAACCGCCAACGGATTTTGTTCTTGATTTTTACCCCTTTTTTACTGTTGTCATTCCGTTTATTTAAAATAAAATAGGGAAAAAATTAATAAATACTAATTAAACTTCAAAATTCTAAATCAGTGATTTCTTAAAAGCCTGTGCTATCAATTATTATACTCTTTTTGTCAATCTTATTACTTTTATTGTCAACAAAATAAATTTAGGATTTTGGAGTTTAAGTGATATTTAAATGTCTTTTTCCCTAAAATTTACTCTGTTCATTTGATTTCATAAAGTATTATTTTAATCTTCTAATCCAATATTAATAAAAAAATTTCAATATCGAAATTTTTAAACGTTGATAAAATGTCAACGTTACCCTATTAAGTTTAATTTATTAGAATTAGACTAATAAATATTGCCAAAAAATCATTATTTAAAAGTAATGGTGGTATTAAAATTAGAGAACTAAACCAACAAGCTGTTAGTTGAAGTGGTAAAATATCTCACCCAATGTAAAGGAAAACACAAGTTAAAATCCTAAGAAGCCCACTAATTAGGATAGGTGACAACTCTTTACCTTTTAAACCTCGAGAACAAATATAATTTCCTATTGCAAGGCTTGCTTGGTGGGATAATGCTGGAACTGATACAGGGAGGAACTGCATTATGCTAATTATCTAACAAAGTATTTGCATAACATATAGGGTTAAAAGTGCTTAAATAACATTCAACTGTTTTAAAAGATGCGACAATAATCATAAGTCATTTTTTAGAATAAAAGTAATCATGACATTAACGTCTGTTAATGTCCATTAACATCTGTTTATTAATGAAATGTTAAAGTGATAAAATAGCTATTAAATTTTACCAAAAATGTAAAAATAACCATAAACTTTTTTTTAGATGTGAGAGTAGTTAAAATATGACTTCTTGAATATTAATTTATAAATTTTTTTCTTCCTTGTGCAGGTTAGAGTCCAAGTGGATTTTAATTATAAGATGACAAAGGGTGACGTAGACTTTTCTAACCCTATCATATACATATACGATCTTCCATTGTCTCATATTTTTCCTCTCATATATTCTCCCTTAAAATCTTCTCATAATTAGTTATGGGATTGTTTCAACCTTTGTGATAACGGTACTTTTAAGGTTAGTAATTTATGTTGGGGATTTTAGTTTTTGAAGATGGATGACAAGTTTATTTTGCTTCTTCATTCTTGCCAGAATTTAAAAAAAAAAAAAACAATATGACTTCTTGAACATTAACTCATAAGTTTTTTTTTTTTTTACTTTTGTCATTTTAATCCTCAAATTGATAAAACACTCATAATATAAAAGCCAAAGAAAAACTTATGGATTAATATTTAAGAAGCCATCTTTTATTTATTTTTTCATCCAAAAAAGGTTTATAGTTACTTTCGCTTTTTAGTATAAATTAATTACTATTTTAGCATCTTAACGTTTTATTAAAAAGTGAAGGTTACCGTAATGGTTACTTTTACCCTCTATTATAATGTTTATAGTTACTTTTACTAAAAAAAATAGTTTATGGTTATTATTACACTTTTCAAAAAAGTTGAAAGTGAAAAACGCTCTGAGTGCGAAGGTCAGGTTCTCTCTCTTGGAAAACGTGCGACCATCTTCTTCCTGTTACCATGGCTGATCAGCCTCACCGGAAATTGCCACCGGATCGGCCATCCGATGTCTTAGCTAATGGCAGTAACAAGAAAACGAAAAATGATTCTTCCCAGGCAACCATGGACACTGATGATTCCCTCCAGCTTAACATCACTAAGGACTCTGTTGCTATGGAACAGGATACCCCTAAGGCTAAGATACAGAATCAGTCCAATGCGCAACCTATATCCTATAAGGCTTCTCTTCTAGGATTTAACGGGATAGCTAATGGTACCAGCAACATTGAGGAGGAGCAACTACTTTCAGATGTCATAAACCAAGAATGGGAGTTGCCGGAACTTACCGAGGAAATTCAACTCCTCATGCAACATCACCCTGTTGTCCCAATCTCAGCTGATGAATATAACGAATGGTGTAAACCTTGGAACACTTCCCTCATTATCACTGTTCTGGGCAGAAGATACAATATATATACTCTAAAGTCTCATCTCAGTCGACTTTGGCGTACACAGGACTTTGATCTTGTGGACTTGCCAAACAACTATTTCATTGTCCGATTTCTTCCAAATGAAGGCTGGGCACATTTATACCAGAAGGTGTTGTATGAAGGACCATGGGTGGTTCAGCAGCATACCGTTCTTGTCCAGAAATGGACCCCCAATTTCGACCCGTTCAACAACCCACTTCGTCGGATAGTCACCTGGGTCAGAGTCCCAAACATCCCCATGCAATGCTACAATGCCGAGTTCATCACCCGCTTGGGAAATAGAATTGGTAGAACAATGAAAATTGACTTGCTCACCCCGTCTGCTCAGATGTCATCTACAGCCAAGATCGAAAGAGGAATATATGCCCGTATCTGCGTAGAGCTCGACCTTCAAAAGAAATTGGTATCTCGTGTCATAGCAGCTAACTCCGCTTACCAGGTTGAATATGAGGGATTGGGGCTCATCTGTTTCGCCTGCGGACGCTACGGTCACCGGAAGGAGTCCTGTCAATGGACTTATGTTGATTCAAGTGCAGCAACCTCAGAGCATACGCACGTGGCACCTCTGGTAGTCACCACGCCATCGCCATCGCCGGCGGTGATGAAAGCTCCCAAGACTGATGCAGCTTTTGGGTCATTTGTAATATCCCAAATTTTAATACTTGAGCTTAGAGATTAAGCCTGAGGTTAATGGACTGCTAAGCCCTGGTTTAGCAAGAGTCCAAATTGTGAATTAAGAGATATGAAATGTGTTGATGGTGATTTAAGAGGAAATTGCCATAATTAGGGGCAAAACGGTAAAGTTACCGGCCAATTGATTGGTTGCCGAAGAGGGAACTCATTGGTAGCTTCAAGATCAATGGCTAGGATTGATTTGTGAAGTTGAGTAAGGGGCATAATCATGTGTATGTGTGTGCATGTGAGCCCATGAGAGTTGAAGTGAGATGGTGACAAGTGGCAAGGTGTGGACCCTTGGATGAGGCATAAGTGATGTGAGACACATCATCATCATCTCCATCTCCTCTCTTTCTCTCTCTCGTTTTCTCTCTCTCTTCTTCCTCTCCATTTTCGCTGGACATGCTTGGGAAAGAGAAAGGAAAAACTGAATTGTGAGGTAAGCAAATGACCTCTTTAGCTCAAACTCTCTTCTCCAATGTTAATCCTTGAGTTGAGAGCTTCAATTTGATGGTTGTAGCTTCTCCATTGGTGGTGATTTGAGGATCACGAAAATATGAAGTGTGGAGAATCAAAGAGTGTCTTTGAGAAAGTGGATAAGGTATGTGAAACCAATCCTTCTATCTATGTTTCATGCCAAATAATTATGTTTGGAATTTCTGGATTTATTGCCCTAATTTCGAAAATATGGGTAATGGGTAGTTTGGCATGTTATGGTTATGGAAATGGTATGTTGGTATGAGTTTTGAATAGATAAAATGGATTTGGGATGGAATTGGGTAAGGTTGGTGATTTTGGAAAAATGATGATTGTGATGCCCTAGACCAAAGCATGTAAATGGAATGGGATTTTGGTAATTCTATTGATTCCATTGAATTCAATGAGTGATTTTATGTGGGAGTAGCTTTGGTAGAGGTTTTGGGTCCATTTGGATCAATTGGGCAAGAGTTAGGAAAATGTGGTATGTTTGCTGCGTTTTCTGGAATCTGATGGATTCACTCGAGCAGACATGGGTGTGCTCGAGTGAAGGAGGAACATTGCTCGAGTGAGGGAGATCCTGCTCGAGTGATATGTGAGTTTTCCCTTTGTGCTTCGAGTTGCACCTGGGATTTTTATGAGTGATTCTCGAGCACATCGCTTTGTGCTCGAGTGAGCGAAGAACATGCTCGAGTGAGCTGGGTTCTGCTCGAGTGAAGGTGTAAGCCCAGAGTTGAGGATTGCTCTCGGGTGGATGCTCGCGGGAAAGAGGCACGAGTGTGCTTTCTCACTCGCGGGTATGGGGAATGTGCTCGAGCACATATGGCTGTGCTCGAGTGAGCCTGTGCCTCAGGTGAGAGTGGTGCTCTCGGGTTGTCACTCGTGGCGTTGTGCTCGCGGGTGCTCGAGTAAGGCATTTGGCCTTGTGCTCGAGTGAGGTTGGTGTGCTCGAGTGAGCTTGTACCTCAGGTGAGGGTTGTGCTCTCGGGCATGTGCTTTCTGTCTTCACTCTCTTGTGCTCGAGTACTGTCCGTACCAATGCTCGAGTGAGAGCATTTGTGCTCGAGTGATGTCCGTACTTGTGCTCGAGTGAGAGCATCTGTGCTCGAGTGAGGCAGTGAAAAATATCAAGTTTAAGTGTTCAAAAGGGGATCTTTGGGGATAGTCTTCCAACCCTTTAGAGCTATGGATTGAGGTGTTTGAGGGTACTTAAAGGGCAATAATGATAACCAACTTGAGTGTCTAAAAGTTAAGGAATTGGAAAAGGGATTAATCCTATGTCCTTGATTTTGGTTATAGGACTTGATGATTACCCTGATCGTGAGCGGCCGGAGCTGGAGCTTACGTGGAATAAGTGTAGGGAACTTACCTCTCCTGCATGTAGTGATAATTGTATTTGTGTATTGATGCATGTTATTGCTTTGCGTGATTATGTGAAACATGTATGAATGATTGTAGCTCTGTTTCTAGTTATGCTATGGCCATGAGTATGTTGTGAAACATTGAGCATGCGGATATATCATGATGTGAACATGAGTTATTGTGATGCAAGCATGTCATGCATTAAATACTTATCTTGCATGCATATTGGAACATGTTTCCTACTGAGATTCCCCAGAATCTCACCCTCCCCTATCAACATTTTAGACAGGGAAGGAAGATTGAGGATGAAGCAAGCATCCAAGAACGAAGAGGACTCGTTTCTGGTGAGAGCTTGGTTGTTGGTTATCATGGTGCAATTGAGAATATGTATTGTATATTTGAATCAGTGTTTGAGCATGTATTTGAGTAAGTTGTGTAATCCCTGTTGGTGGAGTTGTATGGGCTATTATGCCCTAAGATTAATGAGAGAAGATATGATTCCGGGATTGCCGGGAATTTATATTGCGTACTCTGATAATTGTCTAAATGTAATTTATCTTCGCATAGTAATTATATTCGGAGTGCAAATATGAGACCGTGTGTTAGTATGATTTCGAAATGTATTTGTGAAAACCCCGTCTGGTTGATGGGATTATAAAGGTTGTTTTGTTTTATTGGTCTCTATTTCACGTTAATCGCATAATCCGGATATTAATTACGGCAGGGGGTTACATCATGGATGTTAGTTGGTCCCTCCAACCGGTCTTGCTCAACAAGGAAACTCCAAGCTACGGACCACCCGTCGGAAACCAGATCTGGGAAGAGGCCGATCAAGCTTGGCCGAGATAAATCAAAGTTCGGAGTTTTGGCAGAGCTCCATGAGGAAGACGAAGACGCCATGGTTGCTGGGCAAACAAGCACGACTTCCGAGCCTGCGCAGGGGATGGGCGATCTGCAGACACGCCGTCTTGGCAGAGAGGACAAAGGGAAAGCAAAGTCAAAATCTGGGGATCTACGCAAGTCTAAGTCCACGTCGGCTTCACATGCTCTTGAGGCTATTCAGCAAAAGTCTCTTATGACAATTGGGCCCAAAATTGGGCAAGCCCAATACGTCAAGAAGGCTTTAAGTGGAGGCAAATCTGATGGGCCCTCTAAGTCTACCATGGGCCGAAGAAACCACATTGTTGTGGGAGGTGGTATAGCACAAATGGGCTCCAACCATATTATCCACTCTAGTCAACCCTCACCCATCACAAGTCCAAACATTTTATTGCTAGAGGGACCCCATGACTTAATCACCCATAGATCTGATGCTTTTTTGAAAGAAAAATGTGAACATAGTGAAGTCTTGGGTTGCCATACAAATCTCTTATCCTCTACCTCTGCAGCATTAGATGATGACATAGGGGATGACTTCATGGCTGCTGATATTCCTAATTTGGAATGCATAGATGCGCCGAACATAGAGTAAGGCTCCGCCCTTCCTTTTCCTTTATTTTATTTTATTTAATTATGATAATTGCATCATGGAACTGTAGAGGTGCTGGGGGCAGGAATTTTCCCATCACTGTTAAAAACATAGTGAAAGACAATGATATTGATATTCTGTGTCTTCTTGAGACCAGGATTAGTGGGGACAGGGCTGAGACTGTGTCTCGTAAATTAGGATTTAGTAATTGGATTAGACTTGAGGCTTCTGGCTTTGCCGGGGGTATTTGGATTCTCTGGAACGACACTAGTACCCAAGTTGATTACATTCTCTCTACCACCCAACTCATTCACTGCAGACTTGTTGACAAGCTTAGTAAGGATTCATTTCTTGTTACCGTGGTCTATGGTGAACCTATCCTCAACAGAAGAGAGAGTTTATGGCACTCCCTCCAGGCTATTGCGAATAATACTAATGAGCCATGGCTGGTCTTTGGGGATTTTAATACCTTCTTGGAACCAGCTGATAAGATGGGAGGTCCCAGCCCCCCAGTCCGTGCTATGAAGCAATTTTCTGATTGTATCAGAGCCTCCGACTTATTGGAAATTCCTTTTGTGGGGGAGCGATTTACTTAGGAAAAAACAGGAGTGAAGGAAAGATTGGACTGGGTCTTTGGTAACTTGGCTTGGGAACTAAAACACCCTGGCTACAAAGTTTTCCACAAATTGAGATACAAATCCGATCACCGTCTCATCCTGGTTTCTGATAAGTCTAGCAGAGCCCGTGACAAACGTAACCGTCGCCTCAACTATAACGCTGCATGGGCCCTTGAAGATAGTTTCCCCAATGTCGTGACTCAGGCTTGGGATGGCGTTGACTGGGCTCTATCCCAAAAAAACGTGCGAATCTCCTTCGAAGGCTGGAAGGCATAGATAGAGCTCGCCAAAACAACCTATCTAGTGGGTTTCACAAACTTGAAGCTAAACTTTGGAAAGAGTTCGGCAGATTAAATGCTCAGGAAGAGCTCATTTGGTACCAAAAATCTAGATGTAAATGGCTAGCTTGGGGTGATAAACATACTAGATTTTTCCATACCTCCGCCGTGATCCAAAGGAAAAAAGTGAAAGGTTGATGCCCTTCAGGATGAGAATGGATCTTGGATCACGGACCCAAAGCAGCTCAGTCTAATGGCCGGACGATTCTTCAAGGACCTATATACTAGTGACGACGATGTTCAAGATCCCTCTCACTGGATTGCAGAGTTCCCCCCACTTACAAGTCAGGATGTCCAGCTTATCCATAAAGACGTCAATGATCTTGAGATTGAGAATGCTGCGTTTTCGATGGGCGCCCTTAAAACCCCTGGACCGGATGGCTTACAGGCTCACTTCTTCCACACCCAATGGAATCATATCGGTGGTCGAGTCTGTAATCTCATTCGTGAAATTTGGCAGTACCCAGAAAAGGTCAAGGACATCAACCATACTCATGTCATCCTTATACCAAAAGTTGATCATCCGGTATGCCTTAAGGACTTTCGCCCTATCTCCCTCTGCAATGTCATTTTCAAGATAATTACAAAAATCATAACTGAGAGATTAAAGGGTGCGATGTCCTATCTGATCCAACCGCAACAATGCAGTTTCCTTGCTGGGCGCCATATCAGTGATAACGTTATTATTGCTCAGGAGGCAATCCATTCCATGCGTAACAAACATCGGAAGAAAGGGTTTGTTGCTGTTAAAGTGGATATGGAAAAGGCCTTTGACTGTTTAGATTGGAATTTTGTCCGCTCCACGCTTATTGAGGTTGGAATACAAAATGCTATGGTCAATCTCATCATGTCCTGCATCTCCTCGGTATCCATGACGATGAGGTGGAACGGGGAAGAATCTTCCACATTTCAACCCACCCGTGGCATTCGTCAGGGCGACCCACTTAGCCCCTTCCTCTTCATCCTCTGTATGGAAAGGCTTGGTCAGCTTATCACCAAAGAAGTTGCCCAGGGTAGATGGAGGGGTCTTAAGTTCAATCGTCGTTCCCCTGTCATATCTCACCTTTTCTTCGCCGATGACCTTCTTCTGTTTGGGGAAGCCAGCGAATCTCAGATTAGGTTAATGAAGGATATCATGAAAGGTTTCTGTGCAGTCTCCGGCCATCAAGTGAATCTAGCCAAATCTAAGGCTTTCTTTTCTAGGAATATCAACTTTAACAGGGCTCTCCTTCTTAGCCGCGAGTTAGGGGTTGGGATTACAGGAGACTTGGGAAAATATCTTGGTGTCCCTCTCATACATAGTCGTGTCACCAAGCTCACTTTCTACCCAATTATCCAAAAAGCCAAGAAGCGTCTTTCAAACTGGCAAGGCAGATTCCTGACTATGGCCGGGAGGGCTGTCTTGATAAAATCCGTTCTCTCGGCCCTTCCCAGCCATCTGATGCAAACCATGCTTCTACCAAAGGGATTTTTAGGGGAACTAGAGAAGATTAGTCGAAGTTTTCTCTGGAATCAAGGGCAATCAGGTAGGAAAATGCATCTCATTGCATGGGACCAGATTAAGCTTAGTAAGGAATTTGGGGGTTTGAACGTCAAAGATCTTCAAACCCAAAACACTGCCTTCATCATGAAGTTATGCTGGGGTCTGTTGACAAACCCTGAAGCTCTTTGGGTGCAATGTGTTAGAAGCAAATATGGTTGTGGCGATGGTGACTATCCTGTCATCTCCAGAAAATGCAACTCCTCTATTGTCTGGCGTAGCATCACTGCAGTATGGGAAAGATTTTACCAGGGTATAGGGCGAAGATTATCGAGTGGGACAACGTGCAATTTATGGTGGGATCTCTGGACTCCTATCGATGCTCCTCTCATTCACCTAGTTGACAGAAACATCCACCTATTGAACCCGTGTGCGAATGTTCATGACTTTGTTCTTCACAATGGGATGTGGAATGTTCTTAAGTTAGCAGAGTTCCTTCCACAGTGGGTGATTGACATTATTTGTCAGATTAGGCCACCCAATGAAAGTGGAACTGATGGCTTCTGTTGGAGGAGCGCTCCGGATGGCAACTTCAGTGTCCATGCTGCTTACAAATTTATTTCTGCCCAGCGAGAATGGTATGGTCCGAGCCTGTGGAAAAAGGTGTGGAAAGCCCCGGTGCCAGAGAAAGTTAAGATGTTTTTGTGGCAAGTTCTTCACGAGAAACTTCCTACTAACTCCCTCAGAGCTACGAGAGGTTTATCTGCTAGTGATGAGTGTCCATTTCACTGCCAGAGAGTAGAGAGTGTCCTTCATATTCTTCGTGACTGTGAGATAGCTGGAGAGGTGTGGTTGTATTTCATTGCTCCTAACCATCGCTTTAGTTTTTTTCGATCTGATTTGCAGGTATGGCTCGCAGACAACATGTCCAAGAACATGGCCATGGCTCGCTTTCATCATTCGCCGTGGCCCAAGATGTACAGCCTCATCTGCTGGTTCTTATGGAAGACTAGGTGTCGGAGACTCATGGAAGGTACACATGCCCAACCGAATGACATCATCCATGGAGTTATGTATATGTCGTTGGAGTCTGGCATGTATGATACTTTCAGGCATCAGATATTCCACCTCCATGGTGGGAGAGAGGAGGCATGGCACCCACCACCAGAAGGAGCTGTTCGGTTAGACACTGATGGCTCGGTCACCCACCAGAACCTCGTGGCCTGCGGGGGTATTGTACGGGATTCACAGGGTCACTGGATTCTAGGCTTTCAGCGTCGATTGGGCTTGGCTCCTCCTTCCACAGCAGAGCTACTAGCGCTATTGACTGGACTCCAACTCTGTAAGCAACAGAACTTTCCCAGGGTCATTGCCTATACTGATTCCCTCGAGACCTACCAGCTCATCTTGAGACATGCTGGCCACACTCACCCGATGAGATCGAAAGTTGACGCGGTCAGAGACTTGCTGTACTCTGAGTGGGATATCGAGCTTCGTTATGCACCCAGAGATCACATCCGATGTGCTGACTTCCTGGCCAAGGATGCCCATAATTTACAGGACCACTTTGCTATTTTGCACGCTCCACCCCCTCCGTGTAGTACTCTTATGGCCCAGGATCTTAATCCACTGGCCTGATTGCATCATCTGAACCTCTTTTGTAATCTCCAAGTTATTCTTGGCCGTCTTATTATATAAAAAAAAAAAAAAAAAGTTGGAAGTTGTTTAAACACCTTAACACAAGTATATATGAAGAAGAACTTTTATATTTTTAATCAATCTCTACCTTTAAAACAAGAGGTGGAGTTTTATGAAGGAAGTTAGGCGTTGTTGATCATGTAATGTTTTGTTGTGGAATGAATTCATTACTTATTCAATATATATATGGAGAAGATAGGTAAGGTTAGGATGATTACGCCTCTTATAGGAAACGAAGGTAGCAAGGAAACGAAGGTAGACTGTGCTGAGGTAATCTAAAGGAGGAAGGTTGAGATTCAAATGGGGGGTTCTCTGTAAATGGTCCATGTATGAAAGAGGACATGGTTCCTTCCATAACCCGGATTACTATTGGTCAAAGTTCATCCTATTCTTATATTTTATCATTTTGCAAGTATATCCATGTCTCTTTTGATTTTGCTTTATTTAATTCCGCACCAAGAAAGAAATTCACATTCTGCGCAGGTCTGCACCCCTATATATGTATATTATATAAAGTTAAAGAGCTAAAATTGATTTTTTTTTTTTCCCACTTTTGAGGTCTGGCAAAAGAAATTGTTTGGTTTTATTCTTAAGTTTTATTGTAGTATAACCTTTTTATAAAAATAAAAAGAAATTGCCTAAAAATTGTAATTTAAGTTTAATTTTTATCAAAATTTAGATAGATCTAACTGTTATATTTAAAACTTAAATTACTTATTACTTATTTTAAAAAAAAATAATGAAATTGAGGTATGGTTTTAAGGAGAGGGGTCCATGTAATTAACCGCAACATGTACGGGAGTCAAAGTATTTTATTCAACCACCCCTAAATTTTTGGCCAAAAAAAACTACTCCTAAATTTTAAAAAATGAATTGTTTATTTATAAACATCTTAAATTATATATGGAGAATTACTTAAAAATAGGAGTAGAGTGATTAGCGACCAATTGTTTTTTTTTTTTTTTTGCCAAATAATTAGTGACTAATTGATTAACATTTTTAAATTAAATTTATAAAATTAATTCATGCATCACAAATCTCAACCTTATCTAACATTTCTTTTTCGTCATGTCTTTGGATTAAGGGAAAATCCTATCTTTATATGACAAACACAACGCTTTTAATTTCACTAAACCTACTAAGAGTACTACTGCTATTTTAATTTTGATTATTACCAAAAATATGATAATTTAATATTAGTATGACTTTCGAACACTGTCCAATACTGAATCATCAAAAAGATTATACGGGATCTTTAATTTTGCGGTAGAAAGAGAAATAAAATCAATCTTAGATATGTTCCCTAAACTTAATCCGCAAGACATCAAACGAAAATAGGAAAGTTTTCTTTTTTTTTTTTCACTTTTGTCATTTTAATCCTCAAATTGATAAAACATTCATAATATAAAAGCCAAAGAAAAACTTAGGGATTGACTTTTAGAGAATAGCTTTTACAGTTTACGAGGTAAGTATGTGAGAGGAGTTTTATCTTGATTTACGAAAAAGTACTTCCGAAACCATGGTTTTGAGGATAGGCGAACACACACTAAGAAACCATCTTATAGTTATTTTTTCATCCAAAAAAATTTTATAGTTACATTTGCCTTTTAGTATAAATTAATAATTATTTTAGCATCTTAACCTTTCAATAAAAAGTGGATATTAACGTCATGGTTACTTTTATTACAAAAAATAATTTATGGTTTTTATTACACTTTTCAAAAAAAAAAATTGAAAATTGTTTAAGCACCTTAACCCGGTATATATGAAAAAGAACTTTTATATTCTTAATCAATCTCTACCTTTAAAACAAGAGGTGGAGTTTTATAAAGGAAGTTAGGCGTTGTTGATCATGTAATGTTTTGTTGCGGGATGAATTCATTACTTATTCAAAATATATATGTGTGTGTGTATTATATAAAGTTAGAGGGCTAAAATTGATTTTTTTTTTTTTTTTCACTTTTTAGGTCTGGTTACAGAAATTTTTTGGTTTTATTCTTGAGTTTTATTGTAGTATAACCTTTTTATAAAAATAAAAAGAAATTGCATAAAAATTGTAATTTAAGTTTAAATTTTATCAAAATTTAGATAGATCTAACTGTTATATTTAAAACTTACATTACTTATTACTTATTTTTTTTAAAAAAAATGAAATTGAGGGTATGGTTTTAAGAAGCAGAGGGGTCCATGTAATTAATGCAACATGTAAGGGAGTCAAAGTATTTTATTCAACCACTTCTAAATTTTTGGCCAAAAAAACCTGCTCCTAAATTTTAAAAAATGAATTTTTTATTTATAAACGTTTTAAATTATATATGGAGAATTGCTTAAAAATAGGAGTAGAGTGATTAGTGACCAATTGTTTTTCTTTTTTTGCCGAATAATTAGTGACCAATTGATTAACATTTTAAAATTAAATTTATAAAATTAATTCATGCATCACAATTCTCAACCTTATCTAACATTTCTTTTTCGTCATGTCTTTGGATTAAGGGAAAATCCTATCTTTATATGACAAACACAACACTTTTAATTTCATTAAACCTACTACGAGTATTACTGCTATTTTTATTTTGATTATTACCAAAAATATGATAATTTAATAATAGAACGACTTTCAAACACTGTCCAATACTGAATCATCAAAAAGATTATATGGGATTTTTAATTTTTCCGTAAAAAGAGAAACAAAATTAATCTCAGATATGTTCCCTAAACTTAATCCGCAAGACATCAAATCAAAATAGGAAAGTTTTCTTTGTTTCTGACTAGGGTTCTTCTTTAATCTTTGTCTCCCTAGCTATATATACCATTGTGAAGAAGACAAGGAACTGAAAAAGAAAAAGATAGAGAGAAAATCAGAAAGCACGGAAAAATAAAGAAGATGGAAAATAACAATAATAATAAGAAGGTGATGAGTGATGAACAAATAGAGACACTAAAGATGCAAATAACAGTATATAACTACATATGTGACATGCTTGCTGATTTACACAACTACTGCCTCACCCTCCAGCCACCACTGCCAGATCTTCCACTTCCAGGTTTCTTTCTCATTCCCTGTACATACGCTTCCTCTTCTATTATCATTATTGTAACTTTTTTTTTCATTACATACGGACAAGTTTAATAGCTTGAAAAACAAATAGAATCGAATCGGCAACTTTGAGGGTGTTGCATATTCTTCTTTGGGAAGCACAAAATAGTGTTTTTTAAACTATTTTTATATAAATCGAGATAAAATCTTTCTCATATACTTATAATCACTCTTAAAGAGCTAAAACAAACATGCATTACATCACAAAGCTTTTTGCATTGTTCATCTTTATATATATACCCACACACTAGATTGTTTGCCTTTACATATTCTAACTACTTTCTCCTCTTCTACTAGTTATTGGGGTTTTTTACCTAAATGTAATATCTTTATTCACTTTATCTTTTAAATTTATAAATCTTTTCACAAAACTAGCTATCCCAGTCGCTTACATAGATAAAACAGGTTTTAATCAAAGGTAGTTTTCAATGCAAATGGCTCGATGGGGTATTTTAGATAGAGCAATGCCTCTTTTACAAATAATTTTTTTAATCTTTGCAAATTAGTTATATTAGGTTATATACTTATAATTGAGAAGATAGGTTTTAAGTGTGTTGTAATTTTTTTTTTTTTTTTTTACTTCTTTCACAAAATCCAACACAAGGATTTATCGCAAATTTTTTTCAACGAAAATTTACAGTGAAAAGTTTTGTCACAAATTTTCTATTTTGTTAGTTCTGTATTTTGTAAATAACTTTTAATAAGTTTATGTATGAATATTGGTGTTGATGGGAAGAACTTTTTGCATATGTTACAAAATTTAAAGATAGCGTCACAATATTTATAACGTGTATAAAATGAATTATGTATTAATTATACATCAAGAATTTTTTAATAATAATATTTTCATATTTTAAATATGAAACAAGATATACTAGAATGAGACAAGAAAAAAGTAAAATTCACATCTTGTCCCCTCCATTCCCCATTCTGCTGGGATCTGAAACGTTCACCAACATAAGGAAACAAATAGCAGGAACAAGAAGAAGAAAGATACCCAAAAAAAAAAAAACAAAGAAGGAACAAGAATAATAATATTTTATTTCCCAAAAACACAAGCTTATCAATTTCATGCATGTTAGGCGTAGAAAAAGAAAGAGTGAGTGTTTAAACTTTAGCTGTAAATTCAGACAAAAGAACTTAGCCGTAAATTATATCAAATTTCATTTTTTTTTTATATATTTTTATGTCTTTTATGCATTAAAATTTAGAAACTTTTTGACTTGTTAAGAGTATTTTTGTCCATAATATTATTTTTTTTTAAGCTCATTCTCAAAACTAAGGTCTAGCTTTGTATGTCATTACGTGCCCTTTAACATTCTCAAGTGTCATTTCCCTACTGAAAAAGAAAAGCAAAGAAAAGCTTTTCATCTTCTCAAGAAATAAACAAACTTGCTAATTAACGTGACTTAAAATTATGATAATTAAAGTATTATCTTTTTGCCAGAAGTTAAAGTGGAAAACACACAACAACAAGAGCCCTTGCCATTGGATGGCGGCCAAAAATGGAGTAGCAGAAGACGATGGGCTCCGACACGAGAACAAATTAAGATTCTAGAGAGTTTATTTGAGGAAGGCGGCGGATCTCATCCTAACAAGCAAAAGATTAAGGAGATTACGGCGGTATTGAGCCAACATGGCCAGATTTCTGAGGCAAATGTGTACACTTGGTTCCAAAACCGGCGTGCTCGGCTAAAGAGGAAGATGCAGAGCAATGTTGAAGGACTTAATGGTCATAATAATCAAATGATGATGAAGATGTTTCAAGTTGATCAGTTGGTGTCAACCAGTACATGTTATAATAATAACAATAATAATAATAATCAAGTTGAGTCCAGTTCTTGGGTCAATAATTATGTGAGATTTTAGGGGGTGGGTGAGTGATTTCTTTTACTTTAAGTATTCTTTCTATTTCAGACATTTATTTCATTTTCTTATTAGATGACAGTCTAACATTTAAACTTTCATAGTGGTATTTGCTATTAACTCATGCATTTTGATATAAAACTGGGGTTTTGTTGCATAGCCTGAAAAATGCCTGATATTATTTATGATTTATATAATAATATGACTTGTTAGAATGTTTATATTCCATATATTATATCAAGTTGTGCATTTCTTAGCATTAATGTTATAGCAATGAAGGGAGAAAAACGTTATCTAATTTTTAAAATGAAAATAAATATAAGCCACTTGGGGCTAACTGAATTACAATGGTAGGATGCAAGTTGAAGTAAGATATTTAACCCTATTTTTGGATTGAGAGAAAAGTGAGAGGAAAATAGGGAAGAGAAAATACTAGAAATAAAAACTTTCAAAAATGATATAAAAAAATTACTATTTTTGAGAGTTCTCTCTCATAATTTTCTTTCCTTCCAAACATGGGATAATGTTTCCAATATAACAAAAAATAAAATAAAATAAACAAATAATATAATTATTTTATTGTTTTTTAAAAAATGTAAATTAGTTTTGATGTAATTTTACAATGAAATGAAATATCTCAAGAAATCGTTTGGTCAAAAAAATTTATTTCTTTATTTCCTTCTTAATTAAAACTATCATGTAATCTAACTTCATTATGTATTTGTCAAGAATAAATCACAATTATTAATCTATTGTATAAGGGAAAATTCCATCAATGGAGAACCCTTTTATACATAATTTATATTTATAGGAGATGGTGAACATACAAGTCAAAGGAAAGCCCTCTGTCTCATCCACTTTACTGCAGACCATTTTTCCCCAGAAAGTACCTCACATGCTCCATGAAGACTTTTCGGATCTGATTCTCCATTTAGTCCCTGAAGTAACACACAAAAATTTGAAAAAATGTTACGTATTTTCACTGATGATGTTTACATAAGTTGAGAACATAGATACTATAACAACAACAACAAAGTTTTATTCTATTAGGTGGGATCAGCTATATAGATTGAACAATGCCATTGTGTTATATTAATAACTAAATATATGAATAGATTTGTTACCAAAAGATTTCGCTTAATAATTTTATTAAGTGTTTTCTCTTGTCTTCCTCTATTCCATTAAAAAGGACTCCATATTGCTTGTTCAACCAAGTTGAGAACATACATACATTTCTCTTAAATTATAGTCTAACTATACTTGGTAAAACTTTAATGCTTAACACAAAATTCCCTTAAACTATTACAAAAATGAACATATCACTACCTTATTTAACTAATTTGAGTAAATTAAGAAAATGAGATAAATTCATAAATTATAGCAAATGTAATGTAATATGATCTTCCTAAAATAACCCCGTATGACATTAGATTATACCTCCCTCTATCCCTTTACAACAATAACATAACCTTATCTCATTAGGTGGGATCAGCCATATAGATCAAACGATGCCATTGAGCTCAACCAAAAACCAAATCTCGAGATAAATTGTTTGACTAGGATATATCGCTCAATAATCTCATTGAGCGTTCTCTTTGGTCTTCGTTAATCCATGTTCATAAAGATTTGACAAAGTTTTATATTGGCTATCGAGGGCCTAACACAACCCTCCTCCTCTATCCGGGCTTGAAACCGGTTATAATACATAGGCGGAGTTCCCCTGTCCTTTATTGTAAGCTTTAAATAACCGATTTACATTAATCAATAAAACAATTAAAATTAGTTAAAAGCAATAAATATATATTATTTTTCCAACTATTCCCTTATATGGAAAGAGGATAAGTGAGAGAGAATAAATATAATAAATACAATCAACAAAGGGTAAAGTTGGAAATATGCGATCAATGCTTAGACAAGTCGAAAATGAAGTTTATGTTTTGAGACACATCCATTTACAAATTTGAAGCTTATAATAAGGGATGGAGGAAATATATCATTTCATAAATTAGATAAATTAGTTTGGAAGAAAAATGACCCAAATGATAAATATAGGAGCCAAAATGGATTGAAATCTGATACTTGAAACCAAATTCAACTCCCTAACTAGCTCTTATATTAAAGACAAGAGGGAGTAACATTTAAAATTAGCATATAAAACTTGTATGATTGTTAGTCATTATGTAATGTCTTATATAATACTCCCTCCAGTCCTTACTACAAGGACTAATTAACAACTTTACATAAATATAGGAATTCGGTTAAAATTAGTTCATGCTTTTCAACTAGCAAAATTATCCTCGGTGAAGTTCATCAATTAGAAGATGTTATTTAATGAGTTATGAGATTGTTTAATTGGTTAATGCATATCAAAGCAATGGGCATTTTAGAGGGGGCAAAATTACTGCTTTGGACAAAATGGTTTTATATTAAGGACCATGAGAAAGGTCCTTATAATAAGGACTAGAGGGAGTAAAATCAAGAGCAAATCACATTATCGATAAGCAGGAAAAGTGGAACTCATTTATCAGAATTGCACAGAAAAATGTGCCTAGTTGCTCTTATATAAAAGCAAAAATGAATACTAACCATACTCCAGAAAAGTACTGCATTTCCTTTAATAGGTTTCACAGAGAGCCCTTTAACAATTTTCCCACCACAGTTACACTCACCTGAACCACCCTGCAATGCATTTATGTATATTAATAACAGCCAGAGGATCTCCTTACAAGAGATTCCAATCAAAAGTTTAGGCAATGCCGGCAAATTACAGCAGTTATCTTACCAGATCACTATATGTTTCAAGTAAAAGGTGGAGTATAGATAAAATACTAATAACAATAACAATAATACGAGTAATATTTTAATTAAAAACATGTTTCATTAACATAACTGGTTTGAACTATAAAGAGAAAATTTACTGAGACCTGTAAATGTTGAATCCATAATTTGTTCAGGACAGGATTAAAAGAACCACAATTTTGTAACTAGAGGATACGATATTATAACCTTATAACAAAAACATATCCAAAAAAAAAAAAAAAAAAAGTTAACAACAACATTCACATGAATTCCCTAAATTTAAGTAAGAACTAGATTGTGGGTCCATAATTTGGATGGAATCTAAGGTGAGCCGATAGTGCGGCTTCATGTAGATTTTATATTATATACAAACATAGATTTAAGCAGTCAACCCGACATTTATGATGATGATTTTATCAACCAGAAATCACTAAGAAAATTCTAAAACAGACAGGCAAGCACAATACTTATACGTATTTAAACTACATAGTTCTGGAGTCTGTCCATGTTGGATATGCATTGGTAGCAGACGCTGAATATGACAAGAAGTAAATGATAATCCTTCCTGTCTATGCAGTGTCATCGCTATATCTATGTTTCATTCAACATTTAACTACTGGTCTCCTTATAAAGTTAGGAGAGTTACAGTACTTAGAAAAGAAACTGAAAAGCGCACACACCATTATTTGTTTTAAATTAAACATGACTCCTTATCTCAGAAAGAAAGGAATCTATATTTGTGACACTATAGAGATGATCTACACATCTGCTTCATATCTATCATCTAATAATGAGGTAAAATAATCTAAATGGTAGACTTCAGGAAGCAAGAAGTTTACCGCTGGGAAATGTGTTTCACCGCCCTCAACATTGTCACTTAGATACATAAGCATTGTTGCTATTCGCTGTCCACCGTGTGTCAAGTTGAACTGTTGTAGAAGAAGAATTTTTTTAAAAAAAAGGAGCAAATGGTTTGATTAAAGCCACTTCAAGGCAATTCTTGGGTCATTAGAAAATGGCAAAGACAGCAAGGAGGGCATAAAACTCACAGTATCAATGAAATAGTCGTTATGGGGTACGTAATACTGATTCTTCTCATACCTGTGATTCTGCAGATGTTAGCCTTGGTACCAGGAAAATCACTCCTTTTGTTTGAAAAGAATGCAGGAAATAAAGTCATGTCCTACCTCAAAATTTGAATAGGCTCTCCATTTTCAATTGGTACTTGAGCATAGACTGAAATTCTTTTTTCAATTGCCTGGGTGTGATAGTTGAACATGTTTTATTAAAGTGGTCAATTAATCCTCTCCAAAAGGAAAAGGTTTTCCAAGATGCAACTTAAGCCCAAGCATAACACAATGATATTAAAGGGAACTACAATTTTTATATAATAATAGAAACATTAATATTAAAAAAGGCTGCACAAGAAGAAAGGCACGCCAAGTTCTTTCGTACGTGTGCCTTGTTTCAGAATTGTAGCAATTAACATTAACAATAGTATGACTTTAGTGTTTTTGGGATGAAACCAAGTTACCTGTGTAAGAGGCCACAAATATGATATTAAATTTGAGGATAAAAATCATGAAACTATAAAGCATTCCCCTAAACAAATTGCAATCTAAACAAACATACCTGCACCATTGGGTGTTCTCTATCTTTCGAACTCAGGAACATACCATAGCTTGTCCTGACATTGCTCTTGATACTCTACGAAAGATAAAGGAAAATCAGATGAGAGGCTATTTGGCAGGCTGCAAACTACAATGCTTATTGGAACGACACAGACAATAGAGAAGTTGACAGGATAGGAAAGACTTCTTTTAGAAAGGGAATAATCACGGCTTTATAACACTTATCCTTATTTTCTCTCCCTTCTCTCTTGCTCCCTCAAAAGTCGT
This sequence comes from Inga laurina, assembly GCA_963855925.1. NCBI lineage: Eukaryota > Viridiplantae > Streptophyta > Magnoliopsida > Fabales > Fabaceae > Inga > Inga laurina. The sequence goes on from OY979713.1 coordinate 22,125,893, forward strand.
CATCAAGGCTTTACTGAGATGTCAGGAAGGTAAAATCCTTTGGCGTTCTGTGGTGTTTGTAGATGTTTTGCATGTTTAGCTAGAGATATATGCAAGAATATTCAATGCCAAACTTCAGCTGCTAACCCCTTTGTAAGAAAACATTGTCTCTTTTGGTCATGTTCCAATAGCTGGGCACACTAGCTACGACTGAAAATTAGGTGTGACATTGTTATACTACAGATGCATGACTGGATGGATCGTAAATTTGAACATATTCATTATATTTATCATAACAGTTTCAATTCTATCTATATCTACAATAATTGTGCAGGCTAATGTCGTCAGAGATGCAGATTGTCAAACAAAAAGTTCCCCCCTTTATTTCAAGCTTCAAATGTTATAAGAGATAGGAAAGGAAAGGAATCCCTAGTTCCAATGCTAGTGTGACTATTTTAGGCGGCATTTGACTTTCCAATCATAGTTCCCCATGATTTCTTGGAGCACTGCCCAATGAAACATACCCAACATGCCTCATGCTACACCGTCCTTGTTTAAACATAAAAAATATAAAGCTAACCTTATTTCTCACAATTAATAAATAAAGCATCATAGAAATTAGAAAATCAATAAAAAAGTATACGCATCCAAGTTCATATTTTTTATGCCTAGATAATGAAAACTAATCAAAATAAAACCAGTGTACCATTCCTGTTTCTCTGTATACCACTTGTGAATTTTGAAGGTGAGGGTGCCCTATAGCCTTAAGATATTCACATTCCTGTAAAGGAAATATAACTTCAAAGTTCAGTTTATATGTAAATGGCCTTCATCTGCAAAGTTGTAATCATCAAAAACTTTATTCAGAAGCTAAATTTGTTAAGAATGATTAGTATCGATGTTATTGTTTTAATAGTCATGATTTTTCCTTGTATCACACCATCAGAAGACCTTATATGGGGGTTGCCCAACAACACAACAAAAACAGCCTACACTACATCACAGTTCACAGCTAGCAACACCATGCTATAAGTACTAGAAAAACATCCACCAAAAGTATGCTTTGTCAGGAGAAATTAAAGTGTGTACAAATGAACAGAGAAACTGCAATATGGTGACAGCTGATGCTTGACACCATTTGCCATAACTGATTTAAGATGAACTGAGTCCGCTAGCCATACCAAAAAATGCACATCTGTCGGTAAAGGAGGAAAAAGGAAAAAGCATAGACTTGGCCACAATATTGATCCTCAAATCTATAAAATGAACCCAAATAATGCAGAAAATTTGGCAATCAGATAAAAGGCATACCTCCTTGCTTAGGAAGTTATGCAGTAAAATGATTCGAGGAGACCAGCTAAGAACTTCAGGTTTGATCTACAACCAGAATTAGGAGCACGGGAGGATAATCAAATCAAAGTTTTCATCAAGCAAATCAACCACACTCACACAACAATGAGAAATGACTTAAACCGACAAGTTTGAGAGAGTGTATACACTAAGTAAAAACTAGAATATTTGCAGAGATAATCCATATATCATATTTTAGCCATATACAAGCCTAAAAGTTCATTTCCATTGATAAAGAAATAACTTATTGTACTTCAGCAACAGAGTGCAATCATGTCAAATGGTGTTTTGGACTTTATTTGACAAAAATCAAAAGATGTTAAGGTAACAAAGTTCATAATGCACAAGCTTGATATATTAAATTGTTGACAAAGAGAATACAGGAGTGATGATCATAGAACAATCTGAATTACCCAAAAGAAAAAAATATATAGTTACTGTTTGACTATGACAACCTATCTACATATGTGCAAATGATAATTAAGGAACATAAACAAAATTCTCTTCCTAGTATCTAGACCATAAACTACAAAATACTTCCGATACTTGCAATGGCCTTTTACTTTATCAGAGGTTGACAGTTCTTTTAGAGAGACAGAATAACTTTCAAAAAAGAAAAGTTAGTGGAAACAAGAGAGAAATCTACATACGTATCCAAGACGTAAGATTTCCACTTCCTTGTCATTTTTCCAAAACAGAATACCTGAAAATCACAAAATATAAATTAAGAAAATGAAAAGAAAGAGTTATAATCAGAGATGGAATACTTACACGCTACATATATTTGGATGAAGAAAAATGATTTCAAATGAATAGAAGTGCAATGGCCAGGAATAGAAAAGTTAGGGCATAGTTAGTGTTGACACCTTCTATAGCATCCAGTACTTACACATACTGTAACAGTAACATTATAGTAAGAAGCTTATTTCTTCTGAAATGGCAGATAGAAACATTATTCAGTCAACTTATTGTGCAGTGAGTGCGTCCAGAAAACTTAGTCCTTTTCTCCGCCGTTAAGTTAAAGGTTTTTTGGCATAACAAGAAGAAAAACTGCTTTTGCAAATTACTGTGTTTGCAGGCTTGTGATCTTCATAATTAGAATTGAATGCCAGTCCGAGGATCCTGAACTTACTCAACCTAGTGTTGAAGATGAACGGGAGTAGAAGGATAAAAGAGGGACACAACCTGTGATGATCTGGGATGAGCTGGCTAGAGCGATGGAAAAGGGAAATAACAGTGCCAACTAATTCACATGGGTTGTGAGGTGTAAGAGAGAGAAGAGTTGGTCCACTGGTAGGGAATTGTGAAGTGAGAGGTCAGTGAGGAGTTAAGGAAGAATTTGGCTGTTTTGTGGGGGAGTCTCTAGCCTGTCAAATGCTGGGGGAATTTATTTCTATCTTTTCTGCTGTAACTACTAAAATCTGTTAATTATCGTCTTTTTGCTGGTTTGGGAGGAAGTAGCAGTATCTTTATCAAAAAATAATACGAGTTTCAAATGGTTTCCATCAGTCTTTCTCCCGTACGACTTCCTTTATGGAAAAATTATTTTCTAGGCTCCTCCATGGGATTTAGAAAATGAATTTTTTGGGAGCTACCATCATGGATTTACAATGGGAATTTTTTGGGAGCTACCATCATGGATTTCCAAAACAGAAAACAATCCATTCAGAATTATGCCAATCTTTTTTGAAATTGCTAATCAATCATCCATTATTTTTTACCAGCATCAACATTCTATTTCTGTTATCAGTTCTACATCAAAGTGGAAGATATCTTTCTCCTTTATTCAAAAATACAAATGGTTGGGACTTTCATTCTGTTTCTGGGAAGCTGATAATTTTTCCATGAAGGCAAGGAATACAAGTTTCCAAAAGAACAAACAAATTCCTCAGTTTTGGCTGTTTCATATTTTGTTGGATACATTCGGACTTTAGCTTTCACCTCTTTCATTGTTTTGTTCAAATTTTTAGGAGGATAACCAAAAAAAATCAGGAAAAAATTATTGAGTAACAGGGTTGTGGGCTCATCAAGTGGGGTCCATTTCTTGATTCTTCCCCCTTTTTTGTCGTTTTTTTCTTTAGTAACTTCACAGTGAACAATACGGTCGAAAAACCAGAATGTTAGAAAGCTATCATGAATTCTTAATCACCTTCACGTAACAAATAAACAAAATGTTATCTCTCGTTTGGTATAAAAACAACACGAAACTCAACTTGAAAAATACATGCTAAAGTCACACCAAACAACCTAAATTTATACGAGCATGTAGTTTTTTTTTTTTGGACTTTTTTCCTTACCGATGATCAAGCCGACGGTGACGAATGAGAGAAGTCCAGAGATGAACTTCATGGTGGTAGAAACCAGGAACAAGTTGCCGGTGAAGAAACCAAGAGAAAATGAACAATGAAAGAGTACGGAAAGAAACAAAGACACGGATTCAATGGAAAATGTAATACGTCCCTTAAGAACACGAAGGAAGAGCTTTGATCGCCCATTGCTTGCTTGCTTGATTTGTCTTCTTGCTTTCGCTATCAAACTCTGATTTGTTTTCATACCGCTATACCAATATTTAATCCTGAAACGCCAACGGATTTTGTTCTTGATTTTTACCCCTTTTTTACTGTTGTCCTTCCGTTTATTTAAAAAAAAAAAATTAGAAGAGAAGATTAATAAATGTCACTTAAACTTTAAAATTCTAAATAAATGATTCCTCAAAAATCTGTGTTATCAATTATTATACTCAAAAAATTTCAATATCGAAAGTTTTAAACGTTGATAAAATGTCAACATTATCCTATTAAGTTTAATTTATTAGAATTAAAATAATAAATATTGCCAAAAATTATTATTTAAAAGTAATGGTTGTATTAGAATTGGAGAACTAGACCAATAAGTTGTTAGTTTAAGTGGTAAAATATTTCATCTAGTGCGAAAGAAAATACAAGTTTAAATTCTAAAAAACCTACTAATTAAGAGAGATGAGAATCCTTTATCTTATAAATCTCGAAAACAAATTTAATTTCCTTTTTCAAGGCTTGCTTGGTGGGATAAGGATTTGTTAAAGCAGGACGCATTCTTCACTGCATCTTCTATGAATTTCTCCAGTGCAAGCGATCACCCAGAAGGAGGAGTTATGAAGCTCGAAGTAGATGGTTCGGTTACAGGGAATGGTAATGGTAGAGTCGAGGAGGGGTCATTCGGGATGAAGAGTGACGAATTGTGTGTGGTTTTAGTTGGAAGCTATGCAGAGTCCCTCCAAAAATTGTAAAGGTTTTGAGTTTCTGAAAAACGTTCACTTGTTCTGAAAGGAAGCCTATGGGTCTGTGGCCATTCATTATGATTGTGTAAAGGCTATTGATATATTCCTGCGAGGGTGCGCGGATAAGCATCATTTTATAGATATCATTGATGAGATTAGATGTGTATTTGAATTAGTTTTTTAGAATAATTTTTACGATTTTACGAAGTAAGTGTGTGAGAGAAGTTTTATTTCGGGTTGTGTAAGCCTAGATTTGGGTAATTCCCAAACACTCACTAGGAGATTTATTTTTAGGAATTGGCAGGTAATGTTGGAACCGATATAGGGAGGAAATGCATTATGCTAATTATCTAGCAAAGTATTTGCATAACATATAGGGTCAAAGGTGTTTAAATAACCTTCAACTTTTTTAAAAGTGCGACAATAACCATAAATCATTTTTTAGAGTAAAAGTAATCATGATAATAATGTCTGTTAATGTTCGTTAACATCTGTTTATTAATGAAATGTTAAAGTGCTACAATAGCCATTAATTTTTACCAAAAATGTAAAAGTAACCATAAACCTTTTTTTTGGATGCAAGAATAGTTAAAATGTGACTTCTTAAACATTAATTTATAAGTTTTTTTTTTTTTTTGCTTGTGCAAGTTAGAGTCCAAGTGGATTTTAATTATAAGATGACAAAGGGTGACGTGGATTTTTCTAACCCTACCATATGCATATGTGATCTTCCATTGTCTCATAGTTTTCCTCTCAGATATTCTTCCTTAGAATCTTCTCATAGTTAGTTATGGGATTGCTTCAACCTTGGCAATAACAGTACTTCTAATATCAGTGATTTATGTTGGGGATTTTAATTTTTGAAGATGGATGATAAGTTTCTTTTGCTTCGTCATTTTTGCCAGAATTAAGAAAAAAACAATGTGACTTCTTGAACATTAACTTCTAAGTTTTTTTTTTTACTTTTATCATTTTAATCCTCAAATTGATAAAACACTCGTAATATAAAAGCCAAAGAAAAACTTAAGGATTAACTTTTAGAGAATAGCTTTTACAGTTTACGAGGTAAGTATGTGAGAGGAGTTTTATCTCGATTTGCAGAAAAATGTTTCTGAAATCATGGTTTTGGGGATAGACGAACACATACTAAGAAGCCATCTTTTAGTTATTTTTTCATCCAAAAAAGGTTTATAGTTACTTTTGCTTTTTAGTATAAATTAATGACTATTTTAGCATCTTAACATTTCATTAAAAAGTGAACCGTAATGGTTACTTTTATCCTCTATTATAATGTTTATGGTTACTTTTACTAAAAAAAAATAGTTTATGGTTATTATTACACTTTTCAGAAAAATTGAAAGTTGTTTAAACACCTTGACATAAATATATATGAAGAAGAACTTTTATATTTTTAATCAATCTCTACCTTTAAAACAAGAGGTGGAGTTTTATGAAGGAAGTTAGGCGTTGTTGATCATGTAATGTTTTGTTGTGGAATGAATTCATTACTTATTCAATATATATATATATATATGTATATTATATAAAGTTAAAGAGCTAAAATTGATTTTTTTTTTTTCACTTTTTAGGTCTGGCAAAAGAAATTGTTTGGTTTTATTCTTAAGTTTTATTGTAGTATAACCTTTTTATAAAAATAAAAAGAAATTGCATAAAAATTGTAATTTAAGTTTAATTTTTATCAAAATTTAGATAGATCTAACTGTTATATTTAAAACTTACATTACTTATTACTTATTTTTAGAAAAATAATGAAATTGAGGGTCTGATTTTAAGAAGGAGAGGGGTTCATGTAATTAATGCAACATGCACGGCAGTCAAAGTATTTTATTCAACCACTCCTAAATTTTTGGCCAAAAAAAACTACTCCTGAATTTTAAAAAATGAATTTTTTATTTATAAACGTTTTAAATTATATATGGAGAATTGCTTAAAAATAGGAGTAGAGTGATTAGTGACCAATTGTTTTTTTTTTTTTTTGCCAAATAATTAGTGACTAATTGATTAACATTTTTAAATTAAATTTATAAAGTTAATTCATGCATCACAAATCTCAACCTTATCTAACATTTCTTTTTTGTCATGTCTTTGGATTAAGGGAAAATCCTATCTTTATATGACAAACACAACGCTTTTAATTTCACTAAACCTACTAAGAGTACTACTGCTATTTTAATTTTGATTATTACCAAAAATATGATAATTTAATAATAGTATGACTTTCGAACACTGTCCAATACTGAATCATCAAAAAGATTATACGGGATCTTTAATTTTGCGGTAGAAAGAGAATCAAAATCAATCTTAGATATGTTCCCTAAACTTAATCCATAAGACATCAAACCAAAATAGGAAAGTTTTCTTTGTTTCTGACTAGGGTTCTTCTTTAATCTTTGTCTCCCTAACTATATATACCATTGCGAAGAAGACAAGGAACTGAAAAAGAAAAAGAGAGAGAGAGAAAATCAGAAAGCACGGAAAAATAAAGAAGATGGAAAATAACAATAATAATAAGAAGGTGATGAGTGATGAACAAATAGAGACACTAAAGATGCAAATAACAGTATATAACTACATATGTGACATGCTTGCTGATTTACACAACTACTGCCTCACCCTCCAGCCACCATTGCCAGATCTTCCAGGTTTCTTTCTCATTCCCTGTACATACGCTTCCTCTTCTATTATCATTATTGTAACTTTTTTTTTTCATTACATACGGACAAGTTTAATAGCTTGAAAAACAAATAGAATTGAACCGGCAACTTTGAGGGTGTTGCATATTCTTTTTTGGGAAGCACAAAAAAGTGTTTTTTAAACCACTTTTATGTTATTTGAGATAAAATCTTTCTCACATATTTACAATCACTCTTAAAAAGCTAAAACAAACATGTATTACATCACAAAGCTTTTTGCATTATTCATCTTTATATATATACCCACACATTAGATTGTTTGCCTTAACATCTTCTAACTACTTTCTCCTCTTCTACTAGTTAGTGGGTTTTTTTCCCCCTAAATCTAATACTCCCTCCGGTCCTAATTATAAAACAAAGTTGACTTTTTTTGGAGAAATTAAGGAAGCCAATTAAATTATTTTAGAGTATTTTTATTTTTATTTTTTTCTCCAAACTAATTAATTTAACTAATAAACTAATATATAATCTAAGGATACTAAAAATATAAATACTCTAAAGTAATTTAATTGGCTTCCTTAATTTCTCTAAAAAAGTCAACTTTGTCTTATAATTAGGATCGGAGGGAGTATCTTTATTCACTTTATCTGTTAAATTTATAATTCTTTTCACAAAACTAGCTATCCCTGTTGCTTACATAGATAAAACAGGTTTTGATCAAAGGTAGTTTTCAATGCAAATGGCTCGATGGGGTATTTTAGATAGAGCAATGCCTATTTTACAAATAATTTAAATAATTTTTTAATCTTTACAAACTAGTTATCTAGGTTATATACTTATAATGGAGAGGATAGGTTTTAAGTGTGTTGTAAATTTTTTTTTTTTTTTACTTCTTTCACAAAATCCAACACAAGGATTTATCACAAATTTTTTGCAACGAAAATTTACAGTGAAAAGTTTTCTGTCACAAATTTTCTATTTTGTTAGTTCTGTATTTTGTAAATAACTTTTAATAAGTTTATGTATGAATATTGGTGTTGATGGGAAGAACTTTTTGCATATGTTACAAAATTTAAAGATAGCGTCACAATATTTATAACGTGTATAAAATGAATTATGTATTAATTATACATCAAGAATTTTTTTATAATAATATTTTCATATTTTAAATATGAAACAAGATATACTAGAATGAGACAAGAAAAAAGCAAAATTCACATCTTGTCCCCTCCATTCCCCATTCTGCTGTGACCTGAAACGTTGGCCAACATAAGGAAACAAATAGCAGGAACAAGAAGAACAATACCCAAAAAAAAAAAAAAAAAAAAGACAAAGAAGGAACAAGAATAATAATATTTTATTTCCCAAAAACACAAACTTATCAATTTCATGCATGTTAGGCGTAAAAAAAGAAAGAGTGAGTGTTTAAACTTAGCCGTAAATTCAGAGAAAACAACTTAGCCGTAAATTATATCAAATTTCTTTTTTTTTAAATATATTTTTATGTTATTTATGCATTAAAATTTAGAAACTTTTTGACTTGTTAGGAGTATTTTTGCCCACAATATTATTTTCTTTTAAACTCATTCTCAAAACTAAGGTCTAGCTTTATATGTCATTACGTGCCCTTTAACATTCTCAAGTGTCATTTCCCTATTGAAAAAGAAAGCTTTTCATCTTCTCAAGAAATAAACAAACTTGCTAATTAACGTGACTTAAAGTTATGATAATTAGAGTATTATCTTTTTTCCAGAAATTAAAGTGGAAAACACACAACAAAAAGAGCCCTTGACGTTGGATGGTGGCCAAAAATGGAGTAGCAGAAGACGATGGGCTCCGACACGAGAACAGATTGAGATTCTAGAGAGTTTATTTGAGGAAGGCGGCGGATCTCATCCAAACAAGCAAAAGATTAAGGAGATTACGGCGGTATTGAGCCAACATGGCCAGATTTCTGAGGCAAATGTGTACACTTGGTTCCAAAACCGGCGTGCTCGGCTAAAGAGGAAGATGCAGAGCAATGTTGAAGGACTTAATGATCATAATAATCAAATGATGATGAAGATGTTTCAAGTTGATCAGTTGGTGTCAACCAGTACATGTTATAATAATAACAATAATAATAATAATCAAGTTGAGTCCAGTTCTTGGGTCAATAATTATGTGAGATTTTAGGGGGTGGGTGAGTGATTTCTTTTACTTTAAGTATTCTTTCTATTTCAGACATTTATTTCATTTTCTTATTAGATGACAGTATAACATTTAAACTTTCATAGTGGTATTTGCTATTAACTCATGCATTTTGATATAAAACTGGGGTTTTGATGCATAGCCTGAAAAATGCCTGATATTATTTATGATTTATATAATAATATGACTTGTTAGAATGTTTATATTCCATATATTATATCAAGTTGTGCATTTCTTAGCATTAATGTTATAGCAATGAAAGGGAGAAAAACGTTATCTAATTTTTAAAATGAAAATAAATATAAGCCACTTGGGGCTAACTGAATAACAATGATAGGATGCAAGTTGAAGTAAGATATTTAACCCTATTTTTGGATTGAGAGAAAAGTGAGAGGAAAATAGGGAAGAGAAAATACTAGAAATAAAAACTTTCAAAAATGATAAAAAAAAAAATTACTATTTTTGAGAGTTCTCTCTCATAATTTTCTTTCCTTCCAAACATGGGGTAATGTTTCCAATATAACAAAAAAAAAAATAAACAAATAATATAATTTTTTATTGTTTTTTAAAAAATGTAAATTAGTTTTGATGTAATTTTACAATGAAATGAAATATCTCAAGAAATCTGATACTGGAGGGTAATTTGAATGTCTTTAGGAATTAGGGATTAGTGTAGAGAAGAAGAAATCAGAGGGTTGAAGGAAAGAATTAGAGGAATTAGAGGCAGAGAGAAAGAGAGAACAGAGGAATTCTGGAAATACTTCTGACTTTCATTACTTGCAAAATCTGGTCACAGTGAGTGACGTCAGCCATATATATAGGCTGTAAGACATTACCGGTAAACAGGGCAGAACCGGTAATAAGAAAGTAAATAGAAACAGAAGGGATTAGGGGACCTATTAGTAATTAGACATGGGTAAGACCATGTTTGGCTAATGTTGTTCTTAAACAACTAATGCCACTAATGGTTAGTCCCACACTTCTAATTACTAACTAACCTAACTAACATTCCAATTTATTTATATTACAACATCATATCAAAATCGTTTGGTCAAAAAAATTTATTTCTTTATTTCCTTCTTAATTAAAACTATCATGTAATCTAACTTCATTATGTATTTGTCAAGAATAAATCACAATTATTAATCTATTGTATAAGGGAAAATTCCATCAATGGAGAACCCTTTTATAGTTAATTTATATTTATAGGAGATGGTGAACATACATGTCAAAGGAAAGCCCTCTGTCTCATCCACTTTACTGCAGACCATTTTTCCCCAGAAAGTACCTCACATGCTCCATGAAGACTTTTCGGATCTGATTCTCCATTTAGTCCCTGAAGTAACACACACAAAAATTTGAAAAAATGTTACGTATTTTCACTCATGAGGTTTACATAAGTTGAGAACATAGATACTATAACAACAACAACAAAGTTTTATTCTATTAGGTGGGATCAGCTATATAGATTGAACAATGCCATTGTGTTATATTAATAACTAAATATATGAATAGATTTGTTACCAAAAGATTTCGCTTAATAATTTTATTAAGTGTTTTCTCTTGTCTTCCTCTATTCCATTAAAAAAGGACTCCATATTGCTTGTTCAACCAAGTTGAGAACATACATACATTTCTCTTAAATTATAGTCTAACTATACTTGGTAAAACTTTAATGCTTAACACAAAATTCCCTTAAACTATTACAAAAACGAACATATCACTACCTTATTTAACTAATTTGAGTAGATTAAGAAAATGAGATAAATTCATAAATTATAACAAATGTAATGTAATATGATCTTCCTAAAATAACCCCGTATGACATTAGATTATACCTCCCTCTGTCCCTTTACAACAATAACATAGCCTTATCTCATTAGGTGGGGTCAGCTATATGAATCAAACGACGCCATTAAGCTCAACCAAAAACCAAATCTCGAGATAAATTGTTTGACTAGGAGATATTGCTCAATAACCTCATTGAGCGTTCTCTTTGGTCTTCGTTAATCCATGTTCATAAAGATTTGACAAAGTTTTATATTGGCTGTCGAGGGCCTAACACAACCCTCCTCCTCTATCCGGGCTTGAAACCGGTTATAATACATAGGCAGAGTTCCCCTGTCCTTTATTGTAAGCTTTAAATAACCGATTTACATTAATCAATAAAAAAATTAAAATTAGTTAAAAGCAATAAATATGTATTATTTTTCCAACTATTCCCTTATATGGAAAGAGGAAAAGTGAGAGAGAATAAATATAATAAATATAATCAACAAAGGGTAAAGTTGGAAATATGCGATCAATGCTTAGACAAGTCGAAAATGAAGTTTATGTTTTGAGACACATCCATTCACAAATTTGAAGCTTATAATAAGGGATGGAGGAAATACATCATTTCATAAATTAGATAAATTAGTTTGGAAGAAAAATGACCCAAATGATAAATATAGGAGCTAAAATGGATTGAAATCTTATACTTAAAACCAAATTCAACTCCCTAACTAGCTCTTATATTAAAAACCAGTGGGAGTATCATTTAAAATTAGCATATAAAACTTGTATGATTGTTAGTCATTATGTAATGTCTTAGATAATACTCCCTCCAGTCCTTACTACAAGGACCTATTAACAACTTTACATAAATATAGGAATTCGGTTAAAATTAGTCATGCTTTTCAACTAGCAAAATTATCCTCGGTGAAGTTCATCAATTAGAAGATGTTATTTAATGAGTTATGAGATTGTTTAATTGGTTAATGAATATCAAAGCAATGGGCATTTTAGAGGGGGCAAAATTACTGCTTTGGACAAAATGGTTTTATATTAAGGACCATGAGAAAGGTCCTTATAATAAGGACTAGAGGGAGTAAAATCAAGAGCAAATCACATTATCTATAAGCAGGAAAAGTGGAACTCATTTATCAGAATTGCACAGAAAAATGTGCCTAGTTGCTCTTATATAAAAGCAAAAATGAATACTAACCATACTCCAGAAAAGTACTGCATTTCCTTTAATAGGTTTCACAGAGAGCCCTTTAACAATTTTCCCACCACAGTTACACTCACCTGAACCACCCTGCAATGCATTTATGTATATTAATAACAGCCAGAGGATCTCCTTACAAGAGATTCCAATCAAAAGTTTAGGCAATGCCGGCAAATTACAGCAGTTATCTTACCAGATCACTATATGTTTCAAGTAAAATGTGGAGTATAGATAAAATACTAATAACAATAACAATAATACGAGTAATATTTTAATTAAAAAAATGTTTCATTAACATAACTGGTTTGAACTATAAAGAGAAAATTTACTGAGACCTGTAAATGTTGAATCCATAATTTGTTCAGGACAGGATTAAAAGAACCACAATTTTGTAACTAGAGGGTAGGATATCATAACCTTATAACAAAAACATATCCAAAAAAAAAAAAAGTTAACAACAACATTCATATGAATTCCCTAAATTTAAGTAAGAACTAGATTGTGGGTCCATAATTTGGATGGAATCTAAGGTGAGCCGATAGTGCGGCTTCATGTAGATTTTATATTATATACAAACATAGATTTAAGCAGTCAACCCGACATTTATGATGATGATTTTATCAACCAGAAATCACTAAGAAAATTCTAAAACAGACAGGCAAGTGCAATACTTATAAGTATTTAAACTACATAGTTCTGGAGTCTGTCCATGTTGGATATGCATTGGTAGCAGACGCTGAATATGACAAGAAGTAAATGATAATCCTTCCTGTCTATGCAGTGTCTTCGCTATATCTATGTTTCATTCAACATTTAACTACTGGTCTCCTTATAAAGTTAGGAGAGTTACAGTACTTAGAAAAGAAACTGAAAAGCACACACCATTATTTGTTTTAAATTAAACATGACTCCTTATCTCAGAAAGAAAGGAATCTATATTTGTGACACTATAGAGATGATCTACACATCTGCTTCATATCTATCGTCTAATAATGAGGTAAAATAATCTAAATGGTAGACTTCAGGAAGCAAGAAGTTTACCGCTGGGAAATGTGTTTCACCGCCCTCAACATTGTCACTTAGATACATAAGCATTGTTGCTATTCGCTGCCCACCGTGTTTCAAGTTGTACTGTTGTAGAAGAAGAATTTTTTTAAAAAAAGGAGCAAATGGTTTGATTAAAGCCACTTCAAGGCAATTCTTGGGTCATTAGAAAATGGCAAAGACAGCAAGGAGGGCATAAAACTCACAGTATCAATGAAATAGTCGTTATGGGGTACGTAATACTGATTCTTCTCATACCTGTGATTCTGCAGATGTTAGCCTTGGTACCAGGAAAATCACTCCTTTTGTTTGAAAAGAATGCAGGAAATAAAGTCATGTCCTACCTCAAAATTTGAATAGGCTCTCCATTTTCAATTGGTACTTGAGCATAGACTGAAATTCTTTTTTCAATTGCCTGGGTGTGATAGTTGAACATGTTTTATTAAAGTGGTCAATTAATCCTCTCCAAAAGGAAAAGGTTTTCCAAGATGCAACTTAAGCCCAAGCATAACACAATGATATTAAAGGGAACTAAGTGCGTGTTTGTTTAAGCTTTTTGCACAGTAAAAACGCACTTATTACGCAAGCCGAGAAAAAACTCCTCTCACATACTTACCTCGTATACCGTGAATCACGAATTATAAGCACGTTTTGGACAAAAATAAGCCATTCCAAACACACACTAAAATTTTTATATAATAATAGAAACATTAATATTAAAAAAGGCTGCACAAGAAGAAAGGCATGTCAAGTTCTTTCGTACGTGTGCCTTGTTTCAGAATTGTAGCAATTAACATTAACAATAGTATGACTTTAGTGTTTTTGGGATGAAACCAAGTTACCTGTGTAAGAGGCCACAAATATGATATTAAATTTGAGGATAAAAATCATGAAACTATCAAGCATTCCCCTAAACAAATTGCAATCTAAACAAACCTACCTGCACCATTGGGTGTTCTCTATCTTTCGAACTCAGGAACATACCATAGCTTGTCCTGACATTGCTCTTGATACTCTACGAAATATAAAGGAAAATCAGATGAGAGGCTATTTGGCAGGCTGCAAACTACAAAGCTTATTTGAACGACACAAACAATAGAGAAGTTGACAGGATAGGAAAGACTTCTTTTAGAAAGGGAATAATCACGGCTTTATAACACTTATCCTTATTTTCTCTCCCTTCTCTCTTGCTCCCTCAAAAGTCATCATCAAGGCTTTACTGAGATGTCAGGAAGGTAAAATTCTTTGGCGTTCTGTGGTGTTTGTAGTTGTTTTGCGTGTTTAGCTAGAGATATATGCAAGAATATTCAATGCCAAACTTCAGCTGCTAACCCCTTTGTAAGAAAACATTGTCTCTTTTGGTCATGTTCCAATAGCTGTGCACACTAGCTAGGACTGAAAATTAGGTGTGACATTGTTATACTACAGATGCATGACTGGATCGATCGTAAATTTGAACATATTTATTATATTTATCATAACAGTTTCAATTCTATCTATATCTACAATAATTGTGCAGGCTAATGTCGTCAAAGATGCAGATTGTCAAACAAAAAGTTCCCCCCTTTATTTCAAGCTTCAAATGTTATAAGAGATAGGAGAGGAAAGGAATCCCTAGTTCCAATGCTAGTGTGACTATTTTAGGCGGCATTTGACTTTCCAATCATAGTTCCCCATGATTTCTTGGAGCACTGCCCAATGAAGCATACCCAACATGCCTCATGCTACACCCTCCTTGTTTAAACATAAAAAATATAAAGCTAACCTTATTTCTCACATATAATAAATAAAGCATCATAGAAATTAGAAAATCAATAAAAAAGTATAAGCATCCAAGTTCATATTTTTTATGTCTAGATAATGAAAACTAATCAAAATAAAACCAGTGTACCATTCCTGTTTCTCTGTCTACCACTTGTGAATTTTGAAGGTGAGGGTGCCCTATAGCCTTAAGATATTCACATTCCTGTAAAGGAAATATAACTTCAAAGTTCAATTTATATGTAAATGGCCTTCATCTGCAAAGTTGTAATCATCAAAAACTTTATTCAGAAGCTAAATTTGTTAAGAATGATTAGTATCGATGTTATTGTTTTAATAGTCATGATTTTTCCTTGTATCACACCATCAGAAGACCTTATATGGGGGTTGCCCAACAACACAACAAAAACAGCCTACACTACATCACAGCTCACAGCTAGCAACACCATGCTATAAGTACTAGAAAAACATCCACCAAAAGTATGCTTTGTCAGGAGAAATTAAAGTATGTACAAATGAACAGAGAAACTGCAATATGGTGACAGCTGATGCTTGACACCATTTGCCATAACTGATTTAAGATGAACCGAGTCCGCTAGCCATACCAAAAAATGCACATCTGTCGGTAAAGGAGGAAAAAGGAAAAAGCATAGACTTGGCCACAATATTGATCCTCAAATCTATAAAATAAACCCAAATAATGCAGAAAATTTGGCAATCAGATAAAAGGCATACCTCCATGCTTAGGAAGTTATGCAGTAAAATGATTCGAGGAGACCAGCTAAGAACTTCAGGTTTGATCTACAACCAGAATTAGGAGCACGGGAGGATAATCAAATCAAAGTTTTCATCAAGCAAATCAACCACACTCACACAACAATGAGAAATGACTTAAACCGACAAGTTTGAGAGAGTGTATAAACTAAGTAAAAACTAGAATATTTGCAGAGATAATCCATATATCATATTTTAGCCATATACAAGCCTAAAAGTTCATTTCCATTGATAAAGAAATAACTTATTGTACTTCAGCAACAGAGTGCAATCATGTCAAATGGTGTTTTGGACTTTATTTGACAAAAATCAAAAGATGTTAAGGTAACAAAGTTCATAATGCACAAGCTTGACATATTAAATTGTTGACAAAGAGAATACAGGAGTGATGATCATAGAACAATCTGAATTACCCAAAAGAAAAAAATATATAGTTACTGTTTGACTATGACAACCTATCTACATATGTGCAAATGATAATTAAGGAATATAAACAAAATTCTCTTCCTAGTATCTAGACCATAAACTACAAATACTTCCGATACTTGCAATGGCCTTTTACTTTATCAGAGGTTGACAGTTCTTTTAGAGAGACAGAATAACTTTCAAACAAGAAAAGTTAGTGGAAACAAGAGAGAAATCTACATACGTATCCAAGACGTAAGATTTCCACTTCCTTGTCATTTTTCCAAAACAGAATACCTGAAAATCACAAAATATAAATTAAGAAAATGAAAAGAAAGAGTTATAATCAGAGATGGAATACTTACACGCTACATATATTTGGATGAAGAAAAATGATTTCAAATGAATAAAAGTGCAATGGCCAGGAATAGAAAAGTTAGGGCATAGTTAGTGTTGACACCTTCTATAGCATCCAGTACTTACACGTACTGTAACAGTAACATTATAGTAAGAAGCTTATTTCTTCTGAAATGGCAGATAGAAACATTATTCAGTCAACTTATTGTGCAGTGAGTGCGTCCAGAAAACTTAGTCCTTTTCTCCGCCGTTAAGTTAAAGGTTTTTTGGCATAACAAGAAGAAAAACTGCTTTTGCAAATTACTGTGTTTGCAGGCTTGTGATCTTCATAATTAGAATTGAATGCCAGTCTGAGGATCCTGAACTTACTCAACCTATAGTGTTGAAGATGAACGGGAGGAGAAGGATCAAAGAGGGACACAACCTGTGATGATCTGGGATGAGCCGGCTAGAGCGATGGAAAAGGGAAATAACAGTGCAAACTAATTCACATGGGTTGTGAGGTGTAAGAGAGAGAAGAGTTGGTCCACTGGTAGGGAATTGTGAAGTGAGAGGTCAGTGAGGAGTTAAGGAAGAATTTGGCTGTTTTGTGGGGGAGTCTCTAGCCTGTCAAATGCTGGGGGAATTTATTTCTATCTTTTCTGCTGTAACTACTAAAATCTGTTAATTATCGTCTTTTTGCTGGTTTGGGATGAAGTAGCAGTATCTTTATCGAAAAATAATAAAAGTTTCAAATGGTTTCCATCAGTCTTTCTCCCGTACGACTTCCTTTATGGAAAAATTATTTTCTAGGCTCCTCCATGGGATTTAGAAAATGAATTTTTTGGGAGCTACCATCATGGATTTACAATGGGAATTTTTTGGCCAAGGGTTACAAACAGATTAAAAAGTTCTTTTGAACTAATGTTTCAGTGTCATGATGTTTTATTAATGCTATGTGAGGATTACTCACGCACCATTGGATTTATTTCTTTCTTTGTGCATCAATACTATTTGCTCTTCCCAAATAGAATTAAGAGCCTTGAAACCAGAACCAAGACAGACGGCAACATTTCCCATAAGGTATAAAACAAGAAATTACATAAAGAAATAAAAGTTTTATGCATCTAAGACACTGACCTCTGGGCAATTGAAGGAAACCATCCCTCTGATGCAGTCTTCTAAGTCTTGGAGACTTTGTGACTGTGCCTAAAATGAAACAGTTAGGCTATAAGGAGGATAATAATAAAATACTCCCAGACACTAAACAACTAAATTTTAAATCCCAATTTACAATTACGTCATAAATTAGTACAATTATCTTCTTATATTCATATAAATTTCAAGGGTCCTGAAGGTATACCAGAATTAAGCACCTTTGCATACCCTGTGCCTTAGTATCAAATCTCCCAAATCCAGCCAAAAGTCACTACATGTCTCACGGCCTATCACTATCTTACAGTTAGAAGTTACCATTACACCACCACCAAATTTACCTATAAAAGTCCCAGAGGCCTCCCAAATATGATATCCTCTCTCTAAACTTCCCTCTTTGCTGAAGACTCTTACTATCACAAGCATTAAAACATTTGCATAGGCCCCGGCCTCTATTGTGATCATGCTGAAAAAGCCCTCATGCAACTGCTACAATTTCATCTCCACCTTAAGGATTATAATCCTATGTAACTTTCAAGATAACTTGGCATTAGCAAAACAGTGTTTAAAAATCCTTGGAAGCATTTTCTTGTTTGGATTGTTTCTAGGGTTATTGAAACAAAATCTCTACCATAAATCTTTATGACATTACATCTCTCGTATCTATCCTGGACAGGTTACTTGACCCAACCTCAGTTAAGATGACTAACGGTTTCAAACCACAAATCATTCTAGTACAAATATGAGACATGATCATCGGCTATAAGAATAATCAAAATCATTCCCCAAAAAAAAAAAAATTAAGAAAACAGACACCAGGAAAAAGCATGTAAAACTATCATCTCAATTCCACTTAATCAGAGAGGGTAGGACGAAGATTTTGATATAGTGCAAAATAACAATGTAACAGTGGAAAGTATATATGTGTGTGTAACAAAACAGAACGATTTCAACATCTTCAAAGATTCTTAAGCCAAAATGTGAAAGAATATGATTGCACGTATTTACCATGAGAGTCTTCCAAGTGTCGTAAAAGTGTCAATTGATAGAAGGAGCCTGTAATTCCAAAACAGAAAACAATTCATTCATATGATCACATTGTTCCAAGCTTTCCTGAAATTGCTAATCAGTAATCAAATATATTTTGACATATATCATCATTCTATTTCTGTTATCCGCTCTACATCAAGGTAGAAGATATCATTCTCCAGTTAAGGGGAGAAAATAAACTCAAATAAACAAAAGTTGAATAGTGCATTCTGTTTCCTGGAAGCTGATAAATTTTCCAGGAAGGCAAGACAGAAAAGTGTCCAAAAGAACAAATTCTCCAGTTCAGGATGTTTCATCAACTTAGATTCATCAGGACTTGGCTTCAACTCTATCATCGCTTTTGTTCAAATTTTAAGGTGAAAAGCAACAAATGCAGGAAAAATTTAATTATTGAGGAACAGGGTCGTGGGCCCATTAAGCAGGGCCTACTTCTTGGTTCTTTCTTCCCCGGGATACATTGTTTGTTTCTCTTACTCTCTTAGTAACTCCACAGTGAACAATACAGCAGAAAAACCAGAAACTGAAAAATTACCCATCAAATAGAAACTGAATATTAGGCAGCCATCATGAATTCAATCATGATCATCATCCTGAACTTGTATATTAGTAATGTACAGACAAAACAAATAAAACAAAATGCACTATTTCTCATTTCCTGAGAAAACAACATGAAACTCAACTGGAAAATCACAAGCAAGAGTCACACCAGACAACCATAATTACCGATGATCAAGCCGACAGTGACAAATGAGAGAAGTCCGAAGATGAACTTCATTGTAAGAACCATGAGCTACTTGCCGGCGTAGAGACGAAGAGAAAATGAAGAATGAAAGAGAGTGAAATCAAAGAAACGAAGACACTGATTCAATGGGAACCGTTGTGCGTTTTTTAAGAACACAAAGAAACCGCTGTGATCGCCCATTGCTTGTGTTGAGTCAACTAATTTGTCTTGTTTCTCACCTTTTTTGTTTCAGGAAAATTCCCGGATTCAAATCCAGTCGAACGCCAACGGATTCTGTGCTTTCCCAGGTCAACCTAGGTAAGAGGAAGGAAAATGGAAGGAGACGAAATAAAGAGTGGAAAAAACGGGGGAAAATATGGTGATTGTGAGGAATGGTGGGACCTACGCTATATTTTTCCTTCCACGAATGTGTTTTTTCCCTCCATCATCCCATCACAAATATAGTATTTTAGTAATTAAAGAAATTATTTAAATTAGTTATTAGTAGGGGTGTTTAAAGTGTCCCAGTCCCGGTTATTTGAACCCCATCCCTGACATTTTGATCTCACGAATTTCCCGTCCTGGCCAGAATCGGGACTAGGCTCACACCTTATGATCCAGGTCTCGTCCAGGTCCCGGTTTTTTTATTTTTAAATTTTTTTTTTTAAAAAAAACTAAGTTATTCTTTTATTTTTGTATTTTTTATCCCATAAATTAAATTATCATTTAATAAAATGTGTATCACATATTTAGTTGGAGTTAAATTGTATATAATATATAAAGAAAATATCGAAAATGATGAAGGTGATAATAATAATAATAATAATAATAATAATAATAATAATAATAAAATGTTATTCTTCAATTCTAGATCAATTTGTGTAATTATGATGGGCTTATTAGGTGTTAAATACGATCCCAGGATTACCGGGACCAAACGAAAACCGGGACAAGACCAGGATGCTATTTGCATCCCGCCCAAAAACCAGGACCGGGAGTGGGGAATCCCGGTCCCGATCCCAGATTTGAACACCCCTAGTTATTAGTAACAATTTTACTAAAATATATTATCTAAATTTGTTAATAGTAAAATACTTATTATTATTATTATTAAACATGTCGCCGTTGTCTCCTATCAATAATTAAACATCTAAATAAATTGTTGATCAATAATTTCATTGAATGTTCACTTTTGTCATATACGCTTTTTTATAGGATTCCATACTATTTGATTTACCTTTCTTACTAGTGCGTTTAATGGCATTTTTGGTATCTACTATCATATCTTCAATAGATGCTACTCAAAGTCTTCCTCATTTATATTTGTTATGAATCTTATCTTTTCTTATCTAACCACATCCCTATCTCAGCTATGCCTATTCTATGCTTGTGTTGTTCCTTTAAAGCTCAACATTCACTATCATATAGTACTCCCTTCGTCCTAATTATAAGCTTTAAATAACTTATTTGTGTTTATAAAAAAAATTAAAATGAGTTAAAAGTAATAAATATGTATTTTTTTTTCCAACTATACCCCTATTTATAAAGAAGATAAGTAGGAGAGACAATAAATGCAACAAATACAGATAATGGGTAAAGTTGAAAAAAGTGCAATAAATGTTTTAACATATCTAAAATGAAGTTTATATTTTGGAACATAACCATTCACAAATTTTTAGTTTATATTTTGAGACGAAGGTGGTACTTTTTACATTATTAAGTACTTTCTAATCATAAATAACTCATAGTTTTTCTCCATTTGAACCACTCAACTTGAATTTTATATAATTTATTCCAAATATCTAAATTTTTTCACTTGTGGAATGATTTACTCCCCCAAATTAACCTCTAAATCTCTTTTAATTTGCCCTTTAACAAAATTACAACGTAGGCTAAAGTATACTTTTAATCCTTTAAATTTATACGAGATATACTTTTAGTCCTTTAATTTTATAAAGTATACTTGTTGTCCTTTAATTCTAACACTATTAATATTGTTAACGAAAAACACTGATACATCAAATTCAAGCGATAACTGTGTAATTAAATGCTATGAACATTAAATTTAAAATATTTGTAAATTAAAAAATATCTAAAAACTTAACGAAGCAGTCAATATCAAAACCACAATTGTATTAAAACAATTAGTTTGATAATCTAAATATATTAGTTTAATAATCTAAATGCAAAAACCTCGATTTCATTTGCAATGATTTGTCGGTTTATTTTAATTTAATAATCTAAATATATTATATTAAAAAATTAAAACTTAAATATGCTTTGTCAGCTGCACAGTCATCACTTGAATTTACTGCGTCAACATTTTCTATTAATAACATTAACGGTGTTAGAAATATATGACCAAAAGTGGTACGACAACTGGTCTAAGTTGGATAGGTCGTTGATTGAGCTAATGCTAGGTGTTGAGGCTTTTTTCGATAGAAACGAAAAGGTTCAAGATTATGTAAACCCCTAGGGTAGAGCCGGGAATGTGAGTCAACTCGCGGGTTGCAGGCTGGCCCACACCAACCCGCGTGCCACGTGGTACATGTAATACCCCGAATTTTGAGATTTGAGGCTAGAGAATAAACCTGAAATAAGTGGACTGTTAAGCCCCAGTTTAGCAGGAGCCCAAATTTATTCCCTAATGATTCTTATATCTCTGGGGTATTAAAGAAGCAAAAATGGTGAATTTTGGAGAAAGTAATTATGTTATGGTTAAATGGAAAATTGGGCAATTTGGTGGTTGTGTGCATTATGGTTCAAAACTGAATATGTGTATATATGATGAGAATTTGGTTGTTTTAGTTATTCCAATGTCTTCCTTATGAAAATTTGTGTGGGGAGAGTGTTTGTTGTGAAATTGGAACCATTAGAAACAATTGAGCAAAAGTTGAAAATTATGTCTATTGAAACTCTATTCTGGGCAGTCAGTTTGTGTGAACGTTTTGAATAATCAAATTGTGTCCAAAAATTCTGAAACTTTTCAGTCTTAAATTTCACATGTCAAGCTTCAAAATGGACATATAATTCATGTCATTTCATTTTGTATGCTGGGAGTTATGATTTGCCAAAGTTTGGGATCAAAACTGGACTCTGTTTTGGAGCAGCGTTGAGTTTTATGTAATTCAATATTTTTGTGGTGATTTTTTGATAATGGTCCATATTTTTCCTATGAAGAGGACTTAAATATATTTCATTTGGCTTTGGAATCACCTCATTTCAATTTTTCTATAATTAGTTATGATTTTTCAAAGTTTGGACAGAAAATCTGCCATAAAATCCGAAAATGGGAATTATGACATCATCAAAATAAAAGATGACATCAGCATGGAATTAAAAGCAATTCCTCCATCTTCATCAGCCATTTCCCGACGCCATTTCAGAAAAAAAAAACGTGAGAGAGAGGTTGGAGAAAATAGAGAGAAGGAAGGAGAAATCTCACAAGGGTATGTCAATTTCTTTGGTGAATTCGTACCTAACGTGTATAATCATTCTCCTAAGTTATTCCTCTATGTGAATAAAGGTCTTGAAGTAAGGAATTTCATTGTTCAAAGAGGCTAGGGTTCAGCCATAAGAAGGATAAGCCAGAAGGAGCTTAAGGTAACTTCTTAAACTTCAATCTTTGATTGTTCTGGCTGTTGTGCGTAGTTTAATCGGTGAAATTCCGATTGATTTGCTTTGATTTCAAATTTAGTAAAGGGCTTGGCCTAGGGATTATGCTACCAAAATTGATACTAAATGGTAGTTTTAACCTAATGTAATAGTTAATAAAGTGGTTAGGAGTATAAAGAAACACGTATGCGGAGCCGAAACCGAAAAACCCCAATTTTTTTTCTGGGAATGGAGAATTTTAGCCAAGGCTAGTTTGGAGGAGTTAGAGATGGATTTTCAATGATTTGATGGTTCCATTGAATTCAGGAGCGAAAATTAGGTGGGGTTACAATTGGTCACTTTTTCAGAAAAGGCCGAAAAAACATAATTACGAAAACGCCCCTGAAACCCTTAAAGTGGGGCTGCCAAGGGTAATTTTGTAATTTGACAATGAATTTGATAATTCCGAGTCCGGAAATGGATTCCTTGGACAAAAATATGTCAAGATAGCCCAAGATAGAATGTCGGGAAAAGTACAGCCGGACCGGGTATGGCGGGGTCGGGCCGGGTTCCCAGGGGTGTAACCCCTACCGTAATTATATCCGAAATATGCAATTTAAAGTGAAATAGAGACCAATAAGAAACAAAAATATTTCAAAATCCCATCTCCACGATAGAGTTTTCACAAATACTTTTTGAAATATAATATATTGGTCTCATATTCAAATTTCGAATACAATTACTATACAAAGATAAATCACATTTATACCAATATCAGAGTGCATAACATAATTATCCCGATAATCCCGGGTTTCATATCTTCGCTAAATAATCATAGGGCACATTTGCCCATACAACTCCTCAAATAGGGATTACACAAACCCATTCGAATACATACTCAATACTTATCCAAATATACAAGTACACATCCCAACTATAATGATAACCAACTACCGAATTTTCAACCCGAAGGAAGTCCTTATCGCCATTGGCTGCTTACTCCATCATCGATCTACTACCTTGTCTAAAAGGTTAGTAGGGGAGGGTGAGATTCTAGAGAATCTCAGTAGGAAACAGATACCTATATGCATGTATGATATGTGTTTAATGCATGACATGCTTGCAATACATAACTTATGCTCACACAATGACATATCTGCGTGCTCAATGTTTCAACAACATACTCATGGCCATAGCATAACTAGAAATAGAGCTACAATCATTCATATATGTTTCACATAATCAAGCGAAGCAATAACATGTATCAATACACAAACACAAATATCAAAGCATGCAGGAGAGATAAGTTCCCTATACTTGTTCTTTCCACGTATGCTCCAGCTCCTCTTACTCGCAATCAGAATGAATACCGAACCACGATTAGGGCAAATATCAACCCTATAACCAAAGTAAGGACATAGGGTTATTCTCTATTCCAAATCCTTACTTTCATTACACTTAAAGTTGGTTACCATTCATGACCTTTAGGTGGCTAATCAAAGCCCAAACATATGCCTAAAGGATTGGGAAACACTTGACCAAAGATTACCTTTTAAAAGTTCAAAATGCTGATTTTTGGGGGTTGGCCGCGGCCAAAAACTGCTCATAAACATTTGGGCCGCGGCCAAGAAAATTTTGTTTCTTGGCTGAACTTCCAAAAATCATAACTAATTCCAAAAAAATTGAAATGAGATGATTCCAAAGCTAAATGAAAGCCATTCAATTCCTCTACACAGGAAAAATATTTTCCATTACTAAAAATCACCACACAAATACAGAATTCCCCAAAACTCAAGACTGTCCCAAAACAGTGTTCATTTTTGACCTCAAACATTGGACAGTCATATCTCCCAGTTCCCAAAACAAAATGGCATAAATTATTTGTCCATTTTGAAGCTTGGGATGTGAAATTTAAGACTGGAAAGTTTCATAATTTTCTGACATCATTTGCCTAGTCAAAATTTCTACACAAATAGACTGCCCAAAACAGACTTCCAATTGACAGATTTCAAGTTTTACACAATTGGCTTCCAATGGTCCCATTTTCACATCAAACACCATACCCACACAAATTTTCACAAGGAATCCATTGGAATCACCAAAAAAAACCAAATTCACATCACGTTGATATGTTTTACCAATAATCACAACATGTCATCACACAATCACAACACAACACACATTACCATTCCTTTCATTTCAAGTTCTCAAACCAATTCCAATGACTCTATAACACATCAAGACACCAATTGCCACTCAAACACAAGGAAATTCATACATTTCGAAAATCACACAAAATTAGGGCAAAATTCACAATTCACAATACTTAACCATAATTCATAAAACTTAGATTAAAAGGCTTCAAATACTCACCTCTTCCTCTTTCCCAAACCAATTCCTTGATTCTCCATCTTTCCACTTTTCCTCAAGCTATCATACACCTCCAATCAAGAATCTAAAATCATAGAGATGGAGCTCTCATCACTATGAACAATTTTATAGAAGGTGATTAGAGCATAAATACAAGGCTAAAAGCTCACCTTTCCATTTCTCTTTCTTCCTCGACACTTGGATGTCCATGGGAGCTTGAAGAGAGAGATGAGAAATGTTGAAGATGAAGAGAGGTCATATTTTGGGAGCCCAAAACCGACCTTAATGAAGAGAGGAGAGAGGAATGAGTGTTTTGACCATTTGACGCAAGATCCAAGGGTCCACATCTTGCCATGTGTCACTCTCTTGCTCCATCAACCATGAGTTCACATAGGCACATGCACATGGGATTCCACCCTTTGATTTCAACACAAATCAATCTTAATCATTGATCTTGAAGTTACCAATGAGTTTCCTCTTTGGTAACCGATCAATTGGTCGGTAACTTTACTGTTTTGCCCCTGATTATGGCAATTCACGCTGATTCACCACCCAAATTCTTTTCTCATTCATTTACACCATATTATGTGCCCTCTCTCTATTTTAAGTTAATTTAGAGGTTAATCCATAATTGAACTTAAATACAGGATTTCGACGCTGCTCACAACCCATATGAATCACATTCGAGTGCCAATTCACATCATATTCTCCAAAAGGGTTATCTATCAATAATCACAAAACGGTCGTTTGAAGAGGAAAGAGAGGCCGGAACCGCAGGTTCACAGATCTGACAAGCAGAGCAGATTGAAGGCGCGATCTCAGATTTCAGCGCACGCGAACCGTGCATGCACAGATCAGCCGAACAGAAAACGCGTTGACCACAAGACGATCGGTTGAAGAACGGCGAGGAAAATGGAACCAGAAGAAGAATAATGGAGAAGAGAGAAGACGCATCTCTCCACTGCCAACTCTGTTTGCTGCCTCTATTATTTTCCCCAACACCACAAGTAAAAGTAAAGCAGTGTGATGTAACTCTTGTTGTCAGAAAGCACGTGATTTACTTGGGAGAAGAGGTGCCACATTTTGATTTTCGGACCTGGCTTCACTCCGCTGCTTCTCCTTTTATTAAAATTATACCGTTTTGTTGTAGCTTCAACGGTATGAAGAGGTGGTTAAATTTTTGTTTTTGTCTAAAAAAATAGTATCTAATTTTTTTAAATATTTTTTTTGGATATATATTATATCTTAAAATATTTTTTAAATAACATAAAGTATCTTAAAATATTTTTTAATTTTTTTAATCTTTTAAAATTTTTTTAGTTATATTCAGTGCGTTAGCAGAATGATTATAATTTAATATATTTTTTTAGCTCTAAAAATTAATTTAAAATATTTTTGATACTTTTAACACTTTAAAATATTTTTTCATATTTATCTAGTGTCTTAGAAAACTAATTACTCCTTCTAGTCCTAATTATAGGACATATTTACCTTACTTTGAAGAAATTAAGGATGATAGTTAAATTAGTTAACTTTATTTATTTTTCAAAAATGCCCTTATTTAATAGGGTGATTTAGGAATATTACATGAATCTACCATGAGACAATCCAACCATTATCTAAATCAGTATTCTCTCTCTACATCTTTGTGTTTACTTTCATGGTATTTTATTTGGTGTATGTTTGATACTTCATGGTACCGCACGTCAGTCGAGGCAATCCAACTATTATCTAAAGCAATGAGGGTATTTTGGGAAGAAATTGATAAAAATTAAAACTTTGTCCTATAATTAGGACCAAGATCAACTCTCAAATGTTGTCCTATAATTAGGACCGGAGGGAGTATAGTTTTACTGTTAATGTATTTTTCTTAGTAGTAACGAGAACCCAAAACTTAAGATACTGGTTTATTAATTTACACCTACTCTAAAATATTTTTCTAGTAATATTTTTAAATAATTTTTGGAGCTGAAAATATACATTAAGTGCAAAATTACAATCAGTCTACTAACATATTGAGTACAACTAAAAAAATATTTTAAAAATTAAAAACACTAAAAATTATTTTAAGATACTATATATTACTTTAAAAATATTGTAAAGTACAGGATACATCCAAAAAAATTATTTTAAAATATTAGATATCACTTTTTTAGATAAAAAAAAAAACTAACCTCCTTCTCTCTTAAGAAAAGATGCAGCAACGGGACGGACCTGACAGTGGAGGAAAGACAGGTCCTTTTCACTTTCAAATTTCAAATAAATTGTTACAATGAATATTCAATATTAAATAGGTTAATGGTAAATGTATGGGCATGACGGAATGAGAACTGGGAGAAAAATTTTAAATATTTGTATATACTTTTATATAAAAAGACATTTAATAAACTATCATATAATAAACTGTTATTTATGAAAAAAATTGATAATAAAAGTTTATTTGTATATATTTATAATACATATTGTCGGTGTGTATGTATTATTTTTCAATTTAATATTATTAATATTAATATAAATGTTATATATATATATCTAATAAATTTATATTTATATCATTATATATATATATATATATATAATATTTTTTATTATGCGGAGGTTCAACCAAATAGTCTAATCAAAAAGACCGTTTAGACTATGACCCGTTAGCCTTTCCGACTCAATGACCTGTCCGACTTTTAAAACATTGACATGAGGTAATTTATTATTTTTCTCTAAACTAATTTCTTAATATTTAATCTAATGTTAGACAAATGTATTTTAAAGAGACAATGTCACAATGTTATAATTAAATAGTTTATTTAATTTCTTTAATCTTTCCTGTTAAAAAAATTTGTCTTCCATTTATGTTAGAAGACAGTGATTCGTTTTAGGAATTGTCTCACAAGTGAGAGTATAAATCAATAGCCATTTCCTAAACTAGAACATTATGCTCAACGAGACATTTTTATGATTACATTAGAATGATGAGTTAAAGTATAAGAATACTCATGGATTTTTAGTAAAAGCATATCCAGCACCATATATTTTTTAAATAAACAAAAATACCCGTAAACTTTTAAAAAATCTTTTTTTAAATACAAAAACTTTCGACGATTGGGGCTATAATTTTCTTTTTTCTTTTTTTAAGTTTAAAATATATCATAATTCTTAGCTTGTAGTTTTATATATACGTATAATTTTTTTTTCCAGGTATTTGCTTGAAGTCACAACTTTCTCTTGTTAAACTTCCTATATATTGTAAGTTTTTTAAATTTTTAAGCTTACAAATATAATTTTATTACTTGTTACTTGTTTAATTTGCTCACTTTTTTATATTTAATTTATTATGTAAAATTATTTTTAAAAAAATACTTTCTATTTTTTTAAAAAAATAATTTTACATAATAAATTAAATATAAAAGATGGTATGATATACACTGGGTAATATGTTCATCTTTATCTGCTTTTGTTGAGGCTTATTTGAGTTTTTGTCCTTCATTATTACGTATCTAAGTTTTGTAAACTTGGTTATTATAGCATTTTGGTTAAATATCACCAAGAAAAAAAGTTGGTATTTAAGTTCATAAAAGTTGACTTTATTTCACTATGTCATTGTGGGTTTGAAATTTAAGGTGTCCATTGTCTTTAAGCTAGTTTATTTTCTTCCTTTTGTTTTTCATTAAGATTACATGGAATCATCTATTACCAAAACTTTCCTTTATTTTAAAAAATATCAAGGGAAGCAATGGCCCCTATCTGCCCTTTTTTTTTAAAATAAAGGGAAGCAATGGCGCTTGCACAACTTCCCTTTGAATTTTTTTTAAAAAAAATCAAGGGAATCCATATGCCTTGTATGATGTCATACAAGATAGTTTAAAAAATTTCACAACCCACCATTATCCTCTTCTCGCATGCCCTCCAGCTCTCCATTTCTAGAGTTCGATTGATCCCCCATCGTGTATCCCTTCTTCCCCCATTCTATTATTCCACCACCTTTCCTTATCCATGGTCATCACTCCCACTCCCTCCTCTCTTTGACGGCGGCAAGTAGAAACTTCCGTTGCAGTACAAAGCTCGGTCTCCCACGTGTTTTTTCCTTCTTATCTCAACCTCCTACAAAAGTTCCCTATCTTGTAAGTCTTATTTTATATATATATATACAAAAGCTTAAGTCCGTACATTTTAAATTTAATTGACAAGTGTCTAAACTAATTGATTTTTAGTGATTTTAATTCATTGTATGCATGATTATTTATGTAATATTATGAAGACTGTCCCAAAACAGTGTTCATTTTCGACCTCAAACATTGGACAGTTATATCTCCTAGTTCCCAAAACGAAATGGCACATATTATTTGTCCATTTTGAAGCTTGGGATGTGAACTTTAAGACTAGAAAGTTTCATAATTTTCTGACATCATTTACCCAGTCAAAACATCCACACGAATAGACTGTCCAAAACAGACTTCCAATTGACAGATTTTCAAGTTTTGCACAATTGGCTTCCAATGGTCCCATTTTCACATAAAACACCATTCCCACATAAATTTTCAAGAGAATCCATTGGAATCACCAAAAAAACCAAATTCACATCACATTGACATGTTTTACCAATAATCACAACATGTCATCACACAATCACTACACAACACACATTACCATTCCTTTCATTCCAAGTTCTCAAACCAATTCCAATGGCTCTATAACACATCAAGACACCAATTGCCACTCAAACACAAGGCAATTCATACATTTTGAAAATCACACAAAATCAGGGCAAAATTCACAATTCACAATACCTAACCAAAATTCATAAAACTTAGATCAAAAGGCTTCAAATACTCACCTCTTCCTCTTTCCCAAACCAATTCCTTGATTCTCCATCTTTCCACTTTTCCTCAAGCTATCATACACCTCCAATCAAGAATCTAAAACCATAGAAATGGAGCTCTCATCACTATGAACAACTTTATAGAAGGTGATTAGAGCATTAGAGCACATATACAAGGCTAAAAGCTCACCTTTCCATTTCTCTTTCTTCCTTGACACTTGGACATCCATGGGAGCTTAAGGAGAGAGATGAGAAATGTTGAAGATGAAGAGAGGTCATATTTTGGGAGCCCAAAACCGACCTTAATGAAGAGAGGAGAGAGGAATGAGTGTTTTGACCATTTGACGCAAGATCCAAGGGTCCACATCTTGCCATGTGTCACTCTCTTGCTCCATCAACCATGAGTTCACATAGGCACATGCACATGGGATTCCAACCTTTGATCTCAACACAAATCAATCCTAACCATTGATCTTGAAGTTACAAATGAGTTTCCTCTTTGGTAACCGATCAATTGGTCGGTAACTTTACTGTTTTGCCCCTGATTATGGCAATTCACGCTGATTCACCACCCAAATTCTTTTCTCATTCATTTACATCATATTATGCGTCCTCCCTCTATTTTAAGTTAATTTAGAGGTTAATCCATAATTGAACTTAAATACAGGATTTCGGTTCTGCTCACAACCCATATGAATCACATTCGAGTGCCAATTTACATCATATTCTCCAAAAGGGTTATCTATCAATAATCACCTCCACTTTTGGAGTCATTAACCCTTAATCATAATTTGAAATCTTGCTAAATCAGAGCTTAGCAATCCACTTATTTTAGGCTTATTCTCTAGCCTCGAGTCTCAAAATTCAGGGTATTATAGGGGGCATTTTTGTAAATTTTCATAATAAGCTCATATAACCCCCAGAAACACTATGAAAGTGACTAAATGGTACATTTGGAATTGTAGGACCCAGTTGAGGACCTGAGTTGCTGACACGCAAATCGAGGATAAAAGACTAGAGGTAGGAGACTTACCTTACTTACATGTATTCGATATCTTTGCTTGTGTAGTGATGTATGTGATTGCTTTACTTGATTGTGTAGAGCATATTTGAATAAATGAAGCTTTATTTCTGTTTTGCTGTAGCCATAGTTTTGTTACATGAAACATTGAGCATGCAGAAATGTCATTATGGGGCATACATCTAGTTAAAGCTAACATGTCATACACATAGCATCTAACATGCATGCATTATGGTATCTGTTTCCTACTGAGATTCTCTTGAATCTCACTCTCATCTACCAACAATTTAGACAGGGCAAGTGGCTCATGGAGAGAGCGGCTAGAACTCCTTCAAGATGAGAGTTGGTAGTTGGTTATCAATATGAGTTGGGATGACTATATATGATTCAAGTGAGTATATGGTTATGAATTCGAGATGAGATTGTGTAATCCCCTGAATCAGATTTTATATACCCTTTTAATAAGGGTATGAACCTGGGGTTTGTCGGGAATTATGTTGTGCACGCTGATATATAATAAATGTGATTTATCTGCGAAGTAATTGTATTCGAAGTGTGAATCTGAGACCCGGGGAATTGGATTTTGAAAGGTGTTTGTGAAAACCCTATGGAGAAGATGAGATTTTAAATGAGTTTTGAATATCGTTGGTCTCTAATTCATTTTAATCGCGTATTTTGGATATAATTACAGAGGGGGGTTACAGTGCGGGCCTATGTGACCCACACTTTTGCAGGCTGGCGAAATATCAACCCTAAACTGCAGTATGCAGGTTGCAAGCCAACCCGCAAGACCACATATTTCCTTTTAAAAAAATTTCTATTTTTTAAAGATGGCCCAAAGTACAAAATACATACATATAAGTCAATAAATTTACCTTTCTAGCATCAATCATTTCTCTTATAAAAATTTAAAAACATAATCCACAATTCAAGAGATATGGTTATCAAATTTGTCAAAGTTTATAAACAAAAAACATAAAATCATCCTCAAACAACCAAGATATAATAATATTGTTTAAAGAAGAAAGGAAGAGGTTAAGATTTTTCTCTTTGGATTAGGAGGTACCAAGATGGGAGTGGACAAATTATGAGTTCTGTGAAATTATTACATGCAAAAAAAAAATTACGGGCCAACTCACGGGTCATACGGTGCGGGCCCGTGTGGCCCTCATTTTTATGGGTTGCGAAAATCCCAACCCTAACCTGCCCCAACCCGCGAGCCCATGGGTTGGGCCCGTATTACCAGTTCTACGGGTGAGTGTGATACAATCAAATTGAGCACATGGTTCCAATCTTACATTATCGATCGAATTATGTGTGCACACCTTCCCTGTAAGGAGAAAGGAGAGGATAAATATTTTTGGAAGCCTTCATCTTACGGTTGTTTCTCTGTTAGTTCTGCATATTATTTTCTTTTTGCAGGTTCTCAAAATTCAAATGAAACGATTTGCAGGATACTGTGGAAATGGGCGGTACCTTAGAAGAATAAATCATTCATGTGGCTTGTTGCACATGGCAGAGCACACACAACATAACTCAAAGCTTGGAGGGGATTGACAGATCATGCAGGATGTCCTTTTGACTGCAACCAGGATGAGGATGTGATGCACCTTCTGGGAGATTGCGTCAGTGCTTAAGAACGATGGATTTCCATTGTCCACCCAGCCTTGTGGGATAAATTTTCTACTTTACAAGGATCGGCGTGGATACAATAGAATCTTAAGCATGAAGCACGTAGGAATTTCATAAAGAAGATCAACTGGGCAATACTGTTTGGCTATGTATGTTGGGACATTTGATTGGATCAATGTAAGAAGCTATTTGGGGAAGACTTTTCAAAATGCTCACTCTAGCTTATTTCAGGCTAGGTGGGATATGGAGTTAACATCAAATTGCCAGTTTTACATATAATCGATCAATGGAGGTGAAGGTGATAGTAGAGGAAAGCCAAGTTTTAGCATTCTGGAAATCGATGGCTCTATTCTAGAATCAGGTCAAAGCAGATGTGCAAGAGCTATTAAGGGAGAGGATGGAAGTTGGATTTGTGAATATATGTGTAAGCTTACTCAAGTGCCTCCTGTGGTAGCAGAAATTTTGCCATCATCTAAGGTCTTCAAATATGTTAGAACAAGAATCTTTAGAATATTGTAGTTTTTACTGATTGTCTTGAGTCTGTGAATATTCTCAGAAGGGGTTGTGATAACAAGCATCATTTTAGAGAAGTCATAGAAGAGGCAGGCTATGGTTGTCTAGAAGCTGATAGGTCCTTATTAGTCATATTTTTAGAGATCAAAATGCTTCAGCAAATCATTTAGCTAAGTTAGTGTATAGTAGTATAGAGAATTTTGTTCTCCTTGATCACCCACCACCTTTCATTCGGGAGGCGGTAGGTGATGTGGATGATTGGGTTGGTTCTTCTAGAACCGATGTTTGTATTAATCCCACAATAAATTAATGAATTTCAGTATTTACTCAAAAAAAAGTAAAAATAAAATACTGGTGCGCGCGCGCCCTAGATGAGAAAAATAGGATGGGGGCAGGTTTTGACAAGTCAAGTCAATTGGAACAATGGGGATTGACATTATAAAGAATTAGAGAAGGAGAATACTTGACTCAAGGAGGTGCTACGCCGAAGATGTTTGCGGGGGTGAGGAGTGAGATGAAGGAGATTTAAGTAAAGTAGGAGCAAATATAGGGGTTGACTAATCTTATCAAAAAATATTTTTATAAAAAATAATATTTAGACTTATTGAGGCATTTTTTTTATATTACTTATTTCAATGATAAGGTATATTTTGAACATGCACAAGCCCATATGTTTAAACTAATTATTTAAAGGAGATATTTTATTTGTGTATATATAATCTTTAGAAATAGCCGTTGAGGTATACTGTAATTAGAAACATAAAACTTTAACCATAAAAACAGATTCAAAGAATGAAATAACAGGCAAAAATTCGACCAAGTGTGGTTTTCTGGTTTCTCTCTGGGTTCCTAGATTTTGCACCTTGTATTTTTCTTCTTTTCTCTTTTTTATCTTCAATATAATGAAGCCACCGGTTCTTGTCTGGGTCGTTCCACTTCACTGCTGGCTCCCGGTAGACTAGTGTTGGATACCTAGCCAAAAGGTGGGCCTTGACCTGGGTTTTATAGGTGGGCCTTTATTGGGGGGTTTATTGGTGAAAAGGATTTTTTTTTTTGTTTAATTAAAAAATCCTCCTTTTTTGGTTGAATGATATTTCTTGAAAAGCCTACAGTTACTTGTAAGTTTTTTTGAAAAACCTTTCTTATTGGTGAAAATACTATGGAGAAATGCCGCAGTGTTGTGCAAATTATATCTGTGCTTAGGTTTCTATTATTTTTCGAGTATCTTCTATTATAGGAGTATATCTTTTGGCTGGAATGGTTTTCTGACGTAAGAAATAATATGTTGCCATCACAAACACTATTGAAGGTCCCAGTAACTTACGCTTAATGAGTTCTTCATACAGAGATCTCGTATTGTTAATGGTAATAGAACCTTAACACCCAATGACTCTGCTACTTGATAAATGAGTATACGAAGGTTGATTTACTTGTGTTGTTGGATACAAAGAAACCAGTCAATCTGTGAGGTGAAGGTAAATCAACTAAAATTTACAGAGTAAAAATCACCCATATTGGATTATGCCATTGAGTAAATGTAACTTCATTTTTTATTCTTTTCTGTCAATAAGCATGTAAAACCTACCAAACGCATTAAGGAACTTCACTTGTTTGTGATGCACACTTGAGGACAAAAGTTGGATTGAATATCATAATGAAATAATCAATAAGAACACTTAATTGATATAGGCACATGTAAAAAATGTGGTTTGGCCACTGGAAGCCACTGTAACTTGATATCTCAACAAATTATGCTGCCTGGCTGAGAGCATCATCATTGGGAACGACCAATAGGAACTAACTTGAGGCGGGCTAGTTTGAACCCAATGGGTGCAACTGCCATAATGTGACACTCCAATTATAGAATTTTATGTTCTTTGGGCCCGGTTTGTTTGTATTGATTAGTATCAAACGATTATGCTGCCTGGCTGAGAGCATCATCATTGGGAACGAACAATAGGAACTAACTTGAGGCGGGCTAGTTTGAACCCAATGGGTGCAACTGCCATAATGTGATACTGTGCTTTGGGCCGAGTTTGTTTGTCTTGATTAGCATCAAAAGATATTTATTCCTGAACGTTTCCACAATCATATAGATACAAATCTAAATTCATAGCTAAATATCGAGTCAAAGAAACTGAGTTGCAACTCACGTATAAACTTATGCTACAAACTAAATTCAAGTTTCAGGTGTTAATTTTTTTTCACACATTAAATCAAATAATATCATAACTAAAATAACACACATTATAGGCAAATCAAATTTATAGACTATTCAACTAGAATAAAAATTTCTTCAAAACAAACTTTCAATATTTACATAAAACTACCACTACTTATTTAAGATAGAAAGAGGATCAATTCATGATCAGGAGTCATAAGAAACTTATCTAAAAACTCCATATCATGAAATCTAGAAAGAATATAACATATAAGTTCATTGCTAACAGCCAAATTTTGGGATAGCTGAGCCACCCTAACTCGAGCTCGCTGGTACAGCCCAATATAACATATGTTTTTCTTAGTAGTAATGAGCACCCAAAACTTAAGCTATTGGTTTATTGATTTCCACTTATGAGGTGTTTGGATGATTTTTGCAAAATCATGGTTTGAGCTCAAAACCATGGTTTAGGAAAATTTTTAAGTGTTTGGATGATTTTTTCCCAAACCATGGTTTGAGCTCAAAATAGCTTTTTTTAAGTGCATCCAAACACACTCTTACTCTAAAATATTTTTCTAGTAGCACCTAATATTTTAAAATAATTTTTGGACTTGAAAATATACATTAAGTGCAAAATTACAATCAGTCTACTAACACACTGAGTACAACTAAAAAAATATTTTAAAAATTAAAAACAATAAAAATTATTTTAAGATACTGCATGTTACTTAAAAAATATTGTAAGGTACAGAATACATCCAAAAAAATATTTTAAAATATTAGATATCACGTTTTTAGATTAAAAAAACTAACCTCCTTCTCTCTTAAGAAAAGGGGCAGCAGCGGGACGGATCTGACAATGGAGGAAAGGCAGGTCCTTTTCACCTTCAAATTTTAAATAAATTGTTACAATGAATATTCAATATTGAATAGGATAATGGTAAAATGTATGGGCTTGACGGAATAAGAACTGGGAGAAAAATTTTAAATATTTATATATACTTTTATATAAAAAGACATTTAATAAACTATCATATAATAAATTGTTATTTATGAAAAAAATTGATAATAAAATTTTATTTGTATATATATTTATATTACATATTGTCAATGTGTATGTATTAT
Source organism: Inga laurina (assembly GCA_963855925.1). Lineage (NCBI taxonomy): Eukaryota > Viridiplantae > Streptophyta > Magnoliopsida > Fabales > Fabaceae > Inga > Inga laurina. Next base: position 22,162,789 of record OY979713.1, read on the forward strand.
TTTTCAATTTAATATTATTAACATTAATATAAATGTTATATATATATATATATATAATTTTATATTTATATCATTATATACATATATAATATTTTTCATTATGCGGTGGTTCAACCAAATGGTCTAACCAAATAAATCGTTTAGACTATGACCTGTTAGCCTTTTCAGCTTAATATCTGGTTCGACTTTTAAAACATTGACCTGACGTAATTTTATTACTTTTCTCCAAACTAATTTCTTAATATTTAATCTAATGTTAGACAAATGTATTTTAGAGAGATAATATCACAATGTTACAATTAAATAGTTTATTTAATTTCTTTAATCTTTCCGGTTAAAAAAATTTGTCTTCCATTTATGTTAGAAAAGTGTGACTTGTTTTAGGAATTGTCTCACAAGTGAGAGTATAAATCAATAGCCATTTCCTAAACTAGAACATTATGCTCGACGAGACTTTTTTTTGATTACATTAGAATGATGAGTTAAAGTATAAGAATACTCATGAATTTTTAGTAAAAGTGTATCCAGCACCATATATTTTTTAAATAAGCAAAAATACCTGTAAACTTTTAAAAAGTATTTTTTTAAAATACAAAAAGTTTCGACGATTGGCGCTATAATTTTCTTTTTTCTTTTTTTAAGTTTAAAATTTGTCATAATTCTTAGCTTTTAGTTTTATATATGCGTATAATTTTTTTTCCAGGTATTTGCTTGAAGTCACAACTTTCTCTTGTTAAACTTCCTATATATTGTAAGTTTTTTAATTTTTAAGCTTACAAATTTAATTTCATTACTTGTTTAATTTAAACTTCCTATATATTGTAAGTTTTTAAAAAAAATAGTTTCTATTTTTTTAAAAAAATAATTTTACATAATAAATTAAATATAAAAGATGGTATGATATACACTGAGTAATATGTTCATCTTTATCTGCTTTTGTTGAGGCTTATTTGAGTTTTTGTCCTTCATTATTATGAATCCAAGTTTTGTAAACTTGGTTATTATAGCATTTTGGTTAAATGTCACCAAGAAAAAAAAGTGGTATTTAAGTTCATAAAAGTTGACTTTATTTCACTGTGTCATTGTGGGTTTGAAATTTAAGGTGTCCATTGTCTTTAAGCTAGTTTATTTTCTTCCTTTTGTTTTTCATGAAGATTACATGGAATCATCTATTACCAAAACTTCCCTTTGTTTTAAAAAATGTCAAGGGAAGGAATGACCCCTATCTACCCTTTTTTTTTAATTAAAGGGAAGCAATGGCGCTTGCACAACTTCCCTTTGTTTTTTTTAAAAAATCAAAGGAATCCATATGCCTTGTATGGTATCATACAAGATACTTTAAAAAATTTCATAACCTACCATTATCCTCTTCTCGCATGCCCTCCAGCTCTCCATTTCTAAAACTCGATTGATCCACCATCTTGTATCCCTTCTTCCCCCATTCTATTGTTCTACCACCTTTCCTTATCCATTGTCATCACTCCCACTCCCTCCTCTCTTTGAGAAATTTCTATTTTTTGAAAGATGGCCCAAAGTACAAAATACATATATATGAGTCAATAAATTTACCTTTCCAGCATCAATCATTTCTCTTATAAAAATTTAAAAACATAATCCACAATTCAAGAGATAAGGTTATCAAATTTATCAAAGTTTATAAACAAAAAACATAAAATCATCCTCAAAAAACCAAGATATAATAATTTTGTTTAAAGAATAAAGGAAGAGGCTAAGATTTTTCTCTTTAGATTATGAGGTACCAAGATGGGAGTGGACAACTTATGAGTTCTTTTAAATTATTACATGCAAAAAAAAAATTTTTTTATGGGCCAACCCACGGCTCATATGGTGAGGGCATGTGCGGCCCTCATTTTTATGGGTTACAATTTTGTGATGCAATCAGCCTCCTAAAATAATTTTTATGTATGTCTGATATTTTAAAGTATTTTTTCATATAAGTCCAGTGCCCTAAATTATTTTTTGGTGCCACTAACACCTTAAAGTAGTTTTTCAAATATATCCAACACCCTAAAATATCTAAATTGTTAAGTAATGTTTTTTTAGATAGGTTGAGTACTCTAAAATACCTAAATTTTTAATTGGATCAGGTAGCAATCAAACACACCATGATGCCCTAAGCAATGTGAAGTGTGGGGAAAAGGCCTCCCCTAGGCTGCAAGCCAAGAGGGTTGAAAAAGCTTATCATAAAATGGAATAGTGTTCGTTTGAGATAGCTTATTTTTGGATAATAAGTGTTTATAAATCGTGATTTACGGAATACGAGGTAAGTATGTGAGAGGAGTTTTATCTCGACTTACGTAATAAGGACTTATTGCCTAAAAATAAGTGATACCAAACACACATATAATATTTTGCCACTTGAGACCTGCGAACCGAACCCTTTTTAAATTAAATTACAATTTTTAGGTTAAATTCGAGTTGTTTCTATATTTTTATCCAATTATATAATTAAATCAACTATAAAATTTGTAAATATAAACATATAATATATTTTACAAAATTATCTTTTTAATATAAAAATGACAAATTAATAAAAAAAATGAAAAAGGTTAAATCTCAAAAAAGACTTCCAATATTTCAAAATCTCAAAATCTCAAATCAAGTTTATTCTTAAGGATTGATTATATTTAATAAGAAATTCATAACTCATTTTAATGAGAAGTCACTGATTTGATATTTTAAAATTTTGAAGATCTTTTTTTAAGATTTTCTCAAAGAAAAATCGAGTATGGAATCAAATTTCAAACCTAAAACAAGATTGTATTAAAATTAAATTATGTGTAAAATAATAAAATTTTTATTAAGTTAAAATAAAAAAATTGTGAAGTGTAAAAAACAAGAGAAAAGCCCGCCAACTTGTGGCTTAATGGTTGAACGCACCATAAAACGTACGTTAGGAGTCCGCCTTAAGATAAACTACAATTTTGTAAATCTAACCCATTACATTTTTAATAAGTTGGATTATCTCCACCGTGAATGCGTCAAACAATAAAATAAAATAAAAATATAGACAATGCCTTGAATAGAATAATCTTTAATAAGAGGATATCAGCCAGAAGGGGTTGTGATAACAAACATCATTTTAGAGAAGTCATTAAAGAGGTCAGGTTATGGTTGTCTAGAAGCTGATAGATCCTTATTAGTCATATTTTTAGAGATCAAAATGCTTCAGCAAATCATTTAGCTAAGTTAGTGTATAGTAGTATAGAGAATTTTGTTCTCCTTGATCACCCACCACCTTTCATTCGGGAGGCGGTAGGTAATGTGGATGATTGGGTTGGTTCTTCTAGAACCGATGTTTGTATTAATCCCATGATAAATTAATGAATTTCACTATTTACTCAAAAAAAAAAAAGTAAAAATAAAATACGCGCGCACCAGATGAGAAAAATAGGATGGAGGTAGGTTTTGACAAGTCAAGTCAATTGGAACAATGGGGATTGACAAGATAAAGAACTAGAGAAGGAGAATACTTGACTCAAGGAGGCGCAGCGCCGAAGATGTTTGCGGGGTGAGGAGTGAGATGAAGGAGATTTAAGTAAAGTAGGAGCAAATATAGGGGTTGACTAATCTTATTAAAAAATATTCTTATAAAAAATAATATTTAAACTTATTGAACCATTTTTTTTATATTACTTATTTCAATGATATGGTATGTTTTGAACATGCACAAACCCATATGTTTAAACTAATTATTTAAAGGAGATATTTTATTTGTGTATATATAATCTTTAGAAATAGCCGTTGAGGTATACTATAATTAAAAACATAAAACTTTAACCATAAAAACATATTCAAAGAATAAAATAACAGGCAAAAATTCGACCAAGTGTGATTTTCTGGTTTCTCTTTGGGTTCCTAGATTTTGCACCTTGTATTTTTCTTCTTTTCTCTTTTTTATCTTCAATATAATCAAGCCACCGGTTCTTGTCCGGGTCATTCCTCTTCACTGCCGGCTCCAGGTAGACTGGTGGTGGATATTGGAGCAGAAAGGTGGGCCTTGACCTGGGTTTTATAGGTGGGCCTTTATTGGAGGGTTTTTTTTGGTGAAAAGGATTTGTTTTGTTTAATTAAAAAATCCTCCTTTTTTGGTTGAATGGTATTTCTTGAAAAGCCTACAGTTACCTGTAAGTTTTTTTTAAACAACTTTCTTATTGGTGAAAATACTATGGAGAAATGCCGCAGTGTTGTGCAATTTATATCTGTGCTTAGGTTTCTATTATTTTTCGAGTATCTTCTATTATAGGAGTATATCTTTTGGTTGGAATCGTTTTCTGACGTAAGAAATAATATGTTGCCATCACAAACACTATTGAAGGTCCCAGTAACTTACGCTTAATATGAGTTCTTCATACAGAGATCTCGTATTGTTAATGGTAATAGAACCTTAATACCCAATGACTCTGCTACTTGATAAATGAGTATACGAAGGTTGATTTACTTGTGTTGTTGGATACAAAGAAACCAGTCAATCTGTGAGGTGAAGGTAAATCAACTAAAATTTACAAAGTAAAAATCACCCATATTGGATTATGCCATTGAGTAAATGTAACTTCATTTTTCATGCTTTTCTGTCAATAAGCATGTAAAACCTACCAAACGCATTGAGGAACTTCACTTGTTTGTGATGCAGACTTAAGGACAAAAGTTGGATTGAATATCATAATGAAATAATCAATAAAAACACTTAATTGATATAGGCCACAAGTAAAAAATGTGGTTCGGCCACTGGAAGCCAGGCAGCGATGGCAAGGTGTAATTTGATATCTCAACAAATTATGCTGCCTGGCTGAGAGCATCATCATTGGGAACGAACAATAGGAACTAAACAGGCTTGCATGTGTTTAGTATCACTTATTTTTAGACAATAAGTCCTTATTACGCAAGCCGTAATAAAACTCTTCTTACATACTTACCTCGTATACCGTGAATCATGATTTATAAACACTTATTACCCAAAAATAAACTATTCCAAATGAGCACAAAATCACCTATGATAATGAGCTAATACGTTCTAAATGTCACCACCGGCTCATCCATTTCTTCTGTGTAGCGGTGAGATCAAATAGTTGAGATGGAGGTATTTTTTTTTTAAAAAAAAGAGTGCTCAATATAAATTATTAAAAAGTATTGATATAGTAATACTACTACAATTCACAAATAATAAAAATCATACAGCTTTACATCATACCTCAAATTCGGACATCATTAATATTGACTAATTGTTGATTGTATTAAATGGTAATGATAGATTTTAAATTTATGTTTAATTTGTAATATGTGGACTTATCATGCACACTTAATTTGTAATACTTGAAACTGTGAATTTGATGTTTTATTACCACTATATGATTTTGTAAAATATTTTCAATTTTTTTACAGTTTATATTTGTAGAAAAAAATTCAGTATATTGTTAAAAAAATTTTGAAAAACGCAGTATGAAAAAGAAAATGGGGGGGGGGGGATTTTGGTTGGCTATCCCACCAACTAAAGATTATATACTAGATTGGCTAAACATCAACCCATATTGATATGAATCTCTTTGACCCAAACCAAGAAGTCTAACTCGAGACGGGCTAGTTTGAACCAAAAGGGGTCAGCAGCTCTACATGAGAAGCATGTAGATCAATTAGGTGCCAATGAGCAACTGTCATAATTTGACAGTCCAATTATACCCTTTTATGTGATGGGCCCAGTTTGTTTGTATTGATTAGCATCAAAAGATATTTATTCCTGTACGTTTCCACAATCATATAGATACATATCTAAATTCATAGCTAAATAACGAGTCAAAGAAACTGAGTTGCAACTCACGTATAAAATTATGTTATAAACTAAATTCAATTTTTAGGTGTTAGTTTTTTTTCACACATTAAATCAAATAATATTATAACTAAAATAACACAAACATTATAGGCAAATCAAATTTATAGACGATTCAACTAGAATAAAAATTTCTTCAAAACAAACTTCCAATATTTACATAAAACTACCACTACTTATTTAAGATAGAAAGAGGATCAATTCATGATCAGGAGTCATAAGAAACTTATCTAAAAACTCCATATCATGACATCTAGAAAGAATATAACATAAAAGTTCATTGCTAACAGCTAAATTTTGGCATAGCTGAGTCAACCTAACTCGAGCTCGCTGGTATAACTCAATGAACTGTTGCAGCGCGTCATCAGTAGGTGGTGGGCCCCCGCTCCTTCCACCAGTAGGTGGTGGGCTCCCCCCACCTCGAGCAATGTGAGATGGACCTACTCGGTCTCGAGCTGAACCTCGACGTGGAGTTCGATGTCGAGGAGTAATCCTTGATCTAGATGGCTTGTTCCTTGACCTCATCTGAAACGGGATGAGATATCAAAGTAAAGGAATATTACTTCTTCAGTTTTCGTGCATCTATAATTCTATATACAAACAATGTGATACAATATTTCTCTTTTAAAGAGAGACTAAAAATGGGGCCGAGATATCTAGGTTTTTAAAAGCAACGATTAACAAATTATATAGAAATTTTTAGGAGGAAGTTTGCCATGATTTAGAATAAGATCAAAAACACAAAGATATATAATATCATAAATAACAGCACATAAAAATAACAGACAATAAAAGATCTTATCCTCTTTTATTAATATATATGTATAAATTAGGGACCTTAATTTGTGACTCACTTTTCAGTTCCTTCCGACTATCCTATTTTAATCATAATATTAACATGTAATATTATCTCAAAATAAATTAAATATAAAAGATATTGAGTAAATTAAACTAATAAAATTATATTTGTAAACTCAAGAATTAAAAAACTTATAGTGTATAAAGCTGTAGAAAGCTTTAACTTCATATCAATACCTGAAAAAAAAAATTACAGGCATCATCGCATATTTTAAACTTTAAAAAGAAAAAGAAAACTGTAATGCCTATCGACAGAAGCTAAAAAAAAACAGAGACTTATAAGGACGCTTCTGTAGAAGGAGACCAGGGAAAAAATGTGGGAGAGCAAATTTTGTAGTGCGGGGACCGAATGTTGGAGAAGTATGGAGGAGGAGACAAGGAAACAAATAATGGAGACCAAGAAAACTTCTGCACTTTCCTGCGCTTGCCGTAAAAATAGAGGGAGTAGGGAAAATGCCGCAGTGTGGACAGATTCAAACAAGACTGCTTATCGCATATTTACAACCAGAGTCTCACTTCAGTGTGGAACGCATATATATACAACCATTCAATATTAACTATATATATACTGACAAAAAAAACATTAACTATATATGTGTGTGAAAAAGAAAAAGGAGAAAATAAGCAAGGAGTACATCAGAGGAAAGTAAAAACGGCAGAAACCAGAAACGGAAGGGGAACAAGATGGCCAATAAAAACCAAACGAGCGAACGAGAGAGAGCTTACCCGAAGAGAGGAACTGACCCGGTAAGAGAAACACAACAAGAACCATGTCCCTTTCAGTATGACAAAGCTTTCCTCATAACCACTATCACACTTTCCTACTGAACCATATCCCTCCAGCACATATTTTACAGATACAACATTATTTTGCAAAGGTCGGACCAGTGGAAAAAAAGACCACAGAGGGCAGATCGGAGGAAATGGAGCAAAGTATCACCTTTCCTCATAACAGATCTGAATATAAATGACGCTGAAAATAAAAACCACAGAGGGCAGATCGGAGGAATGGAGCAAAGAATCTCCTTTCCTCATTACAGATCTGAATATGAATGACGCTCAAAATAAAAACCATAGAGGGCAGATCGGAGGAATGGAGCAAAGAATCTCCTTTCCTCATTACAGATCTGAATATGAATGACGCTGAAGAAGGAACGGGTATGAAACTACAGAGGAATCTGGCTTAAAGGAAAGTTTAAATCTTACCAAGAAAATGCCGTAAAACGGTCGTTTGAAGAGGAAAGAGAGGCCGGAACCGCAGGTTCAAAGATCTGACAAGCACAGCAGATTGAAGGCGCGATCTCAGATTTCAGCGCAAGCGAACCGTGCATGCACAGATCAGCCGAACAGAAAACGCGCTGACCACAAGATGATCGGTTGAAGAACGGCGAGGAAAATGGAACCAGAAGTAGAATACTGGAGAAGAGAGAAGACGCTTCTCTCCACTGCCAACTCTGTTCGGTGCCTCTGTTATCTTCCCCAACACCACAAGTAAAAGTAAAGCAGTGTGATGTAACTCTTGTTGTCAGAAAGCACGTGATTCATTTGGGAGAAGAGGCGCCACATTTTGATTTTCGGACCTGGCTTCACTCTGCTGCCAGTCCGTCCGCTGCTTCTCCTTCCATTAAAACTACACCGTTTTGGTGTAGCTTCCACAGTATGAAAGAGGAGGTTAATTTTTTTTTTCCCTAAAAAAGTAGTATCTAATATTTTTAAATATTTTTTTTGGATATATCTTATATCTTAAAATATTTTTTAAATAATATGCAGCATCTTAAAATAATTTTTAATGTTTTTAATCTTTTAAATTTTTTTTAGTTATTCTTGGTATGTTAGTAGATTGATTATAATTTAATGTATTTTTTTAATTCTATAAATTACTTTAAAATATTTTTGATACTTTTAACCCTTTAAAATATTTTTTCAGTTGTATCCAGTGTCTTAGAAAACTAATTACTCCCTCCAGTCCTAATTATATGATATATTTACCTAACTTTGGAGAAATTAAGGATGATAGTTAAATTAGTTAACTTTATTTATTTTTCAAAAATACCCTTATTTAATAAGGGTGATTTAGGAATATTGTATAAGTCTACCATGAGACAATCCAACCATTATCTAAATCAGTATTCTCTCTCCACATATCTTTGTTTACTTTCATGGTATTTTATTTGGTGTATCTTTGATACTTCATGGTACCGCACGTCAATTGAGGCAATCCAACTATTATCTAAAGCAATGAGGGTATTTTGGGAAGAAATTGACAAAAATTAAAACTTTGTCCTATAATTAGGACCAAGATCAACTCTCAAATGTTATTCTATAATTAGGACCGGAGGGAGTATAGTTTTACTGTTAATGTATTTTTCTTAGTAGTAACGAGCACCCAAAACTTAAGATACTGGTTTATTGATTTCCACCTACTCTAAAATATTTTTCTAGTAGCACATAATATTTTAAAATAATTTTTGGAGCTGAAAATATACATTAAGTGCAAAATTACAATCAGTCTGCTAACATACTGAGTACAATTAAAAAAATATTTTAAAAATTAAAAACATTAAAAATTATTTTAAGATACTACATATTACTTAAAAAATATTGTAAGGTATAGGATACATCAAAAAAATATTTTAAAATATTAGATATCACTTTTTTAGATAAAAAAAACTAACCTCCTTCTCTCTTAAGAGAAGGTGCAGCAACGGGAGGGACCTGACAGTGGAGGAAAGGCAGGTCCTTTTCACCTTCAAATTTCAAATAAATTATTACAATAAATATTCAATATTGAACAGGTTAATGTTAAATGTATGGGGCCTGACGGAATGATAACTCAGAGAAAACAATTCATTCATATGATCACATTGTGCCAAGCTTTCCTGAAATTGCTAATTAGTAATCAAATATTTTTTGACATATATCATCATTCTATTTCTGTTATCCGCTCTACATCAAGGTAGAAGATATCATTCTCCAGTTAAGGGGAGAAAATAAACTCAAATAAACAAAAGTTGAATAGTGCATTCTGTTTCCTGGAAGCTGATAAATTTTCCAGGAAGGCAAGACAGAAAAGTGTCCAAAAGAACAAATTCCCCAGTTCAGGATGTTTCATCAACTTAGATACATCAGTACTTGGCTTCACCTCTATCATCGTTTTTGTTCAAATTTTAAGGTGAAAAGCAACAAATGCAGGAAAAATTTTATTATTGAGGAACAGGGTCGTGGGCCCATTAAGCGGGGCCTACTTCTTGGTTCTTTCTTCCCCGGGATACATTGTTTGTTTCTCTTAGTAACTCCACAGTGAACAATACAGCAGAAAAACCAGAAACTGAAAAATTACCCATCAAGTAGAAACTGAATATTAGGCAGCCATCATGAATTCATATCATGATCATCATCCTGAACTTGCAAATTAGTAATGTACAGACAAAAAAAATAAAACAAAATGCACTACTTCTCATTTCCTGAGAAAACAACATGAAACTCAACTGGAAAATCGCAAGCAAGAGTCACACCAGACAACGATGATTACCGATGATCAAGCCGACAGTGACAAATGAGAGAAGTCCGAAGATGAACTTCATTGTAAGAACCGTGAGCTACTTGCCGGCGTAGAGATTAAGAGAAAATGAAGAATGAAAGAGAGTGAAATCAAAGAAACGAAGACACTGATTCAATGGGAACCGTTGTGCGTTTTTTAAGAACACAAAGAAACCGCTGTGATCGCCTATTGCTTGTGTTGAGTCAACTAATTTGTCTTGTTTCTCACCTTTTTTGTTTCAGGAAAATTCCCGGATTCAAATCCAGTCGAACGCCAACGGATTATGTGCTTTCCCAGGTCAACTTAGGTAAGAGGAAGGAAAATGGAAGGAGACGAAATAAAGAGTTGAAAAAACGGGGAAAATATGGTGATTGTAAGGAATGGTGGGACCTACGCTATATTTACGAATGTGTTTTTTTCCTCCATCATCCAATCACAAATATAGTATTTTAGTAATTAAAGAAATTATTTAAGGGAGAATTACATTCAGTTCTCAAGTAAGAGGAGAAATGAAGAAATGGTCCCTATAGATTGCAAAATGAAAAAAGGTCCCATGGAGTTGTCAATACAAGCTCCTAGAGTTGTTAATGAGTTGTCAATACAGGCTCATGGAGTTATTATTGGGAACATTTTTTCATTTTGAAATCTACATGGACCATTTCTTCATTTTTTCTCTTCCATGGGACTTAAATGTAATTCTCCCTTATTTAAATTAGTTATTAGTAGGGGTGTTCAAAGTGTTCCGGTCCCAGTTATCCGGACCCAATCCCAGATATTTTGATCTCAAGAATTTTTCGTTCCAGCCGGGATCGGGATCTATTGGACCTGGGACTGGGCTCACACCTTATGATCCTGGATTTGTTTTTATTTTTAAAATTTTTTTTTCTTAAAAACTAAATTATTATTTTATTTTTGTATTTTTTTATCCCGTAAATTAAATTATCATTTGATAAAATGTGTATCACATATTTAGTTGGAGTTAAACTGTATATATCGTGATGCTATTCCTAACTATATAATGTATAAAGAAAATAACGAAAATGATGAAGGTGATCATAATAATAATAAAATGTTATTCTTTAATTTTAGATCAATTTGTGTGATTATGATGAACTTATTAGGTGTTAAATAATCACTTTAGATACTAGATTATAGAAAATTTAATTAATATAATAATATATTTTAAATTTAATTTTTTAAAAAAATCGGGATTTTCTGATTTGGTCCCAGTCCCGATCCCAGGATTACTGGGACCAAACGAAGACCGAGACCAGGACCGGTATGTAATTTATATCCCTCCCAAAAACCGGGTTTCAGGGTGGGGGAACCCAACCCGGTCTCGATCCCGGATTTGAACACCCCTAATTATTAGTAACAATTTTACTAAAATATATTATCTAAATTTGTTAATAGTAAAACACTTATTATTATTATTAAACATGTCACCGTTGTTTCCTATCATCAATTAAATATCTAAATAAATTGTTTATCAATAATTTTATTGAATATTCACTTTTATCTTTACGATTTTTTATAAGATTTCATACTATTTGATTTACCTTTCTTGCTAGTGCATTCAATGGCAATTTTGGTATCTACTATCCTATTTTCAATAGATGCTACTCAAAGTCTTCCTCATTTTTATTTGTTATGAATCTTATCTTTTTTTATTTAACCACATCCCTATCTCAGCTACCCCTACTTTATGTTTGTGTTGTTCCTTTAAAACCCAATATTCACTATCATATACTACTCCCTTCATCCTAATTATAAGCTTTAAATAACTTATTGGTGTTTATTAAAAAATAGTTAAAATGAGTTAAAAGTAATAAATATGTATTTTTTTCCAACTATACCCCTATTTATAAAAAGGATAAGAAGGAGAGACAATAAATACAGATAATGGGTAAAGTTGAAAAAAGCGCAATAAATATTTTGACAAATCTAAATGAAGTTTATATTTTGGAACACAATCATTCACAAAATTTTAGTTTATATTTTGGGACGAAGGTGATACCTTTTACCAATAAGTACTTTCTAATTACAAATAACTTTAATAGTTTTTTTTAATTAAACCACCCAACTTGAATTTTATTATTAACATCTCTATTAATTTTAACATCTTTTTATATAATTTATTCCAAATATCTAAATTTTTCCACTTATAGAATGATTTACTCCCCCAAATTAACCTCTAAATCTCGGCATTTTTACTGAAATACTACAAACAATAAAAAAATTACTAAAATGCTATAAAATAAAAAGTATTTATGAAAATATTGCATTAGAACTCATTTACTAAAAGAATGAGTTTGGATTTATGAAGAAATCATTCTCCATAAGAATGATTTAAATATCTGATATATATTTTTTTAATTAAAAATATGAAACTCGTCTATGAGTTGAACTAGTTTACCTATGCTAAAAACGTACTGCAGGCTTTCTCTTTCTATTCTTCTTATTTTTAGTGAAAATCACACCTAAGGACCCCATTTGTATAGACTTTTAAATTTCCACGCTCTTTTTCCGTGCCGCAAGCTTTCTCTTTCTATTCTTGTTATTTTCAGTGAAAATCACACCTAAAGACCCCATTTTCATAGACTTTTCGGTTTCCATGCTCCTATTTTTGTTTGGAAAAATTACAGTTATTGTCCCACTAATCCTTTTTGATTTATTCTATATTTGTTTTTTTTTTGGAATCATAAAGGCAAGCTGCAACTTGTACAGATATAATGGAGAAGTTCCCCAAGACAATAGCTAATACAAAATCAATAGCTATTAACTTCTATCATTATAATTCTGATCGTCCATCGCATCACAAAGCATAATTTCTTGACATACTTGAGAAGCATTCATAACCAGAATAGTCTCATAGGAACTGCTATGTTCGCATCTAGCCATGAAATCCGCACACTAAATGAACTCCTCTGCTTGTATGGTGCATCTTCACCTCTCAATCTTCAAACAGCAAACTCCTTGTGTCAGTAATAAGATCTCTTAATGGGTGATCAGTCCCCCTTCCCCCATCAAACAATTGAAACTCCAAAGAATCCGTATAAATTAAGACCATTTGGAAACCATTCTGCCTTGCAACTTGAAGCCTTATATTAATAACCATTTTTATAAATTATATAAAAATTTAGATGAAGTCCAGCAAACAATATGAACAACGCAGTCATATACCTACATACACATAAGTGTTTGAATTCATATTACAAAAAGAATGTCTAGGCTAGTATAGCTTCTTCGTACCACTAGCCATTTATAGAGTTCAATTAACTATTGCTTTGTTTTTTTTCTTGGTGCTATGTTCTCTTAGACAATGCAGTGAAAAATGCAGTAAAGTCGGGTTTGTCCCAAAATAGAAAAAGAAACATGAAAATCCACTTTAAAAGTTATATACAAGTTGGTTTGATTCTCTATCATCTCATTGATCAATTACTGTGTTTCTTTTCTTATTGTAGGAATTCGGGCGTACCTGAAGTGTCGTTTCGAGTTCTTCCGGTACCCACGCGAGTCAATCACCAGGATTTCGACTATAACACACAGTAAATGCACAGGAAGGGAAGAGAAGGAGAAGAGGTTCTGTAGAGAAAACTTTTCTGTCTAAGTTTTTTTCATGTGTTTCTGTTATTTACACATACGCAGTCAAAACTAACTGTTCCCCCCAAAAACATGCGGGGAAACTGTTCCCACCAGGTTTCAATTTCAAACCCTTGGGAAAATTACCTATAAATACCCCACATTCTTTTGGGTATTTTATTTGGCCCTAAAAACTTAAAGCTTAATGGGTTTGGGCCTAATCCACCAAGGGTGGACTAAGCCCAATTCCCAACATCTCCCACTCACACTTGGTGGATTGGATGTCATAAGAATTGTCTCTCTCTCTCTCTCTTCTTTCATACTAGGTGCTTTGCCGTGACTGCATGGGCATGATGTCTCCTAGGTGTTTGTACTAGAAATCCCTCTCATAGGACCAGCATAAGACAACCTTTCTTTGTGTAGCTTGAATTTTAATATTATGCCTCATATGTTCTAGATATACCAATATACACTTCCACATGGCAGATCTAATCCCTCTCAAGTCAAGATAAAACTTAGATCGCCTTTTCATATGCTTAGTGTCCACACTTATGAAATTACCAAAAATTAATGTCATAAGGGACATGTCTCAGACACCAACATAGGCGTGTATATTTCAAGTAACCTTCCTTTCACTCATATATCATTTTGATATACGTCAACCGCTTTCCTAACATAATACCATGGATCGTATCAGTTGTAATCATAGGATAAATATTAAGGTAGCAGTCACTGAAGTATATCTCCATGACAATGTCAAAGTCAAAGGACATCACAGAAGTGTTTAACCTTCTTGGGACTCACACAGCAATGAAGCAGGGATCCATTCACTTGCTTCCTATTTGCGGTTTTTTCGCACATGTGGTATGAATCACATGCTACGGTGTTACTCTGCACTATAAGAGCATACGTCGTTTTGAAACTTATTATTAACACCGTACAGACATGAGTTTAGATGCTCCTAGTATCTAAACCCAAATTCTTCTACTCCATTTATCTATCATGACATCAATGTTGAAGAATTTGTTATCTGGCAACAGGCATTATGGAAGTGGGTATCCATGATTCGATCCACATTTATATTATGTCTTATTGGATCTCATCTCGACATACTACACTCTTATCGAGGTGACATAATTTGTGTTTCTTCTCTACTATATCAGCATTCCTGCTGCTTTACTGGTGAACACAATTGTCTCATCTTTGCATACTCTTCCTGAGTATCAAAGGCGGTTGCTCGTGTGAGAGAGCCAACCTTACCTGCCTGTACGACATACTAGACATTGTATACCTTCATATAGACACATAAAATTTTATGAAGATACATTTTCATTAATCATAAACATATTACATAGTGTCTACAAGTTTACATTTTATGCATCCCAATAGCCTTCACATGTTTGTCATACATTTCCTTAGCTATGGGTTTGGTTAGGGGGTCTGCGACCATACTCTTGGTCGAAATATGTTGTATAGTAACAACTTTTTGTGCTACATAATCTCTCACAAAATTATACTTTATATCTCTGTGTTTGGTCTTGCTATGGTATTTGGGATCTTTCATATAGGCTATGGCTGCGGTATTGTCACAATACACTAACACCGGATTTGTGCTTTCATTTCCAAGTCCAAGATGTTCAATAAATCTCTTTAGCCATATAGCATCTTGCACTGCTGAAGTGCATGCCACGAATTCAGCTTCCATAGGATGTAGGGCAATGCACGTCTGCTTCTTGCTGCTCCAACATATGGCACCATTATTAAGCAAGAAGGTGTATCCTGAAGTTGATCTTCATTCAACTTCATCACCACCCAAATCAGCGTCAGAATATCCAACCAAGCGCAGATCGCTTCCTTGATAGCATAGTGCATAATCTGACGTACCCTTCAAGTATCTCAAAATCCTTTTCACTGCTTTCCAATGTTGCTCACCGGGATTTGACTGGAATCTACTAACCAGTCCAACTGCGAAAAAAAAATATGGCCTTGTACACAACATTGCGTACATCAAACTTCCAATGGCACTAGCATAGGGAACCCTTTCCATTTTCTTCTTTGCTGACTCATTTTTGGGACACATATCAAGACTTAAGGTTACACCTGAAGCTACTGGGGTATCTAAGGGATTGCAGTCTCTCATATTGAATCGGTCCAGAATTTTCTTGATGTAATTCTCTTGTGAAAGAGAGAGAATTCTTTTAGAGTGATCCTTTTGGATTTTAACTCCAAGTATATATTCTGCTTCACCCATGTCTTTCATCTCAAAATTCGATGATAACCATTCTTTAATAGCTAAGACCGACTTTAGACTATTTCCAGCTAATAATATGTCATCTACATATAAGGATAATATTACAAAATTACCCTCAAACTACTTAATGTAGACGCAATGATCCTCTTTAATCATTTGAAAGTCATAAGAGGTTATTGCTCTATGAAATCTCAAATACCATTGTCTGGATGATTGTTTCAGTCCATAAATGGACCTTTTGAGCTTGCAAACTCTACTCTCCATTCCTTTCTTTGTTAGAGCAAGCGTTTCACCCAAGAGGGGGGTGAATTGGGTGATGCTAAAATTTCGTTGCAAATATAAAAACTTAACGATGAATACAAAGCAAAAGAGAGTAAGGAGAAATATCACCGAAGTGTACACCGGGAGTTATACTGGTTCGGCCACAACCACTTTGACCTACGTCCAGTCCTCAAAGCTTCTCTGAGAGTTTCACTATAACTTCCAAGATTCAGTGGGTTCTTGTCACCTCAGTACAAGCAAGTTCCTTCGCCTGGACACTCGCTCCCCCTTACAAGTTGTAATCCAATCCCAACTCAAGGTTCCACAACCTTAAGTTATCTCAATAACAAATATTGAGTTTGAATGAAATATCTCTCTCAAGAGTGAATAAGAATCACTAAAGTACAGAATTACAAATATCACGTAAAACAGAGTAGTGAACTTGATGATACGTTTGTGTGTGTTCTTGTTGTTTTTCTCTGTTTGGATGTTCCCATATATATAGATACGTTGGTAATGATTGCTGGAACATATTTCTTCATGCCCGTTAGAGCGTGCTCAGCCATCATTGACTTTTCCAGTTTTTGAAAGAAATACGTTTGCGGTAGGTAGCGGTCGGTGACATTTGAACGTTGCATTTGACTTTCCTTATTTGGTAAGATCTCTTTATTGTTTATCTGTAGATATGCTAAGAATACTAATACAATGAAAGGTTAATCATATAGGAAACAAAACAATGAATGTTGGAATGATTTCTGAATTTCTGGGTTTGCATACTCGAGTAGCTACTCGAGTATTCATTAAAGTTTACTCGAGTACTTACTCGAGTATCATCGTGAAAACTTTGATGATCTGCAAGTCAACACACAACTATAAGATTACTCGTAGTGCATGGAATAAACAAAATATCAAACCTTTGGAAATGTATGTTTACTCGGGTACCTACTCGAGTAATGCATTCTTTTCCTCATAGGTTACTCGGGTACCAACTCGAGTAAACCTTCAAACAGACTTATGTTACTCGATGCTTTACTCTAGTAATGTTGGCAGGATTTCAAGGCCGAGAGCACTTCAAGTTTGATTACCTTGTTACTCGAGTACATACTCGAGTAAACTTACTTTTTGTGCATAACTTACTCGGGTAATGACTTGAGGTTTTCCTTCAAACATAACACTGCATACTCGAGTACATACTCGAGTAATCCACTTAAAGTGAATCATAAAATACTTGCATACTAGAGTAATGACTCGAGGAAAGTATGATAAGAAATAGATTAAGTTATTGGAGTACTACCTTCAAGTTTTTACTTACCTCAGTGCGTTACTCGAGTAGCTACTCGAGTAACATTGGCAGTGGTACAAAATGCCGAGAGCACCACATTTTCTGAAACAGAGTAACTCGAGTACATACTCGAGTATCATTGGCAGGCCGAAAGCAACTGCAAGAATTTTATATGGTTACTCGAGTACCTACTCGAGTAACGTTGGCAGGTTATTGGAAGGTGCCTCTGGTTACCTCAAGTTTTGTCTCATTACTCGAGTACGTACTCAAGTAATGCCTTAGAAAAATTGCTTCTGATCAAGTTTCTCAGCTTTCTCCTTTGGCTTTTCTTCATTACTCCAATGCTTACTTCAAGTGATGCTTATCCCTATTATTACTTTGTTTAAACTTATTTATTATCAAATCTTTTTCATACCATTCTTTGTTATCATCAAAACATGAGATCTAACATTCTTAATGAAACCTAATGGTTGTTCCATATAGATTTCTTCATCCAGATCACCATTTAGAAATGCGATTTTTACATCCATCTGATGCAGTTCCAGATCTAAACTATTTACTATTGCCAGAATAAGTCTTATAGAATTGAAACGTACAACATGTGAGAAGGTATCCTCGTAATCTATACCTTCCTGTTGTGTGTACCCCTTTGCAACCAATCGAGCCTTATATTTGTCAATTGATCCATCAAATTTTCTTTTAATTTTGAGAACCCATTTGTTCCCAATGGCTTTTCGCCCTTTGGTAGATCAACTAGTTCTCAAACTTGATTCTTCTTCATTGAATCAATTTCTTCCTCCATTGCATTCCTCCATTCATCCTTAGCAGGACCTGATAAGGCTACTTGCACAGAACGAGGCTTATCATCTCCGTCTGGAGTAACAATAAGTGCCTCTCCTTCTGTGGAGAAGCGTCTCCTAGGTATATTTCCCCTGTCACTCCTTCTTGTGGGAACTTCTTGTCTCTTTCGCTTCTCTTGTCTAGGCCTTTGTAAAGGCCTTTCTAAGCTCCCACTTAAGTCAATGTATTGAGATGATTGAGGATCATTAGTCTGAGTTTGTTCTGTACTGCCTTGTTCTTGTGTCTCATAAAGAGATACTGTTCGATCAATATCTCCCCTGCTAGGAAATTCATTTTCTAGAAATACGGTATCTCTTGATTCAATTTCAGTCACAATTCCATCTTCGTTTTCACCTATGAAAACATTTCCTTTTGATTGCTCAGAATATCTTATAAAGATACACTTTTTTCTTCTAGGACCCAATTTCCCATACCTATGGGAATCATTATGAATGTACGCAGTAGACCCCCAGGGTCTTAGGATGTTTAAATCTGGCTTGCGTTTTGTCCATAACTCATAGGGTGTAGAAGTGACTGATTTTGAGGGCACACAGTTAAGAATGAAGGCAGTCGTTAGTAAAGCATCACCCTAATATGAAATTGGCAGATGTGCTTGAGCCATCATTGACCTAACCATGTCTAGAAGGGTTCTATTTCTTCTTTCAGCAACTCTGTTTTGTTGTGGAGTGCCAGGGATGGTTAGTTGCCTAATTATCTCTTTTTCTTCACAGAGCTCCTTAAACTGATCAGATAAGTATTCATGACCCCGATCAGTGCGTAAAGCTTTAATTTTACAATCTGTTTGTTTCTCTACTTCATTCATGTACCGTCTAAAGCATTCAAGAGCTTCAGACTTGTGTGAGATCAAATAGATGTGACCATATCGTGAATAGTCATCAATGAAGGTAATGAAATACAGGTTCCGTGTCTCGCCCTCATACTCATTAGACCGCATATATCAGAATGGATTAATTGCAACGGAATCTCAGCTCTAGTTCCCTTACCGAAAGGTTTCCTAGTTGCCTTACCAGCTAGACAATTCTCACATAAGGACATTTCCATATTCGAAATTTCACCTAGCAAACCTTCTCTAGCTAGTTTAATCATTCTATTTTGATTAATGTGTCCTAGTCTAGCGTGCCAGATATTCATATCAACAGTAATATTGGAGAAAATAACGAAACAGTCATGCATATTAAAATTACCAACAATATCCATAATAAAGAACTTTCTAGAAAGGAAAGCTAAACCATAAAAGGTCTTGTTGCTAAAAATGTCTGCAACTTTGCCATGAAAGTTTACATCAAACCCATAATCTAATAAACAAAGTATTGAAACTAAATTCCGTCGGATGTCTGGTGCATGAAGAACATCATGTAGGATCAAAGTCTTCCCACCACGCAAAGGTAACTTGCAGGTGCCAATTCCTTTGACTTCAATCTTTGCATTGTTGCCCACGTAAAGCCATTTGCTTAGATGCGGCAACTGACGGTATTCCATGAAGGATCCCCGATCCCTCGTCACATGGTCTGTTGAGCCTGAATCCAAAATCCAAGAAGAACAAACAGGTTCTGTTAGAAAAGAAGTACTTAAAACAAAAGAAATGTGTGAATTCACATAATCCACTAGTACCTTTTCACGGTCGTTTCGCTCGGTACAGTCCCATGCGAAGTGACCCATTTTCTGGCAGGCGTAACACTTGACCTTATTCAGGTCAACTTTCTTCTTACCGCCCTTCTTTCCTTTCTTCTTGAATTGCTTTCTGCCCTTTTTGAAATTAGAGCTATCCTTCTTGCCTTTCTTTTGTGATTTCTTGCCCTTTTTGGAATCGGGCTTTGCATTAGAAGGACCAGCATTGTCAGTGTAGTAGGCTTGACCAGAAGCCTTATACGCTGCTAGGCGTTCATCCTCAAGCTCAAGATGTTTCACTACATCATCAAAAGTGATGATGTTGTCATTATGGGTTAAGTTCACTTTCATGTGCTCCCAGCTAGAAGGAAGAGATCTGATTACAGCCTGAACTTGTTGTTCATCAGTCAAGGTATGTCCAGATTCCTGAAGTTCTCTGATCATGTTGGACATCTCTCTCAGATGCTGCTTCATAGGAGTATTTGCTCTAAGCTTGTAGGTATCAAACTTGATTATCAACCTTCTAAGCTTAGTGGTTGATGTGCCACCAAACCTATCCTTGAGTGCAGCCTACATAGCCTGAGCAGTTTGGTATTTCTCATATTGGCACATCAGGTCATTCTCCCTTGTGCTCAATAAGGTGACTCTTGCAATGCTGTTCTTCTTCTTTCATGCTTGGTAAACTTCCAAGTTTCTCCTGTGCTGAATAGTAGTCCCAGCTTCAGGTTCCACTAAAATAGTCGTTAGTGGTTCAACAGCCTCCTGTTCCTCCAAAATGTACTGCACCTTACGATGCCAGATGTCCCAGTTGTCGCCATTCAGTTTCTCCCCCTTATTCAGTTCAGCAATGATCCCTTTCGTGGCCATTTCTCAATTCTGAAGTGACGTTTTTCACATTTAGAAACGTTGTTCTCTTTAAGAGAATGTAACCAAACGATTATGTAGTATAGCACGGTATACAACGTCTGTACTTATATCATTCTTGACCAGAAAATAAGTGTTAGATCCCATGTTTTGATGATAACAAAAGAATGGTTTGAAAAGGAAATGTTTAATAATCAAGCTTGAACTAGAAATGACAGGAATGAGCTTTACTTGAGGTAAGCATGGAAGTAATGAAGAGAGGCCAAGAGATAATGCTGAGAAACTTGATTAACTTCAAGTTTCCTAAGGCATTACTCGAGTATGTACTCGAGTAATGAGACAAAACTTGAAGTAACCAGAGACAACTTCCAGTAACCAGGCAACTTTACTCGAGGAGACAGTGTAAAAGTTTTCAGGATGCCATTGATACTCGAGGAGCTACTCGAGTAACCCTGTTTCTAAAAATGTGCAGCTCTCGGCATTTAGTACTACTGCAACATTACTCGAGGAGCTACTCGAGTAATCATGTGGAAAACTTCCAGTTGCCTTCAGGTTACCAACGATACTCGAGGCGCTACTCGAGTAACTCTGTTTCTGAAAAGATGGAGCTCTCGGCACTTTGTACCACTGCAACAATTTACTCGAGTATGTACTCGAGTAACTCACTAAGGTAAGTGAAAAACTTGAAGTTGGTACCCGAGTATGATAAGTTATTTGGAAGGTAAACCTCAAGTCACTACCCGGGTAAGCCATGTTCAGAAAGTACAGTTACTCGAGGTGATACCCGAGTAACCCATGCAAAAATGAATCAATTACTCAAGTAAGTACTCGAATAACATGGTAAGTGCTCTCGGCTTTGAAATTCTGCAACATTACTCGAGTAGGTACCCGAGTAACTCATAAAGTTGTGA
Organism: Inga laurina; assembly: GCA_963855925.1. Classification (NCBI taxonomy): domain Eukaryota; kingdom Viridiplantae; phylum Streptophyta; class Magnoliopsida; order Fabales; family Fabaceae; genus Inga; species Inga laurina. Next base: position 22,184,653 of record OY979713.1, read on the forward strand.
GTGAATTACTCGAGTAGGTACCCGAGTAATATATAAAGTTGACAGTGCATTACTCGAGTGTGTATCCGAGTAAATGATTTTTCCAAAGGTTTAAAATTAAGTTATTCCATGCACTACCCGAGTGTTCTTATTTTTATTCATTGACTTTCAGAATTCCCGAAGATACTCGAGTAGGTACTCGAGTAACATTCAAGCAATACTCGAGGAGGTACTCGAGTAAGCTTGCCCAGAAATTCTGAAATCATTCAAACGTTCATAGATTTGTTTCCTATATGATTAACCTTTCATTGTATTAGTATTCTTAGTCTATTTACAGATAAACAATGAAGAAAACACTTCAAGAGATTGAAGTCAAAAGAAACGTTCAAATGCCAACCACCGCCAACGGATATTTTTCAAAAACTTGAAAAGTCAATAGTGGCTGCGCACTCTCCAACGGACGAAAGAAAATGTTCCAACGGTCATCACCAACATATCTATATATATGGGAACATCCAAACAGAGGAACAACAACAAGCACACACACAAACGTATTATCAAGCTTATTGCTCTGTTTTCACATTGAAATCATATTTCTATGCTTCAGTGATCCTTATTCACTCTGTAAGAGAGATATTTCATTCAAACTCAATATTTGTTATTGAGATAACTTAAGGTTGTGGAACCTTGAGTTGGGATTGAATTGCAACTTGTAAGGGGGAGCGAGTGTCCAGGTATAGGAACTTGCTTGTACTGAGGTGCCAAGAACCCACTGAATCTTGGAAGTTATAGTGAAACTCTCAGAGAAGATCTGAGGACTGGACGTAGGTCAAAGTGGTTGTGACCGAACCAGTATAACTCCCGGTGCACACTTCGGTGATATTTCTCCTTACTCATTACTGTTTTTAATTCCTCTGCTAAAGTTTTATATTTCCGACGAAATTTTAGTATCACCCAATTCACCCCCCCTCTTGGGTGAAACGCTTGTTCTAACATTTGGTATCAGAGCGTAGGTCTTCTTGTTAAGGTATAACAACCTAAGAAGGATCCAATGGCAAGCATGGGTGAAGGAATTCTTCCCGACGGAGCATCCATCACTAGACCTCCCGGTTTCAGTGGAGAACATTTTTCATTTTGGAAAGCAAAATTCAGAGTGTTCGTGATGGCTACCGAATATGGGCTATGGAATGTAATTGAGAGTGGAAATTATCAACCTACAAAGATTGTAGATTCTCAGAAAATTCCCAAGACACCAGCGGAATATGATGAGAATGACAAGAAACTTATCACTCTTAACAGCAAGGCAATTCTGATGTTACAAAGTGCCTTAAGCCAAAGTGAATACTTCAGAATCTGCACACTTCCAACAGCAAAGGAAATGTGGGAAGCTCTGGAAATAGCTCATGAAGGGACTTCGGGAATAAAGGAGAATCGCATCAACACCTTGGTCACTGAATTCGATCTACTTCGAATGAAATCAGGTGAATCAATTTCTGAATTTGAACTTAGATATACTCATCTTGTTAATCAACTTGCAGCACTTGGGAAATCTTATGATCAACATACCCAAGTACGAAAGATTTTGAATATTCTTTCTAAAGAGTGGGAGGCCAAAGTCACTGCGATAGAAGAAGCAAAAGGAGAATCAATGAGATCAGTTGCTTCTCTATTTGGAAGTCTTTCTGAATATGAAAGCAAACTAAAGTTCAAACGGGAACTAGATGACATCGGTGACAAGAAAAAGAAGGGTCTAGCACTAAAAGCAAAAGAAGAAAATCAAGATGAGAATGAAGAGTTCGACGATGACGAAATGGGTCTAATCATAAAACGATTCAGAAAGTTCTACAAGAAAGGACAAGGATTCAAACACTTTCAAAAAGGTGGAACTAGCAACAAAGATCACATCATTTGCTACGAATGTGGAAAACCAGGACATATCAAATCAGAATGTCCAGAACTGAATCAAAAGAGCAAAGAAAAGAGAAAAGGCAAATTCTTCAACAAAAAGAAGGCCTTCGTATCCGCTATATGGGGTGATAGCTCTTCTGACGAAGAAAGTGATGAGGAAGAAGTAGCTAATATATGCCTCGTTGCTCAAGAAGAAACAGAAAGAGAGGTAAATGATTCTGAACCTACCTATGATGAATTACTTTCCGAATATAATGCTTTGCATTCTGAATTCATCAAAGTAGTTAAAGAATTGATTGTTTACAAAAAGAAAAACAAAGCTCTTGAAACTGAACTTAAAGAAAAGGATTGTGAAAATTGTTCATCTTTGAAAAAGAAAAACATTGATCTCACAAAAACTCTTGAAAAATTTACACAAGGTAGTGAGATGCTAAATGTTATTTTAAAAGCTCAACGATTTGTAAATGATCGATCTGGAATTGGATACGATCCAAAATCAGATAAAAGGAAAGGTAGAAAGAAAGCAGGGGGTAAGTCATATTTGAATTATTTCCAGCATTCTGTGCATACATCAAATCCTTTTGCATTTTGTAACTACTGTAATAGAAAAGGCCATTATACTTCTTCATGCATTCATAAGAAGAAAGGAACGATAGGAACCTACAAATGGGTACCTAAAGGTTCATATATCCAGAAAATTATTTGTACTAATCCAAAAGGACCCAAAAAGATGTGGGTACCTAAGACTTAGTCATTCGATTGCAGGAATGTCTCAAAGCATCCAAAAATAACAAGTGGTATATTGATAGTGGATGCTCTAGACATATGACCGGTGATTTCGAAAGTTTTACCAAATTGCAACCTAAAGAAGGTGGAGAGGTAAAATTTGGAGGAAATCAAACCGGAAGAATAGCAGGAATTGGTGAAATCCAAAATGACAAAGGAATACAAGTCAAAGATGTATATTATGTTGAAGGCTTGTGTCATAATTTGCTGAGCGTAAGTCAAAGTGCAGATAAAGACAACTGGGTAATATTTGACTCAGAAGAATGCTTAATTATCAACAAAAATGACTTACAACTTGATAAGAAGAATATCAAGGCTAAGCTCAGAGCAAAAAGGGAAGGTAACTGCTATACTCTAGATATTAGTAGAAATGAATCTGAAAATTGTTTCCTGAGTAATACTGATGAAAGTTGGTTATGGCATAAGAGATTGGCACATGTTAATATGCATCAATTAGGCAAACTACTCAAAAAGGATTTAGTTCTTGGATTGCCCAAAGTGATTTTCAAAAATGATTTGATTTGTGATGCATGTCAAAAGGGTAAACAAACTAAATCATCTTTTAAATTGAAAAATGAGATTTCAACAAATAGACCACTACAACTATTGCATATGGATTTAGTTGGTCCAGCAAGAGTAAAGAGTCTTGGTGGCAACTTATATTCATTGGTCATTGTTGATGATTTCTCTAGATTTACATGGGTTATCTTTCTATCATCAAAAGATGAAACGTTTGAAGAATTTATTGTCTTTGCTAAGAAAGTGCAAAATGAGAAAGGTATGTCCATTGCAGGTATTAGGACCGACCATGGCGGAGAATTTGAAAATCAAGCATTTGAAGAGTATTGTGACACTAATGGGATTGATCACAATTTCTCTGCTCCAAGGACGCCTCAACAAAATGGAGTTGTAGAACGCAAGAATAGAGTGCTTACAGAAATGGCTAGAGCAATGTTGAACGAAAAGAACGTGTCTCAAGTATTTTGGGCTGATGCCATGTGTACAGCATGCTACATTTCAAATAGAGCCTATATCAGAACAAAACTTGGTAAGACACCATACGAGCTGTACAAAGGAAGAAAGCCAAACATTGCTCATCTACACATCTTCGGCTGTAAGTGTTTCATTCATAATAATGGTAAAGATAACTTAGGAAAATTTGATTCTAAAACTGATGAAGGAATTTTCCTAGGATACTCTAACCGAAGTAAAGCATATAGAGTTTTCAATAAACGAACATGTGTTGTTGAAGAATCAATTCATATTGTATTTGATGAATTTGAATCCTCTGACAAAACCATTGATGAAGAACAGGAAATTGTTTTAAATCAAGAAAAATCTATTTCTAAGTCTCTTATTCCAGAGGTTGATGAAACTAAGGAAGAAGAGCAATCCCTAGGTCAACCTAGAGCTTGGAGATACAATAAAAGTCATCCCCTAGATCAAGTCATAGGAGATGTGAATGAAGGGATCAAAACTAGAAATAGAATTTTCAATGAAGTAAGTTTTTCTGCATTCATTTCTGAGATTGAACCTTCTAACATTGATGAAGCCTTATCAGACAATGATTGGGTTATAGCAATGCAAGAAGAACTAAATCAATTTGAGAGAAATCAAGTTTGGGATTTGGTGCCCCGACCCAAAGATCATCCGATCATTGGTACTAAATGGGTATTCAAGAACAAACTTGATGAATCTGCAATTATTGTCAGAAACAAGGCAAGATTGGTGGCCAAAGGCTATAATCAGGAAGAAGGAATTGATTATGAGGAAACGTATGCTCCAGTGGCTAGATTGGAAGCTATACGTGTACTCTTAGCCTTTGCATGCATCAAGGGATTCAAACTCTATCAAATGGATGTAAAGAGTGCTTTTCTAAATGATTACATCATGGAAGAAGTGTATGTAGAACAACCTCCAGGCTTTGAGGATGTTACTAAACCTGACCATGTTTTCAAACTCAAAAAGGCTTTATACGGTTTAA